>CM061749.1:128642410-129262410 GCA_030979885.1 Lolium multiflorum
GGTGGTCGTTGTTGTTGGACTTCAATTACTATTGTAGTCGTTGTCGTTGAACTTGATTACTTATGTGATACCGATGCTATATGTCTTTTAGGTTTATTATTATTTCCTTGCTTTAATTCTTGTGAATATGTATGCATGTGAACTCTCTAACTCTTTCCATTGCGTTATATACTAATATGCCTTGTGTCCATGCATAGAGATGACGTACTACGTCGTGTTCGAGGGGCGGGTTCCAGGAGTGTACGAGGAGTGGGAGGAGTGCAAGAAACAGGTGCACAAGTTCAGCGGCAACTGCTACAAAGGGTACCCGACTAGGCACGAGGCGGTTGCCAAGTGGAGGGCGCACCAAGCAAAGAAGAGCAAGATGAAGACCTTCCTTGTGCTCTCGCTCTTGCTCACCATCGTCGCGGCGGTACTCTATTTCATCCTAGTGTAGGCGGCGGCCGGTGTCACTTCGTTTGTATCTAGAGATGATGAGAACTTTCTTAATTTGCATGCATTATGAGTGTATGGAGCTATATGTATAACTCGATCGGGCTCTAAGTAATGTGATGATGATGTGATGATTATATATGTCCATATTATATCTGTCTATATTATATCAGTATATAACCTGCATGTAGTGTATAAAATCAGTATAAAACCTGTATAGTACACCAGGGAGCACAAAATCGAGTATACCTGTAGATAGTTCTGTGGCGCACCAAAAAATAATTCTGTGGCGCACCTATTTCTGTGGCGCAGCTACATCACATGCGCCACAGAACTACTTATTTCTGTGGCGCACACTACCTGGTGCGCCACATGAAACCTTAGCTTTTCTGAATCTGTGGCGCACCTCCCATGCGCGGAATCCACACCCTGAGAGAGAGATGAGGGTTCCTACCTAGGACATGGCGGAGAAGAGGGTGGGGAAGCTTCTCCACGGAGGAGATTTGTCTGGTGGCGGCTGGAAGAGGAGATCGGGGCCGATCTCCTCGAGTTCTTGAGCTTGGGGACGCTGTTGACTTGAGGAGGAAGGGGATTTGTGGTGGTTTGGGATGAATCCCGACCCAACCGGTACCTCTAGTCAAAAGTGCAAGCGGTAGTAACGCTCGTAAAAGCGGTAGTACCGCTTACCGGTACTTACCCGGTACCTCGGGCGGTATTACCGCTCTGGGGTCAAAAATACAGTTTCGTCAGATTACTGCCCAGAGCGGTAGTACCAGCCTGATATCCGGTAGTACCAGCCTCCAAACTCAAAGATACTCAGATTTTGGTGTAGACTTGTGCTTTTAGACTGAGTTGGCTTGAGGGATAGATCATGGCTTAGGATTAGATGGCGGAACTGTTTAGGTACTACTCAACCAAGCTTGCAAGAATCAAAACATGAAAAGCCAAGCTTGGGCGAATCTCCCATGAAGAACATGAAGGAAAGAAAACCAAAAACAAATGAAAGAAAAGAAATCAAAAGAAACAAAAGGCTCCTCAAGGAGGAGGTTGGTGGCCGAAGCCACCGTGTAAGAGTTTAGTAGTGTGAGGTCGCGTAGATGTATCTAGGACTCACGGCTACAACTCAACATGAAGCTCATTAGTCACTTAGTTGACAAATAGCATATGCTTTGGATTTCTTTATGCATTATGGGGGGAGGGATAGCTCAATAAGTTTAAACCGCACTCCCCCTATATTCATGCGTGCTTTACATCTAGACATGTAGTACAAAAGTGGTATTATCCACTCTTGACACGACGTCCGGATGAGAAGCACAAGGGTAGAGAGGCAAACCTTGACGTCGGCCGGTAGAGAATGAGTCCATTGCTTGTCGGTCTCATTGAAACTTCTTTATGAGCTTGGGGTTTCTATACCGTTGGACCCCTTCATATCTTGCTCTTGAGTATATCTTGATGTACTTTGCTTGAGTCATGAAGGAGTCTTGACGCTTTAGAACCCCGGCGAGAATGGACCAATAGGATAGATTCTTGTGTGGTCCCTTGATCTTCATTATGGTTTAGGTCCTCGCCTTGACCCTCATTGTTGTTGATGCCGAACTTGAAGTTGTGGAAGAGGTGATCTTTCACTTGGTTGTTCAATGAAAGAAGCTTGGCCTTGTGGTGTAGATGGCTCCATATAGATGGAACTTCGTCCTTCCCCGGAACTCGTAGAAGGTAGCTTTTGAGGTCGGCGAGTGCCAACACTCATCCTTCCTACGGTAACCGGGGGAATTGCATCTCCTTTCTCACAAGAAGCACTTCGCCCCCTCCAAAGAACTATCATCTTCATCAAAAGAGTCTCATCACACAAAACCACAACCACACAATAGACTCAAACTCCATCATCATGTTTGAGTGTCTCCAACTAAGGTTTGTCTCTCACTTCCGGCAACCCCAAGAAGTTGGGGAGAGTATGGCAAGGAGCATTGATATTGAGTTCCTTCTTTGCCAAGGAAGACACCCAAGGTGTGAAACTTGAACTCCATTCCATTGTAGCTCCTTGTTGCTAGGATCATGGCATAGAGTTTGCGTTGAACTTGATCTTGTAAGAGTCTTCATTCATTTTTCGTCAATGCAATTCCTACAAACATGATCTCTACACACGGAAGCATTTTCTATTAGTCCAAGAACGTGGTCTCTTGGAGAGACTAGCTCCACAAGAGATCCACCACATGTTCATTATAGTAGGTACAAGGACCCAAGCATGTAAAGCAATGAACGGAAAGAATATTGTAAACAAGGGTCTTGACAAGGCCGGGTGTTGCCACCGCCTTGTCAAGGCCCAATACCTTTAAGCTTGCTTGTGTTGACGCCATAAGAAGAGATAGAGTGAGATAGCTCGAGGGCGACAACACCTTCTTTGCTTCCGGTCAAGAGAAATGTGGCTTCAATCTTCCACCAATGAAGCACCACCGGAAGCAAAGACCTTCATGGATCAAGCTTTGGAGATAGGAACCCATTTTTCAATGGGTCCTATCTTGATGCTCCTCTTTATCTTGATCCTCCTTCTTCTCTTCTCCTTTGGCTTTATAGCCACTCCTTCTTCATTGCAAGAGTCCTCATTGGCCTTATCTCTATTTTCAATGACTCTTTCCAAGTATTTCGCTTGAATTTGGAGTCTTTCGATTTTGGACTTCAAACGGTTGACTTCATGAACATTACCCGGATGAGGATGAGTGATGTCGAATTCTTGAGCCTCTTTCTCCTTGTTCACCCGGAAATGTTCCAACAAAGCTTCTTCTTGAAGAGAATTCATTGTCAAGAGTGAGCGCTTTTGTCTTTCCAAGGTGGCAATATCATCTTCATGGTTGCGACAAATATAGTCCTTGCTAGCCCGTTTATATTCCACCAAGGCTTCCTCATACATGATCTTGATCACCATAAGCTTGTCATTTCTCCTCTTTAGAGTTGCAATTTCGTCCTCGTGGTCACAACAAGTATCTTTTCCTTTACTCAAGCGAAAGTACTCCATCAAGGACTCATTTTGTCTATCATTCTCTTCAACTAGCATGGCCTTGTGTCTCTTTAGAGTGGCAATCTCTTCTTCATGGTCACAACATGACACCTTCTCCTTGCTCAAACGAAAGTACTCATCCAAGGCTTCCTCTTGGCGAGAAATGATATCCAAGAGTCTTGCATTATGTCTTCTCAACCAACCAAGAGCATAATCTTGAACCTCGATGAAGTAATTGTTGGAATCTTCAAGAATAATAGCACTAGTTTCAAGAGACATGCGCATGCACCATTCTTCCTCATAAGCTTGAGTGAGAGAGATAATTTCCAATTCCGCTTCAACACGATCTTGAGTCACATCAAGTTGAGTCACAAGTTCCTCATCATGAGTCTCCGAAGATACCTTTGCCACAAGACAATGGAAGTTGTTGACGATGAGGTTCTCGTTTGGAGGGTCGAAGAGGGAGGTGAAGGGAGTGGAGATGGCGATGGCGGCCACTTCCCTTTCCTCCTTGTTCATCCCCTTGTCTTTGTGCTCTTCACCTTCATCGGAGGAATATTCCTCACGAATAATGAAAGCTCTAGTCTTCTTGGTGTAGGAGGCCTTGGAGTCTCCGGAGTTGGAGGAGAACTTGGAGAAACCTTTTGAGAGAGATTTGAACTTGTCCTTTCGTACAAGCTTTCCACCATTGTCTTCTCTTCTCTCAAAGATACAATCGGCAACAAAGTGACTTGTGTCGCCACAATTATAGCAAGCTTTCCCCCTTTGCTCTTCTCTTGGACTTGTGGGAGAGTATCTTCTTAGCTTTGAGCCCCGTGTCTTGTTCCCACTCCAAAAGCTCTTGGCGGCAAGGGCCATGTGTTCATGATAATTTGCCTTGAGGTCATCCGGACTCCACTCGATGGGATCCTCATCACTCTCACTAGCCTCATGCACCTTCATCTTCAACGCAAGATTGGGCTTACGGACGTTGTGGGCAAGGTTATCAACCAAGAGCCAAGAAGCACGTGAAGGTTGTTGGTGGAGGAGTGTAGTGCGGCGCAACACCAAACCGGCGCCAACGTGGAACCTGCACAACACAATCAAGATACTTTGCCCCAACGTAACAGTGAGGTTATCAATCTCACCGGCTTGCTGAAAACAAAGGATTAAACGTATCGAATGGAAGATGGTGTTTGTTTGCAAAGAACAGTAAGAACAATGATTGCAGTAGATTGTATTCAGATGTAAAAGAATGGACCGGGGTCCACAGTTCACTAGTGGTGTCTCTCCAATAAGATAACTAGCATGTTGGGTGAACAAATTATAGGTGGGCAATTGACAAATAAAGATTCAATACATATCAATGATGATTACTATGAGATTTAATCAGGGCATTACGACAAAGTACATAGACCGCTATCCAGCATGCATCTATGCCTAAATAATCCACCTTCGGGTTAGCATCCGCACCCCCTCCAGTATTAAGTTGTAAACAACAGATAATTGCATTAAGTATGGTGCGTAATGTAATCAACACAAATATCCTTAGACAAAGCATCGATGTTTTATCCCTAGTAGCAACAGCACATCCACAACCTTAGAACTTTCTGTCCCAGATTAAATGGAGGCATGAACCCACTATCGAGCATAAAAACTCCCTCTTGGAGTTACAAGTATCAACTTGGCCAGAGCCTCTACTAGCAACGGAGAGCATGCAAGAACATAAACAACACATATATGATTATTGATAATCAACTTGACATAATATTCTAGATTCATCGGATCCCACCAAACACAACATGTAGCATTACAAATAGATGATCTTGATCATGTTAGGCAGCTCACAAGATCTAAACAATGATAGCACAAGCGGAGAAGACAACCATCTAGCTACTGCTATGGACCCATAGTCCAAGGATGAACTACTCACGCATCAATCCGGAGGCGGGCATGATGATGTAGAGCCCTCCGGTGATGATTCCCCTCTCCGGCAGGGTGCCGAAGGCGATCTCCTGAATCCCCGAGATGGGATTGGCGGCGCGTCTCTGGAAGGTTTTCCGTATCGTGGCTCTCGGTACGGGGGTTTCGCGACGAAGGCTTTAAGTAGGCGGAAGGGCGGAGTCGGGAGTCACGGGGCCACGCGCTGGGCCGCGCCCCCTAGGCCGCGCCCCTAGTGTGGCGGCGCCCGTGGCCACTTCGTTTCTCCCTCGGTCTTCTGGAAGCTTCGTGGAAAAATAAGATCTGGGCGTTGATTTCGTCCAATTCCGAGAATATTTCCTTTGTAGGATTTCTGAAACCAAAAACCCAGAAAACCAATGGCACTTCTTCATCTTGTTAATAGGTTAGTGCCGGAAAATGTATAATAATGATGTAAAGTATGTATAAACCATTCAAGTATTGTCATAAAAGTAGCATGGAACATAAGAAATTATAGATACGTTTGGGACGTATCAAGCATCCCCAAGCTTAGTTCCTACTCGCCCTCGAGTAGGTAAACGATAACAACAAATAATTTCTGAAGTGACATGCTACCAACATAACCTTGATCAACATTATTCTAAAGCATATGAGATGGATGGAGTGATCGGAAACAAAAGATTGCTAACAAAAGATGATGACTAAACAAATGAATCATATAGCAAAACTTTTCATGAATAGTACTTTCAAGACAAGCATCAACAAGACTTGCATAAGACCTAACTCATAAGCAATAAATTCGGAGTAGAATGCATTGAAGCAACACAAAGGATGATTAAGTTTCAGCAATTGCTTTCAACTTGTAACATGTATATCTCATGGATATTTGTCAACATAGAGTAATATTACAAGTGCAATAAGTAAACATGTAAGGATCAATGCACACAGTTAACACAAGTGTTTGCTTCTAAGATAGAAAGAAGTAGGTAAACTGACTCAACATAAAGTAAAAAGAATGGCCCTTCGCAGAGGGAAGCATGGATTACTATTTTTGTGCTAGAGCTTTTATTTTGAAAACATAGAAACAATTTTGTCAACGGTAGTAATAATTCATATGTGCTATGCATAATACTTCCTACAAGTTGCAAGCCTCATGCATAGAGTACTAATAGTGCTCGCGCCTTGTCCTAATTAGCTTGGATTAACACGGATTATCATTGCATGACATATGTTTCAACCAAGTGTCACAAAGGGGTACCTCTATGCCGCCTGTACAAAGGTCCTAGGAGATCAATTGCATTTGATTTCTCGTTTTTAACAGATCTCAACTTAGGACATCCATACCGGGACAACATAGACAACAGATAATGGACTCCTCTTTTAATGCATAAGCATTCAACAACAGATAATATTCTCATAAGAGATTGAGGTTGTATGTCCAAACTGAAAACTTCCACCATGATACATGGCTTTGGTTAGCGGCCCAATGTTCTTCTCTAACAATATGCATACTCAAACCATTTGATCATGAAAATCACCCTTACTTCAGACAAGACGAACATGCATAGCATCTCACATGATATCCAACAAAGGTAAAAAGTTGATGGCGTCCCCAGAAACAAGGTTACCGCTCAACAAGCAACCTATAAGAACTAAGACACATAACTACATATTCATCACCACAATAGTTTTTAAGCTATTTGTCCCATGAGCTATATATTGCAAAGATAAATGAATGAAATTTTAAAGGTAGCACTCAAGTAATTTACTTTGGAATGGCAGAAAAATACCATGTAGTAGGTAGATATGGTGGACACAAATGGCATGGGTTTTGGCTCAAGGTGTTTGGATGCACGAGAATCATTTCCTCTCAGTACAAGGATTTGGGCTAGCAAGGTTGTTTGAAGCAAACACAAGTATGAACAGGTACAGCAAAACTTACACAAGAACATATTGTAAGCATTATAAGACTCTACACTGTCTTCCTTGTTGTTCAAACAATTTACCAGAAAATATCTAGACTTAGAGAGACCAATCATGCAAACCAAATTTTAACAAGCTCTACGGTAGTTCTCCATTAATAGATTAAACTACATGATGCAAAGCTTAAACATGATCTATGAGAGCTCAAAACAATTGCCTAGTTATTCCAAACCATATGAAGCATTTTCTGATTCCAACCAAATAGCAATCAACGAAGCAATTTCAGCCTTCGCCATGAACATTAAAGCACAACTAAGAACACAAGTGTTCCATATGAAAAAGCGGAGCGTAATATCTCCAATATAAGGATGGTGGGATCCAACTTTATTCAAACCAAAATAAAAATAAAACCGACGCTCCAAGTAAAGAACATAATATGTGATGGAATAAAAATATAGTTTCACTAGAAGTGACCTGATAAGTTGTCGATGAAGAAGGGGATGCCTTGGGCATCCCCAAGCTTAGATGCTTGAGTCTTCTTAAAATATGCAGGGATGAACCACCGGGGCATCCCCAAGCTTAGACCTTTCACTCTTCTTGATCATATTGTATCATCCTCTTCTCTTGACCCTTGAAAACTTCCTCCACACCAAACTTCAAGCAAACTCATTAGAGGGTTAGTGCATAATAAAAAATTCACATATTCAGAGGTGACATAATCATTCTTAACACCTCTGGACATTGCACAAAGTTTCTGAAAGTTAATGGAACAAAGAAACCCATTCAACATACCAAAAACGGCAATGCGAAATAAAAGACAGAATCTGTCAAAACAGAACAGACCGTCAAGACGAATTTTACAGAGGCACTTAACTTGCTCAAACGGAAAAAATCAAAACTAATCAAAGTTGCGTACATATCTGAGGATCACGCACGTAAATTGGCAGATTTTTTTGATTTTTTTGCAGAGAGTTCTACGCAAATTCGTGATAGACAGCAATTCTGTTTATGCGCAGCAATCCAAATCTAGCATCAACTTTACCATAGAGACTTTACTTGGCACAAAAACATGATAAGGAGAGGTTGCTACAGTAGTAACAACTTCCAAGACTCAACAATACAGTAGTAAAATAAAACGTGGGTTATCTCCCAAGAAGTGCTTTTCTTTAACGCCTTTCAGCTAGGCGCAGAAAGTGCAAATCAAGTATTATCAAGAGATGAAGCATCAACATCACAATTTTTCTTACAAGCACAACTTGTTGCAGAGGGTACCTTAGATGCTCCATTATCCAAATTTCCCATGCTGGTGCTAGGGGTTTTATCAATTTTAGGCCTATAATAATTCTTTGGTTTAGGCACCTTAGAGACATACATGAATTTTTGCTCTTTACCTACATAAGCTTTCTCCTTAAACTTAAGAGAAGAAAAAGTTGAACCCAAGGTTCCCATAGCTTTTTCAAGTTCACTAATCCTATTGGTTTGATTATCATGGACAACACAAGTTTCTAGGACACCAATTCTTTCATCAATTCTTCCTAGGGATTTATCAAGTTTATCAGTATTATCAAGTAGCATTCCCAATTTAGTTTCAACACTTGGAAATTTTTTCTCTATGGCTTCCAACTTTTTCATGACATCCTCAAGAGAGATTTCAATTTTAACTTCATTAACAGGTGGTATTCCAACTAGACTCTCAATGATGCAACTAGCTTCTAAAGCGGGAGTACCTAGGAAATTACCTCCCGAAAGAGTATCAAGAACATACCTATTCCAGCTAGATAGGCCAACATAAAAGTTCCTAAGAAGGATAATAGTGGAGTGTTTCTTAATGCACCTATGATGAGCATTACTAATTCTGTACCAAGCATCTTTAAAACTTTCTCCACCTTGTTGCTTAAAAGAACGAACTTCAACTTCAGGATTACTCATTTTAACAGTAATAAAGTAAACTAAGCAAATAGAATAAAATAAAGTAAAGACATGTAACTAATTTTTTTGGGTTTTGATATAGAACAAGTAAACAAGACAGAAAGTAAAGTAACTAATTTTTTTCTGTTTTTAATATGAGGCAAAAAAGACAGTAAATAAAATAAAGTAAAGCAAGACAAAAACAAAGTAAAGAGATTGGATGTGGAGACTCCCCTTGCAGCGTGTCTTGATCTCCCCGGCAACGGCGGCAGAAATTTAGATGTTGCGGTGGGAGGCAATTCTCTGTGGTGTAACTTTCCTTCAGTTCCCCGGCAACGGCGCCAGAAATTTAGCTTGATACGCGCGAAGCACACGTCCGTTGGGAACCCCAAGTGGAAGAGATGATGCGTATAGAAGCAAGTTTCCCTCAGTATGAAACCAAGGTTATCGAACCAGTAGGAGCCAAGAAGCACGTGAAGGTTGTTGGTGGAGGAGTGTAGTGCGGCGCAACACCAGTGAAACCGGCGCCAACGTGGAACCTGCACAACACAATCAAGATACTTTGCCCCAACATAAAAGTGAGGTTGTCAATCTCACCGGCTTGCTGAAAACAAAGGATTAAACGTATCGAATGGAAGATGGTGTTTGTTTGCAAAGAGCAGTAAGAACAATGATTGCAGTAGATTGTATTCAGATGTAAAAAAATGGACCGGGGTCCACAGTTCACTAGTGGTGTCTCTCTAATAAGATAACTAGCATGCTGGGTGAACAAATTACAGGTGGGCAATTGACAAATAAAGATTCAATACATATCAATGATGATTACTATGAGATTTAATCAGGGCATTACGACAAAGTACATAGACCGCTATCCAGCATGCATCTATGCCTAAATAATCCACCTTCGGGTTAGCATCCGCACCCCCTCTAGTATTAAGTTGTAAACAACAGATAATTGCATTAAGTATGGTGCGTAATGTAATCAACGCAAATATCCTTAGACAAAGCATCGATGTTTTATCCCTAGTAGCAACAGCACATCCACAACCTTAGAACTTTCTGTCACTGTCCCAGATTAAATGGAGGCATGAACCCACTATCGAGCATAAATACTCCCTCTTGGAGTTACAATTATCAACTTGGCCAGAGCCTCTACTAGCAACGGAGAGCATGCAAGAACATAAACAACACATATATGATAGATTGATAATCAACTTGACATAATATTCTAGATTCATCGGATCCCACCAAACACAACATGTAGCATTACAAATAGATGATCTTGATCATGTTAGGCAGCTCACAAGATCTAAACAATGATAGCACAAGCGGAGAAGACAACCATCTAGCTGCTGCTATGGACCCATAGTCCAAGGATGAACTACTCACGCATCACTCCGGAGGCGGGCATGATGATGTAGAGCCCTCCGGTGATGATTCCCCTCTCCGGCAGGGTCGGAGGCGATCTCCTGAATCCCCCGAGATGGGATTGGCGGCGGCGTCTCTGGAAGGTTTTCTGTATCGTGGCTCTCGGTACAGGGGTTTTCGCGACGAAGTCTTTAAGTAGGCGGAAGGGCGGAGTCGGGGGAGTCACGGGGGCTTCACACGCTAGGGCCGCGCGGGTCCCCCTAGGCCGGAAAATGTATAATAATGATGTAAAGTATGTATAAAACATTCAAGTATTGTCATAAAAGTAGCATGGAACATAAGAAATTATAGATACGTTTGGGACGTATCACTCATCACTCTCACTAGCCTCATGTACCTTCATCTTCAACGCAAGGTTGGGCTTACGGACGTTGTGGGCACGAGCAACGAGATCTTCCGCATTCTTCTTGGAGATGTCCAAAGCGATGACTTCACTAAGGACTTCATCGGATGTCATAGCACGGAAGGAGGCATTTTGGCGGATGGCCGTCAACTTCACTTCCTCATAAGGAAGAAGAGCATTATAGAACTTTCGCTTGATCCAAGGGTCATCCACAAATGTTGCTCCAAGATCTTGCATTTGCACGGCGAGAGCGATAAGGCGCCGGTACATCTCTTCGGGTGATTCTCCTTCATTCATGACGAAGTTGTCCGCCATATTGTTCACTTCATCGAAACGAGAGCTTTGGATGCTCTCATTTCCGAGGAAGAGCTTGTCGAGTTTATTCCATGCTTCCTTGGCGGTCTTGAGCGAGCGGATATGAGCACGGTCCTTGGGTGTGACGGCCATGTGAATCATGTTGATGGCGGTGGCGTTGAGTTGATCATCCACGACCTCTCTTCTTGTCAAGTTCTTTGGGTCTCTTGGTGAATAACCTTCCTCAATGATGCGCCAAAGTTCGGTAGACGCGCTGCGCACATGAGATTTCATCAAGAATTGCCAATTTTCAAAGGTATTGGAATCAAGTAGCGGTGGTGAGCCATGAGTCAAGATACGAGGCATGGGTATTGGGACATTTAGGGAGTAATCACTTGGTGGGGGCACCGTATGATAACCTCCTAATTGTCCCTCAACCGGTGATTCATCCTTCCCTTTTGATGAAGTGCCAATGTCCTCAAGTTCCCCTTCTCGAGGTGGTTTTGTCGATTGCGCGACAAAATCAACAAGAGGAAGAGTGTTGACTTGTGGTGGAGGAACATCGACACTAGCATTAGGATTTATAATGGGGGTTGATTTGGGAGCAATCAACTCCATCATCATAGCCTTCATTTGAGATACAATGGATGACTCCAATTTCTTGAGGTCATCCAAAGTAGCCGGAGTGCTATCGACAATTGATGGTGGAGGTGATTGCTCACCGGGAAGGAACCCATTCTCTCCATTCTCTTGTTCGGCCATTTCTTAGGCGGTAAAGCCCGAGCAAGAAAACCTTGCTCTGATACCAATTGAATGGATCGTAGCGAACAAGAGGGGGGGTGAATGGGCGCTACGTCAAGTTTTAGTCTTTTTCAATTTTTAGTGCAACGGAAGATAAAGGTGATAGCTTTAGCGATGGGGGTGATCCTACAATGATCCTAGACAAGTACAACAAGCAAAGGAATCACACAAGATAGTAAGAGTAAGGAGCGGGACAACCGGAGGGCGCGGAGACGAGGCGAGGTTTGTTTCCCGCAGTTCCTCCCACAAAAGGGAGTACGTCTGCGTTGAGGAGGTGCTAGCCTCACACAAGAGGCTAGACGGCCACACCACGAAGGAAGGCCTCACCTTCTTCCTCGAGAGAGCTCCACAAAGGTGCTCCCCCTTCTCCACTAAGGCACCGGTCGAGGCGGTGATTCCTTCACAAGGTTGGGGCGAGCTCCACACCACAAGGAGGCTCCCAACAACCCATGGGGCTAGTACAACACCAAGCTAGCCTCCATGGATGCACTTCTTCCAAGATTCCACCATAGGAACTCTACCACCAAGATCCACTAAGGACTACCACGAATTGGTGAAATTTCTCTCGGTAGAACGATAGATCGGGGTCTCCTCCACCACTCCTCAAAGTATCAGCAAGATTGATTGGGTAGGGAGGGAGATCCTCTAAGTTTGAGCTCAGCAACAATGGAGGAGAGGGAGAGAGAAGAGCTAAAAACGAGCTGGGGAAGAAGGGGCCTTTTTATAGGTCCCTCCAAATCCAACCGTTATGTGCTGTTTTTGCCTAAGCGGTACTACCGCTTCTGGGAAGCGGTACTACCGCTCTGAGTTCGAATCCCCACAGAACTTGTCCACGTGGACACATTGCGGTACTACCGCTCGCGGTACCGCTTGAGGTACCGCAATAGGGTCCAGACCTTACTGGATCCAAAGCGGTACCGAAGCGGTACCAGAGCGGTACTGCCGTAACGTGTTACGGTACTTGAGCGGTACCGTGGGCGGTACTACCGCTTGCAGGCGGTACTACCGCTCGAGGTACCGTAAAGGTACCGTAACTTGTTCTGTGGGACAATCTCGTGTGCAATCCTCAGAGCGGTATCTCAGAGCGGTACCAGTAGAGGTAGCGGTACTACCGCTCCTGGTACCGGTAGTACCGCTATGGCTAAAACAGCTTTTTCCTCTTTTCCTCTCCTACCATGTTACCTCGCGACACACACACAAAACCAGAAAGCCTAAGAACTACGCTTCGGTCTTCTGATCATAATGTGTCCGGCGAGGGCACCGTACACCTTGCAAACCTATCAATGACAAACTTTGTGCACGGTTAGAATTGTTCGAGTGTTGTTAACAAACGCACAAAACAAGGGATATAGATCTTGCGCTTACATTCCCTCTCGCCTCCTGGTATATGCTGTAGCCGAGATCTTCCCCTATTGCAGGCTTCTCTATGGTTATCTCCTGAAGTTCCTGATGGTCGACTGTTCAGCTCTTCGTCTACTTGACGGAAGCTGCAGCTTTTCTCTGCTGGAGTATCACCCTTTGTTTTTCCAATTCTCGGCCAGCATGCGCGAGGCTATATTGGTATGCTTGCAACTCCTCCGCCGTAGCCGTGGTGGTCATTGGATCTGTACCGTTCAAGGCTCGTGATGCTCTGTCCCAAGCTGCTTGCGAAAGTTGCACCCTCTTCCGCGGTGTAGGCCCGACATACTTGGTAGCTAAAACTCGCGTAAGATCAGTGGGATCGATGTATGGATTTCCGAAATCATCGAAAGCCTCTGACGTATCCTCCTCTGGGCGACTCGTCTCTTCGATTACATAGACTTGATGATATTTTGTCGGGTTGGTCCTCCTGAAGCAGGTGATACCGTCGCGCGGATCGGTAAGACCCGCTCGAACTGAGGTGGATCTGTCGATGAAGTCGAAGTTGTCGATGCTCTCCGAGTCGCTGCTCAGATCTGAATATGCAGGCGACCCGAAGGACATGTTGCCGAAGATGTCAGCGAGTTTTTCGCTTGACGCAAACTTGAGGAAGCGTGGCGGCGAGATCTCCTCGGCGCCTGTTTCGAACGATGATGATGATCCCGAGAAATCTGAATCGACCGCCGACAAACCCGATACAACCGGTGTCGCGAGGCGGTGTGATCCTTCCTTCCCGACGCAAAAGTGAAAACCTCCGAACGTCATCTCCATTGGCTCCTCCAGATACGCATATGCATCCACACGGGCGGGAGGGTGAGGTATAAAATCAACGATATCAGTTTTGATCTGTTTACCTCCGTCCATCGCGTTACTTGCCACCGATGATGTCGGCGATGTTGAATGTGCCATCGATATCAGCTCCTTGTCGCCTCCAATTCCCACAGACGACGCCAATTGACAAGGTATCGACTTGTCAATGCCTACAAGTTGTAGACTAGGGTTTTGTGGAAAGTAGAGGGCAAGTAGATCTTGAGGGTTTCAGCCGAAAAAGCGCTCGACTAGGGTTATGTTGACAATGAATTGATCCTCTCTTTCTCCCTCGACTCCCCCTTATATAGGAGGCGGAGCCGAGGGTTTCGTGATGTACAAGTTACAAACATCGGGATACTCTTTGAGTTCGTCCCGTAATAGTTACAAGTCCTTATTCCTAATACAACTCTATCTTTCCAAACCGACACTTAATTGGACTCCCGGGCTTCATATTCTTCGGGTCATGAATACTTCAACCATCTCTCTTAATCTTGCTCTATCATTGACTAAACCACCATCACCACCCATCTACCTTGGCATGCTCATGCATTGTTCCATGTGGTGAATCCCAATCCTTTCAATTTTGAATTCAAATGAAAACTTCTAATCATCAACTATACCTTGGGATCTCTTTTCATCTTATGTTTGTCACAACCAAAGTGGTGGAGATTATCCTCATAGTACATATCACCTCACACTTCTTTTTATCTATATGTATCTACTCCTATTCTTATCATCATCAAAGTCACTCATTGACATTATCTCCTCAACATCATGCCTTGGTCTATACACATGGATGTTGTGCATCTCTCTCATTGTTCATTTGTGTTTGGCAAGAATGGAGCCGGCCATTGTGTATGCATGACAATTTCGGCCAGCAATTCCTCCTCACTTCCTTCTTCCACAAGAGCCTCCCACCTAACCCAATCAATAAATGGCAGCCTCCCAACCAACCCAATCAATGAGCAGTCTGCCAACCATCCTCCCTCTATAAAAGAGGCTTGGCCGGACACCTCCTCCCCTCTTGCCCTCATTTTTCTCCCTCTCCACTCTCTCCTCCACCTTATCCACTCCCTCACACTCTTCTCATCCACTCCACCACGAGCTGGTGCTCCTCCTAGATACCATGGCCGGCCATGGCCATGGAAAACACTCCAAGATGCAGCTCCCCTCCTCCCTCAAGCTCCTCCTCTCCCCGGGTCACCATGAGAGCATTCTCTCTCTCTCTCTCTCTCTCTCTCTCTCTCTCTCTTTTCCCCAACCTAGATGGTTTCTTCTCCCCTTTTCTATTCCTCTCTTGCTAAAATTGGATCTTGATGCAGGTACATGTTGAACCAAGCATGGAGAAGTTCGTCCAAAAACATTCTGTAATTTCTTCAATCTTGTTGTTTCAGATTCTGTATGAACTTGTAAAATCCGCCAAAAATTGTGTATAGATCCGAATCGAGTGATTCAAAGTTCCACGGGTACCCAATGAAAAGATATACAGCTTGGAACTGGTGTCATCCTTAAATTCTTTATAAATTTTCTTGGGTAAATAAAGTCCTGAAAACGTGCAGAATCACTGTTTGTTAGATCTAAATCTTTCTACAAAACCTTTTTGGGCAAACTCAACTGTGGGTGAAAGCCCTCTGCAATAGCTTCATTTTTCCGTAGGTGCCACTTCAAATGCTCTCCTAAAATTGAAATGGTACGCAGATCAAGTTTTGGTCAGATCTGGCTTTGTTTAATTACTCCAGGAGCTTTCGATTGAATTTTTGAGTGAAACCAATTGAGTTAGAACCAGCTTTTCAATACCTTTCAGATGCAACTGACCTCATATTTTTAGGATTTTCTACAATTTTTGGCATACAGATCTTGTTTTCTATACAGTACAGAATCAAGCAAATTCCTAATATTGTAGGATTAACCTTTTTGAGTGAATCCAATTGGGTTAGTCTTGTTTTAGTACTGGCCATCTAGGAAAGCATTGTTAGTCTCTATTCATGCATATTTGTTACCGTTAATAATATGTGTGTGTTACATGAGTTTTTGAACCAAATTTTTTTGGATTATTTTAAAACCTTTAACCACCTCTTTTATTTAAAAATGGTCAACCCATGTTTTATTCTTGCAAAACAAAACCTCTGCAACTTAACCTTAGTTCTATTGTTTTGCTTATTTTCAAATGGTGTGGTATGTTGTTTATTTCCTATTTTTGTTTGGTGTTTTATAGGAAAATTAAAATAGGGAATTGATTTCCTAATTTTCCAAAAATGTTTGAAAATATAATATGAATGTTTTTTATGCTAAACTAATGCACTTGTCCTCTTTAGCAGGGAATGTTTAGTTATGCCATGGGATAACCGAGAAAAGAAATTGCTAAGTAGTAATGCTCTCATGCCTTTACTAGGTAAATAAATGGGGTTTTCTTAAAATAGAAAGTATAAAGATGTTTTGAAGTAACTATAAGTCCTTGGTATGTTAGCCCTTAGTAGAGTGGTTAGCTTTTGATTGTTAATTGTTGAATGTTGTTTTGTTGGTGCAATGTGTTGATTGTGTTTCTTTTATGTTTTCCGGCGATAGATGCGAACAATTCCGGAGAAGAAGAAGAAGTGGTTCGGACGAGGAATATTGTTGGAATTCTTATTTGATGGAGTTGAAGAAGTCCAGGGACAAATAAGCCAACCAAGGCAAGGGGCCATCTATTGATCTCTGTTTGTGATGTCTCATTTTGATATCACCTTGTTGCTATTCTTAGCATCTTGATTCTTGGTGTCTTCCTTATTGTTGTCATGCATGCTTGGTCTCAAGCATGGTAATATTATGGTCATCTTAGTTGTATGGTGTAATATGATGATCATGGCATCCTACCTTGTTGTTTACATACATGCTTATCCTAAGCATGCTAACTCTTGACAATTCACTCTATACCCTTGTAAGTATAGTGGTAGTCACATCATGAACTTGGTTACTCTTAAATTTAGATGGGTATAATAACCCCATGTATTAGTGTTGGTTGACCATCACCACAAATGGTTGGGTTAACACCACAAATCTCTCCCTCTTGTGTTGTCAACATGCATGCTTACCTTAAAGTATGACCTTGTTAATCCACCCCTATCAACTCTGTATGAGCATGATGCTTATCATCCCGTCCATATGGTGTGCTAGTTCCATCATGAAACTTTAGGTTGGGAACCCCTCAAGGTTTATGATGTCTACGGGTGCTTCTATTCTTGTAGACAGTGTTGGGCCTCCAAGAGCAGAGGTTTGTAGAACAGCAGCAAGTTTCCCTTAAGTGGATTACCCAAGGTTTATCGAACTCAGGGAGGAAGAGGTCAAAGATATCCCTCTCAAGCAACCCTGCAACCACAAAGCAAGAAGTCTCTTGTGTCCCCAACACACCTAATAGGTGCACTAGTTCGGCGAAGAGATAGTGAAATACAAGTGGTATGAATGAATATGAGTAGTAGCAACGGTGCCAGAAAATAGCTTGCTGGCGTGTAGTTGATGGTGGTAGTATTGCAGCAGTAAAACGCAGTAAAACAGTAAACAAGCAGCGATAGCAATATTTAGGAACAAGGCCTAGGGATTACACTTTCACTAGTGGACACTCTCAACATTGATCACATAACAGAATAGATAAATGCATACTCTACACTTTTGTTGGATGATGAACACATTGCGTAGGATTACACGAACCCTCAATGCCGGAGTTAACAAGCTCCACAATAATGCTCATATTTTAGTAACCTTTAGTGTAAGATAGATCAAAAGACTAAACCAAGTACTAGCATAGCATGCACACTGTCACCTTCATGCATATGTAGGAGGAATAGATCACATCAATATTATCATAGCAATAGTTAACTTCGCAATCTACAAGAGATCATGATCATAGCATAAACCAAGTACTAACACGGTGCACACACTGTCACCTTTACACACGTGCAGGAGGAATAGAACTACTTGAATAACATCACTAGAGTAGCACATAGATAAATTGTGATACAAAACACATTGCAATCATAAAGAGATATAAATAAGCACTTCACTACGCCATTCATAACAGTGAATAAGTATTCTGTGAAATATAGCCTAAGAGACCCACACGGTGCACACACTGTCACCTTTACACACGTGGGACAAGGAGTCTCCGGAGATCACATAAGTAAAACCCACTTGACTAGCATAATGACATCTAGATTACAAGCATCATCATATGAAGCTCAATCATGTAAGGCAGCTCATGAGATTATTGTATTGAAGTATATAGGAGAGAGATGAACCACATAGCTACCGGTACAGCCCCGAGCCTCAATGGAGAACTACTCCCTCCTCATGGGAGCAGCAGCGTTGATGAAGATGGCGGTGGAGATGGCAGCGGTGTCGATGGAGAAGCCTTCGGGGGCACTTCCCCGCTCCGGCAGGGTGCCGGAACAGAGACTCCTGTCCCCCAGATCTTGGCTTCGCGATGGCGGCGGCTCTGGAAGGTTTCGCGTACCGTGGCTTCCTCTGTCGGGGTTTTTAGGTCAGGACCTTTAAATAGGCGAAAGGGGAGCCTCGGAGGGGCACCAGGGTGCCCTCACCACCAGGTGGCGCGGCCAGGCCTGGGCCCGCGCCCAGGTGTGGTGTGGGGCCCCCTGGCCCATCTCTGGCCCCTCTTCGGTGATCTGGAAGCTTCGGGAAAAATAGGAACCTGGGCGTTGATTTCGTCCTATTCCGAGAATATTTCGTTACTAGGATTTCTGAAACCAAAAACACCAGAAAACAGGAACTGGCACTTCGGCATCTTGTTAATAGGTTAGTTCCAGAAAATGCGAAAATACGACATATAATGTGCATAAAACATGTAGGTATCATCAATAAAGTAGCATGGAACATAAGAAATTATCGATACGTTGGAGACGTATCAGCATCCCCAAGCTTAGTTCTGCTCGTCCCGAGCAGGTAAAACGATAACAAAGATAATTTCTGAAGTGACATGCCATCATAATCTTGATCATACTATTTGTAAACATATGTAATGAATGCAGCGATCAAAACAAAGGTAATGACATGAGTAAACAAGTGAATCATATAGCAAAGACTTTTCATGAATAATACTTTCAAGACAAGCATCAATAAGTCTTGCATAAGAGTTAACTCATAAGCAATAAATTCTTAGTAGAAAGCTTTGAAACAACACAAAGGAAGATATAAGTTTCAGCGGTTGCTTTTAACTTTAACATGTATATCTCATGGATAATTGTCAACACAAAGTAATATAACAAGTGCAATAAGTAAACATGTAAGAATCAATGCACACAATTTACACAAGTGTTTGCTTCTAAGATAGAAAGAATAGGTAAACTGACTCAACAATAAAGTAAAAGAATGGCCCTTCGAAGAGGAAAGCATCGATTGCTATATTTGTGCTAGAGCTTTGATTTTGAAAACATATAGAGAGCATAAAAGTAAAGTTTTGAGAGGTGTTTGTTGTTGTCAACGAATGGTAGTGGGCACTCTAACCCCCTTGACAAACCTTCAAAGAGCGGCTCCCATTTTATTTTATTTTTGGGTGGCACTCCTTCCAACCTTTCTTTCACAAACCATGGCTAACCGAATCCTCGGGTGCCTGCCAACAATCTCATACCATGAAGGAATGCCTTTTTATTTTAGTTTTATTATGATGACACTCCTCCCCACCTTTGCTTTCTCAAGCCATGGCTAACCGAATCCTTGGGTGCCTGCCAACAATCTCATACCATGAAGGAATTAATTTTTACTTTTAAACAAGGGGATGAGGAGAGTTTTAAGGATGCTTGGTCTAGAATTTTTACTTCTTATCGTAAAACTGAACCTCAAATGACTCTAAGTTTGCTCCTTAGTAATTTTTATTTTGGTCTTATGGTTCGCTATAGATATGCTTTGGACACTTTAGTAGGAGGAGATTTCCTTCATTGTAATGGGGATCAAGCTTTTAATGCCATAAAGAAATTGGTTGCATCACATGATTCAGCTAATAACTTTGATTCAGCCCTTATTAGCATTTATAATAGATTGAACAATCTCGAGATAAGTACATCTCGCTTGAATGACAATTATCACTGTGTTCGTAATCGTCTTGAACAAGTCTTAGAGAATTCTAAACCTTCATTATGGGATCCTGCTGTTAAAATTGTTATCGGTGATCGAACTCTTCATGCCTACTGTGATATTATGTATGAATTTTGCCTTATGCCTGAAAGCATTTATAAATCTTTGAAACTTTGGGGAGTCGATGAAGGAGGAGAAGAAATAACTCTCATTGATAACTCTACTATAATTCCTAAGGGAATAGCTGCAGGTGTGCATACAACCATTCTTGGAAGAACAATATCCATTGATTATCTTGTTATTGACACAGGAAAAATCATACTCGGAAGATCCTTGCTGAAACTATTGGGAGCAGTCATTGATGTGGGAGAAGGCACTCTGAAATTCACCTCTATACCGGGTGGAAATCATATATTTCCTAAACCAAAGGGAAAGAAAAACAATAAGAAAGGTAAGGATAAAGCCCAAGGTAAGGTTGACACACCGTCTCTTGATAATACTTGATTTGCACTTTCTGCGCCTAGCTGAAAGGCGTTATGGGAGACAACCCATGTTTTTTTTACTACAGCAATTTTTGTTTTGTTGAGTCTTGGAAGTTGTTTACTACTGTAGCAACCTCTCCTTATCATGTTTTTGTGCCAAGTAAAGTTTCTATGTCAAAGTTGATGTTATATTTGGGATCGCTGCGCAGAAACAGCATTGCTGTCTGTCACGAATCTGGGCACAGTTCTCTGTAGAAAATTCGAAAAAATCTGCCAATTTACGAGCGTGATCCTCAGATATGTACGCAACTTTCATTAGTTTTGAGTTTTTCCATTTGAGCAAGTCTGGTGCCATCTTAAAATTCGTCTTTACGGACTGTTCTGTTTTTGACAGATTCTGCCTTTTATTTCGCATTGCCTCTTTTGCTATGTTGGATTTATTTCTTTGATCCATTAATGTCCAGTAGCATTATGCAATGTCCAGAAGTGTAAAGAATGATTGTGCCACCTCTGAACATGTGAATTATTAATTGTGCACTAACCCTCTAATGAGTTTGCTTGAAGTTTGGTGTGAAGGAAGTTTTCAAGGGTCAAGAGAGGAGTATGATATACTATGATCAAGAGGAGTGAAAGCTCTAAGCTTGGGGATGCCCCGTGGATCACCCCTGCATATTCTAAGAAGACTCAAGCGTCTTAGCTTGGGGATGCCCAAGGCATCCCCTTCTTCATCGACAACATCATCAGGTTCCTCCCCTGAAACTATATTTTTATTCAGTCACATCTTGTGTTCTTTACTTGGAGCGTCGGTTTGTTTTTGTTTTTGTTTTTGTTTGAATAAAATGGATCCTAGCATTCACTTTGTGGAGAGAGACACGCTCCGCTGTTGCATATGGACACATATGTCCTTAGGCTTTACTCATAATGTTCAAGGCGAAGTTTCTCCTTCGTTAAATTGTTATATGGTTGGAATTGGAAAATGCTACATGTAGTAATTCTAAAATGTCTTGGATAATGTGATACTTGGCAATTGTTGTGCTCATGTTTAAGCTCTTGCATCATATGCTTTGCACCCATTAATGAACAAATACATAGAGCTTGCTAAAATTTGATTTGCATATTTGGTCTCTCTAAGGTCTAGATAATATCTAGTATTGAGTTTTGAACAACAAGGAAGACGGTGTAGAGTCTTATAATGTTTACAATATGTCTTTTATGTGAGTTTTGCTGTACCGGTTCATCCTTGAGTTTGCTTCAAATAACCTTGCTAGCCTAAACCTTGTATCGAGAGGGAATACTTCTCATGCATCCAAAATCCTTGAGCCAACTACTATGCCATTTGTGTCCACCATACCTACCTACTACATGGTATTTCTCCGCCATTCCAAAGTAAATTGCTTGAGTGCTACCTTTAAACAATTCAAAATTTATCATCTCTTATTTGTGTCAATGTTTTATAGCTCATGAGGAAGTATGTGGTGTTTTATCTTTCGATCTTGTCATTTACTTCGGACAGACTTTCACAATGGACTAGTGGCTTCATCCGCTTATCCAATAACTTTGCATAAAGAGCTGGCAAAGGGGTTCCCAGCCCCAATTAATTAACTTCATTAATAATTCTCTTCACATGTGTTGCTCTGATTCATCAGTAAGCAACTTAATTTTGCAAATAGACACTCCTCCATGGTATGTGAAAAGTTGGTAGGCACCCGATGGAATCGGTTAGCCATGGCTTGAGAAAGCAAAGGTGGGGAGGAGTGTCATCATAATAAAAATAAAATAAAAAGGCACTCCTTCATGGTATGAGATTGTTGGCAGGCACCCGATGGAATCGGTTAGCCATGGTTTGTGAAAGAAAGGTTGGAAGGAGTGCCACCCCACTAAAATACATGTGTAAACAAAAGAGAAGAGGGATGATCTACCACGGTGGTAGAAATAACGTCCTTCATGGGAGCCGCTCTTGAAAGTCTGGTTGATAAGGTAGTTAGAGTACCCATTACCATTCGTTGACAACAACAAACACCTCTCAAAACTTTACTTTTATGCTCTCTTGATGTTTTTAAAACCAAAGCTCTAGCACAAATATAGCAATCGATGCTTTCCTCTTTGAAGGACCATTCTTTTACTTTTATTGTTGAGTCAGTTTACCTATCTCCTTCCACCTCAAGAAGCAAACACTTGTGTGAACTGTGCATTGATTCCTACATACTTGCATATTGCACTTGTTATATTACTTTATGTTGACAATATCCATGAGATATACATGTTATAAGTTGAAAGCAACCGCTGAAACTTAATCTTCCTTTGTGTTGCTTCAACACCTTTACTTTGATTTATTGCTTTATGAGTTAACTCTTATGCAAGACTTATTGATGCTTGTCTTGAAGTACTATTCATGAAAAGTCTTTGCTATATGATTCACTTGTTTACTCATGTCATTACTTTTGTTTTGATCGCTGCATTCATTACATATGTTTACAAATAGTATGATCGAGATTATGATGGCATGTCACTTCAGAAATTATCTTTGTTATCGTTTTACCTGCTCGGGACGAGCAGAACTAAGCTTGGGGATGCTGATACGTCTCCAACGTATCGATAATTTCTTATGTTCCATGCTACTTTATTGATGATACCTACATGTTTTATGCACATTATATGTCATATTTATGCATTTTCTGGAACTAACCTATTAACAAGATGCCGAAGAGCCAGCTGTTTTCTGCTGTTTTTGGTTTCAGAAATCCTAGTAAGGAAATATTCTCGGAATTGGACGAAACTTTCGCCCAGGGTCCTATTTTTGCACGAAGCTTCCAGAAGACCGAAGAGATAACGAAGTGGGGCCACGAGGCAGCCAGGGGACAGGCCGCGCCGGGCCTGGCCGCGCGGCCCTACCTGGGCACCTCGTGTGGCCCCTGACCTACCCTTCCGCCTACTTAAAGCCTCCGTCGCGAAACCCCCAGTACCGAGAGCCACGATACGGAAAACCTTCCGAGACGCCGCCGCCGCAATCCCATCTCGGGGGATTCAGGAGATCGCCTCCGGCACCCTGCCGGAGAGGGGATTCATCTCCGGAGGACTCTACACCGCCATGGTCGCCTCCGGAGTGATGAGTGAGTAGTTCACCCCTGGACCATGGGTCCATAGCAGTAGCTAGATGGTCGTCTTCTCCTTGTTGTGCTTCATTGTTGGATCTTGTGAGCTGCCTAACATGATCAAGATCATCTATCTGTAATACTATATGTTGTGTTTGTCGGGATCCGATGGATAGAGAGTACTATGATTATGGTGATTATCAATCTATTGTTTATGTGTTGTTTATGATCTTGCATGCTCTCCGTTATTAGTAGAGGCTCTGGCCAAGTTTTTACTCTTAACTCCAAGAGGGAGTATTTATGCTCGATAGTGGGTTCATGCCTTCATTGACACCTGGGACAGTGACAGAAAGTTCTAAGGTTGTGATGTGCTGTTGCCACTAGGGATAAAACATTGATTCTATGTCTAAGGATGTAGTTGTCGATTACATTACGCACCATACTTAATGCAATTGTCTGTTGCTTAGCAACTTAATACTGAATGGGGTTCGGATGATAACTGAAGGTGGACTTTTTAGGCATAGATGCGGTTGGATGGCGGTCTATGTACTTTGTCGTAATGCCCAATTAAATCTCACTATATTTATCATATCATGTATATGCATTGTTATGCCCTTCTCTATTTTGTCAATTGCCCGACTGTAATTTGTTCACCCAACATGCTTTTATCTTATGGGAGAGACACCTCTAGTGAACTGTGGACCCCGGTCCTATTCTTTACATAGTATACAATCTACTGCAATTGTGTTTTACTGTTTTCCTTGCAAACATCTTCCACTCGATACGTTTAATCCTTTGTTACAGCAAGCCGGTGAGATTGACAACCTCACTGTTTCGTTGGGGCAAAGTACTTGGGTTGTGTTGTGCAGGTTCCGCGTTGGCGCCGGAATCCCTGGTGTTGCGCCGCATCACATTTCGCGACCATCAACCTTCAACGTGCTTCTTGACTCCTACTGGTCCGATTAAACCTTGGTTTCTTACTGAGGGAAACTTGCTACTGTGCGCATCACACCTTCCTCTTGGGGTTACCAACGGACGTGTCAACTACACGCATCATGGGGCCCCCCTGGCCCATCTCTGGCCCCTCTTCGGTGATCTGGAAGCTTCCGGGAAAAATAGGAACCTGGGCGTTGATTTCGTCCAATTCCGAGAATATTTCGTTACTAGGATTTCTGAAACCAAAACAGCAGAAAACAGGAACTGGCATCTTGTTAATAGGTTAGTTCCAGAAAATGCGAAAATACGACATATAATGTGCATAAAACATGTAGGTATCATCAATAAAGTAGCATGGAACATAAGAAATTATCGATACGTTGGAGACGTATCAGTTTACCTTGTAAATTTTTTGAGAAAACCTTGGGTGAGTCGATCTTACGAGAGTGTATGGTTTATGAAAGGGAAGGTCCTCGACAAAGATGGTTGGAAAGAGGAAAGTGTGTGTGACTTGGGTTTTTGAGAAAAACGACACATGGTTCTTTGTATTCGCCCGGAACAACTAAACCGCGCGGCCACATTACCCCAACATGGGCACGGGGCTTAGCTCGTAGTTTGTTCTTCTTAACATGGGACACCGCACAACTATACAAGGGTAAGAGTACCCCCGAGTCCGGATTGTCATTGGTGGAGACAATAGTATAACGGGATGCCTTCGGGGCTACCCGTCCGGAAGACACTATGGGTCTCCTGACGTGGCGGTGGAGTCACGCTCAAAGTGAGGTGAGCTGCCACGGTGCCGGGGAGGTACATACTCCATAGGGTAGGATCCCGTGCTAAGACGAATAGGCGAAAGGCTATGTCCGAGTTTTTGTCATGGCATAGTTGATATGCGGGGATGATGCCCACATGATAAACTCGCGGACCTTGTGGGGAAAGTGCGCAAACTCTGCAGAGTTAAATCTATTCGAATAGCCGCGTCCACGGCCATGGATGGTTGGAATGGTCGTTGCTTAGCTGTGTCGAGTTTTGTTTTTAGAAGTGCTTTACAAAGATAGTGAGAAAGTGTATGATGTACCGGAAGGGTACGGGAAAGGTTGTGTCGACCATATGGAGATGGTCGAGGAGGAAAAATAAATTGGGATAGCCCTTCCTACTGTTTCATGCTGTGGAACTCTTTTGAAGTATCTTCTTCAATAAAGATATAGAGATGTCGTAGGGTATCTTTTTAAGTATCGTCTTCAACAAAGATATAGAGATGTCATAGAACCCTCTTAGTGTCCCCTTCAACAGCGAAGTTGGGATGCTATATCCACAAGAGAAACTACTTCTCTTCTACATGCTATATCCACAAGAGAAACTAGTCATTCCCTCTTGTCATCCTAGATTAGCACTTGTTATCTTGCACTCTTGCAAAGTACCTTCTTGATGGTTTGCGAGTACAATTCCAATGTACTCACGGCTTTGTCCCTGGCTATTTACTTGGCCAGACTTGGAGGATTTCGTCAGATGAAGGAGTTGATGACTTCTATGCGAGCTAGGAACGTCTTCTCAGTCAGTTGCCTATAGGGTTAAGGCAGATGACTTGGGCTCTACGCTGCTGAAGTGATTCCGCTACTCTGGTGATTAGATTAGGCCCTTCGAGGCTATTATGTAAAGAATGGTCATGTGACCTTATTGTAATTTTCTTATTCCGTTTTGTAATGGATGATGTAATTCTGATATCAGTTCGGTTATGTGTTCACGGCGCACTGATCATGGGATCGTAAACTGCATACATAACGGGAATTTCGGACAGCTAGTCCGGGATCCCCACACAATCTCCGGGAGTTACTGATCTTGCGGATGTACGATCAGCCTGACCAGCGAGGGTCTTAATTCCTATCTGAAATCGAGAACAAGGAACAACTAATAATGCAATCAGAGTATTATGGATGAAATATGAAAGCTTTGTTGAATAAGGTGGGATTCCGAATAGTCGGTCTTGTTCTGGGTGTTGGCCTCAAAAGAAGTACACGAAGAGTTGCAGCAATGGCTAACTTTTAGTCTAATCAAAATCCAAGTTTTAACCTAGTCGGTAGCTGACTATTTATTAATGTTCTGTATAGTTGGTTCAGTTCTCCAAGTCAGCAATGTCGGCCGACGGCCGCTGATGGCGTCGTGCCTCCACATGGGCCTCACGAGCTGGGCCGCACATACACACCATCTAGGTCTTCCTATCATACCACCCGGGCACATGCATGTAATGAATATACGAATGCATGGATTGCTGGTCTCTAAACTTTCCATGTACGTATGCATATGCTAATGAGTATGCTCCTTCTATGCATGGCTGGAACTTGATTTGCTTCCATTGACCACGCTCTGGTTCACTGATCCTCTTGACAGCCTCTTCTCTTGTGTGTATATCCATCGACGTGAGGAGGACGTGAGGACTCCAGCATGACACCAATGCAGACAGTGCAGTATTGTATGTATATATAAGCGTATACGAATAGTTTTGGACAGCTCGCTGCATCTTCACACGTGAATTATACATGTCATGGACAAATCTGTATAAAATAATAGAAGGTGTTGTATTTTTGGTTTGGATTATAAAATAACTTACTTTATAATTACTAACAGAATTCACCTGGTAAATATGTTCCTTGGTAGTAATATTGGTCGTATCCGACATATTTATGTCCACATCAAGATGCCACAGTGCTAGTTCGCTGTTTTCTGCTGTTTTTGTATTTCATAAAGTTGTACAGGAAATATTCTCGGA
Organism: Lolium multiflorum; assembly: GCA_030979885.1. Classification (NCBI taxonomy): domain Eukaryota; kingdom Viridiplantae; phylum Streptophyta; class Magnoliopsida; order Poales; family Poaceae; genus Lolium; species Lolium multiflorum. Next base: position 128,669,976 of record CM061749.1, read on the forward strand.
ATTGGAGGAAACAAAAGCCGAAGTCAATATTTACCGAAACAAAGACGAAGTCCAGAGGGGGGTCGAAGAGGCGCCACATGGCGGCCACACCTGCGCTTGGCGCGGCCAAGCCTGGGCCCGCGCCAAGGCATGGTGTGGGTCCCCCAGGCACCCCACCGACCTAAATCCTCCGCCTATTTATACATCTTCTCGGGAAAACCCTGGATACCCGAGCCTCCATCCACGAAAAGTTCCGTCGCGGCCGCCATCGCAGAACCCATCTCGGCGGGGGGAGGGGGGTTCTGAAGCTCTTCCTAGCGCCCTGCCGGAGGGGGAAATCATCGCCGGAGGCATCTACATCGCCATGCCTGCCTCCGAAGTGATGCATGAGTAGTTCATCCCTGGAATATAGGTACATAGCAATAGCTAGATGGTTGTCTTCTCCAGTTTGTGCTTCATGTATAGATCTTGTGAGCTGCCCTACGTGATCAAGATCATCCTTATGTAATCCTACATGTTGTGTTTGATGGGATCCGATGAATATTGTATACTATGTTGAGGTCAATCATATATTCATGTCATATGTTATTTGTGATCTTGCATGCTCTCCGTTGTTAGTGGATACTCTGGCCAAGTAGATGCTTCTGACTCCAAGAGGGGGTATTTATGCTCGATAGTAGGTTCATGCCTCTAGTAATCTAGGAGAGTGACTGTAACTTTTAAGATTGTAGATGTGTTTTTGCTACTAGGTATAAACAACAATGTTTTATTCGATGGTAATTCTATTGTTTACTTTACACACATTGTTTAATGCGATAATCTGTTGCTTGCAACTTAATACTGAAGGGATTTCTATTTTCGTGCCCCTGGTTCGTTAGTTGTACTCAGTTTTCCCCAGCCCCTTAGTTTTTCCTCAGTTTTCCCCTCCCTCTAGTTTGAAACCCCTCGCAGACGCTCGGACGGGAGGGTTGCCGTCTGGTCAGAGGCCTTCACCGTTACCGGTGACGGCTAGGGAGCCGCGTTGGTGTTGAATTGACCGTTTCTTTCGAACTGTGTTGACTGTTGACTGGAGGAGCTCACCCAAAGCTTTCCACTCCGCCCGAGACTGGAGGAGCTCACACACCGCCCCTCCGCCGCCACGCCGTCCTGCCCTCCTACCTTATGGCGTCGTCCGCCGCCGAGCCGCCCCCGCCCCCACCACCACCCCCGGGAGGCGGAGAGGGCTCCGCCTCCACCAGATCTAGATCTACCCCTGTCGCGGAGTTTGTATGTCCATCTGGTGTGCCGACTCTTCCCGTCAGCCGCGGAGAAGATTGGGAATCGGAGGGATCTAACGCATGGATTCCATCTGGGTAAGCATCGTCTGCCTATGTGAATTAACAGTAGGCAGTTTTTGAGCGTCAATCGTTGTTGCTCAACTAACTGCGTTGCTTTTCGAATAGGATTGATCCAGCGCTGGCTTTTCGGCTGGTGGTTAGGCTGGATTGTAGCTTTACGCGTGATTCTAAACGCTATAAGAATGGGTTTTACTTCCCTGCGGTGGTTGCAACCACCATCTCGTTGAGGGATTTGAAAGCTAACATCTGCGATAAGTACAGCTGGAGCTCGCGACGCAGTTCATTTCGAATATTTGCACAACAAGGAGGGAAGATTTGTTCCACTAATTTCCGACGACGATCTGGGAATTCTTTTTGCTTTGAATGCTTCTTGCCGGTTCGGTAAAATTGGTGATACGTCTCCAACGTATCGATAATTTCTTATGTTCCATGCTACATTATTGATGATATCTACATGTTTTATGCACACTTTATGTCATATTCGTGCATTTTCTGGAACTAACCTATTAACAAGATGCCGAAGTGCCAGTTCCTGTTTTCTGCTGTTTTTGGTTTCAGAAATCCTAGTAACAAAATATTCTCGGAATTGGACGAAATCACCGCCCAGGTTCCTATTTTTCCCGGAAGCTTCCAGATCACCGAAGAGGGGCCAGAGATGGGCCAGGGGGGGCCCACACCACACTTGGGCGCGGGCCAGGGCCTGGCCGCGCCACCTGGTGGTGAGGGCACCCTGGTGCCCCTCCGAGGCTCCCCTTTCGCCTATTTAAAGGTCCTGACCTAAAAACCCTTACGGAGGAAGCCACGGTACGAGAAAAGTTCCAGAGCCGCCGCCATCGCGAAGCCAAGATCTGGGGGACAGGAGTCTGTTCCGGCACCCTGCGGACGGGGAAGTGCCCCGGAAGGCTTCTCCATCGACACCGCTGCCATCTCCACCGCCATCTTCATCAACGCTGCTGCTCCCATGAAGAGGGAGTAGTTCTCCATCGAGGCTCGGGGCTGTACCGGTAGCTATGTGGTTAATCTCTCTCCTATGTACTTCAATACAATGATCTCATGAGCTGCCTTACATGATTGAGATCCATATGATGAGCTTTGTATCGCTACTAGTTGTGTGCTACTCATGTGATGTTATTAAAGTAGTCTATTCCTCCTGCATGGTGTAAAGGTGATTAGTGTGTGCACCGTGTGGTTCTTGTCGTAGGCTATGATCATGATCTCTTGTAGGTTGTGGAGTTAATTATCATTATGATAGTATTGATGTGATCTATTCCTCCTTCATAGTGTAATGTGGACAGTGTGTGCGCTATGTTAGTTCTTGGTTTATCTTGCAAAGATCTATTATGCTCTAAGGTTACTTAAACATGAATATCGAATGTTGTGGAGCTTGTTAACTCCGGCATTGAGGGTTCGTGTAATCCTACGCAACGAATGATGTTCATTATCAAACAAGAGTGTATGTAGCACATAAGAGAAAGAGTTATTTATTATGCGATCAATGTTGAGAGTGTCCACTAGTGAAAGTATGATCCCTAGGCCTTGTTTCCAATACTGCAAACACCGTTTGTTTACTGTTTTGTTGCATGTTTACTCGCTGCCATATTTTATTCAGATTGCTATTACCATTCATACTCATCCATATTACTTGTATTTCACTATCTCTTCGCCGAACTAGTGCACCTACACATCTGACAAGTGTATTTGGTGTGTTGGGGACACAAGAGACTTCTTGCTTTGTGGTTGCAGGGTTGCATGAGAGGGATATCTTTGACCTCTTCCTCCCTGAGTTCGATAAACCTTGGGTAATCCACTTAAGGGAAACTTGCTGCTGTTCTACAAACCTCTGCTCTTGGAGGCCCAACACTGTCTACAAGAATAGAAGCTCCCGTAGACATCAAGCACTTTTCTGGCGCCGTTGCCGGGGAGGAAAGGTAAAAGGCACTCATACTTCGGTTCCAGGTAACAGTACTTTTCTGGCGCCATTGTGTGTGTGCTCGAAGCTATTTCCTTTAGACTCTGCAATTGCGACATTTGGTTTCTTGTTTACACTAGTTAGGCATAATGAACAACAATGACCTTTTTATTCTATTTCCTGATTTAAGACATGGATGGTTTGATGCGAAAATTAAAAAACCCATGGAACATATTAATATGAATGCTTTGAACACTATTGTTGCTAATGCTATGGAAAATTCTAAGCTTGGGGAAGCTGGCTTTGATGAGCATGATATTTTTAGTCCCCCAAGCATTGAGGAGAAAATTTACTTTGATGATACTTTGCCTCCCATTTATGATGATTATAATGATAGTAGTCTTTTGTTACCACCTGTTATGGAGGATAAATTTGATTATGATTACAATATACCTCCTATATTTGATAGCTACTTTGTTGAATTTGCTCCCACTACAATTAATAAGAATGACTATGCTTATGTTGGGAGTAGTAATTATTTTATGCATGAGACTCATGATAAGAATGCTTTATGTGATAGTTATATTGTTGAGTTTGCTCATGATGCTACTGAAAGTTATTATGAGAGAGGAAAATATGGTTGTAAAATTTTCATGTTACTAAAACACCTCTCTATGTGCTGAAATTTTTGAAGCTACACTTGTTTTATCTTCCTATGCTTGTTACTTTGCTCTTCATGAACTTGTTTATTTACAAGATTCCTATGCATAGGAAGCATGTTAGACTTAAATGTGTTTTGAATTTGCCTCTTGATGCTCTCTTTTGCTTCAAATACTATTTCTTGCGAGTGCATCATTAAAACTGCTGAGCCCATCTTAATGGCTATAAAGAAAGAACTTCTTGGGAGATAACCCATGTGTTTATTTTACTACAGCAATTTTTGTTTTGTTGAGTCTTGGAAGTTGTTTACTACTGTAGCAACCTCTCCTTATCATGTTTTTGTGCCAAATAAAGTTTCTATGTCAAAGTTGATGTTATATTTGGGATCGCTGCGCAGAAACAGCATTGCTGTCTCTCACGAATCTGGGCACAGTTCTCTGTAGAAAATTCGAAAAAATCTGCCAATTTACGAGCGTGATCCTCAGATATGTACGCAACTTTCATTAGTTTTGAGTTTTTCCATTTGAGCAAGTCTGGTGCCAGCTTTAAATTCGTCTTTACGGACTGTTCTGTTTTTGACAGATTCTGCCTTTTATTTCGCATTGCCTCTTTTGCTATGTTGGATTCATTTCTTTGATCCATTAATGTCCAGTAGCTTTATGCAATGTCCAGAAGTGTAAAGAATGTTTGTGTCACCTCTGAACATGTGAATTTTTGATTATGCACTAACCCTCTAATGAGTTTGCTTGAAGTTTGGTGTGAAGGAAGTTTTCAAGGGTCAAGAGAGGAGTATGATATACTATGATCAAGAGGAGTGAAAGCTCTAAGCTTGGGGATGCCCCGGTGGTTCAACCCTGCATATTTTAAGAAGACTCAAGCATCTAAGCTTGGGGATGCCCAAGGCATCCCCTTCTTCATCAACAAAGTATCAGGTTCCTTCTCTTGAAACTATATTTTTATTCGGTCACATCTTATGTATTTTACTTGGAGCGTCTGTGTGATTTTATTTTTGTTTTTGTTTTGTTATCTTAGTTCTCTGAATAAGTTCATCCTTGTGTGGGAGAGAGACACGCTCCGCTGGTTCGTATGAACACATGTGTTCTTAGCTCATAATATTCATGGCGAAGTTTCCTCTTCGTTATATTGTTATATGGTTGGAATTGGAAAATGCTACATGTAGTAATTGGTAAAATGTCTTGGATAATGTGATACTTGGCAATTGTTGTGCTCATGTTTAAGCTCTTGCATCATATAGTTTTGCACCTATTAGTGAAGAAATACATAGAGCTTGCTAAAATTTGGTTTGCATAATTGGTCTCTCTAAGGTCTAGATAATTTCTAGTATTGAGTTTTGAACAACAAGGAAGACGGTGTAGAGTCTTATAATGTTTACAATATGTCTTTTATGTGAGTTTTGCTGCGGTTCATCCTTGAGTTTGCTTCAAATAACCTTGCTAGCCTAAACCTTGTATCGAGAGGGAATACTTCTCATGCATCCAAAATCCTTGAGCCAATTACTATGCCATTTGTGTCCACCATACCTACCTACTACATGGTATTTCTCCGCCATTCCAAAGTAAATTGCATGAGTGCTACCTTTAAAATTCCATCATTCGCCTTTGCAATATATAGCTCATGGGACAAAATAGCCTTAAAAACTATCGTAGTATTGAATATGTACTTACGCACTTTATCTTTTATTAAGTTGCTTGTTGTGCGATAACCATGCTTCTGGGGAACGCCATCAACTATTGTTGAATATCATGTGAGTTGCTATGCATGTCCGTCTTGTCTGAAGGATCTATCACCTTAATGATTGGAGCATGCAAATTGTTAGAGAAGAACATTGGGCCGCTAACTAAAGCCATGAATCATGGTTGAAGTTTCAGTTTTGGACATATATCCTCAATCTCATATGAGAATAATAATCATTGCTACATGCTTATGCATTTAAGAGGAGTCCATTATCTGTTGTCCATGTTGTCCCGGTATGGATGTCTAAGTTGAGAATAATCAAAAGCAAGAAATCCAAAATGCGAGCATTCTCCTTAGACCTTTGTACAGGCGGCATGGAGGTACCCCTTTGTGACACTTGGTTGAAACATGGCATTGCAAAGATCCGGTAGTCCAAGCTAAGTAGGACAAGGTGCGGGCACTATTAGTATACTATGCATGAGGCTAGCAACTTGTAAGATATAATTTACATAACTCATATGCTTTATTACTACCGTTGACAAAATTGTTTCATGTTTTCAAAATAAAAGCTCTAGCACAAATATAGCAATCGATGCTTTCCTCTTTGAAGGACCATTCTTTTACCTTTATGTTGAGTCAGTTCACCTATTTCTCTCCATCCCAAGAAGCAAACACTTGTGTGAACTGTGCATTGATTCCTACATACTTGCATATTGCACTTGTTATATTACTTTATGTTGACAATATCCATGAGATATACATGTTATAAGTTGAAAGCAACCGCTGAAACTTAATCTTCCTTTGTGTTGCTTCAATACCTTTACTTTGATTTATTGCTTTATGAGTTAAATCTTATGCAAGACTTATTGATGCTTGTCTTGAAGTACTATTCATGAAAAGTCTTTGCTTTATGATTCACTTGTTTACTCATGTCATTACCTTTGTTTTGATCGCTGCATTCATTACATATGTTTACAAATAGTATGATCAAGATTATGATGGCATGTCACTTTAGAAATTATCTTTGTTATCGTTTTACCTGCTCGGGACGAGCAGAACTAAGCTTGGGGATGCTGATACGTCTCCAACGTATCGATAATTTCTTATGTTCCATGCTACATTATTGATGATATCTACATGTTTTATGCACACTTTATGTCATATTCGTGCATTTTCTGGAACTAACCTATTAACAAGATGCCGAAGTGCCAGTTCCTGTTTTCTGCTGTTTTTGGTTTCCGAAATCCTAGTAACAAAATATTCTCGGAATTGGACGAAATCACCGCCCAGGTTCCTATTTTTCCCGGAAGCTTCCAGATCACCGAAGAGGGCCAGAGATGGGCCGGGGGCCCCACACCACACTTGGGCGCGGGCCAGGGCCTGGCCGCGCCACCTGGTGGTGAGGGCACCCTGGTGCCCCTCCGAGGCTCCCCTTTCCCTGACCTAAAAACCCTTACGGAGGAAGCCACGGTACGAGAAAAGTTCAGAGCCGCCGCCATCGCGCCAAGATGGGGGACAGGAGTCTCTGTTCCGGCTGCCGGACGGGGAAGTGCCCCCGGAAGGCTTCTCCATCGACACCGCTGCCATCTCCACCGCCATCTTCATCAACGCTGCTGCTCCCATGAGGAGGGAGTAGTTCTCCATCGAGGCTCGGGCTGTACCGGTAGCTATGTGGTTAATCTCTCTCCTATGTACTTCAATACAATTATCTCATGAGCTGCCTTACATGATTGAGATCCATATGATGAGCTTTGTATCGCTACTAGTTGTGTGCTACTCATGTGATGTTATTAAAGTAGTCTATTCCTCCTGCATGGTGTAAAGGTGATTAGTGTGTGCACCGTGTGGTTCTTGTCGTAGGCTATGATCATGATCTCTTGTAGGTTGTGGAGTTAATTATCATTATGATAGTATTGATGTGATCTATTCCTCCTTCATAGTGTAATGTGGACAGTGTGTGCGCTATGTTAGTTCTTGGTTTATCTTGCAAAGATCTATTATGCTCTAAGGTTACTTAAACATGAATATCGAATATTGTGGAGCTTGTTAACTCCGGCATTGAGGGTTCGTGTAATCCTACGCAACGAATGATGTTCATTATCAAACAAGAGTGTATGTAGCACATAAGAGAAAGAGTTATTTATTATGCGATCAATGTTGAGAGTGTCCACTAGTGAAAGTATGATCCCTAGGCCTTGTTTCCAATACTGCAAACACCGTTTGTTTACTGTTTTGTTGCATGTTTACTCGCTGCCATATTTTATTCAGATTGCTATTACCATTCATACTCATCCATATTACTTGTATTTCACTATCTCTTCGCCGAACTAGTGCACCTATACATCTGACAAGTGTATTTGGTGTGTTGGGGACACAAGAGACTTCTTGCTTTCTGGTTGCAGGGTTGCATGAGAGGGATATCTTTGACCTTTCCCCGAGTTCGATAAACCTTGGGTAATCCACTTAAGAAACTTCTGGGAATTCTTTTTGCTTTGAATGCTTCTTGCCGGTTCGGTAAAATTCGTATCCATGTGGACAGGGGCCGGGCATCATCTCTCTCTGGTGCTGGGGCATCATCAGGTGGTCGGGCATCATGTCTCTCTACTGCTGCTGCCTCTGCTAATAGTGTGCGCCGCGGCGCTCCTTGTAGGTCCACAGCAGCACCATCTGTCCCCAGTGCTAGTGGTAGCCAGATCGTTCGTACGGTCGATGTGGAGGACGATGCAGACATTGAGGATCAGTCTCCTCAAGATGATGAGGATGAGTTGATGTTTCCTGAATTGGTAGATCGATGCAGTAAGCAGGCAATGGAGGATCAATACATGGAAGATATTGCTTTTGGTGCCAGATTTGATGACACTGATGATGAAGAGAAGAATGAGAACGATGACAGCCTCGTTTTAGCCGATTACGAAGGTGAAGACTTGCCAACAATTGAGTGGAACAGGGAGGATCCTCAGCTTGCAGAAGGCACCGTGTTTCAAACGATGATGGACTGCCGTAATGCAATTACTACATATCACATTCTCTCTAAGAATAATTATGAGGTTATTAAAAGTGAGCCAGGTAGGTTCACAGTTAAATGCCCATACCCAAGGTGTAGGTGGAGGCTGCATGCATCCACAATGCGCAGAAGCAGCTTGGTTCAGGTACTACGCCAACCAGTTGTGTATTTAGATCACGGTGTAAAATTTGTTATCTATTACTGACATCCCTTATCATTATGTTTCAGATAAAGAAGAATAAGGAGATCCATAGGTGTCCACCTCTAGGGGGAGAGCCAGAGCTGAAAACAAAGCTAGCGAAGACTAGGTGGTTGGCAGATATAATCCTAGATTGGCTGAGAGAAACTCCTTCACTTGGTCCAACAGCACTCCAAAAAAGGTGGTTGAGAAGTATAAAATGAAAGTACCTTACATGAGGATGTTCTATGCAAAGGAAATGGCTCTTGACAAGATCAATGGTCCATGGAATGAAAGCTTTCAGTTGCTTTACACTTTCAAAGCTGAAGTGGAGATGGCTAGTCCAGGCAGTGTTGTAGCGATAGACAAGCATACAGTTCCCTACAAATTGAAAAGCGGGAAGGTAATGCACAAGGAATGTTTTAGAAGGGCTTTTGTTTGTTTCAAAGCTTGCTGGAAAGGCTTTTTGGACGGTTGCAGGCCTTATTTGGCCGTGGATGCAACAACTCTTCATGGCAGGTTTAAAGGACAGCTAGTTGCTGCTACTGCAGTTGATGGACATAATTGGATGTTCCCTGTTGCTTATGGAGTTTTGGAGGTTGAGTCAGAGGAAAGTTGGACTTGGTTTCTGCAGAATTTGCGCGACCTTATAGGTCATCCACCAGGACTTGTTATCCACACAGACGCTTGCAAAGGTTTGGAGAGTGCGGTAGAAGCAGTATTCCCTGGAGTGGAGCATAGGGAATGTATGCGACACTTGGTACATAATTTTACAAAGAAATTCAAGGGTAAAGTTTTTACTGACAACCTATGGCCAGCTTCATACACATGCAGCTCTAGGAAGCATATGTTTCATTTGGATGTGTTGTATAAACAAAAACCTGGGGTGAAGGAGTACTTGGATGAACATCATGGTAGGGTGTGGTCAAGAAGCCAATTCAATGAAATTTGCAAGGTAGAAGCATATGTTTCATTTGGATGTGTTGTATAAACAAAAACCTGGGGTGAAGGAGTATGATACGTCTCCAACGTATCGATAATTTCTTATGTTCCATGCTACTTTATTGATGATACCTACATGTTTTATGCACATTATATGTCGTATTTACGCATTTTCTGGAACTAACCTATTAACAAGATGCCGAAGAGCATTCTTTGTTTTTGTTTTCAGAAATCCTAGTAAGGAAATATTCTCGGAATTGGACGAAATCACCGCCCAGGGTCCTATTTTTGCACGAAGCTTCCAGAAGACCGAAGGGGAGTCGAAGTGGGGCCACGAGGTGGCCACACCATAGGGCGGCGCGGCCCAGGCCCTGGCCGCGCCGGCCTGTGGTGTGGGCCCCTCGCGCCGCCTCTTGACCTACCCTTTCGCCTACTTATAGCCTCCGTCGCGAAACCCCCAGTACCGAGAGCCACGATACGGAAAACCTTCCAGAGACGCCGCCGCCAATCCCATCTCGGGGGATTCAGGAGATCGCCTCCGGCACCCTGCCGGAGAGGGGATTCATCTCCGGAGGACTCTTCATCGCCATGATCGCCTCCGGAGTGATGAGTGAGTAGTTCACCCCTGGACTATGGGTCCATAGCAGTAGCTAGATGGTCGTCTTCTCCTAATTGTGCTTCATTGTTGGATCCTGTGAGCTGCCTAACATGATCAAGATCATCTATCTGTAATTCTATATGTTGTGTTTGTCGGGATCCGATGGATAGAGAATACTATGTTATGGTGATTATCAATCTATTGTTTATGTGTTGTTTATGATCTTGCATGCTCTCCGTTATTAGTAGAGGCTCTGGCCAAGTTTTTACTCTTAACTCCAAGAGGGAGTATTTATGCTCGATAGTGGGTTCATGCCTTCATTGACACCTGGGACAGTGACAGAAAGTTCTAAGGTTGTGATGTGTGTTGCCACTAGGGATAAAACATTGATTCTATGTCTAAGGATGTAGTTGTCGATTACATTACGCACCATACTTAATGCAATTGTCTGTTGCTTAGCAACTTAATACTGAATGGGGTTCGGATGATAACCTGAAGGTGGACTTTTTAGGCATAGATGCAGTTGGATGGCGGTCTATGTACTTTGTCGTAATGCCCGGATTAAATCTCACTATATTTATCATATCATGTACATGCATTGTTATGCCCTTCTCTATTTGTCAATTGCCGACGTAATTTGTTCACCCAACATGCTTTTATCTTATGGGAGAGACACCTCTAGTGAACTGTGGACCCCGGTCCTATTCTTTACATAGCATACAATCTACTGCAATTGTTTTTACTGTTTTCTTGCAAACAATCATCTTCCACTCGATACGCTTAATCCTTTGTTACAGCAAGCCGGTGAGATTGACAACCTCACTATTTCGTTGGGGCAAAGTACTTTGGTTTTGTTGTGCAGATTCCACGTTGGCGCCGGAATCCCTGTTGTTGCGCCACATCACATTTCGCCTCCATCAACCTTCAACGTGCTTCTTGGCTCCTCCTGGTTCGATTAAACCTTGGTTTCTTCTTGACTGTGCGCATCATACCTTCCTCTTGGGGTTCCCAACGGACGTGTACATCTACGCGCATCAAGCCTGTTTTCTGGCGCCGTTGCGGGGAGATCAAGACACTGCAAGGGGAGTCTCCACTTCTCAATCTCTTTACTTTGTTTTTGTCTTGCTTTATTTTATTTACTACTTTGTTTGCTGCACCTAAACAAAACACACAAAAAAATTAGTTGCTAGTTTTACTTTATTTACTGTCTTGCTCTCTATATCAAAAATACAAAAAAATTAGTTACTCGTCTTTACCTTGTTTGCCTAGTTTACTTTTTGCTTATTGCATCATGTTTCCTTTTAATTTTACCACAAAAGACATACCAGTAGGACGTGGGTCTATAGTTGGGAGAAATAATATAGAAGAATTTTTCAATCATGTTAGTATTACTGAAAATTTTGAAGATAGACACTTGGTAGAACTTGCACCTACCTATGAAATTGCTGCTGCTGCTTTAGTTCGCATGTTGGAAACTAAATTTGTTAATCTCAATCCTATAATCCAACACATGTTTCTCACACTTGGTGATATGGAAGAAGGGGAAAAGAAAGATTTTGTTTTAGAAACTCTTCTTAGAGAATTTGGGGGATTAGCAAGAGAGGCTAGAAAGGTCTTTGCTAAATTTAATATGCTAGGTTCTCATACTAATTTTGTTGGTCTCCTTGAAAAAATGGACATAGATAGAATAAGATACACTAATAATATTAATGATGGTGGGGAGATCAAAGCACCAATACCATGTAAACTCCTAGCTATGAATGATGCACTAGAAAATAACTATGCTTGGCTTGTTCCTGAAAATTTGTTCGATGAGAATAGCAAGCCCAAGACTAATGAAAAGGGAGACGCTAAAAGTTATGTATCCAATATACTATGCTTGGTTGAGAAAACTCCCAACACCCCTGGTTATAATGTTGATGCCTCATCTCTCGATAATACTTGATTTGCACTTTCTGCGCCTAGCTGAAAGGCGTTAAAGAAAAGCGCTTATGGGAGACAACCCATGTTTTTACTACAGTACTTTGTTTTATATTTGAGTCTTGGAAGTTCTTTACTACTGTAGCAACCTCTCCTTATCATGTTTTTGTGCCAAGTAAAGTTTCTATGTCAAAGTTGATGTTATATTTGGGATCGCTGCGCAGAAACAGCATTGCTGTCTGTCACGAATCTGGGCACAGGTCTCTGTAGAAAATTCGAAAAAATCTGCCAATTTACGAGCGTGATCCTCAGATATGTACGCAACTTTCATTAGTTTTGAGTTTTTCCATTTGAGCAAGTCTGGTGCCATCTTAAAATTCGTCTTTACGGACTGTTCTGTTTTTGACAGATTCTGCCTTTTATTTCGCATTGCCTCTTTTGCTATGTTGGATTCATTTCTTTGATCCATTAATGTCCAGTAGCTTTATGCAATGTCCAGAAGTGTAAAGAATGTTTGTGTCACCTCTGAACATGTGAATTATTAATTGTGCACTAACCCTCTAATGAGTTTGCTTGAAGTTTGGTGTGAAGGAAGTTTTCAAGGGTCAAGAGAGGAGTATGATATACTATGATCAAGAGGAGTGAAAGCTCTAAGCTTGGGGATGGCCCCGTGGTTCACCCCTGCATATTTTAAGAAGACTCAAGCGTCTAAGCTTGGGGATGCCCAAGGCATCCCCTTCTTCATCGACAACATCATCAGGTTCCTCCCCTGAAACTATATTTTTATTCAGTCACATCTTGTGTTCTTTACTTGGAGCGTCGGTTTGTTTTTGTTTTTGTTTTTGTTTGAATAAAATGGATCCTAGCATTCACTTTGTGGGAGAGAGACACGCTCCGCTGTTGCATATGGACAAGTATGTCCTTAGGCTTTACTCATAATGTTCAAGGCGAAGTTTCTTCTTCGTTAAATTGTTATATGGTTGGAATTGGAAAATGCTACATGTAGTAATTCTAAAATGTCTTGGATAATGTGATACTTGGAAATTGTTGTGCTCATGTTTAAGCTCTTGCATCATATGCTTTGCACCCATTAGTGAAGAAATACATAGAGCTTGCTAAAATTTGATTTGCATATTTGGTCTCTCTAAGGTCTAGATAATATCTAGTATTGAGTTTTGAACAACAAGGAAGACGGTGTAGAGTCTTATAATGTTTACAATATGTCTTTTATGTGAGTTTTGTTGTACCGGTTCATCCTTGAGTTTGCTTCAAATAACCTTGCTAGCCTAAACCTTGTATCGAGAGGGAATACTTCTCATGCATCCAAATACTTGAGCCAACTACTATGCCATTTGTGTCCACCATACCTACCTACTACATGGTATTTCTCCGCCATTCCAAAGTAAATTGCTTGAGTGCTACCTTTAAAATTCCATCATTTACCTTTGCAATATATAGCTCATGGGACAAAGTAGCCTTAAAAACTATTGTAGTATTGAATATGTACTTATGCACTTTATCTCTTATTAAGTTGATTGTTGTGCGATAACCATGCTTCTGGGGAACGCCATCAATTACTCTTTATTGAATATCATGTGAGTTGCTATGCATGTCCGTCTTGTCTGAAGGATCTATCACCTTAATGATTGGAGCATGCATATTGTTAGAGAAGAACATTGGGCCGCTAACTAAAGCCATGAATCATGGTGGAAGTTTCAGTTTGGACATATATCCTCAATCTCATATGAGAATAATAATCATTGCTACATGCTTATGCATTTAAGAGGAGTCCATTATCTGTTGTCCATGTTGTCCCGGTATGGATGTCTAAGTTGAGAATAATCAAAAGCGAGAAATCCAAAATGCGAGCATTCTCCTTAGACCTTTGTACAGGCGGCATGGAGGTACCCCTTTGTGACACTTGGTTGAAACATGGCATGCAAAGATCTGGTAGTCCAAGCTAAGTAGGACAAGGTGCGGGCACTATTAGTATACTATGCATGAGGCTTGCAACTTGTAAGATATAATTTACATAACTCATATGCTTTATTACTACCGTTGACAAAATTGTTTCATGTTTTCAAAATAAAAGCTCTAGCACAAATACAGCAATCGATGCTTTCCTCTTTGAAGGACCATTCTTTTACTTTTATTGTTGAGTCAGTTTACCTATCTCCCTCCACCTTAAGAAGCAAACACTTGTGTGAACTGTGCATTGATTCCTACATACTTGCATATTGCACTTGTTATATTACTTTATGTTGACAATATCCATGAGATATATATGTTATAAGTTGAAAGCAACCGCTGAAACTTAATCTTCCTTTGTGTTGCTTCAATACCTTTACTTTGATTTATTGCTTTATGAGTTAACTCTTATGCAAGACTTATTGATGCTTGTCTTGAAGTACTATTCATGAAAAGTCTTTGCTTTATGATTCACTTGTTTACTCATGTCATTACTTTTGTTTTGATCGCTGCATTCATTACATATGTTTACAAATAGTATGATCAAGATTATGATGGCATGTCACTTCAGAAATTATCTTTGTTATCGTTTTACCTGCTCGGGACGAGCAGAACTAAGCTTGGGGATGCTGATACGTCTCCAACGTATCGATAATTTCTTATGTTCCATGCTACTTTATTGATGATACCTACATGTTTTATGCACATTATATGTCGTATTTACGCATTTTCTGGAACTAACCTATTAACAAGATGCCGAAGAGCCAGGCTGTTTTCTGCTGTTTTTGGTTTCAGAAATCCTAGTAAGGAAATATTCTCGGAATTGGACGAAATCACCGCCCAGGGTCCTATTTTTGCACGAAGCTTCCCGAAGACCGAAGGGGAGTCGAAGTGGGGCCACGAGGTGGCCACACCATAGGGCGGCGCGGCCCAGGCCCTGGCCGCGCCGGCCTGTGGTGTGGGCCCCTCGCGCCGCCTCTTGACCTACCCTTTCGCCTACTTATAGCCTCCGTCGCGAAACTCCCGACCGAGAGCCACGATACGGAAAACCTTCCAGAGACGCCGCCGCGAATCCCATCTCGGGGGATTCAGGAGATCGCCTCCGGCACCCTGCCGGAGAGGGGATTCATCTCCCGGAGGACTCTTCATCGCCATGATCGCCTCCGGAGTGATGAGTGAGTAGTTCACCCCTGGACTATGGGTCCATAGCAGTAGCTAGATGGTCGTCTTCTCCTAATTGTGATTCATTGTTGGATCTTGTGAGCTGCCTAACATGATCAAGATCATCTATCTGTAATTCTATATGTTGTGTTTGTCGGGATCCGATGGCGAAAGAATACCGGGGTCCACAGTTCACTAGAGGTGTCTCTCCCATAAGATAAAAGCATGTTGGGTGAACAAATTACAGTCGGGCAATTGACAAATAGAGAAGGGCATAACAATGCATATACATGATATGATAAATATAGTGAGATTTAATCCGGGCATTACGACAAAGTACATAGACCGCCATCCAACTGCATCTATGCCTAAAAAGTCCACCTTCAGGTTATCATCCGAACCCTATTCAGTATTAAGTTGCAAAGCAACAGACAATTGCATTAAGTATGGTGCGTAATGTAATCGACAACTATATCCTTAGACATAGAATCAATGTTTTATCCCTAGTGGCAACAGCACATCACAACCTTAGAACTTTCTGTCACTGTCCCAGGTGTCAATGAAGGCATGAACCCACTATCGAGCATAAATACTCCCTCTTGGAGTTAAGAGTAAAAACTTGGCCAGAGCCTCTACTAATAACGGAGAGCATGCAAGATCATAAACAACACATAAACAATAGATTGATAATCACCATAACATAGTATTCTCTATCCATCGGATCCCGACAAACACAACATATAGTATTACAGATAAATGATCTTGATCATGTTAGGCAGCTCACAAGATCCAACAATGAAGCACAATTAGGAGAAGACGACCATCTAGCTACTGCTATGGACCCATAGTCCAGGGGTGAACTACTCACTCATCACTCCGGAGGCGACCATGGCGGTGTAGAGTCCTCCGGAGATGAATCCCCTCTCCGGCAGGGTGACGGAGGCGATCTCCTGAATCCCCGAGATGGGATTCGGCGGCGGCGTCTCGGAAGGTTTCCCGTATCGTGGCTCTCGACTGGGGTTTCGCGACGGAGGCTATAAGTAGGCGAAAGGGCAAAGACGGAGGGCTGACGAGGGGCCCACACCAGGGTGGCGCGGCCCCCTCGCGCCCTATGGTGGCGGCGCCTCGTTGCCCCACTTCTTATCCCTTTCGGTCTTCTGGAAGCTTCGTGCAAAAATAGGACCTTGGCGGTGATTTCGTCCAATTCCGAGAATATTTCCTTACTAGGATTTCTGAAACCAAAACAGCAGAAAACAGCAACTGGCTCTTCGGCATCTTGTTAATAGGTTAGTTCCAGAAAATGCGTAAATACGACATATAATGTGCATAAAACATGTAGGTATCATCAATAAAGTAGCATGGAACATAAGAAATTATCGATACGTTGGAGACGTATCAGCATCCCCAAGCTTAGTTCTGCTCGTCCCGAGCAGGTAAAACGATAACAAAGATAATTTCTGAAGTGACATGCCATCATAATCTTGATCATACTATTTGTAAACATATGTAATGAATGCAGCGATCAAAACAATGGTAATGACATGAGTAAACAAGTGAATCATATGACAAAGACTTTTCATGAATAGTACTTCAAGACAAGCATCAATAAGTCTTGCATAAGAGTTAACTCATAAAGCAATAAATCAAAGTAAAGGTGTTGAAGCAACATAAAGGAAGATTAAGTTTCAGCGGTTGCTTTCAACTTATAACATGTATATCTCATGGATAGTGTCAACATAAAGTAATATAACAAGTGCAATATGCAAGTATGTAGGAATCAATGCACAGTTCACACAAGTGTTTGCTTCTTAAGGTGGAGGGAGGTAGGTAAACTGACTCAACAATAAAAGTAAAAGAAAGGTCCTTCAAAGAGGAAAGCATCGATTGCTGTATTTGTGCTAGAGCTTTTATTTTGAAAACATGAAACAATTTTGTCAACGGTAGTAATAAAGCATATGAGTTATGTAAATTATATCTTACAAGTTGCAAGCCTCATGCATAGTATACTAATAGTGCCCGCACCTCGTCCTACTTAGCTTGGACTACCGGATCTTTGCATGCCATGTTTCAACCAAGTATCACAAAGGGGTACCTCCATGCCGCCTGTACAAAGGTCTAAGGAGAAAGCTCGCATTTTGGATTTCTCGCTTTTGATTATTCTCAACTTAGACATCCATACCGGGACAACATGGACAACAGATGATGGACTCCTCTTAAATGCATAAGCATGTAGCAACAATTATTATTCTCATATGAGATTGAGGGTATATGTCCAAAACTGAAACTTCAACCATGATTCATGGCTTTAGTTAGCGGCCCAATGTTCTTCTCTAACAATTTGCATGCTCCAATCATTAAGGTGATAGATCCTTCAGACAAGACGGACATGCATAGCAACTCACATGATATTCAACAATAGTTGATGGCGTTCCCCAGAAGCATGGTTATCGCACAACAAGCAACTTAATAAAAGATAAAGTGCATAAGTACATATTCAATACTACGATAGTTTTTAAGGCTATTTTGTCCTATGAGCTATATATTGCAAAGGTGAATGATGGAATTTTAAAGGTAGCACTCAAGCAATTTACTTTGGAATGGCGGAGAAATACCATGTAGTAGGTAGGTATAGTGGACACAAATGGCATAGTAGTTGGCTCAAAGATTTTGGATGCATGAGAAGTATTCCCTCTCGATACAAGGTTTAGGCTAGCAAGGTTATTTGAAGCAAACTCAAGGATGAACCGGTGCAGAAAAACTCACATAAAATACATATTGTAAACATTATAAGACTCTACACCGTCTTCCTTGTTGTTCAAAACTCAATACTAGATATTATCTAGACCTTAGAGAGACCAAATATGCAAATCAAATTTTAGCAAGCTCTATGTATTTCTTCATTAATGGGTGCAAAGCATATGATGCAAGAGCTTAAACATGAGCAAAACAATTGCCAAGTATCACATTATCCAAGACATTTTTAGAATTACTACATGTAGCATTTTCCAATTCCAACCATATAACAATTTAACGAAGAAGAAACTTCGCCTTGAACATTATGAGTAAAGCCTAAGGACATATTTGTCCATATGCAACAGCGGAGCGTGTCTCTCTCCCACAAAGTGAATTCTAGGATCCATTTTATTCAAACAAAAACAAAAACAAAAACAAACCGACGCTCCAAGTAAAGAACACAAGATGTGATTGAATAAAAATATAGTTTCAGGGGAGGAAGATGATGTTGTCGATGAAGAAGGGGATGCCTTGGGCATCCCCAAGCTTAGACGCTTGAGTTTTCTTAAAATATGCAGGGGTGAACCACGGGGCATCCCCAAGCTTAGAGCTTTCACTCCTCTTTATCATAGTATATCATACTCCTCTCTTGACCCTTGAAAACTTCCTTCACACCAAACTTCAAGCAAACTCATTAGAGGGTTAGTGCATAATTAATAATTCACACATTCAGAGGTGACACAAACATTCTTTACAATTCTGGACATTGCATAAAGCTACTGGACATTAATGGATCAAAGAAATTCATCCAACATAGCAAAAGAGGCAATGCGAAATAAAAGGCAGAATCTGTCAAAAACAGAACAGTCCGTAAAGACGAATTTTAAAATGGCACCAGACTTGCTCAAATGGAAAAACTCAAAACTAATGAAAGTTGCGTACATATCTGGGGATCACGCTCGTAAATTGGCAGATTTTTTAGAATTTTCTACAGAAACTTGTGCCCAGATTCGTGACAGACAGCAATGCTGTTTCTGCGCAGCGATCCCAAATATAACATCAACTTTAACATAGAAACTTTACTTGGCACAAAAACATGATAAGGAGAGGTTGCTACAGTAGTAAACAACTTCCAAGACTCAAATATAAAACAAAGTACTGTAGTAAAAACATGGGTTGTCTCCCATAAGCGCTTTTCTTTAACGCCTTTCAGCTAGGCGCAGAAAGTGCAAATCAAGTATTATCAAGAGATGAGGCATCAACATTATTACCTTGGGAGCTGGGAGTTTTCTCAACAATGCATTGTATCTGGTCTATATAAGTAACTCCTCTCTCATTGCTCCTAGGCTTACTATTCTCATCAAACAAATTTTCAGGAACAAGCCAAGCATAGTTGTTTTCCAAAGCTTCATGCATTCCTAGTAGTTTACTAGGTATTGGCGCTTTAATTTCCCTACCATCATTAACATTATTAGTATACTTAATTCTATCCATATCCATCTTTTCAAGTATTTGTTTAAAATTAGGAAAGAAACCAAGCCTCTTATGCTTAATAAAAACCTTTCTAGCTTCTTTAACTATATCCTCAAATTCTCTAACAAGGACTTTTAAAACAAAATTTCTCTTTTCTCCCATCTCCATATCCGAAAGTGTAAGAAACATATGTTGTATTATGGGATTGAGATTAACAAATCTAGTTTCTAACATGTGTATCAAACAGGCAGAAGCACTTTCATAAGTAGGAGCAGTTTTTAATAATGGTATATCTTCAAAATCTTCATCCATACTAACATGGGTGAAAAATTCTTCTATATTATCTCTTCCAATGATACACCCTCGTCCTACCGGTATCTCTTCCAAAGTGAACTTAGGATTAAGCATGATGAAATAAGCAAAAAGTAAACTAGGCAAATAAAGTAAATGCAAGTAACTAATTTTTTTTGTGTTTTTGATATAGAGAGCAAGACAGTAAATAAAGTAAAGCTAGCAACTAATTTTTTTGTGTTTTGTTTAGGTGCAGCAAACAAAGTAGTAAATAAAATAAAGCAAGACAAAAACAAAGTAAAGAGATTGAGAAGTGGAGACTCCCCTTGCAGCGTGTCTTGATCTCCCCGGCAACGGCGCCAGAAAAAGAGCTTGATGGCGTGTAACTCACACGTTCGTTGGGAACCCCAAGAGGAAGGTATGATGCGCACAGTAGCAAGTTTTCCCTCAGAAAGAAACCAAGGTTTAATCGAACCAGGAGGAGCCAAGAAGCACGTTGAAGGTTGATGGTGGCGAAATGTGATGCGGCGCAACAACAGGGATTCCGGCGCCAACGTGGAACCTGCACAACAAAACCAAAGTACTTTGCCCCAACGAAACAGTGAGGTTGTCAATCTCACCGGCTTGCTGTAACAAAGGATTAACCGTATTGTGTGGAAGATGATTGTTTGCAAGAAAACAGTAAAACAAGTATTGCAGTAGATTGTATGCTATGTAAAGAATAGGACCGGGGTCCACAGTTCACTAGAGGTGTCTCTCCCATAAGATAAAAGCATGTTGGGTGAACAAATTACAGTCGGGCAATTGACAAATAGAGAAGGGCATAACAATGCATATACATGATATGATAAATATAGTGAGATTTAATCCGAGCATTACGACAAAGTACATAGACCGCCATCCAACTGCATCTATGCCTAAAAAGTCCACCTTCAGGTTATCATCCGAACCCCATTCAGTATTAAGTTGCAAAGCAACAGACAATTGCATTAAGTATGGTGCGTAATGTAATCGACAACTACATCCTTAGACATAGAATCAATGTTTTATCCCTAGTGGCAACAGCACATCACAACCTTAGAACTTTCTGTCACTGTCCCAGGTGTCAATGAAGGCATGAACCCACTATCGAGCATAAATACTCCCTCTTGGAGTTAAGAGTAAAAACTTGGCCAGAGCCTCTACTAATAACGGAGAGCATGCAAGATCATAAACAACACATAAACAATAGATTGATAATCTTTACTATGAAATTCCTATGCGACTGTGGTACGTTGCTAGCACTTTTGCACTTTTGCCTCGCAGCCCCTTGTAAATTGGGTAATCAGCCCGCAGTCCTATCTCTCCATCAGAGTTCGACGGGCCTATCAGCGCCCGCTCACCGGTTGGATTGAGGTTAGATCACCCGTCGTCCCAAGTCGCCCCCAAGCATGTCAGAAAAAAAAACGCCCCCAAATCCAGGTCAAAATAAAACGCCGTCCCCATCTCCTTCTCCGGCGAGTAGGGTAGCCTGAGGCGGCCTGCAGGGCTGCTGTGAACATTGGCGACACAGGTCTGGGGCAAAGGAGGAGCTCGGGGGAGTCGGGAAGGTCGACGGCAGGGGGGCTGCATAGCAAGGAAAAGGAGGGAGCGGGCGAGGCGAGAAGGGAGGTGCACTTGCTCCCCGGCGGAGGCCGCCTCTGAGGGAAGGCCCGTTAACGGCGGGCGTCCCGGTTTCTCCGGAGGTCGCGGCCACGCCCGCTGCTGCCCCCCCCGCACCCCCCGACCTACCTCCACTGCCGTGCCATACGCACGCATCCGTCGCGGAGATCCAAGTACTTGGTCATTGCATCGGCAGCCTTCGACAAAGATCTGAGTTGGTGGCCGCTGTATTCTGGCGATGGTACCTGTGATGGCAGCGACCAAAATACGGCGATAGCCAGTCTGTTGGCAAAGATGTCTTGCTGAATGCAAAATTCAGAATAATGTCAATTTTAATTTGCAAGTCCCGTATGCTGAAAATTATTGAACCTGATTCTTGGACTGAAGAATCGATTGTCACAATTCTTATACAATTGAATAAATGGTGAGCTCACCTGCTAAATGCTTATACAATCCAATTGTCTGTGAGGTTGATCTGTTGTGCATGCATTTCTACTAGGTGCTAGCTACTGTTACTTGGTATAAAAATATATTCAGAGTATTGTTCAGGTTCAACCATCGGATTTGAAATCTAAGTTTAAACTCTTTCCCTGCCAACTTGAGTAAAAAGATTTGGAAACTTGGACGCATGCACTCTGGAAAAGACAAGCAGTACCTCACATATACAACGTACACAAGGATTGAGTTTTCTTCTGCATTACTTAAAAGCGTACTGAAGTACAGTTCATGTTCTGCGGTGCTAAAATTTGGAGACCGGGGGGAAAATGAGATGGTTCTCCGGCCGGCTAGATAAGAAGGCCAAATTAGTATCAGGTCATAATCTGCAAAGGAAGGAGGGTAGTCAGGTTGCTCAATTGTACATGAACAACATTTGTGATTCTAACTGTGGATCGGTCAAAGGCTCAAAGCATATGGCACGCGCAGGTTTTGGTGGCCACACTACGGGAAGTCGGGACTTAGGAATCGCTCTAGGCTGGGGCGTTCTCCACAAACTTTTACCAACGAGTTAGTAAAATAAAATCGCCGGGAAGTGCACATATGTTCATATCCAATAAACAAACGGTCCCTCTTGAAAGTGCAGGAAAGTAAATAGAATTTATCACCCGGAATTGCATTAGATGCCATCCGTGCAATTTACCTTAAAATTAAGCGATGTTTGCATTCCTCTTGTGTCTTGCACACTCGCCTATGATATCGATGAAGCTATGCAATAAGGGATGAGGTCACTGGAACCATGCACCAACAGAGGTGATGCAGTGCACATGGAAAAAGGAAGAAGAAATCAACCATGCTCAAAAGACCGGACTGAAGGCGACTAAGTCAGGTGGACATGAGATGCATGTGAATAAAGGAGGAAAGATGGTTACTTGAAAAAGAAATGAGGAAGATGACACATGTATTTCATCTGCCAGTTGTAAAAAACTATGGTGGAGCTTTTGAGGTAGAAAAATGAGAAAATGATTTGGAGAAAAGCAATATTTTGTGTTCTAACAAATATCAATAAAGATCTCTGCTAATGTATTGACTTACCACTACCAATCACCACGAAATACCTTTTTAATATTCAAGCATATCACATGTTACAATGCACCTATAACATAGTACACATAGAGTCGAGAAAGAGGAAACAACGTTTTCTAAAATTCGTAGCAACGCACGGGTATTCTGCTAGTCACCATAACATAGTATTCTCTATCCATCGGATCCCGACAAACACAACATATAGTATTACAGATAGATGATCTTGATCATGTTAGGCAGCTCACAAGATCCAACAATGAAGCACAATTAGGAGAAGACGACCATCTAGCTACTGCTATGGACCCATAGTCCAGGGGTGAACTACTCACTCATCACTCCGGAGGCGACCATGGCGGTGTAGAGTCTTCCGGGAGATGAATCCCCTCTCCGGCAGGGTGCCGGAGGCGATCTCCTGAATCCCCGAGATGGGATTCGCGGCGGCGGCGTCTCTGGAAGGTTTTCCGTATCGTGGCTCTCGGTACTGGGGTTTCGCGACGGAGGCTATAAATAGGCGAAAGGGCAAAGTCGGAGGGCTGACGAGGGGCCCACACCATAGGGCGGCGCGGGCCCCCCCTCTGGCCGCGCGGCCCTATGGTGGCGGCGCCGTCGCCCCACTTCTTATCCCTTTCGGTCTTCTGGAAGCTTGGTGCAAAAATAGGACCCTGGGCGGTGATTTCGTCCAATTCCGAGAATATTTCCTTACTAGGATTTCTGAAACCAAAAACAGCAGAAAACAGCAACTGGCTCTTCGGCATCTTGTTAATAGGTTAGTTCCAGAAAATGCGTAAATACGACATATAATGTGCATAAAACATGTAGGTATTATCAATAAAGTAGCATGGAACATAAGAAATTATGTTCCATGCTACTTTATTGATGATACCTACATGTTTTATACACATTATATGTCATTATTATGCATTTTCTGGAACTAACCTATTAACAAGATGCCGAAGTGCCGGTTCTGTTTTTGGTTTCAGAAATCTAAGTAAATATTCTCGGAATCAACGCCTGTACCTTACACCGGAAGCCTCAGAGCATCGAAGAAGTACCGGAGAGGAGCCGGGGGGCCCCACACGCCAGGGCGGCGCGGCCAAGGGGTGGGCGCGCCCCCTTAGTGTGTGGGCCCACCAGGCCCCCTCCGAGGCTCCCCTTCCGCCTACTTAAGGTCTCCGTCGCGAAAACCCTATCACGTTGGACGAAACCCGAGAAAACCTTCCAGAGCCGCCGCCATCGCGAAATCAAGATTCGGGGGACAGAAGTCTCTGTTCCGGCACGCCGCCGGACGGGGAATTGCCCCGGAGTCATCTCCACCGCCGTCTCCACCGCCATCTTCACCGACATCGCTGTCTCCATGATGAGGAGGGAGTAATTCACCCCCGGGGCTGAGGGCTCCGCTGTAGCTATGTGGTTCATCTCTCTCTTTATGTGATCTAGTTGAATATCATCTATGTGCTACTCTAGTGATGTTATTAAAGTACTCTATTCCTCCTGCACGGTGTAATGGTGACAGTGTGTGCATCCGTGTTAGTACTTGGCGTAGGCTATGATTATGATCTCTTGTAGATTATGAAGTTAACTATTGCTATGATAGTATTGATGTCATCTATTCCTCCTACATGGTGTGAAGGTGATAGTGTGCATGCTATGTTAGTTCTTGGTGTAATTGTGTTGATCTATCTTGCACTCTAAGGTTACTTAAACATGAATATCGAATACTGTGGAGCTTGTTAACTCCGGCATTGAGGGTTCGTGTAATCCTACACAGTTAGTGGTGTTCATCATCCAACAAAAGAGTGTAGAGTGGTTCTATTATGTGATCATTGTTGAGAGTGTCCACTAGTGAAAGCAGGATCCCTGGGCCTTGCTTCCAAGCATCGAATCTCCGTTTGTTTACTGTTTTGTTGCATGTTTACTCGCTGCCATATTTTATTTAGATTGATATTACCACTCATATACATCCATATTACTTGTATTTCACTATCTCTTCGCCGAACTAGTGCACCTATACATCCGACAAGTGTATTTGGTGTGTTGGGGACACAAGAGACTTCTTGCTTTGTGGTTGCAGGGTTGCTTGAGAGGGATATCTTTGACCTCTTCCTCCCTGAGTTCGATAAACCTTGGGTGATCCACTTAAAGGAAACTTGCTGCTGTTCTACAAACCTCTGCTCTTGGAGCCCAACACTGCCGGGGGACAGAGCCGGCGGCGCGACGAGGCGCCGGCGATGGCTGCTCCGTCCGACGGTGGGGAACGAGCTGCCAGCGGTTCTCCGGTGACTAATGATGGGTCTAGCTTAAGAATAATTAATTAGCGAACTTGTTGCTTCTCTCTATGATATTCTCTAAATAAATAGATGACCCCACTGGTCATTGGCTGCGGCAGCCCCACAGAGCGGCAATATATGTCTTTTCCTGAAAAATAGACGACCCCATTGGTCATTGGATGCGGAGGCCCCACAGAGCAGCAATATATGATTTTCTTTAAATAAATAGACGACCCCACTGGTCATTGGCTGCGGCAGCCCACAGAGCGGCAATATATGTATTTTCCGGAAAAATAGACAACCCCACTGGTCATTGGCTGTGGAGGCCCCACAGAGCGGCAATATATGATTTTCTCTAAATAAATAGACGACCCCACTGGTCATTGGCTGCGGCAGCCCCACAGAGCGGCAATATATGTCTTTTCCTAAAAAATACGACCCCACTGGTCATTGGCTGCGGCAGCCCTATAGAGCGGCCCCATTTGTCATTGGCAGCACCGCGTATAAAATCATGAAATAAAACGGCCCACATCAGCGATAGATGGATGGCTGCTCCGACGTGTCTCCTGACCCTACCCGTCAGCACGAGACGGTCAGGGAGGAGCTGCCCCTGTGCGGCCCCACCCGGTCAGACTAACGGTCAAGGCCTCTGACCTGACGGCTACCGGCCGTTCCAGCACTTGTGCGTGTTTCAAACTAGAGGAGGGGAAAACTGAGGAAAAACTAAGGGACTGGGGAAAACTGAGTACAACTAACGAACCAGGGGCACGAAAATAGAAATCCCAATACTGAAAGGGGTTCGAACGATAACCGGAAGGTGGATTATTAGTCATAGATGCAGTTGGATTACGGTCTATGTATTATGTTGTAATGCCCAATCAAATCTCATAGTAATCATCTTGTCATGTATGGTCGATATTCTGTCAATTGCCCAGTTGTAATTTGTTCACCCAACACGCTATTTATCTTTATAGAGAGACACCTCTAGTGAACTGTGGACCCCGGTCCGTTTCTTTTATACTGATACAATCATCATGCTCTTTTACTTACTGCAATTCATGTTCTCTTTAATTACTGCAAACATCTCTTTCCACTCGATACGTCTAATCCTTTGTGTTCATCAAACCGGTGAGATTGACAACCTCACTGTAAGTTGGGGCAAAGTACTTTGGTTGTGTTCTGTGCAGGTTCCACGTTGTTGCTGACGCCGGTAGTGCGCCCTGCCACTAGTCAGCTAGCAACACCTTCAGAAGTCACGCCTTTCTCCTACTGGTCGATTAAACCTTTTTTTCATACTGAGGGAAAACTTGTTGTTGTGCTCATCACACCTTCCTCTTGGGGTTTCCCAACCGCTTCCACAACAACGCTCAGCAAGATTGTCTGGCGCCATCACCGGAGCACCATCAAACATCAACCGGCATCGTCAAGCCGGCGCAATGCTGCTTGACGCCGACTACTTCAACGACGACGCGACTCATTCGCCGAAGGAATTTCGGCGCCGGTTTAGGATGAACAAGGAGTTGTTCTTGAAGATTGTCTACGGCGTCAGGGAGTACGACAAGTACTTCATGGCCAAGCAAGATTGCACAGGTTTGTGGGGCTTCACCTCAATTCAGAAGTGCACTGCTGCAATGCGCTGTCTTGCATACGGAGCTCCTCCAGATACAGCCAATGACTACCTACGGATGGCAGAGTCGACATGTACAGAGACTCTCTACAGGTTTTGCCGAGCCGTCATAGCGGTGTTTGCTAAAGACTATTTGAGAGCACCAAGAGCAGATGATACAGCTCGGATCCTGCAAAAGAATGCAGCAAGAGGGTTTCCTGGGATGCTCGGAAGCATTGACTGTATGCATTGGGGCTGGAAGAATTGCCCTTTTGCTTGGCAGGGGATCTACAAGGGGCATACTGGTGAGTGCAGTGTCATTCTTGAGGCGGTGGCAGACCATGACCTTTGGATTTGGCATGCATTTTTTGGCATGGCAGGAACAAACAATGATATCAACGTGTTGCAGCGCTCTCCGGTGTTTGCCAGGCTAGCTGAGGGACAAGCTCCTGCCGTGAACTTTGAGGTAAACGGCCACGCATACAACAAGGGGTACTATCTAGCTGATGGTATCTACCCGACGTATGCTACATTTGTGAAGACAATTCCCTCTCCATCAAACGAGATGGAAGCCTATTTTGCAACATGCCAGGAAGCAGCACGCAAGGATGTTGAGCGTGCTTTTGGGGTGCTTCAGCAGCGTTTCGCCATTGTCAGGTACCCTGCTCTCACTTGGTCTGAGGCACAGATGTGGGAGGTGATGAACGCCTGTGTGATCATCCACAACATGATCATTGAGAGCGAGCGCGACGCACCTGTGCAGGATGATCATCCATATTTGTTATTGTTACTAAGTGTATGTGTACATGATGTTGAACCAAAACTTTTTGGTTTACTTTTAAACCTTTGCACTCTTTTATTTAAAAATTGGTCAACCAATGTTTTATTCTTGCAAAACAAAACCTCTGCAACTTAACCTTAGTTCTATTGTTTGGCTTAAGTTTTCAAATGGTGTGGTATATTGTTTACTTCCTTTTTTTGTTTAGTGTTTTGTAGGCAAAATAAAATAGGGAATGATTTTGCTTTTCCAAAAATGTTTGAAAATATAATATGAATGTTTTTTATGCTAAACTAATGCACTTGTCCTCTTTAACAGGGGATGTTTAGTTATGCCATGGAGATACCAGAAAGGCAATTGCTAAGTTGTAATGCTCTCATGCCTTTACTAGATAAATAAATGGGGTTTTCTTAAAATAGAAAGTATAAAGCTGTTTTGAAGTAACTATAAGTCCTTGGTATGTTAGCCCTTAGTAGAGTGGTTAGCTTTTGATTGTTGATTGT
This sequence comes from Lolium multiflorum, assembly GCA_030979885.1. Lineage (NCBI taxonomy): Eukaryota > Viridiplantae > Streptophyta > Magnoliopsida > Poales > Poaceae > Lolium > Lolium multiflorum. The sequence goes on from CM061749.1 coordinate 128,698,140, forward strand.
TGCATGTTTGTTTTGTTGGTGCAATGTGTTGATTGTGTTTCTTTTATGTTTTTCGGCGATAGATGCGAACAATTCCGGAGAAGAAGAAGTGGTTCGGACGAGGAATATTGTTGGAATTCTTATTTGATGGAGTTGAAGAAGTCCAGGGACAAATAAGACAACGAAGGCAAGCCATCTATTGATCTCAGTTTGTGATGTCTCATTTTGATATCACCTTGTTGCTATTCTTAGCATCTTGATTCTTGGTGTGTTGATCTCCTTATTGTTGTCATGCATGCTTGGTCTCAAGCATGGTAATCTTAGTGGTCATATCGTATGGTTGTCATAGTAAGTGATGTGGTGCATGATGATCATGGCCATGCTATTCCACTATGTTTACATACATGCTTATCCTAAGCATGCTAACCCTCTCGACAATTCACTCTATAGCCCGTGTAAGTATAGTGGTAGTCACATCATGAACTTGGTATACTCTCAAATTGAGATGGGTATGTGATACGTCTCCGACGTATCGATAATTTCTTATGTTCCATGCCACATTATTGATGATATCTACATGTTTTATGCACACTTTATGTCATATTCGTGCATTTTCTGGAACTAACCTATTAACAAGATGCCGAAGTGCCAGTTCCTGTTTTCTGCTGTTTTTGGTTTCAGAAATCCTAGTAACGAAATATTCTCGGAATCGGACGAAATCAACGCCCAGGTTCCTATTTTTCCGGAACCATCCAGAACACAGAGCCGCCGGAGGAAGCCCGGGGCCCCTCACCACCTGGCGCGGCCGGAGAGGGGGCGCGCCGCCCTATGGTGTGGTGGCCCCAGGCCCCTCCGAGGCTGCCCTTCCGCCTATTTAAAGCCTCCGTCGCGAAAACCCTATTACGTTGGACGAAACCCACAGAAACCTTCCAGAGCCGCCGCCATCGCGAAGCCAAGATCTGGGGGACAGGAGTCTCTGTTCCGGCACCCTGCCGGACGGGGAAGTGCCCCGGAAGGCTTCTCCATCGACACCGCTGCCATCTCCACCGCCATCTTCATCACCGCTGCTGCTCCCATGAGGAGGGAGTAGTTCTCCATCGAGGCTCGGGGCTGTACCGGTAGCTATGTGGTTCATCTCTCTCCTATGTACTTCAATACAATAATCTCATGAGTTGCCTTACATGATTGAGATTCATATGATGATGCTTGTAATCTAGATGTCATTGTGCTAGTCAAGTGAGTTTTACTTATGTGATCTCCGGAGACTCCTTGTCCCACGTGTGTAAAGGTGACAGTGTGTGCACCGTGTGGGTCTCTTAGGCTATATTTCACAGAATACTTATTCACTGTTATGAATGGCGTAGTGAAGTGCTTATTCATATCTCTTTATGATTACAATGTGTTTTGTATCACAATTTATCCATGTGCTACTCTAGTGATGTTATTAAAGTAGTTTATTCCTCCTGCACGATGTAATGGTGACAGTGTGTGCATCCGTGTTAGTACTTGGCGTAGGCTATGATTATGATCTCTTGTAGATTATGAAGTTAACTATTGCTATGATGGTATTGATGTGATCTATTCCTCCTACATGATGTGAAGGTGACAGTGTGCATGCTATGCTAGTACTTGGTTTAGTCGTGTCGATCTTTCATGCACTCGAAGGTTATTTAAATATGAACATTTAATTGTGGAGCTTGTTAACTCCGGCATTGAGGGTTCGTGTAATCCTACGCAATGTGTTCATCATCCAACAAGAGAGTGTAGAGTATGCCTTTATCTATTCTGTTATGTGATCAAAGTTGAGAGTGTCCACTAGTGAAAGTCTATTCCATAGGCCTTGTTCCTAAATACTGCTATCGCTGCTTGTTTACTGTTTTACTGCGTTACTACTGCTGCGTTACTACTGCTGCGTTACTACTGCTTTTTTACTTCCTACAATATTACTACCATCAACTGCACGCCAGCAAGCACTTTTCTGGCGCCGTACTACTGCTCATATTCATTCATACCACTTGTATTTCACTATCTCTTCGCCGAACTAGTGCACCTATTAGGTGTGTTGGGGACACAAGAGACTTCTTGCTTTGTGGTTGCAGGGTTGCATGAGAGGGATATCTTTGACCTCTTCCTCCCTGAGTTCGATAAACCTTGGGTAATCCACTTAAGGAAACTTGCTGCTGTTCTACAAACCTCTGCTCTTGGAGGCCCAACACTGTCTACAAGAATAAAAGCACCCGTAGACATCAAGCACTTTTTTGGCGCCGTTGCCGGGGAGGAAAGGTAAAAGGTACTCACACTCCGGATCTCGGCTACTAAGCTATTTTCCGGCGCCGTTGTAAGTACTCGAAGCTATTTCCTTTAGACTCTGCAATTGCGACATTTGGTTTCTTGTTTACACTAGTTAGGCATAATGGACAACAATGACCTTCTTATTTTATTTCCTGATTTAAGACATGGATGGTTTGATGCGAAAATTAAAAAACCCATGGAACATATTAATATGAATGCTTTGAACACTATTGTTGCTAATGCTATGGAAAATTCTAAGCTTGGGGAAGCTGGCTTTGATGAGAATGATATTTTTAGTCCCCCAAGCATTGAGGAGAAAATTTACTTTGATGATACTATGCCTCCTATATTTGATGATGAGAATAATAATGATAGCTACTTTGTTGAATTTGCTCCCACTACAACTAATAAAATTGATTATGCCTATGTGGAGAGTAATAATTTTATGCATGAGACTCATGATAAGAATGCTTTATGTGATAGTTATATTGTTGAGTTTGCTCATGTTGCTACTGAAAGTTATTATGAGAGAGGAAAATATGGTTGTAGAAGTTTTCATGTTACTAAAACACCTCTCTATATGCTGAAATTTTTGAAGTTACACTGGTTTTATCTTCCTATGCTTGTTACTTTGCTCTTCATGAACTTGTTTATTTACAAGATTCCTATGCATAGGAAGCATGTTAGACTTAAATGTGTTTTGAATTTGCCTCTTGATGCTCTCTTTTGCTTCAACTCTTATTTCTTCCGAGTGCATCATTAAAACTGTTGAGCCCATCTTAATGGCTATAAAAAATGAACTTCTTGGGAGATAACCCATGTGTTTTTTTACTATAGTACTTTGTTTTATATTTGTGTCTTGGAAGTTGTTTACTACTGTCGCAACCTCTCCTTATCTTAGTTTTTTGCATTGTTGTGCCAAGTAAAGTCTCTATGGTACAGTTGATGCTAGATTTGGATTGCTGCGCAGAAACAGTATTGCTGTCTGTCACGAATCTGGGCCTAATTCTCTGTAGGTAACTCAGAAAATTATGCCAATTTACGTGAGTGATCCTCAGATACGTACGCAACTTTCATTAGTTTTGAGTTTTTCCATTTGATCAAGTCTGGTGCCATTTTAAAATTCGTCTTTACGAACTGTTCTGTTTTGACAGATTTTGCCTTTTATTTCGCATTGCCGCTTTTGCTTTGTTGGATGGGTTTCTTTGTTCCATTAACTTTCAGAAGTTTTTTGCAATGTCCAGAAGTGTTAAGAATGATTGTGTCACCTCTGAACATGTGAGTTTTTGATTATGCACTAACCCTCTAATGAGTTTGCTTGAAGTTTGGTGTGGCAGAAGTTTTCAAGGGTCAATAGAAGAGGGTGATATAATGTGATCGAGAAGAGTGAAAGGTCTAAGCTTGGGGATGCCCGGTGGTTCATCCCTGCATATTTTAAGAAGACTCAAGCATCTAAGCTTGGGGATGCCCAAGGCATCCCCTTCTTCATCGACAACTTATCAGGTTTCTTCTAGTGAAACTATATTTTTATTCAGTCACATCTTATGTACTTTACTTGGAGCGTCTGTTTGTTTTTATTTTTGTTTTGTTTGAATAAGTTCATCCTTGTGTGGGAGAGACACGCTCCGCTGGTTCATATGAACACATGTGTTCTTAGCTTTTAATGTTCATGGCGAAGGTTGAAACTGCTTCGTTAATTGTTATATGGTTGGAAACAGAAAATGCTACATGTAGTAATTCTAAAATGTCTTGGATAATGTGATACTTGGCAATTGTTGTGCTCATGTTTAAGCTCTTGCATCATATACTTTGCACCCATTAATGAAGAAATACATAGAGCTTGCTAAAATCTGATTTGCATATTTGGTCTCTCTAAGGTCTAGATAATTCTAGTATTGAGTTTTGAACAACAAGGAAGACGGTGTAGAGTCTTATAATGTTTACAATATGTATTTTATGTGAGTTTTGCTGCACCGGTTCATCCTTGAGTTGCTTCAAATAACCTTGCTAGCCTAAACCTTGTATCGAGAGGGAATATTTCTCATGCATCCAAAATCCTTGAGCCAACCACTATGCAATTTGTGTCCACCATACCTACCTACTACATGGTATTTATCCGCCATTCCAAAGTAAATTGCTTGCGTACTATCTTTAAACAATTCAAAAGTTATTACCTCTTATTTGTGTCAATGTTTTATAGCTCATGAGGAAGTATGTGGTGTTTATCTTTCAATCTTGTTGGGCAACTTTCACCAATGGACTAGTGGCTTCATCCGCTTATCCAATAATTTTGCAAAAAGAGCTGGCAATGGGATTCCCAGTCCCAAATTAATTAACAAAAATAGACACTCCTCCATGGTATGTGATTGTTGGACGGCACCCGAAGGATTCGGTTAGCCATGGCTTGAGAAAGCAAAGGTGGGGAGGAGTGTCATCTAAATAAAACTAAAATAAAAAGGCACTCCTTCATGGTATGAGATTGTTGGCAGGCACCCGAGGATTCGGTTAGCCATGGTTTGTGAAAGAAAGGTTGGAAGGAGTGCCACCCAAAAATAAAAATAAAATGGGAGCCGCTCTTTGAAGGTTTGTCTGGCAAGGGGGTTAGAGTGCCCACTACCATTCGTTGACAACAACAAACACCTCTCAAAACTTTATGTTCTCTTGATGTTTTCAAAATCAAAGCTCTAGCACAAATATAGCAATCGATGCTTTCCTCTTTGAAGGACCTTTCTTTTACTTTTATTGTTGAGTCAGTTTACCTATCTCTCTCCACCTCAAGAAGCAAACACTTGTGTGAACTGTGCATTGATTCCTACATACTTGCATATTGCACTTGTTATATTACTTTACATTGACACTATCCATGAGATATACATGTTACAAGTTGAAAGCAACCGCTGAAACTTAATCTTCCATTGTGTTGCTTCAATGTCTATACTTTAAATTATTGCTTTATGAGTTAACTCTTATGCAAGACTTATTGATGCTTGTCTTGAAGTACTATTCATGAAAAGTCTTTGCTTTATGATTCAGTTGTTTACTCATGTCATTACCATTGTTTTGATCGCTGCATTCATCTCATATGTTTACAAATAGTATGATCAAGATTATGATGGCATGTCACTTCAGAAATTATCTTTGTTATCGTTTTACCTGCTCGGGACGAGCAGAACTAAGCTTGGGGATGCTGATACGTCTCCGACGTATCGATAATTTCTTATGTTCCATGCCACATTATTGATGATATCTACATGTTTTATGCACACTTTATGTCATATTCGTGCATTTTCTGGAACTAACCTATTAACAAGATGCCGAAGTGCCAGTTCCTGTTTTCTGCTATTTTTGGTTTCAGAAATCCTAGTAACGAAATATTCTTGGAATCGGACGAAATCAACGCCCAGGTTCCTATTTTCCCGGAACCATCCAGAACAGAGAGCCGCGAGAGGGGCCCAGGGGCCCCACACCACAGGCGGCCCGAGAGGGGGGCCGCGCCGCCTATGGTGTGGTGGCCCCAGGCCCCCTCCGAGGCTGCCCTTCCGCCTATTTAAAGCCTCCGTCGCGAAAACCCTATTACGTTGGACGAAACCCACGAAACCTTCCGAGCCGCCGCCATCGCGAAGCCAAGATCTGGGGGACATGAGTCTCTGTTCCGGCACCCTGCCGGACGGGGAAGTGCCCCGGAAGGCTTCTCCATCGACACCGCTGCCATCTCCACCGCCATCTTCATCACCGCTGCTGCTCCCATGAGGAGGGAGTAGTTCTCCATCGAGGCTCGGGGCTGTACCGGTAGCTATGTGGTTCATCTCTCTCCTATGTACTTCAATACAATAATCTCATGAGTTGCCTTACATGATTGAGATTCATATGATGATGCTTGTAATCTAGATGTCATTGTGCTAGTCAAGTGAGTTTTACTTATGTGATCTCCGGAGACTCCTTGTCCCACGTGTGTAAAGGTGACAGTGTGTGCACCGTGTGGGTCTCTTAGGCTATATTTCACAGAATACTTATTCACTGTTATGAATGGCGTAGTGAAGTGCTTATTCATATCTCTTTATGATTACAATGTGTTTTGTATCACAATTTATCCATGTGCTACTCTAGTGATGTTATTAAAGTAGTTTATTCCTCCTGCACGATGTAATGGTGACAGTGTGTGCATCCGTGTTAGTACTTGGCGTAGGCTATGATTATGATCTCTTGTAGATTATGAAGTTAACTATTGCTATGATGGTATTGATGTGATCTATTCCTCCTACATGATGTGAAGGTGACAGTGTGCATGCTATGCTAGTACTTGGTTTAGTCGTGTCGATCTTTCATGCACTCTAAGGTTATTTAAATATGAACATTTAATTGTGGAGCTTGTTAACTCCGGCATTGAGGGTTCGTGTAATCCTACACAATGTGTTCATCATCCAACAAGAGAGTGTAGAGTATGCCTTTATCTATTCTGTTATGTGATCAAAGTTGAGAGTGTCCACTAGTGAAAGTCTATTCCCTAGGCCTTGTTGCTAAATACTGCTATCGCTGCTTGTTTACTGTTTCTTGCGTTACTACTGCTGCGTTACTACTGCTTGTTTACTTCCTACAATATTACTACCATCAACTGCGCCAGCAAGCATTTTCTGGCGCCGTACTACTGCTCATATTCATTCATACCACTTGTATTTCACTATCTCTTCGCCGAACTAGTGCACCTATTAGGTGTGTTGGGGACACAAGAGACTTCTTGCTTTGTGGTTGCAGGGTTGCATGAGAGGGATATCTTTGACCTCTTCCTCCCTGAGTTCGATAAACCTTGGGTAATCCACTTAAGGGAAACTTGCTGCTGTTCTACAAACCTCTGCTCTTGGAGGCCCAACACTGTCTACAAGAATAAAAGCACCCGTAGACATCAGTATGCTTAACCATCTTAGGTATGTCTATTATTTTTGATCACCATCACTTCCATTAGTGTTGGTTGGGTTAACACCACAAATTTGAAAGCATACTCCCTCTTGTATCGTCAACATGCATGCTTACCTTAAGCAAGTATGACTTTTTTTGATTCCACCATACCCACTACTTATTGGCATGATGACTATCATCACGGCCATATGGTGTCTTAGTTCCATCATGAAACTTTAGGTTGGGAACCCCTCAAGGTTTACCTTGTTGTAAAAGTTTTGAGAAAACCTTGGGTGAGTCGACCTTACCCGAGTGTATGGTTTATGAAAGGAAAGGATCTTGACAAAGATGGTTGGAAAGAGGAAAGTGTGTGTGACTTGGGTTTTTGAGAAAAACGACACACGTTTCTTTGTATTCGCCCGGAACAACTAAACCGCGCGGCCACATTACCCCAACATGGGCACGGGGCTTAGCTCGTAGTTTGTTCTTCTTAACATGGGACACCGCACAACTATACAAGGGTAAGAGTACCCCCGAGTCCGGATTGTCGTTGGTGGAGACAATAGTATAACGGGATGCCTTCGGGGCTACCCGTCCGGAAGACACTATGGGTCTCCTGACGTGGCGGTGGAGTCACGCTCAAAGTGAGGTGAGCTGCCACGGTGCCGGGGAGGTACATACTCCATAGGGTAGGATCCCGTGCTAAGACGAATAGGCGAAAGGCTATGTCCGAGTTTTTGTCATGGCATAGTTGATATGCAGGGATGATGCCCACATGATAAACTCGCGGATCTTGTGGGGAAAGTGCGCAAACTCTGCAGAGTTAAATCTATTCGAATAGCCGCGTCCGCGGTCATGGACGGTTGGAATGGCCGTTGCTTAGCCTGATGAGAGTTTGGTTTAGAAATGCTTTACAAGGAAAGGAAAGAACTTGTTTGAAGTACCGGAAGGGTACGGGAAAGGTTGTGTCGACCATATGGAGATGGTCGGGAAGGACAAATAAATTGGGTTACCCCATCCTAGTGTTTTATGTTGTGGAAATCTTTTGAAGTATCTTCTTCAATAAAGATATAGAGATGTCATAGGGTATCTTTTGAAGTATCTTCTTCAACAAAGATATAGAGATGTCATAGAACCCTCTTAGTGTCCCCTTCAACTGCGAAGTTGGGATGCTATATCCACAAGAGAAACTACTTCTCTTCTACATGCTATATCCACAAGGGAAACTAGTCATTCCCTCTTGTCATCCTAGATTAGCTCTAAACAGCTGTATGTTTGTTGATGATATGAGACTCCTTTAAGTCAAGGAAATAATAGTAGTACTTGGTATTTAGATAAAAAATGTTTTTTTTTCGTTAGCTAACAAACTTTTCCCAGGACCTGTATGGTCATATGAAGTTTTAGTGTTTTGTACGTATGCCAGAATGCACCCTTGATTCCAAACAAGTTTTGAACCAAATGCTCGGACAAGATCATGCACCTTTTGCTAGCTAGTATGTATGTGCAAGTTCAGATATGGACTTGCCGTTATGTTATTACTCCCTCCGTTCCTTTCTATAATGCCTATAGATTTTTGACATTTGTTTCAGAATATAAGGTTGTAGCTTGGCTCTTTTTCAATTACCCCCTCTACATGCGTGAAAAAAATCCATACAAAAAGGAAACAATTAATTGAGATTCCTAATGCATGACCCCAACGATTCCTTAGATTTAGGAAGCAATGTTTTTATTTCCTTAATATAACCTGGCTGCACATATATGGAGAGTCAACCAGAGAGATTTGTGGGATTTGTTATGTTAATTTAGGAAGTTATGGATTTCCCTCATTTTACTCTGATCTCAAATCGTTAATCTAGGGGGTCTTGTGTAAAAAACACTCTTGTGCTAATTTCCGTGCCAAAAAACTATAGGCACTATAGAATGGAACGGAGGGAGTACTATTTTAATTTCGAAGCACTTTCATGGTATGATCTTTTTTATGTTGTATTGTCATGTAGGAGTGATCAAGAGCAGTATGATAGAGCTCAAGGCTGAGGAATCTGAAAGAGAAGACTCAGCAAAGAAATGGTAGCTAGTTATAGCCCATAGTAGTTATAATTTGGTAGTTCGGACATCTATTGTAATTGACTTAACTATGGCAGCAAGAGATTTTTCTTCGTATTAAAGATACGATGGTGTACTGGTTGTGATTGTGGCTCGAACTACTCTGAAGTTTCATGTGCTCTCTATCTGTTATGTCCGCGTTATTGGCTGTTATTTTAAAATTTTCGTTTTACGTGAAAGAATTAGAAATTGATGATGGGGGCGCAATATTAAAAGGCTAAAATCGAAATAAATGATACAAAAGGTACTGGTCGAAAATAAAAAAAGGCTGAAATGTTGGGCTTGGCCCATGCATCATAGAAACATTGTTGGGCTCGGCCCATGTGAAGCACCAAAATGGAATGGGCTGATTTTGATTTAGGACCATTTGGTTTGGTCGTAGATTTGCCACGTAGGATTGGCCACGTCAGATCTGACGTGGATAAGCCAAATCGCCCATGACCAAAAAATTGGTCGTAGATATTTTGGTCGTAGTCCTCTGTGACCAATACAATATAAAGGTCGTTGTGAGCCGTCAGTGACGCTCAACTGGCGACCAACAGTTTTTGGTCATGACGTGGTCATAAATGACGCATAATGACCTTCCCGTGACCAATATGGAGGGTCGTGAGTTAGCATATTTCTTGTAGTGTTATCTTGCACTCTTGCAAAGTACCTTCTTCATGGTTTGCGAGTACAATTCAAATGTACTCACGGCTTTGTCCCTGGCCAAAGGCCAGACTTGGAGGATTCGTCAGATGAAGAAGGAGTTGATGACGTCTATGCGAGCTAGGAACATCTTCTCAGTCAGTTGCATGTAGGGTTAAGGCAGATGACTTGGGCTCTACGCTGCTGAAGTGATTCCGCTACTCTGGTGATTAGATTAGGCCCTTCGAGGCTATTATGTAAAGATGGTCATGTGACCTTATTGTAATTTTCTTATTCCGTTTTGTAATGGATGATGTAATTTGATATCAGTTCGGTTATGTGTTCACGGCGCACTGATCATGGGATCGTGAACTGTATACATAACAGGGAATTTCGGACAGCTAGTCCGGGGTCCCCACAATCTGGGATCTTGCGGATGCACGATCAGCCTGACCAGCGAGGGTCTTAATTCCTACCTGAAATCGAGAACAAGGAAGAACTAATAATGCAATCAGAATATTGCGGATGAAAGATGAAAGCTTTATTGAATAAGGTGGGATTCCGAATAGTCGGTCTTGTTCTAGGCGTTGGCCTCAAAAGAAGTACACGAGAGTTGCAGCAATGGCTAACTTTTAGTCTAATCAAAATCCAAGTTCTAATGACGGCTACAGAGGGATATATATGGGGGAAGTCGTGGATATGACCACGGCAGATGCTCCCGGGGGCAGCACTTCGTTGATGCGGGGGCAAGGGAACATGGCCATACGCGGATCGAGGTGCACAGGACGCAAGGTTTTACCCAGGTTCAGCCCCTTCGGAGAGTAAAAGGCCTACGTCCTGCTAGATCTATTACTCAGTGGAGAATTACAATGGGGGGGCTCAGTCGGTGGCTATGCCAAGAGCTTACAAGGGGGAGATAGGATCTCAGATGATGTCCCTTCTATGGTTTAGCTCGGGGGTTTATATAGGCACCCCCAATCTAGGGTTACATGAGGATAACTCCGAATCATATCGGTTGCTACTAATCCGGGATTTGCCACCCTCTTGCAAGTAATCTCCTTCTCCAGTCGCGCGATCTTCATCCAGGGATTGCGGCCCAGTCGTTACAGGGCCCAGTCACCCGGTCGCTGCAGGGCTGTTGCTGCCAAACCCACCGGCGAGCAGCGACGGGCAACACAAAGAGCCGGGAGGCTCCAGACTGCTGGTGGGCCCTGGTCCCTCGGGCGACGGCCCGCAAAGCTCCGGCACAAGTCCTGGCTATTGCAGGGCGTGCCACTGACCTATACCATCGGGGAAGGTGTTGGATTGCTTCAATTAGTTTCCTGCATGGCATGCTGATACGTCTCCAACGTATCGATAATTTCTTATGTTCCATGCTACTTTATTGATGATACCTACATGTTTTATGCACATTATATGTCATATTTATGCATTTTCGGAACTAACCTATTAACAAGATGCCGAAGAGCCAGTTGCTGTTTTCTGCTGTTTTTGGTTTCAGAAATCCTAGTAAAGAAATATTCTCGGAATTGGACGAAACTTTCGCCCAGGGTCCTATTTTTGCTTCCAGAAGACCGAAGACCTAACGAAGTGGGGCCACGAGAGGCCAGGAGGGTGGCCGGCGCGGCCCAAGCCCTGGCCGCGCCGACCTGCCCCCTGGGCCCCTCGTGTGGCCCCCCGCGTTGACCCTCCGCCTACTTAAAGCTTCCGTCGCGAAACCCCCGGTACCGAGAGCCACGATACGGAAAACCTTACAGAGACGCCGCCGCCGCGAATCCCATCTCGGGGGATTCGGAGATCGCCTCCGGCACCCTGCCGGAGAGGGGATTCATCTCCCGGAGGACTCTACACCGCCATGGTCGCCTCCGGAGTGATGAGTGAGTAGTTCACCCCTGGACCATGGGTCCATAGCAGTAGCTAGATGGTCGTCTTCTCCTTGTTGTGCTTCATTGTTGGATCTTGTGAGCTGCCTAACATGATCAAGATCATCTATCTGTAATACTATATGTTGTGTTTGTCGGGATCCGATGGATAGAGAGTACTATGATTATGGTGATTATCAATCTATTGTTCATGTGTTGTTTATGATCTTGCATGCTCTCCGTTATTAGTAGAGGCTCTGGCCAAGTTTTTACTCTTAACTCCAAGAGGGAGTATTTATGCTCGATAGTGGGTTCATGCCTCCATTGAATCTGGGACAGTGACAGAAAGTTCTAAGGTTGTGGATGTGCTGTTGCCACTAGGGATAAAACATTGATGCTATGTCTAAGGATGTAGTTGTTGATTACATTACGCACCATACTTAATGCAATTGTCTGTTGCTTTGCAACTTAATACTGGAGGGGGTTCGGATGATAACCTGAAGGTGGACTTTTTAGGCATAGATGCAGTTGGATGGCGGTCTATGTACTTTGTTGTAATGCCCAATTAAATCTCACTATATTTATCATGTCATGTATATGCATTGTTATGCCTTTCTCTATTTGTCAATTGCCCGACTGTAATTTGTTCACCCAACATGCTTTTATCTTATGGGAGAGACACCTCTAGTGAACTGTGGACCCCGGTCCTATTCTTTACATAGCATACAATCTACTTGTTTTACTGTTTTCTTTGCAAACATCTTCCACTCGATACGTTTAATCCTTTGTTACAGCAAGCCGGTGAGATTGACAACCTCACTGTTTCGTTGGGACAAAGTACTTGGGTTGTGTTGTGCAGGTTCCGCGTTGGCGCCGGAATCCCTGGTGTTGCGCCGCATCACATTTCGCGACCATCAACCTTCAACGTGCTTCTTGGCTCCTACTGGTTCGATTCAACCTTGGTTTCATACTGAGGTAAACTTGCTTCTATACGCATCATACCTTCCACTTGGGGTTCCCAACGGACGTGTGCATCTACGCGTATCAAGCTAAATTTCTGGCGCCGTTGCCGGGGAGATCAAGACACGCTGCAAGGGGAGTCTCCACTTCTCAATCTCTTTACTTTGTTATTGTCTTGCTTTATTTTATTTACTACTTTGTTTGCTGCACTAAATCAAAACACAAAAAAATTAGTTGCTAGTTTTACTTTATTTACTGTCTTGCTCTCCATATCAAAAACACAAAAAAATTAGTTACTTGCATTTACTTTATCTAGTTTGTTTTATTTACTGTTGCTAAAATGGCCAACCATGAAAATACTAAATTGTGTGACTTCACAAATGCAAATAATAATGATTTCCTATGCACACCTATTGCTCCACCTGCTACTACAGCAGAATTCTTTGAAATTAAACCTGCTTTACTGAATTTGGTTATGAGAGATCAATTTTCTGGTGCTAGTTCTGATGATGCTGCTGCCCATCTCAATAATTTTGTTGAACTTTGTGAAATGCAAAAGTATAAAGATGTAGATGGTGATATTATTAAATTGAAAGTGTTTCCTTTCTCATTAAGAGGAAGAGCTAAAGATTGGTTGCTATCTTTGCCTAAGAATAGTATTGATTCATGGACTAAATGCAAGGATGCTTTTATTGGTAGATATTATCCTCCCGCTAAAATTATATCTTTGAGAAGTAGCATAATGAATTTTAAACAATTAGATACTGAACATGTTGCTCAAGCTTGGGAGAGAATGAAAACTTTGGTAAAGAATTGCCCAACCTATGGACTGACTACTTGGATGATTATCCAAACCTTCTATGCAGGACTAAATTTTTCTTCGCGGAATTTATTGGATTCAGCTGCTGGAGGTACCTTTATGTCCATCACCTTGGGGGCGGCTACAAAACTTCTTGATGATATGATGATAAATTACTCTGAATGGCACACGGAAAGAGCTCCACAAGGTAAGAAGGTAAATTCTGTTGAGGAAACCTCTTCCTTGAATGATAAGATTGATGTGATTATGTCTATGCTTGTGAATGGTAGATCTAATGTTGATCCAAATAATGTTCCTTTAGCTTCATTGGTTGCTCAAGAAGAAAATGTTGATGTGAATTTCATTAAAAATAATAATTTCAACAACAATGCTTATAGGAACAACTCTGGTAATAACTATAGGCCATATCCTTCTGCTAATGGTAATGGTTATGGTAATTCTTATGGGAATTCTTACAATAATAATAGGAGTGTACCCTCTGGTCTTGAAGCTATGCTTAAAGAATTTATTAGTACACAAACTGCTTTTAACAAATCTGTTGAGGAAAAGCTTGATAAAATTGATACTATTGCTTCTAGAGTTGATAGGCTTGCCTCTGATGTAAATCTTTTAAAATTGAAAGTTATGCCTAATAATGATATTGATAATAAGATTACTACTACAGCAAATGCCATCCAAGTTAGAATTAATGAGAATATAAGATTAATGGCTGAACTACGTGCTAGGTGGGATAGAGAAGAAAATGAAAAACTAGCTAAAGAGAATAATGTAGCTAAAGTTTGGACTATTACCACCACTAGTAATGCTAAATCTTCACATGTTGCTGCACCTTCTACTATCAATGGTAATATAATTGGTGTTGGCAATGTTTCTACTCCTAGTGCAAAGCGTACAAAACTGCCTGAAATTGCTAAAACTGCTGAAACTGCTTGTGATAAAACTGCTGAAATTTTTTCCAACCTTGGGAATAATGATCCCATTGCTGTAGCTCATAATGATTTAGATTTTGATGATTGCCACATCTCTGAAGTTATAAAGTTCTTACAAAAACTTGCTAAAAGTCCTAATGCTAGTGCTATAAATTTAGCCTTTACAAAACATATTACAAATGCTCTCATAAAAGCTAGAGAAGAGAAACTAAAACTTGAAACTTCTATTCCTAGAAAGTTAGAAGATGGTTGGGAGCCCATCATTAAAATGAAATTCAATGACTTTGAATGTAATGCTTTATGTGATCTTGGTGCAAGTATTTCTGTTATGCCTAAAAAGATTTATGATATGCTTGACTTGCCACCATTGAAGAATTGTTATTTGGATGTTAATCTCGCTGATAATGCTAAAAAGAAACCTTTGGGGAGGATTGATAATGTGCATATTACGGTTAACAATAACCTTGTCCCGTTGATTTTGTTGTCTTGGATATCGAATGCAATGCATCTTGTCCAATTGTGTTGGGAAGACCTTTTCTTCGAACTGTTGGTGCTGTTATTGATATGAGGGAAGGTAATATTAAATATCAATTTCCTCTCAAGAAAGGTATGGAACACTTCCCTAGAAAGAGAATGAAGTTGCCTTTTGATTCTATTATTAGAACAAGCTATGATGTTGATGCTTCTACTCTCGATGTTACTTGATTTGCACTTTCTGCGCCTAGCTGAAAGGCGTTAAAGAAAAGCGCTTATGGGAGACAACCCATGTTTTTACCTACAGCAATTTTTTGTTTTGTTGAGTCTTGGAAGTTGTTTACTACTGTAGCAACCTCTCCTTATCATGTTTTTGTGCCAAGTAAAGTTTCTATGTCAAAGTTGATGTTATATTTGGGATCGCTGCGCAGAAACAGCATTGCTGTCTGTCACGAATCTGGGCACAATTCTCTGTAGAAAATTCGAAAAAATCTGCCAATTTACGAGCGTGATCCTCAGATATGTACGCAACTTTCATTAGTTTTGAGTTTTTCCATTTGAGCAAGTCTGGTGCCATTTCTAAATTCGTCTTTACGGACTGTTCTGTTTTTGACAGATTCTGCCTTTTATTTCGCATTGCCTCTTTTGCTATGTTGGATTTATTTCTTTGATCCACTAATGTCCAGTAGCATTATGCAATGTCCAGAAGTGAAAATAATGATTGTGTCACCTCTGAATGAGTGAATTATTAATTGTGCACTAACCCTCTAATGAGTTTGCTTGAAGTTTGGTGTGAAGGAAGTTTTCAAGGGTCAAGAGAGGAGAATGATATACTATGATCAAGAGGAGTGAAAGCTCTAAGCTTGGGGATGCCCCCGTGGTTCACCCCTGCATATTCTAAGAAGACTCAAGCGTCTAAGCTTGGGGATGCCCAAGGCATCCCCTTCTTCATCGACAACATCATCAGGTTCCTCCCCTGAAACTATATTTTTATTCAATCACATCTTGTGTTCTTTACTTGGAGCGTCGGTTTGTTTTTGTTTTTGCTTTTGTTTGAATAAGATGGATCCTAGCATTCACTTTGTGGGAGAGAGACACGCTCCGCTGTTGCATATGGACACATGTGTCCTTAGGCTTTACTCATAATGTTCATGGCGAAGTTTCTTCTTCGTTAAATTGTTATATGGTTGGAATTGGAAAATGCTACATGTAGTAATTCTAAAAATGTCTTGGATAATGTGATACTTGGCAATTGTTGTGCTCATGTTTAAGATCTTGCATCATATGCTTTGCACCCATTAATGAAGAAATACATAGAGCTTGCTAAAATTTGATTTGCATATTTGGTTTCTCTAAGGTCTAGATAATATCTAGTATTGAGTTTTGAACAACAAGGAAGACAGTGTAGAGTCTTATAATGTTTACAATATGTCTTTTATGTGAGTTTTGCTGCACTTGTTCATCCTTGAGTTTGCTTCAAATAACCTTGCTAGCCTAAACCTTGTATCGAGAGGGAATACTTCTCATGCATCCAAAATCCTTGAGCCAACTACTATGCCATTTGTGTCCACCATACCTACCCACTACATGGTATTTCTCCGCCATTCCAAAGTAAATTGCTTGAGTGCTACCTTTAAAATTCCATCATTCACCTTTGCAATATATAGCTCATGGGACAAAATAGCCTTAAAAAACTATCGTAGTATTGAATATGTACTTATGCACTTTATATTTTATTAAGTTGGCTGTTGTGCGATAACCATGCTTCTGGGGAACGCCATCAACTATTGTTGAATATCATGTGAGTTGCTATGCATGTCCGTCTTGTCTGAAGGTCTATCATTTTAGTGGTTGGAGCATGCAAAATTGTTAGAGAAGAACATTGGGCCGCTAACTAAAGCCATGAATCATGGTGGAAGTTTCAGTTTGGACATATATCCTCAATCTCATATGAGAATAATAATCATTGCTACATGCTTATGCATTTAAGAGGAGTCCATTATCTGTTGTCCATGTTGTCCCGGTATGGATGTCTAAGTTGAGAATAATCAAAAGCGAGAAATCCGAAATGCGAGCATTCTCCTTAGACCTTTGTACAGGCGGCATGGAGGTACCCCTTTGTGACACTTGGTTGAAACATGGCATGCAAAGACCCGGTAGTCCAAGTTAAGTAGG
Source organism: Lolium multiflorum (assembly GCA_030979885.1). Lineage (NCBI taxonomy): Eukaryota > Viridiplantae > Streptophyta > Magnoliopsida > Poales > Poaceae > Lolium > Lolium multiflorum. The sequence goes on from CM061749.1 coordinate 128,715,254, forward strand.
ACGAGGTGCGGGCACTATTAGTATACTATGCATGAGGCTTGCAACTTGTAAGATATAATTTTCATAACTCATATGCTTTATTACTACCGTTGACAAAATTGTTTCATGTTTTCAAAATAAAAGCTCTAGCACAAATACAGCAATCGATGCTTTCCTCATTGAAGGACCATTCTTTTACTTTTATTGTTGAGTCAGTTTACCTATCTCCTTCCACCTTAAGAAGCAAACACTTGTGTGAACTGTGCATTGATTCCTACATACTTGCATATTGCACTTGTTATATTACTTTATGTTGACAATATCCATGAGATATACATGTTATAAGTTGAAAGCAACCGCTGAAACTTAATCTTCTTATGTGTTGCTTCAACACCTTTACTTTGATTTATTGCTTTATGAGTTAACTCTTATGCAAGACTTATTGATGCTTGTCTTGAAGTACTATTCATGAAAAGTCTTTGCTTTATGATTCAGTTGTTTACTCATGTCATTACCTTTGCTTTGATCGCTGCATTCATTACATATGTTTACAAATAGTATGATCAAGATTATGATGGCATGTCACTTCAGAAATTATCTTTGTTATCGTTTTACCTGCTCGGGACGAGCAGAACTAAGCTTGGGGATGCTGATACGTCTCCAACGTATCGATAATTTCTTATGTTCCATGCTACTTTATTGATGATACCTACATGTTTTATGCACATTATATGTCATATTTATGCATTTTCTGGAACTAACCTATTAACAAGATGCCGAAGAGCCAGTTGCTGTTTTCTGCTGTTTTTGGTTTCAGAAATCCTAGTAAAGAAATATTCTCGGAATTGGACGAAACTTTCGCCCAGGGTCCTATTTTTGCACGAAGCTTCCAGAAGACCGAAGACCTAACGAAGTGGGGCCACGAGGAGGCCAGGAGGGTGGCCGCGCGGCCCAAGCCCTGGCCGCGCCCGCCCCCTGGGCCCTCGTGTGGCCCCCGCGTTGACCCTCCGCCTACTTAAAGCTTCCGTCGCGAAACCCCCAGTACCGAGAGCCACGATACGGAAAACCTTACGAGACGCCGCCGCGAATCCCATCTCGGGGATTCAGGAGATCGCCTCCGGCACCCTGCGGAGGGATTCATCTCCGGAGGACTCTACACCGCCATGGTCGCCTCCGGAGTGATGAGTGAGTAGTCCACCCCTGGACCATGGGTCCATAGCAGTAGCTAGATGGTCGTCTTCTCCTTGTTGTGCTTCATTGTTGGATCTTGTGAGCTGCCTAACATGATCAAGATCATCTATCTGTAATACTATATGTTGTGTTTGTCGGGATCCGATGGATAGAGAGTACTATGATTATGGTGATTATCAATCTATTGTTCATGTGTTGTTTATGATCTTGCATGCTCTCCGTTATTAGTAGAGGCTCTGGCCAAGTTTTTACTCTTAACTCCAAGAGGGAGTATTTATGCTCGATAGTGGGTTCATGCCTCCATTGAATCTGGGACAGTGACAGAAAGTTCTAAGGTTGTGGATGTGCTGTTGCCACTAGGGATAAAACATTGATGCTATGTCTAAGGATGTAGTTGTTGATTACATTACGCACCATACTTAATGCAATTGTCTGTTGCTTTGCAACTTAATACTGGAGGGGGTTCGGATGATAACCTGAAGGTGGACTTTTTAGGCATAGATGCGGTTGGATGGCGGTCTATGTACTTTGTCGTAATGCCCAATTAAATCTCACTATATTTATCATGTCATGTATATGCATTGTTATGCCTTTCTCTATTTGTCAATTGCCCGACTGTAATTTGTTCACCCAACATGCTTTTATCTTATGGGAGAGACACCTCTAGTGAACTGTGGACCCCGGTCCTATTCTTTACATAGCATACAATCTACTTGTTTTACTGTTTTCTTTGCAAACATCTTCCACTCGATACGTTTAATCCTTTGTTACAGCAAGCCGGTGAGATTGACAACCTCACTGTTTCGTTGGGACAAAGTACTTGGGTTGTGTTGTGCAGGTTCCGCGTTGGCGCCGGAATCCCGGTGTTGCGCCGCATCACATTTCGCGACCATCAACCTTCAACGTGCTTCTTGGCTCCTACTGGTTCGATTCAACCTTGGTTTCATACTGAGGGAAACTTGCTTCTATACGCATCATACCTTCCACTTGGGGTTCCCAACGGACGTGTGCATCTACGCGTATCAGACACGTAAACATTAAATGAGCCTCGATCGGCTCTCAGGTTACCCTGTGAATCGGCTCAAAGAGCCGATTAACCCATGGTTCATATTGGATCTACGATAACATGGGGATCCTGCTTTATCAACACCAAGTTAAATCGATCTACGACAGTTTAGGGCTTTCACCGCATGACCGGAACATCCTACACGTAGTTGAGCCATGTAGATACGAAAGATAACAGAAAACTAGTCCTAGAAGGGGCCTAAAAACCAACACAGAGTCGATTCCCGGAACATCCCCTCTGGGATCGGCAAACCATACCTTACGCACTACCGGATCATTCAACCCGTTTGCAAGGCCTAACCATGCGGATATCAAACTAATCCTTGAAGAACAAGGAACAACCATAACAGATCAGATCTACTAAATAAAGACGAAGCAAGATGCTGCCCTTACACCTAAGATAGGTGCAAAGGCAGCTAGATATTTAGGGGCAGCATAACTAAGCACACATATCAGAAAGATATCGATGTAAGCCCCAAAACATCTATGATAACAGTGTTACTCGCCATCAACAAGGCTTCAGTACGAGCAACACAAAACAACGAATAAACCGATACTACCTAGATCGCAATATGCGATCTAGGCAGCATGACGCTTACCCGGAAGAAACCCTCGAAACAAGGGGTGGCGATGCGCCTAGATTGTGTTTGTTGTGAACGTGATCGTCCTCCTTTCTCAATAACCCTAGATACATATTTATAGTCCATGGACTTTCTATCTTTGGAATAAACCTAACTGTGTACGAACCAAACTCTATCTCTTAATTCTAAACTAAAATGCGATCTACCATAATGTACAAATACACGGGCAATCTAGCCCAAATTCTCGCACGAGGCCGATTCAGAAACACTTTATGTGCATATCCTCCAAGCCCATCTCAATCACGGCCCATCTTCTGATTTGGCTAAAATCTGGTGATAACACATGCCCCCTGGTTTTGGCAATAATAATTCCAAAACCACTATGTTTTCCTTCATCGGGTCACGCGTTGCAGAGCAGAACCGCTACAGTGCCCTTTCATCATGATGCCTTGCCTTCTCAACTTCTCAGCACTGCACGATTTGACAGTTTTGGCACCGCATCCTCGAAACTGCCACAGCATTGAATCATCTTTCACTATATCCCCTTTATTTAAACTCATCCGAGCAGTTCGCCTCTTCATTCCCCTGTTCCGCATTAGCAATCGGAAAAACCCTTCTCTGCAGCCATGGACTCCTCCTCTGCCTCTTCGGGTCTCTCCTTCCAATCCTCCTCCTCCAGCGAGCCGGAGCCGGAGTACGACCCGATAGCGGCGTACGAGGCCCGCGCCCCACTGTGGTGGGACGAGAGGGATTGGGACTCCTCCGTCGGGTCGGAGGACGACGAGTCCTTGACCGACGGGGAGGACAACCTCCAATTCCTCGTCGACGGGGAGTTGGAGGAGGAGAGCGATGACGATGCCTTCTCCTGGGGCGCGGACATCTCCTCCAACGAGGAGGATGAGGTGGAGGACGACACCTCCTCCGACGAGTACCCGCCGGCGAAGCGCTTCCGCGCCGGGTCGGAGGATGATGACGATGATGACGACGACGAAGACGTCGCCGGCAGCAGCGCCGATAGCGGCGAGGACGGCGACGACGAGGGCAGCGACGGCCCCTAGATTAGGGACTACTAGTATAGGGCTAGTAGTAGTAATTTAGGTAGTAGATGATCCTTTTGAGAGCAATCGGCTCTTACTTGTAAAAAACCTTCTTATCAATGAAGAATGCTTCCCAATTTGATTTTTCCGATTGTCCAATTTGATTCTTCCGATTGTCAAAGTAGGTCAACGCACAAGAGCCGATAAAACGGCCAGTAAGGCCAGACTCAGTTACCTAGTTAGACAGGTCCAAGCGGACATTCCCCAAATTCAAACGGTAACCTGTGACCCTCGTCTAACAGGACCAAACTCAGATCTCCATTGCCCATCGAAAGTCATGTCTGTGCATCGGCTGTGCTTAGCATCCTGTTGCTTTGCATATATTTTTTTTACTGGCCGATTTCATGCATCGGCCCCCATATTTCACTGTCCATCATCCCACATACTTGGGAATTTTTTTTTACTGGCCGATTTCATGCATCGGCCCCCATATTTCACTGTCCATCATCCCACATACTTGGGAAATACTTCTTGAGATGCTGGCCATTGACAGCCACTGGGAACTTCACACCGTTCAACTCCTCGAGCATGTATGCATTACCCTTTAAAACTTGGTCGACCCTGTACGGCCCGTGCCAATTTGGAGACCATTTACCATACGCTGCATCCTTAGTCCCCAATGGCAATACAGCTTCCCATACCAGATCACCAACGTGGAACTCCTTTGGTCTCACCTTCTTATTATATGCGCGAGCTACCTTGGCTTTGTTCTCTTTAATTTTCTCAAGCGACCACAGTCTAAGTTCCGTTACATCCTCAATGCTATCACTCATCAGGGCTGCATATTCTTCAGTTGTTAAATCATTCTGAAACGTAACACGTTGATACGTCTCCAACGTATCGATAATTTCTTATGTTCCATGCTACTTTATTGATGATACCTACATGTTTTATGCACATTATATGTCATATTTATGCATTTTCTGGAACTAACCTATTAACAAGATGCCGAAGAGCCAGTTGCTGTTTTCTGTTTTTGGTTTCAGAAATCCTAGTAAAGAAATATTCTCGGAATTGGACGAAACTTTCGCCCAGGGTCCTATTTTTGCACGAAGCTTCCAGAAGACCGAAGACCTAACGAAGTGGGGCCACGAGGCGGCCAGGAGGGTGGCCGGCGCGGCCCAAGCCTGGCCGCGCCGACCTATCCCCCGGGGCCCTCGTGTGGCCCCCGCGTTGACCCTCCGCCTACTTAAAGCCGTCGCAACCCCGATGCGAGAGCCGCGATACGGAAAACCTTACGAGACGCGCCGCCGCCGTCCATCTCGGGGATTACGGAGATCGCCTCCGGCACCCTGGGAGGGATTCATCTCCCGGAGGACTCTACACCGCCATGGTCGCCTCGGAGTGATGAGTGAGTAGTTCACCCCTGGACCATGGGTCCATAGCAGCTAGATGGTCGTCTTCTCCTTGTTGTGCTTCATTGTTGGATCTTGTGAGCTGCCTAACATGATCAAGATCATCTATCTGTAATACTATATGTTGTGTTTGTCGGGATCCGATGGATAGAGAGTACTATGATTATGGTGATTATCAATCTATTGTTCATGTGTTGTTTATGATCTTGCATGCTCTCCGTTATTAGTAGAGGCTCTGGCCAAGTTTTTACTCTTAACTCCAAGAGGGAGTATTTATGCTCGATAGTGGGTTCATGCCTCCATTGAATCTGGGACAGTGACAGAAAGTTCTAAGGTTGTGGATGTGCTGTTGCCACTAGGGATAAAACATTGATGCTATGTCTAAGGATGTAGTTGTTGATTACATTACGCACCATACTTAATGCAATTGTCTGTTGCTTTGCAACTTAATACTGGAGGGGGTTCGGATGATAACCTGAAGGTGGACTTTTTAGGCATAGATGCGGTTGGATGGCGGTCTATGTACTTTGTCGTAATGCCCAATTAAATCTCACTATATTTATCATGTCATGTATATGCATTGTTATGCCTTTCTCTATTTGTCAATTGCCCGACTGTAATTTGTTCACCCAACATGCTTTTATCTTATGGGAGAGACACCTCTAGTGAACTGTGGACCCCGGTCATATTCTTTACATAGCATACAATCTACTTGTTTTACTGTTTTCTTTGCAAACATCTTCCACTCTATACGTTTAATCCTTTGTTACAGCAAGCCGGTGAGATTGACAACCTCACTGTTTCGTTGGGACAAAGTACTTGGGTTGTGTTGTGCAGGTTCCGCGTTGGCGCCGGAATCCCTGGTGTTGCGCCGCATCACATTCCGCGACCATCAACCTTCAACGTGCTTCTTGGCTCCTACTGGTTCGATTAAACCTTGGTTTCATACTGAGGGAAACTTGCTTCTATACGCATATTCTTCCAGTTGTTAAATCATTCTGAAACGTAACACGTCTCGACCCAGCCGTGATTTCCCAGGGCAATACGGCTTCTTGTCCATAGACCAGATGATATGGCGAGGTTTTTATCGCTCCATGACATGACATGCGATAAGCCCACAAAGCCTCTGACAATACCTCGTGCCAACGTCTAGGGTGCTCGTCGATTTTCCTCTTAATCAGCTTGATAAGGCTCTTGTTGGACGCTTCAGCTTGCCCATTTGCTTGAGCATAGTATGGAGACGATCGGATCAACTTAATTCCCATATCCTCGCAGAACTTTCTGAACTCGTGAGAAACGAAGACCGAACCTCCATCGGTCGTGATAGTCTGGGGAATCCCGAATCGATGAATGACATGTTCTTTCACGAAATTGATAACATCTTTCGATGCCACTGACTTCATAGGGACGGCCTCCACCCATTTTGTCAACACCCGGATTTTTAAGTCCGGATGCCTATTATATCCTTCATCGCAATCCCATGAATATTGTTGTTGCGAGATATAATAGCTAAGTATCACAGTCATCATTTATTACAACTCAATAAGTCTTACAACTTGAATCACATGATCCATATTACACAAATAGTTGATCTATTGATCAACGAACAAACACAAGTTCAATGCGGAAGCGTAAAGATAAAGGGACTCTGTAGTCCACAGGCCAACGCTTGACGTCAGAAAGCTCCTAGTTATCATAGGCGTCCTGCTGGTCATCCTCGCGGTAGTTCTGTTCATCATCGTACTCTGGCCATTTGAATAGCCAGGGACAAAGCCGTAAGTACTTCAAGTACTTGCAAACTAATACTAATGTAAAATGCTAGCTCTTGGAGTTAAACTCTATTTTTACTTGCATAAGCCATATTTTAGTTTATAAGTAGTGGAGCATGTACTAGCTACTCAAGTGGGAACATTAGTGTCATTCCCACACAATGGTTGTCATTCTAGTAAGTCACCAAGTCACCATTCATATTCACGAAAGTTTTCAAAAAGACTGACACGGGAGATTGTATGGCCTTTCCAATCGTCCGTGTGGACACGGCTATTCGAATAGATTGACACTCTGCAGAGGTTGCACACTTGTGCCACAACATTTGATTACATCCGTCGGAATAACTCCGAGTCACCGTAACACAGTACGCGGATCATCAACCCTAACCTTTCGCTTACAAACCCTAGTATGAGCACCTCTCCCCATGAGCTTGGCCTCCCAGTGAAAACCAACTGTTAACCTGGGAACTGCACAGGGCTTGGCCGTACAATTTCACCTCAATTCACATCTTTCTCAACAACGGAGGCAGCCTCAGCATAACCCCTATGATGTGTGTTCAGAGGGAACCCATACTAAGATGTATAAACTTCCAGTTAAGCCCTACCCATAATCAGGTATTGTGGGGGTACTTGTATTTGGAAAGGTATCGCATTCAAACCAATATCAGGGTTTTATCAAAAATCACCATCTTCTCTTGGTCATATTCAACTTCAAAACTTTCAATGGGATTTTATCAAAAATCACTATCTTCTCTTGGTCACATTCCACTTCAAAACTTTCAATGGGATTTTATCAAAAATCACTATCTTCTCTGGGTCACATTCCATTTCAAAACTTTCAATGGAATGCCTCACCATTCCAAGGTTTCAATTTCATCAAGTCACATGTTCCCATCTAGAGTAGTCAAAGTTTTAGTATTTTAGCACTAGCACTAATCATGAGGGGTGCTACATTGCTTGCCATCTATAGGACTAGCTTTGCTACTCTAATAGTTTTGTTCAACTATACCATTTGAATAACTCTTTGAAAAACACAACAAGTAAGACTTGTAGGGTAATACAAATAGGATAAGCTTGTATGAGGATAGATAAAATCATGGTGCCTTGCCCAAGGTGGGCTTTGCACTTTGCAAGAGTATTATCTTGCCTTGGTAGTTCTCAAGGTTCTCTTCTTCCTCTTCTTGGTAGAATTCTCCTTCCTCTTGGTAATTTCCGGTGCTAGCGTCTAAATTTAAATACAAGGTATAATCACTAAACAAACTCAAAGTCTATGCTAAGCACATCATTATCTCACACAAACTATGCTAAGCACACTCATAAAATAATTAGGTGCATTGGTTTTCTTTATTAAAGAAACTAATTTCCTCTCATTACATATGTGATTAATAATCTTCATTTAGTTCTTGAGAAAATAATTTCCTCTCATTGAAATCTTCTTAAGATTTAACTTCTCAAATAATCATATATGAATTCATATTGACCTAAGTCAAACCTTCATTATCATTATTTGAGAAAATGATTTAAATGAGATAAATCACCTCATACTATTTTATAATTCCTCAAATGATTTAAATCTCCAAATATTCATATAGGAGTGTTTGGACCAGAGGTGCAAACATCTCATGAACTCATTTGGGATAAGATTTAAATGAAGGGAAATCCTCCATATGATTTACATAATAAATTTGGGACAATATCACTTACTAAACTAGCCATATTGTCCATTAATTAATCTAGGGCATGATCATGCAAAGTGACCACACCATTTTATTGCATAATCAATTAGTGTAAGTCACTTTTGAGCTATAAGAGTTGGAATTATTCAAATATCTATTTTAGTTGATTTTTAATAATTATTCTAAGGCAGAAAAGTCCCTGCCTTGTTTATTTTTCCATTTTAATTCTATAATAGGTCTAGGGTTCAAACCAGTGGCATTGTGTAGATAATTTCTTAAGCTTTCTAAATATATAAAGTTTGTTAAATTTGGCCAAGCCAAACAGTTTCTATGAATTTTCAAAGTTGGGTCCAGTATTGAATTCAAACAAAATTGATTAAACGAAATTTGAATTAAATAGGCCGGCGGGAAAACTAACTGGGCCTAAAGGTTTAGAACGGCCCAAGGCCAGCCCAGTCACGGTCCAGTGCCGCGCGGGCTGCCTGACAGAGGGTCCCGCATGTCAGCGGCTCTCAAACGCCGAAGCGGTACCGAGCACTGTGGTGCGTTGGATTAGGACGAGATCGAACGGCGCAGAGCCGTCGTCGTCTCCGGCGAGAAGAACTCACCGGCGCGGCGGCAGTAGGGGGTCGGAGAGCGCGTCGGAGCTCCGGCGAGCGGCGGCGGTGTTCCGTTCGAGGTTGTCGAGGACGAGGAAGCAGCCTGTAGCAGTGGCGTCGTCAGGGGCGGCTCCAATCGACGGCGGCGACCTCCGGGTACTGGCGGCTCCGATCCTCCAATTGGGCTTGCTCCGGCGTCAATCGGGGTGGCTACTGGTGCTGGGCGAAGCGGTGGTGAGTGGTGGTCATGGTGGTGTGCTCAGCTCGTCAAGGGGAGGCCTCCTTTTATAGGCGCGTGAGGTGCCGTGGGTGCTGCGGCGAGGTCGACAATGGCGCGGCCGTTCCGGGGGTCTAGAGGGCTAGGCGACGACGGGGTCGTGTTCACGACGTCACCGCGGTCCTCGGAGCGTCAACGGCGCGGTCAATGGCGGCGTACGGTGGTCGGGCGCTTGCTCGTACTGGCGCGGCCGTGGCGGGCGCGTTCGTCCTCTCCGGCGACGGTAGGGGCTAGGGGGTGACGCGAGCGTGTCCGGCGAGCTCCGCGTGGCGCGTCGAGTACCAGGGCGAGCGGGCTTGGTCGGGGTACGGCGAACGCCGCGTGGCCGTGGCGGGCGTGTCCGTGCGCCAGTGACGTCGCCCATGCCGTTCGCGGCGTACCTGGGCGCGCGTCGTCCGGGGCTTGTCGGCGTCCTCGCGATCGATGGTGGATATGGGCGATCTCCTGGGATCCTTGGCAACGCGTTGGACACGGTGGTGAGGCCGATCGTGGAGAGAAGGGAGGGGAGGTGCGTCGAGGTGCGACATGGCCGGCATGGCCATGTCCACGCCATGCCTGGCCCTCCCTTGGTGTTGCTTTGGCATGGGCTCGGTGTGGTGGGGTCCAGGGGTCACTGCTAGGGCAGGTGGTGGTCAAGATTTGGGCTGGTTTGATCAAATTCAAAAATGTGATGATCTTGTTTTCATTAAAAAGTCTCTACTTTGCTTGATCCTAGCTCTTGATCCAAGATGAATTTGGTATGGTCCCCTTTACAAAAGTTGTTCATTTTGTTGTGTACTTGGATGACATGCAAAGAGTTGGATGTGTTTAGTTTAGAAATTTTGAAATAGAGAGGCTCAAAGTGATGACCAGATTGTAATTGTCAAAAATGACCATTATCTTATGTGAGCATATTTTAATTCTTGGCTTTGATTTAATTTGGGTTTCTTTGATTCTCAAAGTTGTAATAACTATTTAATATCATATTACAACTAATGGTGAAGACCAATTGGGTCTAGGGTCAAAGTTTATAAAAATATCATATGTCTTATGTTAGGGTTTTTAGGGTTTTATTCTTATTTGATTTCTTTCTCTTTTTCATTTATTTGTTTGGTAATCATCATTGGATCACTCTAGGGTTGTGGAGTTGATCACATACACAAAATAACACTCATCATGGCATAGCACTCAAAATGCACAAGTCCTATGCAGGGCACTATATGAATTTTGAAAAGTTTTTGTTAGTTCTCAAATTTGGATAATTGGACTTGTTCTTCTTCCTTTATTTGAAATTTGAGGTGTTACAAACCCTTCCCCCTTACAAAAGATCTCGTCCCGAGATCTAGAAGAAAAACAGTCTAGAGATTAAAGAGATCTGGGTACTCCTTCTTCATATCTTCTTCTCGCTCCCAAGTGGCTTCATCTTCGGTATGATTGCTCCACTGTATCTTCAGAAACTTGATGCTTCGGGTGCGGGTGGTTCGGTATGCCTCTTCCAAGATGCGAATCGGCACTTCGCGGTAGGTAAGGTCGTGATTGATATCCACCGAACGGTGGTCGATGTTCTTGAATACCTCGGTCTTCTCTGGCACTTCTAAGCACTTCCGGAGGAGTGAGATGTGGAACACGTTGTGCACAGCTGCCATTTCTTCCGGTAGTTCTAGTTGATAGGAGACTTCTCCTCGGCGGCTGAGGACTTTGAAGGGTCCGACATACCGGGGTGCAAGCTTCCCTTTAAGTTGGAAACGCTGCATTCCTTTCAGGGGGGACACTTTGAGATAGACAAAATCTCCGACCTCAAAGGTCATCTCTCGGCGTCTCTTGTCGGCGTAGCTCTTCTGGCGGGACTGAGCGGTCTTGAGGTACTCTCGGATCTTGTGCACCTTCTCTTCTGCTTCTCGAAGCACATCAGGTCCAAAGACTTGGCTCTCTCCGACTTCGGACCAATTCAGGGGGGTACGACATTTCCTTCCGTACAGGGCTTCGAAGGGGGCCATCTGTAGACTGGCTTGGTAGCTGTTGTTGTAAGAGAATTCTGCGTAAGGCAGACAGTCCTCCCACTTGGATCCATATTCTAGGACGCAGGCTCTCAGCATGTCCTCCAATATCTGGTTGACTCTCTCGGTCTGTCCATCAGTCTGCGGGTGATAGGCAGTGCTGAAATTCAGACGAGTTCCTAATCCTTCATGCACCTTCTGCCAGAATCTTGAGGTGAATTGTGAACCTCTATCTGACACTATTGACTTTGGGGTTCCGTGCAATGCGACTATTCTAGAGATGTACAGCTCCGCTAACTTTGGGCCTTGGTAGGTTGTCTTGACAGCGATGAAGTGGGCTACCTTGGTCAATCTATCAACAACTACCCAGATGGAATCATTTCCTTTGCTGGATTTGGGCAACCCGGTAATAAAGTCCATTCCTACGGAGTCCCACTTCCATTCGGGAATCTGTAGTGGCTGCAGCAGTCCTGCGGGTCGCTGATGTTCGGCTTTGACTCGTTGACAGATATCGCACTTGGCGATGTAGCTTCCAATCTCCCTCTTCATTCCATGCCACCAGAACTGTTCCTTCAAATCCTGATACATCTTAGTACCTCCGGGGTGGATAGAATAAAGGGTATCATGGGCTTCCTGCAGAATGACCTGCTTCAACTCTGAGTCTGACGGTACACACAAGCGTCCGTTGTACCAAAGGACTCCTTCTTCATCTATGGTGAATCCCGGTGCTTTCCCCGCAGCCATCTGCTTCTTGATCCCGTCAATGCTGGCATTGCCCTTCTGAGCTTCCTTGATCTGACCAACCAGGGTGGGTTGTAGCTCGATACTGGCTAGAAATCCTTTACTGACTAACTCCATTCTAAATTGCTCAAACTCCTGGTATAGGCTGGGTTGTTCCTCGGCTATCATTGAGTTTAGCTGACATGGCAGTCTACTCAGCGCATCCGCTACCACATTGGCCTTGCCGGGGTGGTAATGGATCTCCATATCATAGTCCTTGATCAACTCCAACCATCTCCGTTGCCTCATATTCAGCTCCTTCTGGGTGAAGATATACTTCAGGCTCTTGTGATCAGAATAGATCTCGCAGCGATTACCCATGAGGTAATGACGCCACACCTTCAGGGCTAAAACTACGGCTGCGAGTTCAAGGTCATGGGTTGGATAGTTCTGCTCATGCTGCTTTAGTTGCCGGGACAGATAAGATATCACCTTTCCTTCCTGCATCAGTACACATCCAAGACCAATCTTGGATGCATCGCAGTAAACATCAAAGGGTTTGGTGATATCCGGCATGATCAGGATTGGGGCTGTGGTCAGTCTAAGCTTGAGTTGTTGAAAACTCTCTTCACATTTGTCCGTCCATTCGAACTTCTTGTCCTTCTTTAACAACTGGGTCATTGGTCGAGCGATGCTCGAAAAGCCTTCTACAAATCTGCGGTAATATCCGGCTAATCCAAGAAAAGCGCGGACCTCGGTCTGGGTGGTTGGGGCTTTCCATTCTGCAACAGTCTTGATTGTGGCGGGGTCTACAGCAATTCCTCCTGCTGTTATCACCAGAATTTGACCAAGTCAGAGGTGGGCCGCGATCAAGACGAGCTTGAAGATATATGCGTGGAGACACATAGAGAATCGGCCTTGTGTATCAAGTTGGGCTAGTTAGCCCACGTATCTTTGTATAGTAGGTTACGTAAAAGTTAGAATCTATCTCGTGCACGGTTTGGTGCACGCCCACATTAGAAAGTCCGCTGGACTATAAATATGTACCTAGGGTTTATGGAATAAACAACAACCAACGTTCAACACAAACCAATCTCGGCGCATCGCCAACTCCTTCGTCTCGAGGGTTTCTCCGGTAAGCATCATGCTGCCTAGATCGCATCTCGCGATCTAGGCAGCACAAGCCTGCCTAGTTGTTCATGCGTTGCTCGTACTGAAGCGTTTTTGATGGCGAGCAACGTAGTTATCGTAGACGCGTTAGGGTTAGCATCGTTCTTAGCATCATATGCTCGCGTAGTGCAACCCTTGCGCGTCTAGCCGTCCTTGTGCCTCATCATGGGTGCAGGGGCGGCACCCCGCTTGATCTTTGTTTAGTAGATCTGATCCGTTATGGTCGATCCTTGATTCATCAAGGATTAGTTTAATATCTGCAATAGTTAGGCCTTACAAAGGGTTGGAGGATCCAGCGGCATGCAGGGTGTAGTTTGCTGCCCCTAGACAGGACGTTCCGAGGATCAACCTAGTGTTGGTTTTTAGGCCTTGTCTAGGGCTGGCTTACGTTTACCGTGCGTGAGCGCGAGGCCCAATCGTGAGTAGGATGATCCGATTATGCGGTGAAAACCCTAGATCGTCGTGGATCTCATACGCTTTATATTGATCAAGCAGGACCACCATATATTCGGCCACCTTGGACGAATCATGGGTGAATCGGCTCCATGAGCCGATTCACAGGACAACCTGAGAGCCGATCGAGGCTCGTATTTAACGTGTACGTGTGCGCCCTGCAGGAAACTAAGCGAGGCATCATCCACACCTTCCTGACCAGGTATAGGTCAGGTGGCACGCCCTTGCGACCAGCATCGGTGCGCGGGAGGCTTTGCGGGCCGTCGCTCGGGAGGGGGGCCAGCCGCAGCCCTAGTCATTCCCGGCTCTACCGTGTTGGCCAGTCGCTGCCCGCCGGTGGGTTTCTGACGCCAACACATTCTGGCACGCCCGGTGGGACGATCTTCAACGACACTCTTCAACGACAATCTTCAACGACAAATCTTCAACGACAAATCATCAACATCCACCACATCGCCATCTACATCAGAGATGGCGGAAAGCACTCCGGTCAAGCACGAGGGCCTGGCTGACGACCTCAAGAGGAAGCATAACAAGGCCAAGGCGGCCCTCGAAACCGAACTCATCGGCTCCTATGGGAAGACCCGTTCACACGGCATCAGGCTCGACGGAGACACACGTCCTTTGCCTGGCGACGATACGGTCGACCTCAGCCACTCCATAAGGGAACCAGGGTTCTCGTTCGATGCCAATATGGCAGGGTTCGTGATTCGCCATGACGCGGACAAAGCAGAGAGCAGCCACGCTCGTGGCAGAGAGAAGGAGGGAGCCGGTCCGCGAGACCGGCCCCAAGACGACGATAAACGGTACCTGGCCGAGGAGGAGGTGAGAAGCATGCGGTATCCACGCTCATCATCCGTGCATCTCCTCAGCAAATACGATCAGCCATACGACCGACGCCACCGCTACGGCGGAGGCGATCAAAGAGATCATCGGTCTGATGCAGACGGGAGGTATCGTCGGAACAACGACGGGTATGAACGGCGCGCCAGGGGGAGGTCAGAAGAGCAATACAACATGGACGAGCACTGGAATTGTCCCTTCTTCAGACACTGCTGGGATTCAGGAATGAGCCGATTACCAACAATCGGCAACTGCCCAAGGTGCACACAACAAAGGGGAAGGACGAACCGAGTTGCAGTGTTCAAACGTCTAGGACCTCTCCCACCTCAGAGCAAACGGACTGAGTCGTCTCAAGAAGAAGACTTCGAGGAGTCGGGTAGAGAAGAAGATAGGTACCGCCAACCAAGGCGGTGCCCTGATGGACCCAGCCAGTCTCGGGAGCGCCGGGTGCAGCGGCCGCGAAGTTTGGAAGAGGCCGAGGCACGGTACTTATACATGTTGAGGATATCACGGCCCGATCTGGCCACGAAAATCCAACGAATGGTGGAGACAAAGGCGCGCCCACCAAAGAAAGTGTGGCGCCTCAAACAGGCTGAAGCCGATGCACAGGCATCAACTGATGCCGATGCAGACGCATCGGTAGACACAGACGTGGCCCAGGAATGGACAACATGTGAACAGCGCCATCCAGAATCGTACCAGGACAAGTGCAGGCGCGTCACCCTGATCGAGAAGGACGAAGATGAAGGCCCAGCAAGAGATCAGGAGTTTACCAATGTTGAGTGGACCCGGGGGGCAAAACCCGAGTCCTGCAAGGGGGCAAAGCAGCCAGGACCAGCAAAGGGATTCGACTTCGACTTGAGCAAAACGGAGCAAATTTTTGATTGGCTCCTGAAGGAAAAACAGCTGAAGTTACCCGACGGCCACAGGATCCCCACGTTACAAGAAATTACCGGCCAACCATACTGCAAATGGCATGACACGTTCACCCATGCCACCAACGACTGCGAAGCCTTGCGCGGACAGATTCAGGTGGCGATAGAACAAGGCCGGTTACTCTTCGACCAGTTCGCCAGGAAAGTTGACACGCAGCCGGCTCCGGAGGTCAACATGGTCAATCTCAGCAACTGCTTAAATCGCGAGCGAGATGGCTCATCCGATGTCAATGGAGCAAGGCTCGAAGATCGCCATCACGAGGATGAGCCCGAGAGCAGTCGCTCCCGCGAGAAAGGCGAAAAGGAGGCCGATCCACACGATCGGCCCAAAATGATGGCAAGCGTTGACCTAGAAGGCGATGGAAAGCTGGGGTATGGGTTTACATCGGCTGACGGGCCAGAAGAGATTAAGAAAGTCAAGAAGGAGATCAAGAAGTTGTTGGACGCCGGGTTCATCAGGCCATGCAAGCACGCTGAAAGGATTTCCAATGTAATACCTGTGGAGAAAAAGGATGGCCGGTGGCGCGTTTCCATAGATTTCCGAAATCTCAACATTCTGTGAATAGTCGGATTGACCACTGCAAGGTGAGACGATTCCAGCGATCGGCTACGATTACTCGCACCACCCTTGTGTACTGATGTGCTATTTCGCATGGGTGAGTGGCGAGAAAATCTTGAATTGGCTGGAAAGCCGATATCTTCAATCACGTGAAGGATTCGGCTCGGGGGGCATATACACGGAGAAGGTACAAAGCCACAAAGGATGTACCCAGGGGAGCCGATTCGTGAATCGATCGGCTAATAAAAAAAAAATCGAAAATACAGAAATTTTTGAGCACAGCCGATGCATGGCCATCGACTCAAGGAATACAACTGTTGCAAATGGAAGCCCAGGGCTACTTTAGTTGGCGGATTCGGTGGGGTGAGCAAGAAAATTAGTGTGGGCATCCAGGGCCACTTTTAGTTCATTAGAGCCGCTACATTTGGGGGCCTCTTAGTTCGAGGGGGAGGTTGACTGCATCGGCTATTTGGATAAAAGTTTTTCTGCTACATTGATGAAAGCTGAAGAAGCTCGGGGGGCAGTTCTCGTTGATGGTCCTCTGCTTTTGAAAAGCCGATTTGGCTAGAATCGGTTGGTGCTGCACCTGTTACAGGATGAGGCTCTATGAAGATTTCTCCAACTGTTTGGTGACTCAGGTCTTCTCCGCGAGGGCCTCTGGCGTCGTTTGCAAGCCTTCAGGTGTAACGCTGCTGGCGAATTCAAGGATTGCAGCCATACCCAATCAGGCTAGGATCAAGAGAGCAACCGACGGTCATCCGGCTAGATTGGACTCATTTCCACCAGAGGTTGCCCCATTAGTCTGAAGGTTCTCTGCTGTTGACGGTCGAGTTGGTCGGGATCGGTTGATGCTACACCGCAGCTGAGAGGTGGATAGTGGCCCGATACTACCGGTTCACTTTCATGCTCACCTTGGTCAAAGGCTCGGGGGGCAGCTGACCGTGGAGGTTTCTTTGCCCTGGAGGATCCTTTGCTATCAAAAGCCGATTTATTTTTGGAATCGGCTCGCGCTGGTGTCACTAAAGTATATCAGTTCCCACATCAATTGGGAGACAAGCCTGGAGCTCCGTTGAGGGCACTTGCTCGAGATCAAATCATCAGCCTGCGCAAAGCCGATGCGCAGCTATCGGCTCTAGTACGAGCACTCAAAGTTGCCTCATTACCGGTTTGGCAATGCTGAAGACGTTGGCATCCCAAAACAGCCTATTGTTCCTTAAGTCAGGGGTGATCGCCTAAAGTAGTGGCTGACAATGGGAGAAGGGAGATCGGCTCATTAAAAATTAATTGAGTTGTCAATCGGCTAAGTTAGCATAAAAAAGAATCAGTGAAATCAAGTTGGGGAATTTTCCATTGATAACTAGATTTCTTACAAGGAAGGAACCGATTGCTTAAGAAGAGAAGAACAAAAGGAGGGGCCACTACTACTAGACCTACACTAGTAGATCCTAATCTACGGGCCGTCACTGCCTTCATCATCATCCCCGGAGTTCCCATCGGCGCTGCTGCCGACGGGCTCCTCGTCGCTGCGCCCGAAGCCCTTTGCGGGGGCTTCATCCTCTTCTTCGTCATCGCTGTCGTCGTCGTCCCACCACATGCGGAGGCGCTTCGCTGGTGGGTAGCCCTCGAGGGAGTCGTCGTCGTCTTCTTCCTCCTCTTCCTCCTCGTCGGAGGAGAAGCCCCCTTCACAGGGGAAGAGGTCGTCGTCACTTGTTGCTTCCAGCTCTCCGTCAAGAAGGAACCGAAGGTCTTCTTCCCCATCGGTGAGGGGTTCGTCATCTTCCGACTCTTTGGAGAAGTCCCAGTCCCGCGCGTCCCAATATTCTGGGGCGCGGGCCTCGTAGATGGCCATCAGATTGACCTCCTGCTCGAGCTCGCTGGAGGAGGAGGACTGGAGGGACAGGCCAGAGGAAGCAGTGGAAGAGGAAGAATCCATGGGGACTAATGAGGGTTTTTGGGTTTGACGATGGCTACTGTGGAGCAAGGGGATGAAGAAAGGAATTATGGGGAGTGGCCAAATGAAAAGGGGCGAAGCAATTTAATGCCCAAGCAGTTTCCGAGGACGTGGTGCCAGAACCGTCAAATCGCGCAGAGAAGGCGAGGAGGCAAGACGTCATCATGAAGTATACTGCGACAGTTCTGCTCTGCCATGACATGACCCGACGAAAAAAGCGTAATGATTTTGGAAATGTCATTTCCAAAACCAGGGGGGCATGTGTTATCACCAGAATTTGACCAAGTCAGAGGTGGGCCGCGATCAAGACGAGCTTGAAGATATATGCGTGGAGACACATAGAGAATCGGCCTTGTGTATCAAGTTGGGCTAGTTAGCCCACGTATCTTTGTATAGTAGGTTACGTAAAAGTTAGAATCTATCTCGTGCACGGTTTGGTGCACGCCCACATTAGAAAGTCCGCTGGACTATAAATATGTACCTAGGGTTTATGGAATAAACAACAACCAACGTTCAACACAAACCAATCTCGGCGCATCGCCAACTCCTTCGTCTCGAGGGTTTCTCCGGTAAGCATCATGCTGCCTAGATCGCATCTCGCGATCTAGGCAGCACAAGCCTGCCTAGTTGTTCATGCGTTGCTCGTACTGAAGCGTTTTTGATGGCGAGCAACGTAGTTATCGTAGACGCGTTAGGGTTAGCATCGTTCTTAGCATCATATGCTCGCGTAGTGCAACCCTTGCGCGTCTAGCCGTCCTTGTGCCTCATCATGGGTGCAGGGGCGGCACCCCGCTTGATCTTTGTTTAGTAGATCTGATCCGTTATGGTCGATCCTTGATTCATCAAGGATTAGTTTAATATCTGCAATAGTTAGGCCTTACAAAGGGTTGGAGGATCCAGCGGCATGCAGGGTGTAGTTTGCTGCCCCTAGACAGGACGTTCCGAGGATCAACCTAGTGTTGGTTTTTAGGCCTGTCTAGGGCTGGCTTACGTTTACCGTGCGTGAGCGCGAGGCCCAATCGTGAGTAGGATGATCCGATTATGCGGTGAAAACCCTAGATCGTCGTGGATCTCATACGCTTTATATTGATCAAGCAGGACCACCATATATTCGGCCACCTTGGACGAATCATGGGTGAATCGGCTCCCAGCCGATTCACAGGACAACCTGAGAGCCGATCGAGGCTCGTATTTAACGTGTACGTGTGCGCCCTGCAGGAAACTAAGCGAGGCATCATCCACACCTTCCTGACCAGGTATAGGTCAGGTGGCACCCTTGCGACCCAGCATCGGTGCGCGACCAGGAGGCTTTGCGGGCCGTCGCTCGAGGGACTGGGCCAGCCGCAGCCCTAGTCATTCCCGGCTCTACCGTGTTGGCCAGTCGCTGCCCGCCGGTGGGTTTCTGACGCCAACACCTGCAGACAAGATATGTCCCAGGAATCCTACTTCCTTCAGCCAAAATTCACATTTGCTGAACTTAGCATACAACTTATGCTCTCTAAGGGTCTCCAGGACAGCTTCTAGGTGTTGCTCATGTTCTTCCTCGGACTTGGAGTAGATTAGGATGTCATCGATGAAAACGACAACAAACTTATCCAGAAAGTTCATGAAGATCTTATTCATGAGATTCATGAAATAAGCGGGGGCATTGGTCAATCCAAATGACATGACATTGTACTCGTACAATCCATATCTGGTGGTGAAGGCAGTTTTGGGAATGTCCGATGCACGAATCTTCAGCTGGTGGTATCCAGTTCTGAGATCAATCTTCGAAAATACTACAGCACCGGTCAGCTGGTCAAACAGGTCTTCTATCTTGGGCAAGGGGTACTTGTTCTTGATGGTGACATCGTTAAGCTTACGGTAGTCCGTACATAAACGACTGGCACCATCCTTCTTATCCACAAACAACACTGGGGATCTCCACGGTGACGCACTTCGGTCGAATCAGACCTTTGGCTAACAGTTCATCCAGTTGCTTCTTCAGCTCCACAAGCTCTGCTGGGTTCATGCTATAGGCTCTCTGAGCTATAGGTCCGGTTCCGGGAATTAACTCGATGATGAACTCGATATCCCGATCTGGGGGCATACCGGGTAAACCTTCGGGAAACACATCAGGGTATCGACAGACGACCCTGATCTGATCCAAAGTTGGCTTGGTTAAACTCTGGTTACAGGTAAATTTTCTGGGTAGCAGTTCAGAGACATGTTCTACTATAATACCAGTGCTACTGGTCATGGTGATGGCTTTCTTTGCACAGTCAATCATTCCATGATGCTTGGCCATCCAATCCATACCTAGCACTACCTCCAAACCCTTGGTTCCCAAGATTATCAGATTGGCATAGAATTCTACCTCATGTATTTTGATGGGTACATTTTTACAGAATTTTCTGGCTTTAGTGGTTGATCCGGGGATTTGAACTATCATGACATGTTTCAAGCTGATAGGTTGAATTTTACTTGTTGATGCAAAGTCTTCGTGACAAAAGAATGAGATGCTCCGGAATCAAACAACACTCTGGCAGGTACTGAGTTGACAGGAAACATACCCAAGACAACGTCCGGTGCTTCCTGGGCTTCTTCTGCCTCCATGTGAAAGAGACGGCCGTTGCGGTTGTTGGGGTTGTTGGGGGCGAACTTCTTTCCGGTAGAGACGCGGCGTTGCTGCTGAGCAGGTGCAGGGGTGTTGCCGGCGAGCTTGGCAAGCCTCTTGGGGCACTCGTTGGAGTAGTGTCCCACTACACCGCACTCATAACAAGTGATAGTGGACTTGTCCTTGGTTGCGACAGGAATGGCGTTGCTCCCAGTCCTTGGAGCGGTGTTGGTGTTGCTGTTATTGGTGTTGGGGGCTCGCATTGGCGCGCGGTTGAAGTTGTTGGTGTTGTTCTGGTAGTTGTGGTTGTTGTTGTGGTGGCCTCCTGGCCTGGGGTTTCCTCCACTCCGGTTCTGGAATCCGGGGCGTGAAGTCTGCATCTGGGGCTTAGGGTTTCTGGGGGCAAAACCTCCGCTTGAGCTGGGGCGATACTTTGGAGTATGGCTGGGCCCACTCTGGTGCATCATGCGGCGTTTGCGGTTTTCATTGGCTTGGTTCAACTTGCCCTCCATCTGGATGGCGGAGTCAACAAGGGCTTCCAGGTCTGCAAAGGGGATGTTGACTAGGACCGTCTGCATCTCATCATGCAGTCCATTCAGGAATCTCTCTTGCCTCTTCTCAGTAGTGTCAGTCTCATCGGGGGCGTACCTTGACAGGGTAAGGAACCTGTCGCGGTATTCTACCACCGTCATCCTTCCTTGCTTCAGTTCGCGGAATTCATCCCGCATCTTCTTGATGAGACCCGGGGGCACATGGTACTTGCTGAACTTGAGCTTGAAATCTGCCCAAGTCATGACTTGACCTCCGTTCATAGCACGGGTGCTGGTCCACCAGGCTCGGGCTGGTCCGGCAAGGTAGTGGGTTGCAAACAGGACCTTCTCATTAGCTTCGACTCCGGCGACTTCCAAGTTGTTCTCCATAGTCTGAAGCCAGTCGTCGGCATCGAGGGGTTCTTCGGTCTTGCTAAACACCGGAGGATTGGTGTTCTGGAAGTTCTTGAGTTTGGATCCGGGGTGATCATGATTCCCATGGCCTTGGTGAGCAAGGTTTTGCAGTGCTGCTATGTTGGCTTGACGTTCAGCTCTTTCCGTCTCCCTGTCTTGAAGCAGAGTTTGCAACAGTTGCATCATGGCATCGTTGTTGTTGCGATTGGGAGGGGCCATCTGAATATATAAAAGATTATAAGATAAGAGGGAATTGTCTAAGGTTTAATTTGGGGTGAATTTAAAACTTGTAAAACTTGAATGCTTTTGATGACAAACACACATTCATTCATTTCACATCACACATTACAAACTAACATTCCACACTTCCATGGTTTTAAGAACCATTTCTCAGACTACGATACAAGGGATAGGAAACACACTCATACCCAGGGTTTTAAGAACCCTTCATGCTACGATACACGGGACGGGATACAACTCACACCTACATACGTGATCAAGTGTGGCTACCCTCATCCTCGATGTCGATGGGAACGACATCATCAGGTCCTGGCTCCAGGAACGCGTAGTCCTCCTCCTCAGTGAACTCGTCCTCCTCGAAGTCGTCGTCGTCACTCAGGAAGGCGTCTCCTCCTCGAAGGTCAGCACCGGCCTCGTCTTCCTCTATCTCCATCAGCTGCTCCTCCTGAGCCTTGACGGTGGCCTCAAGTGATGCGATCTGGGCGCGAAGGCGTGTAATGGTGACATCCTTCTTCGCGCACTTCAGGCGAAGCTTGTTGCGGTCCCTGGACAGCTGCTTGATGGCATCGCCATGCGTGATCAGTGCGAGGTGAGTCTGGTTCGCGTACGCACGGGAGTTGTCTAACTCCTTCTGAGTGTGGTACAGCATGTAGTCCAGATGCTCAGCGTGGTGCCTCAGCTGTGGGTGCGACTGCAGCTCCATGGGCACACCCATAGCATCACGCCTCACGAGGTGTGCATAGCGGGACGCCAGTATGCGCACCACGTTCTGTCCACAGAGGCGTGCAAGTGCCTCCTGAAGGCCACGTGCAAGACCATCGAGCCAGTTGCTCTCGCGGAAGGAGAAGAGGATCCTCTCCGAGGTGGGAGGCTCCAGCTTGCCCCTCAAGTCGGCGGTGATGATCCACTGCAACTCGCCTCCGACCTGGTCGTTCACCTGGATCCCGTGGAACTCCGGGTGAGGACGTCCAAGGAAGTCAGAGAGCGCGTTGAGGTCGTGCTCAAAGATCAAGTCTCCACCATTCCCGAGCTGGTAGAACTTGGTGTTGAGGGGTTCATTTGGCTCCATCTGAAAGTGAAATGGAGGAGTAAATTAGTGAGTGATTAAGTGTGGCAAACTTTTAAGTATATTTAAACAAGAAAGAGCATGATTTCACCAAGTTTTGGAAAAAGCCTCAAAGACAAGAGTATTGTAAGTTTTCACAAATATTTGCTTCATTTTGATTTCAAAGTTAAGTTTTTATGAACGCCCATTCTAACTAAGGTTTTCTAAGGTCAAACAATGGCTCTGATACCAACTTGTCAACACCCGGATTTTTAAGTCCGGATGCCTATTATATCCTTCATCGCAATCCCAGGAATATTGTTGTTGCGAGATATAATAGCTAAGTATCACAGTCATCATTTATTACAACTCAATAAGTCTTACAACTTGAATCACATGATCCATATTACACAAATAGTTGATCTATTGATCAACGAACAAACACAAGTTCAATGCGGAAGCGTAAAGATAAAGGGACTCTGTAGTCCACAGGCCAACGCTTGACGTCAGAAAGCTCCTAGTTATCATAGGCGTCCTGCTGGTCATCCTCGCGGTAGTTCTGTTCATCATCGTACTCTGGCCATTTGAATAGCCAGGGACAAAGCCGTAAGTACTTCAAGTACTTGCAAACTAATACTAATGTAAAATGCTAGCTCTTGGAGTTAAACTCTATTTTTACTTGCATAAGCCATATTTTAGTTTATAAGTAGTGGAGCATGTACTAGCTACTCAAGTGGGAACATTAGTGTCATTCCCACACAATGGTTGTCATTCTCACCAGAATTTGACCGAGTCAGAGGTGGGCCGCGATCAAGATGGACGTGAAGATTGTACATGGAAGAAATACGTGAATCGGCCTTTTATACCAAGTTGGGCTAAACTGCCCATGTATCTGTAACATATTAGATCGCATCTTAGTTTAGAAGTTAGAGTTTTACCCGTGCACGGTTTGGTGCACGCCCACATTAGAAAGTCCCCTGGACTATAAATATGTATCTAGGGTTTATGGAATAAACAACAACCAACGTTCACCACAAACCAATCTCGGCGCATCGCCAACCCCTTCGTCTCAAGGGTTTCTCCGGTAAGCACCATGCTGCCTAGATCGCATCTCGCGATCTAGGCAGCACGAGCCTGCCCACGTTGTTCATGCGTTGCTCGTTCTGAAGCCTTTTTGATGGCGAGCAACGTAGTTATCATAGATGTGTTAGGGTTAGCATTGTTCTTAGTATCATATGCTGTCGTAGTGCAACCCTTGCGCATCTAGCCGTCCTTGTACCTCATCATGGGTGCAGGGGCGGCACCCCGCTTGATCATTATTTAGTGGATCTGATCCGTTACGATTGCTCCTTGATTCATCAAGGATTAGTTTAATATCTGCAATAGTTAGGCCTTACAAAGGGTTGGAGGATCCAGCGGCATGTAGGGTGTAGTTCGCTGCCCCTAGACAGGATGTTCCGAGGATCAACCTAGTGTTGGTTTTTAGGCCTTGTCTAGGGCTGGCTTACGATCACCGTGCGTGAGCGCGAGGCCCAATCGTGAGTAGGATGATCCGATTATGCGGTGAAAACCCCAAATCGTCGTGGATCTCATATGCTTTATCTTGATCAAGCAGGACCACCATATATTCGGCCACCTTGGACGAATCATGGGTGGATCGGCTCCATGAGCCGATTCACAGGATAACCTGAGAGCCGATCGAGGCTCGTATTTAACGTGTACGTGTGTGCCCTGCAGGAAGCGAGGCATCATCCACACCTTCCTGACCAGGTATAGGTCAGGTGGCACGCCCTTGCAATTTGCATCGGCGCGCGACCAGGAGGCTTTGCGGGCCGTCGCTCTGAGGGAGGGGCCAGCCGCAGCCCTAGTTGTTCCCGGCTCTACGGTGTTGACCGTCACTGCCCGCCGGTGGGTTTCGACGTCAACACATTCTGGCACGCCCGGTGGGACAATCCTCAACATCAACCACATCGCCGTCTACATCAGAGATGGCGGAAGAAACTCCGGTCACCTACGAGGAGCTCAATGGCGAGCTCAAGAAGAAGTATGACGAGGTCAAAGCCTTCCTCGAAGCCGACCTCATCGGCTCTTTCCACAGGACCCGTTCCCATGGCATCAGATGGAAGGGGTTCTCACCTGAAGGCGCGCTTGATGGAGTGGACCTATCCACCCCGTCAGAAGAACGCACCAGGTCGCTGCGTCAGGAGATCAACTTCATGGTGGCTCATTCGCTGCACCGCCATTCTGAGAGCCTGGTGAATACGTTGGAGCGCGTCGCTCTGCGCGTGATCCAGGAGATCATGAGCCATCGGTACTCTCCGTCAGGACCAGCCCTAGGGACTCACCAAGGGGAATTGCTACTCCAGTCCCGTCCACCGCTGCCGTTCGCGTTGGCAGCGCCCGAGGCGCCGAATTCATCGGCCTACGTCGTCTACAAGATTGGTGGTGACCCCAGTGACTACCAATTCCTACATGACGCGCCCAAGGAGATCCCGCACGGATACGCATGCGCATACGTGCCAGACTGCAGCACCTGGGCACCCTCGAACCAGGTTGCAACAGCGGGGACTTCTGGAGCAACAGGAGGAACGTCGGAGGCAGACCCTGAGAAGCAAACGTGGCTAGCTAAATACGCCACCCCGACAAAACTCCCCAGCTCCTGCAGTTGGCTCAGAACCGGAAAAACAAGCATGGCTGGTTAAGTACGCCACTCCGACGAATCTTCAAGGTTCGGCACCTTCAGCCATCACCGCGGATCAGATTTGTACGATTCTGAAAGATCAGTTCGGCATGATGCCGAAAAGGAAGACGGTCGGCTATACCAAGCCGTACCCCAACGAGTACGAATTGATCCCGCTACCACCCAAGTATCGGCTCCCGGACTTCACAAAGTTCAGTGGATCAGATGGTTCCAGCTCCATCGAACATGTGAGCCGATATTTGGCACAGCTGGGCATGATCTCAGCGTCAGACGAGCTGCGTGTGAGGTACTTCTCACAGTCCCTCACAGGATCGGCTTTCGGTTGGTACACATCGCTGCCACCGAACCGATCCAGACTTGGAAGCAGTTGGAAGAACGGTTCCATGAGCAATATCACTCGGAGGCTTCCGAGGCTGGCATTGCCGATTTGGCACAAGTACGACAGAAGCGCGGGGAAACAGTGGCGGAATACATCCAGCGCTTCAGGACCGTTAGGAACCGATGCTATTCGGTTCACGTGAGCGAAAAAGAAGCAGTCGAGTTGGCGGTGGTGGGTCTATCATCATCGATCAAGGACGTGGCCTCCCAAGCGGACTACCCTTCATTAGCACACATGGTGCAGAAGCTGTCAGCGTATGAACAGCGCCACCCAGATGTCTACCAGGACAAATTCAAACGCGTGGTTACCATGGTTGACACATGCGAAG
Source organism: Lolium multiflorum (assembly GCA_030979885.1). Taxonomy (NCBI): domain Eukaryota; kingdom Viridiplantae; phylum Streptophyta; class Magnoliopsida; order Poales; family Poaceae; genus Lolium; species Lolium multiflorum. Next base: position 128,741,683 of record CM061749.1, read on the forward strand.
ATGAAGGTGCTACGGGAGAACAAGAGGTCGCGGTGGCTGAGTGGACTCGAGCTGCAGGCCCAGTAACCTGCAAATGGGTGAAGCCACCAGGGCCTCCAAGAGGGTTCGACTTCGACGTGACGAAAACCGAGCAGATTTTCGATCTCTTACTCGCGGAGAAGCACATAAAGATACCCGAAGGCCACAAGGTCCCTACGTGCAAGAGCTGAACGGAAAGCCATACTGCAAGTGGCATAACACGTTCACCCACACCACTAACGACTGCAGGGTGTGGCGTCAGCAGATCCAAATGGCGATAGAAAATGGGCGACTAATTTTTAACCAGTACGCCATGAAGGTCGACACACACCCCTTTCCCGCCGTCAACATGGTGGAGTTTACTCACCTCGGAGGGTGCCAGCCAGAGTTCTCAGCCAACATCAACATGGTAGAGCTTGGACACCACTCTGAGAAGGGCGGGGATGAGGACTGCTCTCATAGCAAAGACACAGAGGAGGCCGCTCCATGCGATCGGCTCCGTCAAGATGGCAAGCGCTACGTCACGGAGGGAGAAGTGAAGAACATAAGATATCAACGACCCCTCTCTGATCACCTCCTCAACAAGTATGTGAGTCGGTATGACCAACACCGGCGACACGGCGACGATGATGAAAGAGATCGTCTGGCCAGAAACGACAGAAGGCATCGTCGGCATAATCACGATGAGGAGCGACAGGAGCGCCACGCCAGGGAGCAAGACGACACGGGCAGACATTGGGACTGCCCCTTCTTCAGACACTGCTGGGATTCAGGAATGAGCCGATTACCAACGATCGGCAACTGCCCAGAATGCAACCAGAAAAAGAAGGAGGCAGCCAACGTGTCGTGTTCGAGCGCTTAGGGCCTCTCCCACCGCAAAACAGACGTGCTGAGACCCCTCTGTTGGAAGATCTCGAGGATTCGGAAGACGAGGGGGAAGACGAAGAAGACAGGTGCCACCGTCCAAGATGGTGCCCTGATGGTCTCAGCCATTCACAAAAGCGCAGGGTTCAGCGTTTGCGCGGTCTGGAGGAAGCCGAAAGGTTATACTTGCATACGCTGAGGAAGGCACGACCTGATCTGGCTGCGAAAGTCCAGAGGACCCTGGATGAAGAGGGACTGCCGCAAAGAAAAGAGTGGCGCCCCAAGCAAAGGAAAGCCGATGAGGAAACATCGGCTGGCACAAACATGGTGCTCGTTCGTCCGGCGAAGTGTAGACCTCCACGATCACACGTTGCACCCGAGGTGGACACCAGCAAGCGCTCCAACGTGATAAAGTCAGAGATTGGGCTGGTTTTATCCACCGACATGGACGAGTAGCAAGACTACGTCAATAAGCAAAGGTGGCGAGGCTGATCCTTGCGATCGGCCCTCCAAAAATTTATGAAGGGACATTACAAGACCTTCACCGAGCAAGCAACGTGGAGGCCGATTCCAGCAATCGGCCGAAATTATCCTCACCATCTATTTTACCTGGGATCAGCGTTTGACCCAACAGGGACTACCTGAAGAGCCGATACCATCAATTCTCTTGACAGAATCGGCTCGGGGGGGCACCTAGGTGGATAAAACATGAGGATATGAGATAGTACTATCAAATATGGGGGCCGACACACAAATCGGCCTAAAAAATTCAAAAAAATTTGAGCGCAGCCGATGCAGCAGACATCGACTTAAGGGCTAGGTTACGATCAGAGAGCAATCTGGATCTGCAGATTAGGTCAAGGATGGATCGCATTAGATCCGCCAAAGGAAAGGAGCCGATCTGACCAGCAGGGCGCTAAGAGCGGACTGAAGAAACTCGGGGGGCAGCTCACCTTGAAGGCTCTCTGCTCTGGGAAGCCGATTTATGTGCAAATCGGCTGGCTCTGCATGATCAAGCCTAGGCTCATTCCGCTAATTTGCGCGTCCTCGTTTCTGTTTTTGCCTTGGCTAAAGACTCGGGGGGCGACAGGCCTGGTAGATGTTCTATGGAGGAGCCGATTGGGGCACCATCGGCTGATCTTTCGTCGCAACCTTCTTCGCAATATGATGAGCGCTCGCTGAAAAGGATCGCTGAAAACGGTAGCGGGAATTTTAAGGGCTCTCCTGGAGATCCCACAGTATCTACCGGAAAGAAAATCATCAGTTGAAGAAGGGAAGGGCGAATTTTGAAGGACCGATGCGGTGCTATCGGCTCATCACACATTGGCAAAGGAAACGAATCGGCAAGGTCAGTAGAAGAGGGAATCGGCTCAATTGAACTCAGAAGAAATCGGCAAATCAAATTGGGGAAAAGTTCTTCATTAATAGGAGAGATTTCTTACATAGTAGAGCTGATTGCCCTCAAAAGGGAGTACTAAGGGGGTACATTGCCCCGTCTACTTCTACGGATCCTATGCTAAGGGCCCTATCTACGGGCCATTGCTGCCCTCGTCGTCGCCGTCATCGCCGCTGTCGGCGCTGCTCCCGGCCGGCTCGTCGTCGCTGCTCCAGCGGCCGCCGGCAGGACCTTCATTGTCCTCATCTTCCTCGTCGTCGTCGTCGTCGTCGCTGTCGAAGTCACTCAGATTCCCCGGCCAGGGGCAATGGCGCTTGGCCGGCGGCTCGTCGGGGGAGCTGTCGTCGTCGTCCTCCTCTTCCTCCTCCTTCACCTCCTCGGAGGTGGCCCCATCCCAGGGGAAGCGATCATCCTCGCTTTCTTCCACCGCTTCCCTGTCGGCGAGGAAGCGGAGATCGCTCTCCCCATCAGTCAGGGACTTGTCGTCCTCTGACCAGATGGAAAAATCGTGGCTGGGCTCATTCCCGGCCTCGATGGCGCGGCGAGTGTTGGCCGCGTGGACCTCCGCTGGGTTCCACTCCGGCGTCGGCTCGCGGGAAGAGGAGGACTCGATGGGAAAGCCCGATGAGGCGGAGGAAGAAGAGGACATGGTGGCGCAGGAGGGCTTTTGGGGTGCTAATGCGAAGGAGATGCAGGAATAAACTGTGCGGAGTGGTTAAATAAAAGGGGATATAGTGGAAGTTTAATGCCCAAGCAGTTTCCGAGGACGTGGTGCCAGAACCGTCAAATCGTGCAGAGAAGGCGAGGAGGCAGGGCATCATGATGAAGGATACTACAACGGTTCTGCTCTGCCACGACATGACCCGACGAAGGAAAAGCGTAATGATTTTGGAAATGTCATTTCCAAAACCAGGGGGGCATGTGTTATCACCAGAATTTGACCGAGTCAGAGGTGGGCCGCGATCAAGATGGACGTGAAGATTGTACATGGAAGAAATACGTGAATCGGCCTTTTATACCAAGTTGGGCTAAACTGCCCATGTATCTGTAACATATTAGATCGCATCTTAGTTTAGAAGTTAGAGTTTTACCCGTGCACGGTTTGGTGCACGCCCACATTAGAAAGTCCCCTGGACTATAAATATGTATCTAGGGTTTATGGAATAAACAACAACCAACGTTCACCACAAACCAATCTCGGCGCATCGCCAACCCCTTCGTCTCAAGGGTTTCTCCGGTAAGCACCATGCTGCCTAGATCGCATCTCGCGATCTAGGCAGCACGAGCCTGCCCACGTTGTTCATGCGTTGCTCGTACTGAAGCCTTTTTGATGGCGAGCAACGTAGTTATCATAGATGTGTTAGGGTTAGCATTGTTCTTAGTATCATATGCTGTCGTAGTGCAACCCTTGCGCATCTAGCCGTCCTTGTACCTCATCATGGGTGCAGGGGCGGCACCCCGCTTGATCATTATTTAGTGGATCTGATCCGTTACGATTGCTCCTTGATTCATCAAGGATTAGTTTAATATCTGCAATAGTTAGGCCTTACAAAGGGTTGGAGGATCCAGCGGCATGTAGGGTGTAGTTTGCTGCCCCTAGACAGGATGTTCCGAGGATCAACCTAGTGTTGGTTTTTAGGCCTTGTCTAGGGCTGGCTTACGATCACCGTGCGTGAGCGCGAGGCCCAATCGTGAGTAGGATGATCCGATTATGCGGTGAAAACCCCAAATCGTCGTGGATCTCATATGCTTTATCTTGATCAAGCAGGACCACCATATATTCGGCCACCTTGGACGAATCATGGGTTGATCGGCTCCATGAGCCGATTCACAGGATAACCTGAGAGCCGATCGAGGCTCGTATTTAACGTGTACGTGTGTGCCCTGCAGGAAACTAAGCGAGGCATCATCCACACCTTCCTGACCAGGTATAGGTCAGGTGGCACGCCCTTGCAATTTGCATCGGCGCGCGACCAGGAGGCTTTGCGGGCCGTCGCTCTGAGGGACTGGGGCCAGCCGCAGCCCTAGTTGTTCCCGGCTCTACGGTGTTGACCAGTCACTGCCCGCCGGTGGGTTTCTGACGTCAACAGTAAGTCACCAAGTCACCATTCATATTCACGAAAGTTTTCAAAAAGACTGACACGGGAGATTGTATGGCCTTTCCAATCGTCCGTAACCGTGGACACGGCTATTCGAATAGATTGACACTCTGCAGAGGTTGCACACTTGTGCCACAACATTTGATTACATCCGTCGGAATAACTCCGAGTCACCGTAACACAGTACGCGGATCATCAACCCTAACCTTTCGCTTACAAACCCTAGTATGAGCACCTCTCCCCATGAGCTTGGCCTCCCAGTGAAAACCAACTGTTAACCTGGGAACTGCACAGGGCTTGGCCGTACAATTTCACCTCAATTCACATCTTTCTCAACAACGGAGGCAGCCTCAGCATAACCCCTATGATGTGTGTTCAGAGGGAACCCATACTAAGATGTATAAACTTCCAGTTAAGCCCTACCCATAATCAGGTATTGTGGGGGTACTTGTATTTGGAAAGGTATCGCATTCAAACCAATATCAGGGTTTTATCAAAAATCACCATCTTCTCTTGGTCATATTCAACTTCAAAACTTTCAATGGGATTTTATCAAAAATCACTATCTTCTCTTGGTCACATTCCACTTCAAAACTTTCAATGGGATTTTATCAAAAATCACTATCTTCTCTGGGTCACATTCCATTTCAAAACTTTCAATGGAATGCCTCACCATTCCAAGGTTTCAATTTCATCAAGTCACATGTTCCCATCTAGAGTAGTCAAAGTTTTAGTATTTTAGCACTAGCACTAATCATGAGGGGTGCTACATTGCTTGCCATCTATAGGACTAGCTTTGCTACTCTAATAGTTTTGTTCAACTATACCATTTGAATAACTCTTTGAAAAACACAACAAGTAAGACTTGTAGGGTAAACAAATAGGATAAGCTTGTATGAGATAGATAAAATCATGGTGCCTTGCCCAAGGTGGGCTTTGCACTTTGCAAGAGTATTATCTTGCCTTGGTAGTTCTCAAGGTTCTCTTCTTCCTCTTCTTGGTAGAATTCTCCTTCCTCTTGGTAATTTCCGGTGCTAGCGTCTAAATTTAAATACAAGGTATAATCACTAAACAAACTCAAAGTCTATGCTAAGCACATCATTATCTCACACAAACTATGCTAAGCACACTCATAAAATAATTAGGTGCATTGGTTTTCTTTATTAAAGAAACTAATTTCCTCTCATTACATATGTGATTAATAATCTTCATTTAGTTCTTGAGAAAATAATTTCCTCTCATTGAAATCTTCTTAAGATTTAACTTCTCAAATAATCATATATGAATTCATATTGACCTAAGTCAAACCTTCATTATCATTATTTGAGAAAATGATTTAAATGAGATAAATCACCTCATACTATTTTATAATTCCTCAAATGATTTAAATCTCCAAATATTCATATAGGAGTGTTTGGACCAGAGGTGCAAACATCTCATGAACTCATTTGGGATAAGATTTAAATGAAGGGAAATCCTCCATATGATTTACATAATAAATTTGGGACAATATCACTTACTAAACTAGCCATATTGTCCATTAATTAATCTAGGGCATGATCATGCAAAGTGACCACACCATTTTATTGCATAATCAATTAGTGTAAGTCACTTTTGAGCTATAAGAGTTGGAATTATTCAAATATCTATTTTAGTTGATTTTTAATAATTATTCTAAGGCAGAAAAGTCCCTGCCTTGTTTATTTTTCCATTTTAATTCTATAATAGGTCTAGGGTTCAAACCAGTGGCATTGTGTAGATAATTTCTTAAGCTTTCTAAATATATAAAGTTTGTTAAATTTGGCCAAGCCAAACAGTTTCTATGAATTTTCAAAGTTGGGTCCAGTATTGAATTCAAACAAAATTGATTAAACGAAATTTGAATTAAATAGGCCGGCGGGAAAACTAACTGGGCCTAAAGGTTTAGAACGGCCCAAGGCCAGCCCAGTCACGGTCCAGTGCCGCGCGGGCTGCCTGACAGAGGGTCCCGCATGTCAGCGGCTCTCAAACGCCGAAGCGGTACCGAGCACTGTGGTGCGTTGGATTAGGACGAGATCGAACGGCGCAGAGCCGTCGTCGTCTCCGGCGAGAAGAACTCACCGGCGCGGCGGCAGTAGGGGGTCGGAGAGCGCGTCGGAGCTCCGGCGAGCGGCGGCGGTGTTCCGTTCGAGGTTGTCGAGGACGAGGAAGCAGCCTGTAGCAGTGGCGTCGTCAGGGGCGGCTCCAATCGACGGCGGCGACCTCCGGGTACTGGCGGCTCCGATCCTCCAATTGGGCTTGCTCCGGCGTCAATCGGGGTGGCTACTGGTGCTGGGCGAAGCGGTGGTGAGTGGTGGTCATGGTGGTGTGCTCAGCTCGTCAAGGGGAGGCCTCCTTTTATAGGCGCGTGAGGTGCCGTGGGTGCTGCGGCGAGGTCGACAATGGCGCGGCCGTTCCGGGGGTCTAGGGGGCTAGGCGACGACGGGGTCGTGTTCACGACGTCACCGCGGTCCTCGGAGCGTCAACGGCGCGGTCAATGGCGGCGTACGGTGGTCGGGCGCTTGCTCGTACTGGCGCGGCCGTGGAACAACTAGGGCTGCGGCTGGCCCCAGTCCCTCAGCGACGGCCCGCAAAGCCTCCTGGTCGCGCGCCGATGCAAATTGCAAGGGCGTGCCACCTGACCTATACCTGGTCAGGAAGGTGTGGATGATGCCTCGCTTAGTTTCCTGCAGGGCACACACGTACACGTTAAATAAGAGCCTCGATCGGCTCTCAGGTTATCCTGTGAATCGGCTCATGGAGCCGATCCACCCATGATTCGTCCAAGGTGGCCGAATATATGGTGGTCCTGCTTGATCAAGATAAAGCATATGAGATCCACGACGATCTGGGGTTTTCACCGCATAATCGGATCATCCTACTCACGATTGGGCCTCGCGCTCACGCACGGTGATCGTAAGCCAGCCCTAGACAAGGCCTAAAAACCAACACTAGGTTGATCCTCGGAACGTCCTGTCTAGGGGCAGCAAACTACACCCTACATGCCGCTGGATCCTCCAACCCTTTGTAAGGCCTAACTATTGCAGATATTAAACTAATCCTTGATGAATCAAGGAGCAATCGTAACGGATCAGATCTACTAAATAACGATCAAGCGGGGTGCCGCCCCTGCACCCATGATGAGGTACAGGGACGGCTAGATGCGCAAGGGTTGCACTACGACAACATATGATACTAGGAACAATGCTAACCCTAACACATCTATGATAACTACGTTGCTCGCCATCAAAAAGGCTTCAGTACGAGCAACGCATGAACAACGTGGGCAGGCTCGTGCTGCCTAGATCGCAAGATGCGATCTAGGCAGCATGGTGCTTACCGGAGAAACCCTTGAGACGAAGGGGTTGGCGATGCGCCGAGATTGGTTTGTGTTGAACGTTGGTTGTTGTTTATTCCATAAACCCTAGGTACATATTTATAGTCCAAGGGACTTTCTAATGTGGGCGTGCACTAAACCGTGCACGAGACAAACTCTAATCTCTACGTAACCTACTATATAAAGATACACGGGCTAACTAGCCCAAACTTGATAAACAAGGCCGATTCACACATCTCTCTACGCATATATCTTCAAGTCCATCTTGATCGCGGCCCACCTCTGGCTTGGTCAAATTCTGGTGATAACACATGCCCCCTGGTTTTGGAAATGACATTTCCAAAATCATTATGCTTTTCTCTCGTAGGGTCATGTCGTGGCAGAGCAGAACCGTCGCAGAGTCCTTCATCATGATAACTTGCCTTCTCAACTTCTCCGCACGATTTGACAGTTTTGGCACCACTTCCTCGGAAACTGCTGTGGCATTGAATTTCTACTATATCCCCTTTTATTTAACTGCTACGAACAGTTCTTCTCTGCATCTCCTTCGCATTAGCACCCTCAAAAGCCCTCCTGCGCCACCATGTCCTCTTCTTCCTCCGCCTCATCGGGCTTTCCCATCGAGTCCTCCTCTTCCCGCGAGCCGACGCCGGAGTGGAACCCAGCGGAGGTCCATGCGGCCAACACTCGCCGCGCCATCGAGGCCGGGAATGAGCCCAGCCATGACTTCTCCATCTGGTCGGAGGACGACAAGTCCCTGACCGACGGGGAGAGCGATCTCCACTTCCTCGCCGACAAGGAAGCGGTGGAAGAAAGCGAGGATGATCGCTTCCCCTGGGATGGGGCCACCTCCGAGGAGGTGAAGGAGGAGGAAGAAGAGGACGACGACGACGACAGCTCCCTCGACGAGCCGCCGGCCAAGCGCCATTGCCCCTGGCCGGGGAATCTGAGCGACCAGCGGCGACGACGACGACGACGAGGAAGATGAGGACAATGAAGGTCCTGCCGGTGGCCGCTGGAGCAGCGACGACGAGCCGGCCGGGAGCAGCGCCGACAGCGGCGATGACGGCGACGACGAGGGCAGCAATGGCCCGTAGATAGGGCCCTTAGCATAGGATCCGTAGAAGTAGACGGGGCAATGTACCCCCTTAGTACTCCCCCTTGAGGGCAATCAGCTCTACTATGTAAGAAATCTCTCTTAGTAATGAAGAACTTTTGTTTTTCCCCAATTTGATTTGCCGATTCCTTCTGAGTTCAATTGAGCCGATTCCCTCTTCTACTGACCTTGCCGATTCGTCCCCTTTGCCAATGCGTAACGAGCCGATAGCACCGCATCGGTCCTTCAAAAGTCACCCTTCCCTTCTTCAACTGATGATTCTCTTTCCGATAGATAATGTGGGATTTCCAGGAGAGCCCTTAAAATTCCCGCTACCGTTTTGAGCGGTCCTTTCCAGCGAGCGCTCATCATATTGCGAAGAAGGTTGTGACGAAAGATCAGCCGATGGTGCCCAAATCGGCTCCTCCGTAGAACGTCTACCAGGCCTGTCCCCCCCCGAGTCTTTAGCCAAGGCGAAAACAGAAACGAGGACGCATAATTTAGCAGACTAAGCCTAGGCTTGATCATGCAGAGCCAGCCGATTTGCACATAAATCGGCTTCCCAGAGCAGAGAGCCTTCAAGGTGAGCTGCCCCCCGAGTTTCTTCAGTCCGCTCTTAGCGCCCTGCTGGTCAGATCGGCTCCTTTCCTTTGGCGGATCTAATGCAATCCGTCCTTGACCTGATCTGCACGTCCAGGCTGCTCTTGAAGAGAGGATCCGAGCCCTTAAATTACTCCACTGAGGAGCCCTTCGTGCTTCATTGAACCTCTGATCGTAACAGTTATTCCTCTTGAGTCGATGGCCACGCATCGGCTACTTCTCAATTCTAAAGTCGATGCCCTTGCATCGGCTGTAAAATGTTTAAAAATTTCAGGCCGATTTGTGTATCGGCCCCCATACTTAGTATTATCCACCTAGGTGCCCCCCCGAGCCGATTCTGTCAAGAGAATTGATGGTATCGGCTCGTCAGGTAGTCCCTGTTGGGTCAAACGTTGATCCCAGGCAGAATAGATGGTGAGGATAATTTTGGCCGATTGCTGGAATCGGCCTCCACGTTGCTTGCTCGGTGAAGGTTTTGTAATATCCCTTCATCAATTTCGGAGGGCCGATCGCAAGGATCAGCCTCGCCACGTTGCTTATTGACGTAGTCTTGCTACTCGCCCAGGCCGGTAGACAAAACCAGCCCAATCTCTGACTTTATCACGTTGGTGCGCTTGCTGTCGTCCACCTCGAGTGCATCGTGTAATCGTGGAGCCCTACACTTCGCCGGACGAACGAGCACCATGTTTGTGCCAGCCGATGTTTCATCATCGGCTTTCCTTTGCTTGGGGCGCCACTCTTTTCTTTGCGGCAGTCCCTCTTCATCCAGGGTCCTCTGGACTTTCGCAGCCAAATCAGGTCGTGCCTTCCTCAGCGTATGCAAGTATAACCTTTCGGCTTCCTCCAGACCGCGCAATCGCTGAACCCTGCGCTTTTGTGAATGGCTGAGACCATCAGGGCACCACCTTGGACGGTGGTACCTGTCTTCTTCGTCTTCCCCCTCGTCTTCCGAATCCTCGAGATCTTCCAACCGAGGGATCTCAGCACGTCTGTTTTGTGGTGGGAGAGGCCCTAGGCGCTCGAACACAGACACGTTGGCTGCCTCCTTCTTTTTCTGGTTGCATTCTGGGCAGTTGCCGATTGTTGGTAATCGGCTCATTCCTGAATCCCAGCAGTGTCTGAAGAAGGGGCAGTCCCAATGCCTGTCCGTATCGTCCTGCTCCCTGGCGTGGCGCTCCTGCCGCTCCTCATCGTGGTCATGCCGACGATGTCTTCTGTCGTGTCTGGCCAGACGGCCTCTTTCATCATCGTCGCCGTGTCGCCTGCGTTGATCATACCGACTCACGTACTTATTGAGGAGGTGATCAGAGAGGGGTCGTTGATATCTTATGTTCTTCACTTCCCCCTCTGACGTAGCGCTTGCCATCTTGACGGAGCCGATCGCATGGAGCGGCCCCCTCTGTGTCCTTGCTCTGAGAGCAGCTGTCCTCATCCCCGTCCTTCTCAGAGCGGTGTCCAAGCTCTACCATGCTGATGTTGGCTGAGAAATCAGGCTGGCACCCTCCAAGGTGGGCAAACTCCACCATGTTGACGGCGGGGAAGGGGTGTGTGTCGACCTTCATGGCATACTGGTTAAAAATTAGTCGCCCATTTTCTATTGCCATCTGGATCTGCTGACGCCACACCCTGCAGTCGTTAGTGGTGTGGGTGAACGTGTTATGCCACTTGCAGTATGGCTTTCCGTTCAGCTCTTGCACCGTGGGAACTTTGTGGCCTTCGGGAATCTTTATATGCTTCTCCGCGAGTAAGAGATCGAAAATCTGCTCGGTTTTCGTCACGTCGAAGTCGAACCCTCTTGGAGGTCCTGGTGGCTTCACCCATTTGCAGGTTACTGGGCCTGCAGCTCGAGTCCACTCAGCTACTGCGACCTCTTGTTCTCCCGTAGCGACTTCATCTTCGCCTGCGTCAACCATGGTAACCACACGCTTGAACTTGTCCTGATAGACATCTGGGTGACGCTGTTCATACGCTGACAGCTTCTGTACCATGTGCGCTAGTGACGGGTAGTCCGCTTGGGAGGCCACGTCCTTGATCGATGATGATAGACCCACCACCGCCAACTCGACTGCTTCTTTTTCGCTTACGTGAACCGAATAGCATCGGTTCCTAACGGTCCTGAAGCGCTGGATGTATTCTGACACTGTTTCCCCGCGCTTCTGTCGTACTTGTGCAAGATCGGCAATGCCAGCCTCGGAAGCCTCTGAGTGATATTGCTCATGGAACCGTTCTTCCAGCTGCTTCCAAGTCTGGACTGAGTTCGGTGGCAGCGACGTGTACCAACCGAAAGCCGATCCTGTGAGGGACTGTGAGAAGTACCTCACGCGCAGCTCGTCTGACGCTGAGATCATGCCCAGCTGCGCCAAATATCGGCTCACATGCTCGATGGAGCTGGAACCATCGATCCGCTGAACTTTGTGAAGTCCGGGAGCCGATATTTGGGTGGTAGCGGGATCAATTCGTACTCGTTGGGGTACGGCTTGGTAGCCGATCGTCTTCCTTTTCGGCATCATGCCGAACTGATCTTTCAGGATCGTACAAATCTGATCCGCGGTGATGGCTGCAGGTGCCGAACCCTGAAGATTCGTCGGAGTGGCGTACTTAACCAGCCATGCTTGTTTTTCCGGTTCTGAGCCAACTGCAGGAGCTGGGCTCGGGAGTTTTGTCGGGGTGGCGTACTTAGCTAGCCACGTCTGCTTCTCGGGGTCTGCCTCCGACGTTCCTCCCGTTGTTCCAGAAGTCCCCGCTGTTGCCACCTGGTTCGAGGGTGCCCAGGCGCTGGCACGTATGCGCATGCGTATCCGTGCGGGATCTCCTTGGGCGCGTCATGTAGGAATTGGTAGTCACTGGGGTCACCACCAATCTTGTAGACGACGTAGGCCGATGCGTTCGGCGCTTCAGGCGCTGCCAAGGCGAACGGCAGCGGTGGACGGGACTGGAGTGGTACTTCTCCTTGGTGAGTCCCTAGAGCTGGTCCTGACGGAGAATACTGATGGCTCATGATCTCCTGGATTACGCGCAGAGCGACGCGCTCCAACGTATTCACCAGGCTCTCAGAATGGCGGTGCAGCGAATGAGCCACCATGAAGTTTATCTCCTGACGCAGCGACCTGGTGCGTTCTTCTGACGGGGTGGATAGGTCCACTCCATCAAGGGCGCCTTCAGGTGAGAACCCCTTCCATCTGATGCCATGGGAGCGGGTCCTGTGGAAAGAGCCGATGAGGTCGGCTTCGAGGAAGGCTTTGACCTCGTCATACTTCTTCTTAAGCTCGCCAGAGAGCTCCTCGTACGTGACCGGAGTTTCTTCCGCCATCTCGATGTAGATGGCGATGTGGTTGATGTTGAAGATGGTCCCACCGGGCGTGCCAGAATGTGTTGACGTCAGAAACCCACCGGCGGGCAGTGACTGGTCAACACCGTAGAGCCGGGAACAACTAGGGCTGCGGCTGGCCCCGGTCCCTCGAGCGACGGCCCGCAAAGCCTCCTGGTCGCGCCGATGCAATTGCAGGGCGTGCCACCTGACCTATACCAGTGGAAGGTGTGGATGATGCCTCGCTTAGTTTCCTGCAGGGCACACACGTACACGTTAAATAAGAGCCTCGATCGGCTCTCAGGTTATCCTGTGAATCGGCTCATGGAGCCGATCCACCCATGATTCGTCCAAGGTGGCCGAATATATGGTGGTCCTGCTTGATCAAGATAAAGCATATGAGATCCACGACGATCTGGGGTTTTCACCGCATAATCGGATCATCCTACTCACGATTGGGCCTCGCGCTCACGCACGGTGATCGTAAGCCAGCCCTAGACAAGGCCTAAAAACCAACACTAGGTTGATCCTCGGAACGTCCTGTCTAGGGGCAGCAAACTACACCCTACATGCCGCTGGATCCTCCAACCCTTTGTAAGGCCTAACTATTGCAGATATTAAACTAATCCTTGATGAATCAAGGAGCAATCGTAACGGATCAGATCTACTAAATAACGATCAAGCGGGGTGCCGCCCCTGCACCCATGATGAGGTACAGGGACGGCTAGATGCGCAAGGGTTGCACTACGACATCATATGATACTAGGAACAATGCTAACCCTAACACATCTATGATAACTACGTTGCTCGCCATCAAAAAGGCTTCAGTACGAGCAACGCATGAACAACGTGGGCAGGCTCGTGCTGCCTAGATCGCAAGATGCGATCTAGGCAGCATGGTGCTTACCGGAGAAACCCTTGAGACGAAGGGGTTGGCGATGCGCCGAGATTGGTTTGTGTTGAACGTTGGTTGTTGTTTATTCCATAAACCCTAGGTACATATTTATAGTCCAGGGACTTTCTAATGTGGGCGTGCACTAAACCGTGCACGAGACAAACTCTAATCTCTACGTAACCTACTATATAAAGATACACGGGCTAACTAGCCCAAACTTGATAAACAAGGCCGATTCACACATCTCTCTACGCATATATCTTCAAGTCCATCTTGATCGCGGCCCACCTCTGGCTTGGTCAAATTCTGGTGATAACAGCGGTCAATGGCGGCGTACGGTGGTCGGGCGCTTGCTCGTACTGGCGCGGCCGTGGCGGGCGCGTTCGTCCTCTCCGGCGACGGTAGGGGCTAGGGGGTGACGCGAGCGTGTCCGGCGAGCTCCGCGTGGCGCGTCGAGTACCAGGGCGAGCGGGCTTGGTCGGGGTACGGCGAACGCCGCGTGGCCGTGGCGGGCGTGTCCGTGCGCCAGTGACGTCGCCCATGCCGTTCGCGGCGTACCTGGGCGTACCTGGGCGCGCGTCGTCCGGGGCTTGTCGGCGTCCTCGCGATCGATGGTGGATATGGGCGATCTCCTGGGATCCTTGGCAACGCGTTGGACACGGTGGTGAGGCCGATCGTGGAGAGAAGGGAGGGGAGGTGCGTCGAGGTGCGACATGGCCGGCATGGCCATGTCCACGCCATGCCTGGCCCTCCCTTGGTGTTGCTTTGGCATGGGCTCGGTGTGGTGGGGTCCAGGGGTCACTGCTAGGGCAGGTGGTGGTCAAGATTTGGGCTGGTTTGATCAAATTCAAAAATGTGATGATCTTGTTTTCATTAAAAAGTCTCTACTTTGCTTGATCCTAGCTCTTGATCCAAGATGAATTTGGTATGGTCCCCTTTACAAAAGTTGTTCATTTTGTTGTGTACTTGGATGACATGCAAAGAGTTGGATGTGTTTAGTTTAGAAATTTTGAAATAGAGAGGCTCAAAGTGATGACCAGATTGTAATTGTCAAAAATGACCATTATCTTATGTGAGCATATTTTAATTCTTGGCTTTGATTTAATTTGGGTTTCTTTGATTCTCAAAGTTGTAATAACTATTTAATATCATATTACAACTAATGGTGAAGACCAATTGGGTCTAGGGTCAAAGTTTATAAAAATATCATATGTCTTATGTTAGGGTTTTTAGGGTTTTATTCTTATTTGATTTCTTTCTCTTTTTCATTTATTTGTTTGGTAATCATCATTGGATCACTCTAGGGTTGTGCAGTTGATCACATACACAAAATAACACTCATCATGGCATAGCACTCAAAATGCACAAGTCCTATGCAGGGCACTATATGAAATTTTGAAAAGTTTTTGTTAGTTCTCAAATTTGGATAATTGGACTTGTTCTTCTTCCTTTATTTGAAATTTGAGGTGTTACACATTTAGTGAAATAATCTTTAATGGACAGAACCCACACATGGCCTTTGCTCGATGGAGGATTGATTTTGCCGATCATATCCATGCCCCAACCTCGAAATGGCCAAGGCTTGATGATGGGGTTCATTGCTGATGCGGGTACCATCTGAATGCTCCCAAACTTCTGACATGCTTGACACCCTTTATAGTACTTAAAACAGTCCTCAAGCATGGTGGGCCAATAAAACCCCGATCGCCTGATCAACCATTTCATCTTATGAGCCGATTGGTGAGTTCCACAGGCACCTTCGTGTACCTCGTGTAAGAGCCGATTTGACTCGGCTGGTCCCAAACATCTGAGAAGTAACCCTTCCAAAGTCCTGTAGAACATGTCATCCCCAATAAGGACATACTTCATGGCCTTGTATCTTATCCGTTTAGGTGCCCCCCGAGCCGAATCTTTCAAGTAATTGAAGATATCGGCTCTCTAGTCATCCGGCTCCAGGGCCTGTACCTGAACATCGGCTCCATCCGCTACGTCCTTGTAGCCTGACGCCATCTGTGCGAGATCGTTTGCCTCGGTATTTTGTGACCTCGGGATCCAATTGAAGTTTATGTACTTAAATTGTGTCATCAGCTCACGGCATTGCATCCATAATGGGAAGAGCGACTCGCTCTCACATTTGTATTCCTCCGTGAGTTGGGAAATCACTAATTTGGAGTCTCCAAAAAGTTCCACTGCCTCTGCCCCGGCTTCCAATAGCAACTCCATTCCCTTGCATATTGCTTCATACTCAGCGACATTGTTGGTGCAAGGGGTAGGTAGCCTGATGGAGAAGGAATATGTTGCCCCCCGGGGCGACACGAGTAGAATGCCGATGCCGCAACCATCATCACAAACCGATCCATCGAAAAACATGGCCCATGCACGCACAGACAGTGCTGCTATATCAGTGTTGATTCATTCAGCAATAAGATCGGCCAACGCCTGTCCCTTGACTGCTTTCGCAGGCTGATACCGGATATCAAATTCCGATAATGCAAACATCCATTTACCGAGTCGGCCTTTCAACACAGGAGCCGACAGCATATGTTTGATGACATCTGATTTGCATATGACGACAATCTCCGCTGACAGCAAGATGTGGTGAAGCTTGGTGCAGGTAAAAAATAGGCAGAGGCACAACTTCTCGATCTCAGGGTACCTAGTTTCTTCATCCAACATCCTTCTGCTGAGGTAGAAAACGACTCTCTCCAGACCATCATAAACTTGCACCACCACTGAGGCGATGGAAGTGTTAGCTACTGACAAGTAAATATAGAATGGCATGTCTTGCTGGGGCGGCACCAACACAGGTGGCTTCGTTAGATACTCTTTAATCTCGTCAAACGCTCGCTGTTGCTCTGCCCCCAGCGAAACTCCTCATCAGATTTAATTTTTACCAATCCCATGAACGGCTCAATTCGTCCTGACAGGTTGGAGATGAACCTTCTGACGAAGTTGATTTTGCCGATGAGACACTGGAGTTCCTTCTTCGTGGTAGGTGGCTTCATTGTTCGCACTGCCTCCTGACTTTTCAGGCCGATCTCAATTCCGCGTTCATGAACCAAGAAACCCAAGAATTGACCGGCCGTTACACCAAAAGCACACTTCTTTGGATTCATTCTTAGCCCGAATTTTCTAGTTCGGTCCAGGACGTGTCGCAAATCCTCCAAGTGTCCTTCCACTGAAACAGACTTGACTACCACATCATCAATGTAAATCTCCACCAACTTGCCGATCAGATCATGAAAGATGTAATTCATGGCTCTTTGGTATGTTGCGCCGGCATTTTTCAGTCCAAATGTCATGACTACATATTCAAACAAAGCCCACCGATCCTGGTACTCTGAATGCAGTCTTGTGTATATCTTCTGGAGCCATAAAAATTTGGTTGTAACCGGCATTGCCATCCATGAAACTTAAAACCTTATGACCAGCAGCTGCATTGATCAACTACCGGCATTGGATACTCATCCTTTGGAGTGGCTCTATTGAGATCCCGAAAATCTATGGCGACGCGCCATCGGCCATCCTTTTTCTCCACAGGTACGATACTAGAAATCCACTCGGCATACCTGCATGGCCTGATGAACCCGGCGTTCAACATTTTCTCGATCTCTTTCTTGACTTCTTCTAAAATTTCGGCCTTCATCTGTCGTGCTCTCTGCTGGAACGGCCGAAATCCTTTCTTCAGAGGGAGCCGATGCTCAATGATGCTCCTGTCTAACCCGGGCATCTCTGTGTAATCCCAGGCAAAGCAATCTGGGTATTCCTTCAACAAAGCTATCATCGGGCCCCTCAGATGCGGATCTAACTTTTTGCTGATAAATGTTGGTCGTGGCTTATCCCCAGGACCAATGTCAATCTCTTCTAGCTCATCAGCCGATGTAAACCCATATCCTAGCTTTCTGTAACGGCCCCGGGTAGTATCCCTATTAGATTTGTTTGTTCTTTTTCTTTTATGCATCATCATGGCATCATGCATGCATCACATCCATGTTTTAACAAAATAAAATTATTTTTATTAAACCCTATTTTGTTGTTCAAACTCCTCTCCTCTTTTATTTCAAATTATATCCATCCTTTCTCTGTTTAATTTCACAACTAAAATCTGTTTAGAAATGGTTTTGAAACAAACAAACAAAAACAAAACAGTTTTAAAATAAAAATAAAAAGGGAGCAGACCTCCCAATCGGCCAGGCCAGGAAGGCCCAGCCGGCAGCCCTCTACCCCTGGCCCTCTCCTTTCTCTCTCAAGCCCAGCACCGGAGCCCACCTGGGCCTCTTTCTTCCTTCTCTCTGGCAGCCCACGTACCGGTTCAGTGGAGACCGAGTCTCCTCTCCTCGTCGTCTTGGCACGAAGGTTGCGTGCAACCTTTTTCGCCATGGCTCTGGACCCCCACGGCGCACCACCGCACCTCACCTGCTCCCTCCATTCTTATCCCCATTCCTGTGCCTCGAAACCCTAGCGCCTCCCCTCTCTTTTCCTCCCTCGCCGCCGCCCCATCTCCCTCATCTTTTTCTTCTCGTGAGAAAAGCCACCGTGAGCTCCTCCACGACGCCCGTCGTCTCCAGCCGTCCCTCGTCAATCCGACGCCACCCGAGCTCCGCCTCCTTGTGCTGGTCATCTCCACCAAAGGAATCGACAAGGGGCACCGTAAATCGAGCACAAATCCGCCGTTCCTCCGCCACGGTCGCCTGGCTCCGACGAACTTTCCGGCCAACGTCGACTTCCTCCGGCCAAACCAACCCCTCCTCCGCGTTCCTGGTACCTTTGCGCACCTCCCTGCCCCTTTCCTTCTCCCTCTCGTTTCCTCGTTCGTTTTCTCATCGTTGATGCCGGCCGCCTCCCCGCAGAACCTCGCCGCCGGCAGCACTCCGGTGACCTCCAGACGGCGCCATCTTCTTCCTGTCCGCGCCGACGGCGCATCCGAGGAGCCCGTGCGCGCATCCTGGGGCGCCTGCAACGCCCGCTCTCCCCATGCCGTCCTCGCAGTGGTCACCGCCGTCCCGCGCTGGCAACCCCCGTCGAACAGTTTCCGTGCGTGCACGCACGCTTTGCCAGCGTGGCCGCCACGTGGCCGCGGCCCCACCCGTCAGCCGCTGAGGCTACCTTCCACCCGGTGAGAATCTCCCCAGATCTAGATTGGATCTGGCTCTTTGCAATCAAGCCCCTGCTGCTTTTCCTTTCAACCCGCAGTCCTCCTTGTGATGCTTCTTCCGAAAACCCCCCTGCAGGTTACGTCCCAGTCAGCCGCCGATCAGCAGCGCCCGGACGCGCGTCAGCCTCTGCAGCTAGCTCTCCTCTCGGTGAGAGAAGTTCTAGACCTTTTTCTGTTTTTCTGAAAAACCCAGAAAATGTTTATAACTTGCAAAATTCATATCTTCCAAACTATAACTCGAAATAAAATGTGTTCTATATGAAACTTGATCAGAAAAATGCAAGGAACATGAATATGCCATCCATTCATCTGTTTGCATATCGCATCATGTCGAGCCGTGATAGTTGTGCATATTCACCTCACATATATGCGGAGTATTTTGGATTTCCAACTAGGAATTCCCCGCTCCGTTTAATATTGAAGTAGCGCACTCCTGCCATGTTTGCCATGCTAACCAACATTTAACTTTGACGGTAGAAATGCAACTCTAACCTAATTTGCTTGTCCGGGGTTCCGACTCCGATTAAATTGGATAAGTGCATCGCATCATCCTTGCCATGTCATGCATATCATCTTGGTCATGCTGGATCTTTATCCGTAGTAGTAAGACTTGCATACGTTGTGTGTTCCAGCATTTGCTTCTTCCCGGATAGGATCGCGAAGTGGTGTTGTGAGATACGACGAGTTCTCCGACAAGTTCTTCTGCAGCTTTTCACAGGCGAGCCCACCCCTTCACCTATTTTACTTTTACATGCTCTTTTGATCTATTGCTATCCTTATGTTGCGATTCTGTTGTGTCACGTGTCCTATCCACCTGTTACCTATATGTCCGAGATACACCTCCTCGCCCTACCTATTGTTTGTTGTTTGCCAGCTTTGCGAGTCGTAGGCGAGTTTAGGGTTTTGTTGATATCTCGAAATGTTCGGGATATCTTGTTGGGAGGTTATCACATGCTATATCATTTGTTGGAGATAATCACACTTTACTTTATTGTTAACAACTAAAATTGTAAGCAGAGGCATCTGTGAGCCCCTTTGCGAAAGCATTGGAACTTTGACTCGCTAATGTCCCCTAGGACCAGAGTTCTTGTTATCTGTTCCGAGATTGAGCGCTCTACCCGTACGTGGGGGAATGGGACCCCCATCACCCACTACCTTTCCTCGAGTCTGTTTATTGGGAGCCACAACCTTGGTTTTATTTGCCCATATGCACGATGCACGATTTACTTCCTGTTGCCTTCGGGTGTTTATTTCTGTACTGTACTCATAACGCGGGACTCTTTATCCTTGGCCGGTCGTTAGTGCCCGCCTTGGAAGCCGACGCAAACCTCTGGGTCCGTATCGGAGTACGGCCGAACTTCGTCACGGGTAGCTTAGTTGGGTGGCTCCCATTAAACTTTCTCTTGCATTGGGAACGGTCTTGTTGTTAGACTCCACCTGTAGTAAGTGGGTTCGAGCATGCGTATGGTTACATTTGGGCAACCCCTGCAGGGTGTACATCTTATCGATAAGCCGTGTCCGCGGTTATGGACGACTTGGAATTGTATAGCTCGATCATAGAACAACTTACACCTTATTTCCTGTTGTTAATAATTTGCTAATAAAACCCTTTCAAAAGTGTGTGTGCCTTTGCAATACCTCTTGGCGAAGGGGGATCGCATCGGCTGTGTTATGTTTGCAGAGTATAGAACTGTTACCTTGTGCGCTCTCTTATCTTCTCTGAGTAGACGGATGTTGTAGCGTGTCTCTATTGGATAGTAGCTTTGCTGCCGCTAAACTCCACATATAGCCGGGTGAAGTTTATACCGCCCACCAGCGAGCATAGCTGGTCTTGTCTCGCAAGTACGTGCCAATGGTACTTACCCTCGCCTTCTTTTCTTTTTGTCTCCTCCCCCTTTTGTCGGCAACCGATGGCCCGACTTTGACAGGTACGAGATGACGTTAGCAAGGTTACCCTTCCGGCTTGGCCTGGGCAGGGTTATGGACGCCACTGGTTATCTTCAGGACTCTTAGTCCAATTTGTATCTTGTCCGTACTCGGACGTATTCGATCTTCTGTATGTATTGGATCTTTGTATTGTATATTTGTATCTTGACTCGTTGGAGTCGTTGTTGTAATATATGTCTCTTGTGGGCTCTATTGTAATCCTGTTGTAATGTTACCGCTCGTGTTAATTCCTCTGGCATCACGTGTGTGATTCGTCGCGCACGTCGTGTCGGAGGGCGTCTCAGAATCGATATCGTGCGGATTTCGGCGGGTTCGCTGGGATCCTCATGGTACCGGTTCCGGGGCGTCACAAGTTGGTATCAGAGCTCAGGTTGACGGTACCCCACTAGTCCAGCCTGTAGGTTAACCTTGCCAACGGACGTTGTTGTGTGTAGTGTCAAAACTATTTTCGAAATTCGTTGGATAGATCTGATTAGCTCTATTTTTCTCCTTACCTAATTCTTGCTCCTCTTATCCTTGCGAGTTTTGAGTCTTCTCTCTTATCTTCTTCTCTGAGTCTTAGGTTCCGACGCGGGTTGGACGATCTTTGCCTTAACCTAATAGTACCGATCCCTGAAGACTTTCCGACAGAAGAACATCACCGCCGGCTAACCTTTGTCTTCTTTGTTGACGCCATCTCGGTTTATGTGATCCTTCCCCTATCCCTTGTGTTTTTGACTTCATGAACCTTCTATGTCGATGTTTACCAAGATCGTCAATCTGTATTCCTGGAGTTGGTTGCACGATTCTCTTATTCATGTACAGAGTAATACTTTGAGTGCGGGATGGAGTCGCGACCATACCGACTACTCCTATTATTCGCTCTTGTTACTTGAATGGGTGGATCAATGTGATTCTTACTCCTTCCATCTTTGTGTACGGTGCCTGATCCTCTGCGACCAAGGCTCCCGACAGAAGCACATCATCAACAGCGGAAGAGCAACTTCTTGTTAGTGGTGTCGCCGATCAACATGGAGCAATAACTCTTGTTAGTGGTGTCGAGAAGATCAACACTTCGCCAGAAGAAGGTTCCACCTCGAGGTCGGGTGTTTGTCAGCATGGTACAAGAAGATCCGATAGTTCCACCTCTCTCCCCCGTACCTTGAGGCGGGATCTCGGGGCGCGATCCCTTGTTAGTGGTGTCGATTGTAACGGCCCCGGGTAGTATCCCTATTAGATTTGTTTGTTCTTTTTCTTTTATGCATCATCATGGCATCATGCATGCATCACATCCATGTTTTAACAAAATAAAATTATTTTTATTAAACCCTATTTTGTTGTTCAAACTCCTCTCCTCTTTTATTTCAAATTATATCCATCCTTTCTCTGTTTAATTTCACAACTAAAATCTGTTTAGAAATGGTTTTGAAACAAACAAACAAAAACAAAACAGTTTTAAAATAAAAATAAAAAGGGAGCAGACCTCCCAATCGGCCAGGCCTGGGAAGGCCCAGCCGGCAGCCCTCTACCCCTGGCCCTCTCCTTTCTCTCTCAAGCCCAGCACCGGAGCCCACCTGGGCCTCTTTCTTCCTTCTCTCTGGCAGCCCACGTACCGGTTCAGTGGAGACCGAGTCTCCTCTCCTCGTCGTCTTCTGGCACGAAGGTTGCGTGCAACCTTTTTCGCCATGGCTCTGGACCCCCCACGGCGCACCACCGCACCTCACCTGCTCCCTCCCTTCTTATCCCCATCCCTGTGCCTGGAAACCCTAGCCCTCCCCTCTCTTTTCCTCCCTCGCGCCGCCGCCCCATCTCCCTCATCTTTTTCTTCTCTGTGAGAAAAGCCACCGTGAGCTCCTCCACGACGCCCGTCGTCTCCAGCCGTCCCCTCGTCAATCCGACGCCACCCAGAGCTCCGCCTCCTTGTGCTGGTCATCTCCACCAAAGGAATCGACAAGGGGCACCGTAAATCGAGCACAAATCCGCCGTTCCTCCGCCACGGTCGCCTGGCTCCGACGAACTTTCCGGCCAACGTCGACTTCCTCCGGCCAAACCAACCCCTCCTCCGCGTTCCTGGTACCTTTGCGCACCTCCTGCCCCTTTCCTTCTCCCTCTCGTTTCCTCGTTCGTTTTCTCATCGTTGATGCCGGCCGCCTCCCCGCAGAACCTCGCCGCCGGCAGCACTCCGGTGACCTCCTGGAAGCGGCGCCATCTTCTTCCTGTCCGCGCCGACGAGGCGCATCCGAGGAGCCCGTGCGCGCATCCTGGGGCGCCCTGCAACGCTCGCTCTCCCCATGCCGTCCTCGCAGTGGTCACCGCCGTCCCGCGCTGGCAACCCCCGTCGAACAGTTTCCGTGCGTGCACGCACGCTTTGCCAGCGTGGCCGCCACGTGGCCGCGGCCCCACCCGTCAGCCGCTGAGGCTACCTTCCACCCGGTGAGAATCTCCCCAGATCTAGATTGGATCTGGCTCTTTGCAATCAAGCCCCTGCTGCTTTTCCTTTCAACCCGCAGTCCTCCCTTGTGATGCTTCTTCCGAAAACCCCCCTGCAGGTTACGTCCCAGTCAGCCGCCCAGTCAGCAGCGCCCGGACCCGCGCGTCAGCCTCTGCAGCTAGCTCTCCTCTCGGTGAGAGAAGTTCTAGACCTTTTTCTGTTTTTCTGAAAATCCCAGAAAATGTTTATAACTTGCAAAATTCATATCTTCCAAACTATAACTCGAAATAAAATGTGTTCTATATGAAACTTGATCAGAAAAATGCAAGGAACATGAATATGCCATCCATTCATCTGTTTGCATATCGCATCATGTCGAGCCGTGATAGTTTGTGCATATTCACCTCACATATATGCGGAGTATTTTGGATTTCCAACTAGGAATTCCCCGCTCCGTTTAATATTGAAGTAGCGCACTCCTGCCATGTTTGCCATGCTAACCAACATTTAACTTTGACGGTAGAAAATGCAACTCCAACCTATTTTGCTTGTCCGGGGTTCCGACTCCGATTAAATTGGATAAGTGCATCGCATCATCCTTGCCATGTCATGCATATCATCTTGGTCATGCTGGATCTTTATCCGTAGTAGTAAGACTTGCATACGTTGTGTGTTCCAGCATTTGCTTCTTCCCGGATAGGATCGCGAAGTGGTGTTGTGAGATACGACGAGTTCTCCGACAAGTTCTTCTGCAGCTTTCACAGGCGAGCCCACCCCTTCACCTATTTTACTTTTACATGCTCTTTTGATCTATTGCTATCCTTATGTTGCGATTCTGTTGTGTCACGTGTCCTATCCACATGTTACCTATATGTCCGAGATACACCTCCTCGCCCTACCTATTGTTTGTTGTTTGCCAGCTTTGCGAGTCGTAGGCGAGTTTAGGGTTTTGTTGATATCTCGAAATGTTCGGGATATCTTGTTGGGAGGTTATCACATGCTATATCATTTGTTGGAGATAATCACACTTTACTTTATTGTTAACAACTAAAATTGTAAGCAGAGGCATCTGTGAGCCCCTTTGCGAAAGCATTGGAACTTTGACTCGCTAATGTCCCCTAGGACCAGAGTTCTTGTTATCTGTTCCGAGATTGAGCGCTCTACCCGTACGTGGGGGAATGGGACCCCCATCACCCACTACCTTTCCTCGAGTCTGTTTATTGGGAGCCACAACCTTGGTTTTATTTGCCCATATGCACGATGCACGATTTACTTCCTGTTGCCTTCGGGTGTTTATTTCTGTACTGTACTCATAACGCGGGACTCTTTATCCTTGGCCGGTCGTTAGTGCCCGCCTTGGAAGCCGACGCAAACCTCTGGGTCCGTATCGGAGTACGGCCGAACTTCGTCACGGGTAGCTTAGTTGGGTGGCTCCCATTAAACTTTCTCTTGCATTGGGAACGGTCTTGTTGTTAGACTCCACCTGTAGTAAGTGGGTTCGAGCATGCGTATGGTTACATTTGGGCAACCCCTGCAGGGTGTACATCTTATCGATAAGCCGTGTCCGCGGTTATGGACGACTTGGAATTGTATAGCTCGATCATAGAACAACTTACACCTTATTTCCTGTTGTTAATAATTTGCTAATAAAACCCTTTCAAAAGTGGGTGTGCCTTTGCAATACCTCTTGGCGAAGGGGGATCGCATCGGCTGGGTTATGTTTGCAGAGTATAGAACTGTTACCTTGTGCGCTCTCTTATCTTCTCTGAGTAGACGGATGTTGTAGCGTGTCTCTATTGGATAGTAGCTTTGCTGCCGCTAAACTCCACATATAGCCGGGTGAAGTTTATACCGCCCACCAGCGAGCATAGCTGGTCTTGTCTCGCAAGTACGTGCCAATGGTACTTACCCTCGCCTTCTTTTCTTTTTGTCTCCTCCCCCTTTTGTCGGCAACCGATGGCCCGACTTTGACAGGTACGAGATGACGACGTTAGCAAGGTTACCCTTCCGGCTTGGCCTGGGCAGGGTTATGGACGCCACTGGTTATCTTCAGGACTCTTAGTCCAATTTGTATCTTGTCCGTACTCGGACGTATTCGATCTTCTGTATGTATTGGATCTTTGTATTGTATATTTGTATCTTGACTCGTTGGAGTCGTTGTTGTAATATATGTCTCTTGTGGGCTCTATTGTAATCCTGTTGTAATGTTACCGCTCGTGTTAATTCCTCTGGCATCACGTGTGTGATTCGTCGCGCACGTCGTGTCGGAGGGCGTCTCAGAATCGATATCGTGCGGATTTCGGCGGGCTCGCTGGGATCCTCATGGTACCGGTTCCGGGGCGTCACACTTTCCGTCGCCCGCTAGATCGATGCCGAACACAGGCAAAACGTATGGTGAGGGTAATTTGGGCCGATTGGTGGAATCGGCCTCCTTTTCGGTTGCATTGCTCAATGAAGGTTTACACCTTATTTGTGCTCTACTATGGGAGGTGGTCCCCCTACTACGACTACGTGACATGCTTGAGCTGAAAACATTGCCTTTTATTTTTTGGGGCCGATCGCAGGGATCGGCCTTGCCATGTACGTCCATTGACTTTGGTCTTGCTACTCTGTCAGGCCGGTGGATAAGACCAGCCTCACCCCGTTTTTTGTAGCTTCGATGCGCTCACAGCCGTCCAAACTGACTCCAGAGATCGGCTCTTGATCATCTGCGTCCCAAATATTCATGCCAGCTATTGAGATCTCGATCGAGTCATCTGCATGAACGACCTCCACTTCATCTCCATCCCACTGTATCAGGCATTGGTGCATTGTGGATGGAATGCAGCAGTTAGCGTGAATCCAATCCCTCCCTAGCAGGACAGCGTAGGTGCTTTTGCTGTCGACAATGAAGAATGACGTAGGGATGGTTTTTCGGCCCACGGTTAGGTCCACGTTCAGAACGCCTTGCGCTTCTGATGCTTGGCCGTTGAAGTCGCTTAGTGTGACGTTGGTTTTGATCAGATCTTCGGTAGAGCGTCCCAAACGCCGTAGCATGGAGTATGGCATTATATTGACTGCCGCTCCCGTGTCAACCAACATCTTGCCGACAGGCTGCCCGTTGATATAACCTCTTAGGTACAGGGCCTTCAAATGTTTGTAGCTCCTCTCTCGTGGCTTTTCAAAGATAACTGGCCGTGGGTCGCAGTCAAATTGAGCTACTGGCACTTCTTCGGTTCTTGGAGCACAAAACTCCGACGGAAGTATGAACACCATGTTTGTGCCAGCCGATGCCTTCGCATCGGCTTTTGTTTGTTTGGGGCGCCATTCTTTCTTCTGTGGACGCATCTCCGTCTCCAAAGTTTGCTGAATTTTCACGGCCAGATCGGGCCGAGCTTTCCTCAACGTGTACAGGTACTGCGCCTCGGCTTCCTCCAAGCTACGTAGCCGCTGAACCCTACGCTTTTGGGAGTGACTGAGTCCATCGGGGCACCACCTTGGCCGGTGGTATCTATCTTCTTCTTCATCTTCTGACTCCTCGAAATCTTCCCCTTGAGATGACTCAGCTTGTCTGTTCTGAGATGGGAGAGGTCCTAGACGCTTGAACACTGAAACCTCACTTGTGCCCTTCTTCTGCTGTCTACACTCCGGGCAGTTGTCGATTGTAGGCAATCGGCTCATTCCGAATCCCAGCAATGCTTGAAGAAAGGACAATCCCAGTGTCTGTCCATGTCTTCTTGCTCTCTTGACTTCCCCTTAGCGCGGAGCTCATAACCTTCGTCGTCTCTATCATACCGACGATATTTTCTGTTGTCTGCATCAGACCGACGATATCTTTCGTCATCTATATCGTACCGCCGACGTCGGTCGTACTGATGCTCATATTTGTTAAGGAGGTGCGCGGAGAGTGGTCGTTGATACCGCACGTTTCTCACTTGTTCCTCGGTGATGTACCTCCTATCATCATATCGGAGCCGGTCGCGTGGGCCGGCCTCCTCCTTTTCCTTGCCACGGGAGTGACCGATTTCTTCTTTATCCTTGCCATGGCGGTCTACAGGCCCTGCCATGTTAACATCGAATGAGAAACCTGGCTGACGCCTCGTGGAGTGATTGAGTTCCACCATGTTGACGCCAGGAAACGGTTGCGTGTCCACTTTCATGGCAAACTGACCAAGGATCAAACGGCCTTGTTCTATCGCCGTTTGGATCTGCCGACGCAACTCTTTGCAGTCATTGGTGATATGGGTGAACGAGTGATGCCACTTGCAGTACGGTCTCCCGTTCATCTCTTGCGCCGTAGGGATTTTATGGCCTTCGGGTAACTTTAGCTGTTTTTCCTTAAGCAATAAATCGAATATCTGCTCAGCTTTGCTTATATCGAAGTCAAACCCTTTTGCTGGCCCTTGTTGTTTCACCCATTTGCAGGACACAGGGACTGCCCCCCATTCAGCCACGGCTACTTCCTGGTCTTCTGCAGAGTCCTCAACTTCTTCTGTCTCGACCAGGCCTATCGGGCGTTTGAACTTATCTTGGTACAATTCTGGGTGGCGCTGCTCATACAATGTTAATTTCTGGACCATGTGCGCCAGTGAATTGTAGTCCACTTGGAAAGCCAGATCCTTGATCGGCGCTGCGAGGCCTACCACTGCCAGATCGACTGCTTCTTTCTCAGTTAAATGAACCGAATAACATCGGTTCTTGACAGTCCTGAAACGCTGAATGTATTCCAACACCGTTTCTCCCCGCTTCTGCCGCACCTGCGCCAACAATGCCAGCCTCGGTAACCGAGTGATATTGAACATGAAACTGCTCTTCCAGTTGCTTCCAATTCCGGACTGAATCTGGTGGCAACGAGGTGTACCACCCAAAAGCTGGTCCTGTGAGAGATTGCGCAAAAAACCTTACGCGTAACGGGTCTGATGCTGAAATCATGCCCAATTGTGCCAAATATCGGCTCACATGCTCAATTGAGCTGGACCCTTCTGATCCATTGAACTTTGAGAACTCAGGGAGCCGATACTTGGGTGGCAGTGGAATCAAATCATATTCGTTGGGGTACAGCTTGGAATAGCCGACTGTTCTCCTCTTTGGTAGGATGCCGAACTGGTCTCTCAAGATTGTACTGATTTGTTCCACGGTATGAGTTGCACGGGCTGATCTTTCATGACTCGTTCCAGTGGCATATCTAGCTAGCCACGCCTGTTTATCGGCGTCTGCTCCAGATCCCCTCTGCAATCTGGTTCGTGCGCGCCAAGTTATTGCAGTCCGGCACGTATGTGCACACATATCCATGTGGGATTTCTTTAGGCGGCTCATACAGGAATTGTCAATCGCCAGGATCGCCCCAACCTTGTAGACGACGTATGCCGGTGAAACCTATGGCTCTGGAGCGGCACGCGTGAATGGCAGCTGCGGTCTGGTCTGGAACGGTATTTCTCCCTGGTGAGTCCCTAGGGTAGGTCCTGACGGAGAGATGCTTCATGATTTCCTGAACCACGCGAACCGCAATGCGCTCGAAAGCGTTCACCAGGCTCAGAATGACGGTGTAGAGAATGAGCCACCATGTAATTAACTTCCTGGCGTAGAGCTCTGCTGCGTTCCTCTGAAGGGGGAGACATGTCTACTTCATCGAGAACGCCTTCAGGTGAGAATCCTTTCCATCTAATGCCATGTGTACGCGTCCTCTCGAAAGAGCCGATGAGATCGGCTTCGAAGAGAGCCTTAATCTCATCATATTTCTTCTTTTGATCCTCAGGCAGCTCCTCGTACGTGACTGGTGCGTCCGCCATCTCAGCTGCAGATGTTGACGCAGTTGTTGTAGAAGGTCCCACCGGGCGTGCCAGAATGTGTTGCTGCCAAAACCCACCGGCGAGCAGCGACGGGCAACACGAAGAGCCGGGAGGCTCCCGGAGACTCTGGTGGGCCCTGGTCCCTCGGGCGACGGCCCGCAAAGCTCCGGCACACGTCCTGGCTATGCAAGGGCGTGCCACCTGACCTATACTGGTCAGGAAGGTGTTGGATTGCTTCAATTAGTTTCCTATATGGCAGACACGTAAACATTAAATGAGCCTCGATCGGCTCTCAGGTTACCCTGTGAATCGGCTCAAAGAGCCGATTAACCCATGGTTCATATTGGATCTACGATAACATGGGTATCCTGCTTTATCAACACCAAGTTAAATCGATCTACGACAGTTTAGGGCTATCACCGCATGACCGGAACATCCTACACGTAGTTGAGCCTGGCAGATACGAAAGATAACAGAAAACTAGTCCTAGAAGGGGCCTAAAAACCAACACAGAGTCGATTCCCGGAACATCCCCTCTGGGATCGGCAAACCATACCTTACGCACTACTGGATCATTCAACCCGTTTGCAAGGCCTAACCATGCGGATATCAAACTAATCCTTGAAGAACAAGGAACAACCATAACAAATCAGATCTACTAAATAAAGACGAAGCAAGATGCTGCCCTTACACCTAAGATAGGTGCAAAGGCAGCTAGATATTTAGGGGCAGCATAACTAAGCACACATATCAGAAAAGATATCGATGTAAGCCCCAAAACATCTATGATAACAGTGTTACTCGCCATCAACAAGGCTTCAGTACGAGCAACACAAAACAACGAATAAACTGATACTGCCTAGATCGCAAGATGCGATCTAGGCACATGTGCTTACCCGGAAGAAACCCTCGAAACAAGAGGTGGCGATGCGCCTAGATTGTGTTTGTTGTGAACGTGATCGTCCTCCTTTCTCAATAACCCTAGATACATATTTATAGTCCGTGGACTTTCTATCTTTGGAATAAACCTAACTGTGTACGAACCAAACTCTATCTCTTAATTCTAAACTAAAATGCGATCTACCATAATGTACAAATACACGGGCAATCTAGCCCAAATTCTCGCACGAGGCCGATTCAGAAACACTTTATGTGCATATCCTCCAAGCCCATCTCAATCACGGCCCATCTTCTGATTTGGCTAAAATCTGGTGATAACAAGGGCCCAGTCACACAGTCGCTTGGGCGACTGGCAGCCTACTTGGGCCTTCATCTCCATGGCGAGTGGGACTGGCGACACACCCCCTTAGGGCATATCCCCATCAGTAATCCCCGGGTGCGGTGGTGATGAAGCGTCGATTCGAGACGAGTCTTGAAGAAGCGCGGTGATGGATCAATGTGAGTCGCCATCGGGCTCCCAGAAACGAAGTCACAAACTTAGCCCCATTCTTCAGTCGCCAAAGGTTAATCGGCCAGTCGGCGTATGACAGTCGGCGTTGCCAGTCATCGTTTGCCAGTCGGCGTATGTCCATCGTGGATACACATGGAGGACCCAACGACTAGATTTCACGTTGACTGAGGCGCGAGCCGTTGGCATGCAGTTGACCGTTGGACCAGATGTGACCACAAACGGCTAGTTAACGGCTACTCCGCTTAATCCGGCACAGATCTTGGCCGTTGATCACGGGGCGACGATTTCAGAACAGCTTTGAAGGGCGGATCTCATTTCTCACTCTGGGCGAGTGCGACGGTATAAAGGGACGCTCCGGGAATTAGGGCTTACCGTTTCGCCGCATTCCTCTTTCTTCTTCTCTCATCTTATCTCATTTCGAGCTCGAAACGCGTTCATGGCGGCGAAGGGTTGGGGTAAATGGAAGGTTACCCGGGAATCCCTCCTTCCGTACATTGCCGCGGGGATTATCAATGAGTTCAAGCAGGAGCGATGGAGGGTGCCGGCGGCGAACGAGGTGGAGCTGCACCCGAGGCCCGGGGAGTTTGTGATCTTTCTGAGCTTCCTCGACCGCGGCTTCGCGTTCCCCACCTCCGACTTCCTGCGGCAGCTTCTAGCCTTCTACAACATCAAGATCTCTGACCTCGGGCCGCACAGCATCCAGCAGATTGCGCTGTTCGTGGCGTTGTGCGAGTGCTACCTGGGCTGCCCGCCCTATTTCCCATTGTGGGTGTCGATCTTCCATGGGCGGGCGACTCAGGTTAGCAAGAGCGACCAGTCGCTCATCCCGAATGGCGGGATCACGTTTCAGGTGAAGTCCGGGGAGAGCTTCATCGACATGGCGCTCCCCAAGAAGGCGCAATCGTAATGGCGCCGATTCTGGTTCTACGCCTTGGAGTACACTCCGCCCGGGGAGGTTCGTATTCCCCAGTACTCGCCCGAGCCGAGCATGCCCCGGCGCCTTAATGTGCGGTCGCTGCCGCCCGATCAGGAGGAGGTGGCGAAGGAGATGCGCCTGGCGATCCAGGCGCTGAAGGACGGCGGGTTGACGGCCGCCAACATGTACAATTGTTGGCTCGCCCGTCGCCTGATTCCTCTACGCTGCCGCGGCCACTACATGTGGGAGTACCGGGGGCAGAACGACTGCACCCACTGGACGGCAGCCGACTGGGATGAGGACGAGTACCGGAAGGTGCTCGCCAAGGTCACCACAGCCAGCTTCGCCTCCCTCGACGACGGGCTGCAGCCTTTCTCCGAGGACAAGCCGGCGCCTCGGTGTAATCCGTCTTCTTCGGTAGTTTTAGTCGAATGACTGGGGTCATGAGTTCTCCGATGCGCTCTCTTGGTTCGGGCGCAGAGGTGGCAGAAGATTGTCAACCATCTTCCCCCGCTCGCGGGAAAAGAGCCTCCGGAGATGACCGAAGGCGAGGAGGCTGAGGAGGACGAAGCCAAAGACGAAGGGGAGCGCACCGAGTCGGACTCCGATGCGAGAGACTTTGTCCGACTCCCTCATGGCACGAAGAGGGGAGCGACCTCCTCGTCGCAGGGCCTACCGGGGGAGGGCGCCCCAGAGGATGACGAAGGAGAGGAGACGACCTCGCCTCCAGAAGGAAAGGGGCCCGCGAGGAGGAGTGACGATCCGCGGTCCAAGCGGTTGCGTCAGAACGTTCTTGAGGGCGCCACCGAGCTCCGGCGACCCCTCGAGGCCGCTCTTGACGCCGGGGCTCGAGTCGGCCCAAGCGTGAAGGCGCTCCCGACGGTGAAGTAAGCACGCCTTGCCTTGTCCTTTTTCGCCGCTCGCTGGGTCGGCGAAGAGTTCATGTTAGTTCTTTGCAGGGCCTAGAAGAAGGTCCTGACGAAACCCGCTCCAGCTGGTGGAGCGGCGACTACAAGGGCGGCCGAGGCGAAGAAGGCCGCCGAGCTGAAGAATGCTGCCGAGCTGAAGAAGGCGGCTCCGACCCCGCGGGCCTGGCCTCGTCGTGGGGGGAATCCGCCGCCGTAAGAAAGGCGACGGGCACGACTGCCAGCTCAGCCGGGCCAGTCGCCGGGGATGGCACCTCGGCGAGTGCGAGCAGTGGTGAGGTGAAGAAGGCGGGCACCGAGTCGGCGATGGCTCGGGGTCCGGACGTCGTCCCTCCCATGGTGGAGAAGGAGCAGGGCGCTGCCGAGGGAAGCTGACCCAGCTCGTCCCAGCGAGCCTGATGCGCCGACGGAGGAGACACTGTCGACCGAAGCGGTGGTGCGGGGGGACGAAGCGCACGAGTCTCGCCGGCCTCCGCTTTCGACCTTGTCATTCACTGAGTTGCATGAGGCGCTCAGTGATGTCCATGTGGTAAGCATTACCTGGCTTGTAGTATGGTTTTCCCCCAGTCCCCGAGGGTCGACTTCGGCTGAAGGGCGAGTTGAGTCTACTGTTTTGTTGGTAACCGGACGAATTCGTTTTATACTTGTTTGCCTTTTTGCAGGCTGAGTTGAGGCGGCTGACGGCCCTTGTGGAGGACGCCTCCAAGAAGAACCGACAGCTAATCGCCATAGGCAATAAATTATCTCATTTTTTAGGGTCGGCGATGTGTTGTGATTCTGCTGCCTTTTGATTACTCTGATGCACGTCGTTCTTTTGTAGCAGAGGCGCGTGAGAAGGCCCTCGCTGAAGCGTGTGAGGGGTACGTCAAGGAGTCCTTCTACCGGGAAGCTGAGTTCCGGGCGAAGACGGCTGAGGAGGCGACGAAGAAGGCGAAGACGGAGGCCGCTGACCTCACCAAAGTTTTGGAGGACAAGAGCACGGATCTCGAGGAATTCATTGCCGAGTACAAATGGAAACTCGCGGCTGCGCAGGAGGCTAGAGATGCGGCTCGGGCGTCTGCGGCAACGTTGCGAGAAGACCTCGCGGCCTTGAAGGTGCAGCACGCCAAGGACCTCACCGTAGAGAAGGAGGCCTCGGAGGCCACTAATACGTCTCCAACGTATCGATAATTTCTTATGTTCCATGCTACTTTATTGATGATACCTACATGTTTTATGCACATTATATGTCATATTTATGCATTTTCTGGAACTAACCTATTAACAAGATGCCGAAGAGCCAGTTGCTGTTTTCTGCTGTTTTTGGTTTCAGAAATCCTAGTAAAGAAATATTCTCGGAATTGGACGAAACTTTCGCCCAGGGTCCTATTTTTGCACGAAGCTCCCAGAAGACCGAAGACCTAACGAAGTGGGGCCACGAGGAGGCCAGGGGGTGGCCGGCGCGGCCCAGGCCCCGCGCCGACCTATCGGGGCCCCTCATGTGGCCCCCGCGTTGACCCTCCGCCTACTTAAAGCTTCCGTCGCGAAACCCCAGTCGAGAGCCACGATACGGAAAACCTTACAGAGACGCCGCCGCCGCGAATCCCATCTCGGGGGATTCGGAGATCGCCTGCCGGAGAGGGGATTCATCTCCCGGAGGACTCTACACCGCCATGGTCGCCTCCGGAGTGATGAGTGAGTAGTTTACCCCTGGACCATGGGTCCATAGCAGTAGCTAGATGGTCGTCTTCTCCTTGTTGTGCTTCATTGTTGGATCTTGTGAGCTGCCTAACATGATCAAGATCATCTATCTGTAATACTATATGTTGTGTTTGTCGGGATCCGATGGATAGAGAGTACTATGATTATGGTGATTATCAATCTATTGTTTATGTGTTGTTTATGATCTTGCATGCTCTCCGTTATTAGTAGAGGCTCTGGCCAAGTTTTTGCTCTTAACTCCAAGAGGGGGTATTTATGCTCGATAGTGGGTTCATGCCTTCATTGAATCTGGGATCGTGACAGTAGGTTCTAAGGTTGTGATGTGCTGTTGCCACTAGGGATAAAACATTGATGCTATGTCTAAGGATGTAGTTGTTGATTACATTACGCACCATACTTAATGCAATTGTCTGTTGCTTTGCAACTTAATACTGGAGGGGGTTCGGACGATAACCTGAAGGTGGGCTTTTTAGGCATAGATGCAGTTGGATGGCGGTCTATGTACTATGTCGTAATGCCCGGATTAAATCTCACTATATTTACCATGTCATGTATATGCATTGTTATGCCTTTCTCTATTTGTCAATTGCCCGACTGTAATTTGTTCACCCAACATGCTTTATCTTATGGGAGAGACACCTCTAGTGAACTGTGGACCCCGGTCCTATTCTTTACATAGCATACAATCTACTTGTTTTACTGTTTTCTTTGCAAACATCTTCCACTCGATACGTTTAATCCTTTGTTACAGCAAGCCGGTGAGATTGACAACCTCACTGTTTCGTTGGGGCAAAGTACCTTGGGTTGTGTTGTGCAGGTTCCGCGTTGGCGCCGGAATCCCTGGTGTTGCGCCGCATCACATTTCGCGACCATCAACCTTCAACGTGCTTCTTGGCTCCTCCTGGTTCGATTAAACCTTGGTTTCTTTTTGAGGGAAAACTTGCTACTGTGCGCATCATACCTTCCTCTTGGGGTTCCCAACGAACGTGTGAGTTACACGCCATCAAGCTCTTTTTCTGGCGCCGTTGCCGGGGAGATCAAGACACGCTGCAAGGGGAGTCTCCACTTCTCAATCTCTTTACTTTGTTTTTGTCTTGCTTTATTTTATTTACTACTTTGTTTGCTGCACTAAATCAAAACACAAAAAATTAGTTGCTAGTTTTACTTTATTTACTGTCTTGCTCTCTATATCAAAAACACAAAAAAATTAGTTACTCGCATTTATTTTATTATCATGACTAGTCCTGTAGTTGTTACTCTATCACCTGAGGAATCGATCTTTACCTTTAAACAAGGGGGTGAGGAGAGTTTTGAGAAAGCTTGGTCTAGAATTTTTGATTCATATAGTAGAACTGAACCTAAAATGCCTCTAAGTTTGCTTCTTAGTAACTTTTATTTTGGTCTTACTCTTCGTTATAGATACGCCCTAGATGCTGTAGTAGGAGGAGATTTCCTCCATTGTGATGGAGATCAAGCTTTTAATGCCATAAAAAAATTAGTCACATCATCTGGCTCTGCTAGTAACTTTGATTTATCTCTAGCTAGCATTCTTGATAGATTAAACACTCTTGAAACAAATATGTCTTGTTTAAAAGAAGGGTACAACCATATTCGCGAATTTTATGATTATGTTCCACTAAGCTTTGAACCTTCAATGTGGGTGCCTACTATAAAAGCTACCATTTGTGATGAAATTTTTTATGCCCGCTGTGATATTATGTCTGAATTCTGCCTTATGCCTAAAAGCATTTATGAATCTTTGCCACTTTGGGAACTTACTGAAGGAGGAGAAGGAATAACTCTTACTGATAATTCTGTTATAATTCCTAAGGGAGTAGCTGAAGGTGTTTTCACAACCTTTCTTGGAAGAACGGTATCCACTGATTATCTTGTCATTGAATGTGTAGGGACAGGACAAATTACGTTTGGAAGATCCCTGTTGAAACTCATGGGAGCAATCATAGATACGGGGAAGGGCACTCTAAATTTTACCTCTTCACCAGGATGCGGTCATGTATTCCCTAAACCAAAAAGTAAGAAGAGTAGGCTCAAAGCCTCTGGTAAGAACGTCAATGCTCCATCTCTCGATAATACTTGATTTGCACTTTCTGCGCCTAGCTGAAAGGCGTTAAAGAAAAGCGCTTATGGGAGACAACTCATGTTTTTACCTACAGCAATTTTTTGTTTTGTTGAGTCTTGGAAGTTGTTTACTACTGTAGCAACCTCTCCTTATCATGTTTTTGTGCCAAGTAAAGTTTCTATGTCAAAGTTGATGTTATATTTGGGATCGCTGCGCAGAAACAGCATTGCTGTCTGTCACGAATCTGGGCACAATTCTCTGTAGAAAATTCGAAAAAATCTGCCAATTTACGAGCGTGATCCTCAGATGTACGCAACTTTCATTAGTTTTGAGTTTTTCCATTTGATCAAGTCTGGTGCCATTTCTAAATTCGTCTTTACGGACTGTTCTGTTTTTGACAGATTCTGCCTTTTATTTCGCATTGCCTCTTTTGCTATGTTGGATTTATTTCTTTGATCCATTAATGTCCAGTAGCATTATGCAATGTCCAGAAGTGAAAATAATGATTGTGTCACCTCTGAATGAGTGAATTATTAATTGTGCACTAACACTCTAATGAGTTTGCTTGAAGTTTGGTGTGAAGGAAGTTTTCAAGGGTCAAGAGAGGAGAATGATATACTATGATCAAGAGGAGTGAAAGCTCTAAGCTTGGGGATGCCCCCGTGGTTCACCCCTGCATATTTTAAGAAGACTCAAGCGTCTAAGCTTGGGGATGCCCAAGGCATCCCCTTCTTCATCGACAACATCATCAGGTTCCTCCACTGAAACTATATTTTTATTCAATCACATCTTGTGTTCTTTACTTGGAGCGTCGGTTTGTTTTCGTTTTTGTTTTTGTTTGAATAAGATGGATCCTAGCATTCACTTTGTGGGAGAGAGACACGCTCCGCTGTTGCATATGGACACATGTGTCCTTAGGCTTTACTCATAATGTTCAAGGCGAAGTTTCTTCTTCGTTAATTTGTTATATGGTTGGAATTGGAAAATGCTACATGTAGTAATTCTAAAAATGTCTTGGATAATGTGATACTTGGCAATTGTTGTGCTCATGTTTAAGCTCTTGCATCATATGCTTTGCACCCATTAATGAAGAAATACATAGAGCTTGCTAAAATTTGATTTGCATATTTGGTTTCTCTAAGGTCTAGATAATATCTAGTATTGAGTTTTGAACAACAAGGAAGACAGTGTAGAGTCTTATAATGTTTACAATATGTCTTTTATGTGAGTTTTGCTGCACTTGTTCATCCTTGAGTTTGCTTCAAATAACCTTGCTAGCCTAAACCTTGTATCGAGAGGGAATACTTCTCATGCATCCAAAATCCTTGAGCCAACTACTATGCCATTTGTGTCCACCATACCTACCTACTACATGGTATTTCTCCGCCATTCCAAAGTAAATTGCTTGAGTGCTACCTTTAAAATTCCATCATTCACCTTTGCAATATATAGCTCATGGGACAAAATAGCCTTAAAAACTATCGTAGTATTGAATATGTACTTATGCACTTTATATTTTATTAAGTTGCTGTTGTGCGATAACCATGCTTCTGGGGAACGCCATCAACTATTGTTGAATATCATGTGAGTTGCTATGCATGTCCGTCTTGTCTGAAGGTCTATCATTTTAGTGGTTGGAGCATGCAAAATTGTTAGAGAAGAACATTGGGCCGCTAACTAAAGCCATGAATCATGGTGGAAGTTTCAGTTTTGGACATATATCCTCAATCTCATATGAGAATAATAACTTTGCTACATGCTTATGCATTTAAGAGGAGTCCATTATCTGTTGTCCATGTTGTCCCGGTATGGATGTCTAAGTTGAGAATAATCAAAAGCGAGAAATCCGAAATGCGAGCATTCTCCTTAGACCTTTGTACAGGCGGCATGGAGGTACCCCTTTGTGACACTTGGTTGAAACATGGCATGCGAAGACCCGGTAGTCCAAGTTAAGTAGGACGAGGTGCGGGCACTATTAGTATACTATGCGTGAGGCTTGCAACTTGTAAGATATAATTTTCATAACTCATATGCTTTATTACTACCGTTGACAAAATTGTTTCATGTTTTCAAAATAAAAAGCTCTAGCACAAATAGCAATCGATGCTTTCCTCATTGAAGGACCATTCTTTTACTTTTATTGTTGAGTCAGTTTACCTATCTCCTTCCACCTTAAGAAGCAAACACTTGTGTGAATTGTGCATTGATTCCTACATACTTGCATATTGCACTTATTATACTACTTTATGTTGACAATATCCATGAGATATACATGTTACAAGTTGAAAGCAACCGCTGAAACTTAATCTTCCTATGTGTTGCTTCAACACCTTTACTTTGAATTATTGCTTTATGAGTTAAGTCTTATGCAAGACTTATTGATGCTTGTCTTGAAGTACTATTCATGAAAAGTCTTTGCTTTATGATTCAGTTGTTTACTCATGTCATTACTTTTGTTTTGATCGCTGCATTCATTACATATGTTTACAAATAGTATGATCAAGATTATGATGGCATGTCACTTCAGAAATTATCTTTGTTATCGTTTTACCTGCTCGGGACGAGCAGAACTAAGCTTGATACGTCTCCAACGTATCGATAATTTCTTATGTTCCATGCTACTTTATTGATGATACCTACATGTTTTATGCACATTATATGTCATATTTATGCATTTTGGAACTAACCTATTAACAAGATGCCGAAGAGCCAGTTGCTGTTTTCTGCTGTTTTTGGTTTCAGAAATCCTAGTAAAGAAATATTCTCGGAATTGGACGAAACTTTCGCCCAGGGTCCTATTTTTGCACGAAGCTTCCAGAAGACCGAAGACCTAACGAAGTGGGGCCACGAGGAGGCCAGGGGGTGGCGGCGCGGCCCAGGCCCTGGCCGCGCCGACCTATCCCCTGGGCCCCTCGTGTGGCCCCGCGTTGACCCTCCGCCTACTTAAAGCTTCCGTCGCGAACCCCCCGAGAGCCACGATACGGAAAACCTTGAGACGCGCCGCCGCGCGTCCCATCTCGGGGATTCGGAGATCGCCTCCGGCACCCTGCCGGAGAGGGGATTCATCTCCCGGAGGACTCTACACCGCCATGGTCGCCTCCGGAGTGATGAGTGAGTAGTTTACCCCTGGACCATGGGTCCATAGCAGTAGCTAGATGGTCGTCTTCTCCTTGTTGTGCTTCATTGTTGGATCTTGTGAGCTGCCTAACATGATCAAGATCATCTATCTGTAATACTATATGTTGTGTTTGTCGGGATCCGATGGATAGAGAGTACTATGATTATGGTGATTATCAATCTATTGTTTATGTGTTGTTTATGATCTTGCATGCTCTCCGTTATTAGTAGAGGCTCTGGCCAAGTTTTTGCTCTTAACTCCAAGAGGGGTATTTATGCTCGATAGTGGGTTCATGCCTTCATTGAATCTGGGATCGTGACAGTAGGTTCTAAGGTTGTGATGTGCTGTTGCCACTAGGGATAAAACATTGATGCTATGTCTAAGGATGTAGTTGTTGATTACATTACGCACCATACTTAATGCAATTGTCTGTTGCTTTGCAACTTAATACTGGAGGGGTTCGGACGATAACCTGAAGGTGGACTTTTTAGGCATAGATGCAGTTGGATGGCGGTCTATGTACTTTGTCGTAATGCCCGGATTAAATCTCACTATATTTACCATGTCATGTATATGCATTGTTATGCCTTTCTCTATTTGTCAATTGCCCGACTGTAATTTGTTCACCCAACATGCTTTATCTTATGGGAGAGACACCTCTAGTGAACTGTGGACCCCGGTCCTATTCTTTACATAGCATACAATCTACTTGTTTTCTGTTTTCTTTGCAAACATCTTCCACTCGATACGTTTAATCCTTTGTTACAGCAAGCCGGTGAGATTGACAACCTCACTGTTTCGTTGGGGCAAAGTACCTTGGGTTGTGTTGTGCAGGTTCCGCGTTGGCGCTGGAATCCCTGGTGTTGCGCCGCATCACATTTCGCGACCATAAACCTTCAACGTGCTTCTTGGCTCCTCCTGGTTCGATTAAACCTTGGTTTCTTTCTGAGGGAAAACTTGCTACTGTGCGCATCATACCTTCCTCTTGGGGTTCCCAACGAACGTGTGAGTTACACGCCATCAGCCACCATCCTTGCGTTGCAAGGAGTGAAGACTGATGACCCACAAGTATAGGGGGTGTATCGTAGTATCTTCGATAAGTAAGAATGTCGATCCCAACGAGGAGCAGAAGGTGTTGACAAGCAGTTTCGATGAAGGATTCACTGTAAATGCTCACAGACAAGTATTCAAGGGGTTTTGATGTAACAGATGAATAAAGTACGAGTAAGTAAAATGCGAGAGAAATAATTGCAGCGAGTGGCCCAATCCTTTTTAGCACAAAGGACAAGCCGGTTTGTTTACTTATAATGACCAAACGTTCTTGAGGACACACGGGGATTTTAGTCTAGTGCTTTCGCTTCATACAGCTAATTAATCTTCATTGTTTTGATAAGTGTTGTGTGGGTGAACCTATGCTAATGCACCGCCCTTCCTATGACTAATACATACTTGTGATTATACCCCTTGCAAGCATCCGCAACTACAAGAAAGTAATTAAGATAAATCTAACCACAGCCTTAAACTCTGAGATCCTGCGATCCCTCTTGCATCGATATACCAACGGGGGCTCAGGTTTCTGTCACTCCGGCAACCCCGCAATTAGCAACCGAATACAAGATGCACTCCCCTAGGCCCATAAATGGTGAAGTATCGTGTAGTCGACGTTCACACGACACCACTAGAAGAATGACACCACAACTTAAATATCATAACATTGAATATTACTCAACCATAGTTCACTACTAACATTTAGACTTCACCCATGTCCTCAAGAACTAAACGAACTACTCACGAGACATCATATGGAATACAATCAGAGGTGATATGATGATGAATAACAATCTGAACATAAACCTTGGTTCAATGGTTTCACTCAATAGCATCAATAACAAGTAGAAATCAATACCGGGAGAGTTTCCCCTATCAAACAATCAAGATCCAACCCAAATCGTTACAGCGGTGACGAGGTGCAGCGGTGGAGATGGCGGTGAAGATGGTGGAGATGATGATGATGATGATGATGGAGATGATGTCCAGCTCGATGACGATGGCGATGGCGTCGATTTCCCCCTCCGGGAGGGAATTTCCCCGGCGGATTCCTGCCCGCCGGAGAGCTCTTTTCTCTCTGGTGTTCTCCGCCCCGCAGAGGCGGCTGTAACTCTTCGTGAGGTACCCTCTGTGGCTTAGGTTTTCGGGACGAAGAAGTACGCGAAGGAGAGGCGGCCGAGGGGGTGGGCCCCCTCCCCACGGCGCGGCCAGGCCTAGGCCCGCGCCGGCCTATGGGTGGGGCCCATGGTGGCTCCTCCCGGCTCCTCCTTTTGGCTCCCTTCATCTTCTGGAAAAATAGAAATTTACGTGTAATTTCCGTCAATTGTTGATCTTCAGAAATATGGCGTGACGGTGCTTTTTCCAGCAGAATCCTGGCTCCGGTGAATAATTCTCCAATAATCATGAAACATGCAAAATAGATGAAATAACATAAGTATCATCTCTAAACATGAAATATATCAATGAATAACAGCAAATTATGATATAAAATAGTGATGCAAAATGGACGTATCAACTCCCCCCAAGCTTAGACCTCGCTTGTCCCCAAGCGAAACTGAGCTCGATAAACAAGACCACATGTTTATGGAGTGAAGAGTCGATAAATAAAATACGGACAAGAAGCATCATATTCATTCACACAAGACATTCTAGTAAACAACTTCCTCATATAACTCAACTTGAAATAAGTAAAGAGAAATCACAAGTAAAGGTGCATAGGAAATCATAGATGGTTATGGCAAACTTTGTTCTTGGTCAGAGAACTACTAACGGATTGCTCTTATTTAATAAGCAAGGCTTTCATATTAGAATTTATATAGCAGGGCTTTCATTCTCAATCATAACAATCTCCTCATAATCATTGATAACTTTCAAAGTCATATTCATTCAGATAAAATTTGTACTAAACAAGAAAGTATAAAGGACATGATTAACTGAATCATAGCATAAATGGTTGGTTCACAACAACTCAATTGCTTGCTTGAGATAGAGGGAAATAGGTTTACTGACTCAACA
Source organism: Lolium multiflorum (assembly GCA_030979885.1). Taxonomy (NCBI): domain Eukaryota; kingdom Viridiplantae; phylum Streptophyta; class Magnoliopsida; order Poales; family Poaceae; genus Lolium; species Lolium multiflorum. The sequence goes on from CM061749.1 coordinate 128,783,808, forward strand.
TAAAAGTAAAAGATAGGCCCTTCGCAGAGGGAAGCAGGGATTAAATCATGTGCTAGAGCTTTTCAAGTTTTGAAATTATATAAAGAGCATAAAAGTAAGATTTTGGGTGGTGTTTGTTGTTGTCAACGAATGGTAGCGGGCACTCTAACCCCCTTGCCAAACAAACCTTCCAAGAGCGGCTCCCATGAGGGACGGCATCTCTACCAGCAAGGTAGATCATCCCCCTTCTCTTTTGTTTACACATGTATTTTAGTTTTATTATGGATGACACTCCCCCCAACCTTGGCTTTCTCAATCCATGGCTAACCGAATCCTCGGGTGCCTTCCAACATTCACGTACCATGGAGGAGTGTCTATTGCAAAATTAAGTTGCTTACTGATAAATCAGGGCAAAACATGTGAAGAGAATTATTAATGAAAGTTATTAATTGGGGCTGGGAACCCCGTTGCCAGCTCTTATTGCAAAATTATTGGATAAGCGGATGTGCCACTAGTCCATTGGTGAAAGTCCGCCCAACAAGATTGAAAGATAAAACACCACATACTTCCTCATGAGCTATAAAACATTGACACAAATAAGGAGTAGTATAGTTTGAATTATTTAAAGGTAGCACATGAAGTATTTACTTGGAGTGGCGCAAAATACCACATAGTAGGTAGATATGGTGGACACAAATGGCATGGGTTTGGTCTAAGGTTATGGATGTATGAGAAGCATTCCCTCTCAATACAGGTCTTTGGCTAGCAAGATTTGATAGCAAGCATAAAGGTTGAGGGAAACAAACAAATATACATATGATAGAAACAATCATGCATCTTTCTCATAAGCACAAGTAATTTTAACTTCAGAATACTAAACTCATTAACATAGAGATAATAGAGTAATATATCTAAATGTATTTCTCTCTTCTATTTAAACATCAAGATGTTGTTGCTATTGACCAATGCTAAGTTTGCCAAAACCAAATAGATTTACTTAATGCTCCCAAAGTGATATCAATACTAATGTCAAGAGTGATCATATAATAGAGATTGCAAACTAAAATAAGGCGTGCAAAAGGTAAATGATAAGACTTCTCATTAGTATTCCATAACGATAACTCACACCAACGGATACATAGATAACCAACTAAGAGAGATACTTCCATATTGCAAACTATTCCATATGATAACTTCCCTACTCATGATATGACACTACTTGATAGTAAAAGATAAAGGTAGTGATGATGTGATACCGCGGCACTCCCCCAAGCTTGGAACAAACCAAGGGGATGCCAATACCGATGATGAATTACTCCTTCGGTGGTGATGGCGAATCCTTGCCATCATCAGACTTCCAAGGAAGAGGCTCTCCATCAACAAAAGACATCTTGGTCTCCGGAAACCTGAAACTAGCAGCATGACTTATGCGTTTAAACCTGTTTTCATACTCACAGTTTTGATTATGAACATCATAGAGTTGAGCTTGGAGTTTGTTGGTGGTGTCGTGAAGTGAGAAGATATCGTCCCACAACTTTGCAGTCTCCTTTTTGTGTCCATCAATGAGTTCAGACACAATCTTGTGAAAGATGTCCACTTCACGCTCAGCCATCTTCTTGTAGTTGAAGACCTCCTGTTCCAGTTTCTCCATCCTGTCTTCCAAGCTCCCTTCTCCTTTAGGACCCTAGACATCTTTGATCTGCAACTTTCCATCTACGAGCAGCAATTCTTTGGGGTGCATCTTCAGCTCATTCATGTACGGGTTGACGACGTCCTCGAAGAAGCTGTCCTTCTGAGTTCCCGACGAAGACATGGTGGATCTAGATCCGAAGCAGATCCTGGCAGAAAACAGCTCGAAACAAAACACGACGAGAAAACAATATACGGACCTCCAGGGGTCCGGGGGATTATATAGCAAATATTTTTACAACAAAAGGAAGGTTCCAGGCCGAAAACGAGTGGAAACGGGACGCCGAGGGGCTGTCCCCATAGGTCGGCGCGGCCAGGGTGGGGCCCGCGCCGGCCTATGGTGACGGGCCCTCGCGCGTCTCTTCCACTCCGTTTCGATCCCGTAATTTTTCATATTTTCCAAAAACAGCAGAAATATTGTTCGGAAAGCTAAACGCGGACTTTTTATTACTAAAACTGTTACCTATTCAAAGTCGGACTCTGCAGAACTGTCAATTTGATCTTTGATGAAAGCTTCCGGAGTTATCACTTGGATAATATCAATATCTTCATTATAAGAATCTCCAGAAATATAATGCTTGAGTCTTTGTCCATTCACTACTTGTGTGGCGTTACCTTCCAAAGAGCTAATTTTTATTGCTCCTGAACGGTATACTTCCTCAATAACATATGGTCCTTCCCATTTTGAGAGTAATTTCCCTGCAAAGAATCTGAGACGAGACCGATACAATAGGACTTTATCTCCAACATTAAATTCTCTTTTGATAATTCTTCTATCATGCCATTTCTTAACTTTCTCCTTAAAAAGTTTAGCATTTTCATAAGCTTCACTTCTCCATTCATCTAAAGAACTCAATTGTAGCAACCTCTTCTTACCGGCAAGTTTAAAATCTTTATTAAGTTCTCTTACAGCCCAATAAGCTTTGTGCTCTAGTTCTAAAGGTAAATGACAAGCTTTTCCATAAACCATTTTATACGGTGACATACCCATGGGATTTTTATAAGCAGTTCTATAAGCCCATAGTGCTTCCTTCAATTTGCTAGCCCAATTCTTTCTAGATTTATTAACAGTCTTTCCCAAAATAGATTTAATCTCTCTATTTGATAATTCTACTTGACCACTAGTTTGAGGGTGATAAGCGGAAGCAATTCTATGATTAATACCATATTTGGCAAGAGTTTTTCTAAAACCACCATGAATAAAATGAGAACCTCCATCAGTCATAATATATCTAGGTACTCCAAATCTAGGAAAAATAATATCTAAAAGCATTTTTAAAGAGGTCTCACCATCAACACTTTTTCTAGGTATAGCTTCTACCCATTTAGTAACATAATCAACATCGACAAGTATATGAGTGTTACCTTCTGAAGAAGGGAAAGGACCCATGAAGTCGAATCCCCAACAATCAAATGGTTCAATAACAAGAGTATAATTCATAGGCATTTCATTGCGTCTGGAGATGTTACCAACCCTTTGACATTCATCACAAGATAAAATAAACTTCCTTGCATCTTTGAAGAGAGTTGGCCAATAAAAACCTGATTGTAGAACCTTTTGCGCGGTTCTATCTCCAGCGTGATGTCCTCCATAAGCACTACCATGACATTTACTCAATATCTCCTGTTGTTCATATTCAGGAACACATCTTCGCATAATACCATCTACTCCTTCTTTATATAAGTGTGGGTCATCCCAAAAATAATGCCTCAAGTCATAAAAGAATTTCCTCCTTTGCTGAGCTGAAAAGGTTGGAGGCAAGTACTTGGATACAATAAAGTTAGCATAATCGGCATACCAAGGGCTATCTCGCGAGTTCACCTTTATTACAGCCAATTGTTCATTTGGAAAACTATCATTAACAGGAACAGGATCATAAGCAATATTTTCCAATCTAGACAAATTATCAGCAACAGGATTATCAGCACCTTTCCTATCTATAATATGTAAATCAAATTCTTGCAAAAGAAGTACCCATCTAATAAGCCTTGGCTTAGCATCTTTCTTTGTCATAAGGTATCTAATTGCAGCATGATCAGTATGAATCGTGACTTTTGAATCAACAATATAGGATCTAAACTTGTCACAAGCAAAGACTACAGCTAACAATTCCTTTTCAGTTGTAGCATAATTTCTTTGAGCAGCATCAAGAGTCTTACTAGCATAATGAATAAAATTTAATTTTTTATCTACTCGCTGTCCAAGAACAGCGCCTACAGCAAAATCACTAGCATCACACATAATTTCAAAAGGCAAATTCCAATCAGGAGGTTCAACTACAGGAGCAGTTGTTAAGGCTTTCTTTAGAGTTTCAAAAGCTTCCTTACAATCATCATCAAAAACAAAAGGTACATCTTTTTGAAGAAGATTAGTAAGAGGCTTTGAAATCTTGGAGAAATCTTTAATAAATCTCCTATAAAACCAAGCATGACCAAGAACACTACGAATACCTTTAACATCCCTCGGATAGGGCATCTTCTCAATTGCTTCAACTTTAGCTCTATCAACTTCAATACCTCTCTCGGAAATTTTATGTCCCAATACAATTCCTTCATTAACCATAAAGTGGCATTTCTCCCAATTAAGAACAAGGTTAGTTTCTTCACATCTCTGCAAAACTTTATCGAGGTTTCGCAAGCAATTATCAAAAGAATTCCCATAGACAGAAAAATCATCCATGAACACCTCTACAATACTCTCGCAAAAGCCATGAAAAATAGCAGACATGCATCTTTGAAAAGTAGCAGGAGCATTACATAAACCAAAAGGCATACGCCTATAAGCATAAGTTCCATAAGGACAAGTGAAAGTGGTTTTCTCTTGATCTTTAGTTTTAACAGCAATTTGTGAAAACCCAGAATAACCATCAAGAAAGCAAAAGTGAGTATTTTTAGACAACCTTTCTAGCATTTGATCAATAAAGGGTAAAGGGTAATGATCTTTCTTAGTAACTTTATTAACTTTTCGAAAATCAATGCACATTCTATACCCTACAACTACTCTTTGAGGGATGAGCTCATCATTATCATTAGGCACAACAGTCATTCCTCCTTTCTTAGGAACACAATGCACAGGACTAACCCATCTACTATCAGCAATAGGATATATAATACCTGCTTCAAGAAGTTTTAATACCTCATTCCTTACCACCTCCTTCATTTTCGGAATTAGACGACGTTGATGTTCAACAACAGGCTTTGCATCATCTTCCATATTGATAGCATGTTGGCAAATAGAGGAGAAATCCCCTTCAAATCATCAAGAGTGTAGCCAATAGCTCCTCGGTGTTTCTTCAATATTTCTAATAACCTTTCTTCCTCAATCTCTGAAAGCTTAGAACTAATAATAACAAGATATATTTTCTTATCATCAATATGAGCATATTTAAGATTATCAGGCAATGGTTTAAATCAAAAACAGGATCTTCCTTTGGTGGTGGTGTTGTACCTAAATCTTCAACTGGCAAGTCATGTTTAAGGATAGGTTGACGAAGGAAAATTTCATCAAGTTCATTTCTTTCTTCCCTAAAGACTTCACTCTCACTATTCTCCAAATGTTGCTGCAAAGGATTAGTAGGAGCAAGAGCAATAGACGCACACTGTTCAACTCTAAAATCATTATTAGGCAAATCAGCTTTATAAGGAGTTTTGGCAAATTTAGAGAAATTAAACTCATAAGATTCACCAGCAAATTTAGTAACAATCTTTTCCTTCTTGCAATCTATAACAGCTCCACAAGTATTTAGAAATGGTCTACCAAAAATAATAGGACAATATTTACTAGCAGCAGAACCAAGTACCAGAAAGTCAGCAGGATATTTAGTCTTACCACATAAAACTTCCACATCTCGAACAATACCAATTGGAGAGATAGTTTCTCTATTAGCAAGCCGAATAACCACATCAATATCTTCAAGTTCACAAGAACCAATTTCATGCATGATCTCCGTATAAAGCTCATAAGGAATGGCGCTAATACTTGCACCAATATCACATAAACCATAATAACAATGATCCCCAATTCTGACAGATAGCATAGGAACACTAGTTTTTCTAGACTTATTAGGATGCGAAAAAATATTAGAAGCATCTTCACAGAAAATAATATGACCATCTTCCACATTTTCAGTCACAAGATCTTTAACTATTGCAACAGCAGGTTCAACCTTAATTTGTTCTTCAGGTTCTATAGGTTTCTTTTCACTTTTATTAACCGCACTAGATATAACAGAGTACTCTTTCATTTTAGCAGGAAAAGGAGTTTTTTCAATATAAGCTTCAGGAATAACATGATCAACAGTTTCAATCACTACACATTTGTTTACAGATGAATCAATTTTATCTTTATACGGTTCATGATACTTATCAAAATTCTTCTTAGGCAATTCATAATGAGAGGCAAAAGCTTTGTAAAGATTTGCAACAACTTGGGAATCAAGACCATAAGTAGCACTCATATTACGAAATTTATCAGTATCCATAAAAGCTTCAATGCATTTATAATCAAAGATTATACCTGACTCTCTATCTTTGTCGTTCTCCCATCCTTCAGTATTCTCCTGGATCCGATCAAGAAGGTCCCTTTTAAACTCTTCTTTGTTGCGTGTAAATGATCCAGAACAAGAAGTATCCAGCAAGGTCTTGTCTTGAAAAGAAAGTCTTGCATAGAAATTATCAATAATAACATTACCAGGAAGCTCATGAATGGGGCATTTGAGCATTAAAGACTTCAATCTCCCCCAAGCTTGGGCAATACTCTCTCCATCATGAGGCCAGAAATTATATATGCGGTTCCGGTCCTTGTGAATTTCACTTGGAGGATAGAATTTGGAATAAAATAAAGGCACAATGTCCTCCCAATCAAGAGAATCCCTATTCTTCAGCAATTTATACCAGTGCGCCGCTTTACCAGACAGCGATATAGAGAATAGTTTCTTTTTAACTTCATCCATAGCAATACCTGCACATTTGAATAACCCGCATAATCATGTAAAAATAGTAAATGATCACCAGGATGAACAGTTCCATCCCCTTCATAGCGGTTATCCATAACACGTTCAATAATTTTCATAGGTATTTTATACGGTATTACTTCCTCACCTGGCGCTTCATCCACTACCGTTGCAGTAGTAGTAGATTTCCCAAATAGAAATTGAAGAGAAGATCTCTCCATAATGACTTATAGCAGCAGGCAGAAATAAAATCAGCACAAACAGTAAAGGTTTTCCTTACCAATTCCACTTACCAATAGCGCTTCACTCCCCGGCAGAATGTCGATCCCAACGAGGAGCAGAAGGTGTATAGGGGGTGTATCGTAGTATCTTCAATAAGTAAGAATGTCGATCCCAACGAGGAGCAGAAGGTGTTGACAGGTAGTTTTGATGAAGGATTCATTGTAAATTCTCACAGAGAAGTATTCAAGGGGTTTTGATGTAACAGATGAATAAAGTACGAGTAAGTAAAGTGCGAGAGAAATAATTGCAGCGAGTGTCCCAATCCTTTTTAGCACAAAGGACAAGCCGGTTTGTTTACTTATAATGACCAAACGTTCTTGAGGACACACGGGGATTTTAGTCTAGTGCTTTCGCTTCATACGCTAATTAATCTTCATTGTTTTGATAAGTGTTGTGTGGGTGAACCTATGCTAATGCACCGCCCTTCCTAGGACTAATACATACTTGTGATTATACCCCTTGCAAGCATCCGCAACTACAAGAAAGTAATTAAGATAAATCTAACCACAACCTTAAACTCTGAGATCCTGCGATCCCTCTTGCATCGATATACCAACGGGGGCTCAGGTTTCTGTCACTCCGGCAACCCCGCAATTAGCAACCGAATACAAGATGCACTCCCCTAGGCCCATAAATGGTGAAGTATCGTGTAGTCGACGTTCACACGACACCACTAGAAGAATGACACCACAACTTAAATATCATAACATTGAATATTACTCAACCATAGTTCACTACTAACATTTAGACTTCACCCATGTCCTCAAGAACTAAACGAACTACTCACGAGACATCATATGGAATACAATCAGAGGTGATATGATGATGAATAACAATCTGAACATAAACCTTGGTTCAATGGTTTCACTCAATAGCATCAATAACAAGTAGAAATCAACACCGGGAGAGTTTCCCCTATCAAACAATCAAGATCCAACCCAAATCGTTACAGCGGTGACGAGGTGCAGCGGTGGAGATGGCGGTGAAGATGGTGGAGATGATGATGATGATGATGGTGGAGATGATGTCCAGCTCGATGACGATGGCGATGGCGTCGATTTCCCCCTCCGAGGGAATTTCCCCGGCGGATTCCTGCCCGCCGGAGAGCTCTTTTCTCTCTGGTGTTCTCCGCCCCGCAGAGGCGGCTGTAACTCTTCGTGAGGTACCCTCTGTGCCTTAGGTTTTCGGGACGAAGAAGTACGCGAAGGAGAGGCGGCCAGAGGGGGCTGTGGGCCCCCTCCCCACAAGGCGGCGCGGCCAGGCCTGGGCCCGCGCCGGCCTATGGGGGGGCCCATGGTGGCTCCTCCCAGCTCCTCCTTTTGGCTCCTTCGTCTTCTGGAAAGATAGGAATTTACGTGTAATTTCCGTCAATTGTTGATCTTCAGAAATATGGCGTCCTGACGGTGCTTTTTCCAGCAGAATCCTGGCTCCGGTGAATAATTCTCCAATAATCATGAAACATGCAAAATAGATGAAATAACATAAGTATCATCTCTAAACATGAAATATATCAATGAATAACAGCAAATTATGATATAAAATAGTGATGCAAAATGGACGTATCAAAGACCAGCTTCGAGGCGTTTGTGCGCGAAATGTCGCGGCAGCTCCTTGGTAAGCATCTTTGCCCTCTTAATGTATGTTGTGGTAATCGCGGCTGCTTAGGAAACCGCAGCGCGAGCCATTTCCCGAGCGTGGCGAGGCCGCCGCGGAGGGCCAGTCCCCGAGCGTGGCTTGTCCGCCGCGGGGAGCCAGTCCCCGAGTGTGGCTTATTCATCGCGGGGGGCCAGTCCCCGAGCCTGGCGAGTCCGTTATGTGGCAAGTGCTGACTTTGTGAAATTTTTGTTTTTTCAGGCCAGTGTGAATTTGTGGAGGCGACAACCCCTCGTGAGTGCTAGCAGGCTGCGACCACGCGTATCATCGACTGCGCGGGGGAGATACTGGCGGCGCTCCAGTACTTGAGTCCACGGGAGGTGATTCCCCGTGATGTGCCGTCGGTTTTCAAGGCCGTCTCTGATATTCAGTCGGTCGTCGACTGGCTCCGTCGCACCTTGTGCCATGTGGGCGTCACCATGGCTTTGAGCATGGTGCTTGCCCACTACTCTGAGGTTTTTGACGTGTAGGAGGTGACGGCCGGCATTCCGTCCGAGACTGGCGAGTTCGACGTTGTAGAGGTGTTGCGCCTGATGGAGGAGGTACGCCCCTACGCCGACCTCGTGCTGGCGACTGCGGATTTGGAACGCACATTGTCAGCCAGTCGGCCCCCAAGGATGCCGAGAAGGAGGAGGGCCCGAAGGACTTCCCCGCCGAACGCTTGTTCCATGCTGCTGCCACTAATGCCCTTTCGACCTATCCGGTCGTCAAGTACACCTCGAACTTTGTACACGGGGAAGGTGGTGCCGAGCCAGTGATCGACGAGAAGCCCGGGGCTTCCAAGTAGCTTCCGTTGTGTGGGAGGGAATGTCCTCCTAAAACCTGTAAAGAGACATGGTTCGGATGCATTTTAGTTAAATTATTGTGCGGTGGAAAAGTTATGTTGTCGTGCGGGGTAGGTTATCTGTTGCGTTTTTGTTGTGTTGTCTTGGTTGGTCGTGTCGTCATGACCGGAAAGGGCCAGTCGCTTAGGCGATCCCGATGAAGGCTACCGCTTGACTGTTTTCCTGGCCGAGCTGGGCGTCCCCAGTCGTAGTACGTAGTCATATAGCGCGAGTAGCAGCCTCATGGGTGGCGTTTATTTGACGCTGTATCTTATAGCGTGCCTCTCGTCGTGGCCCGTGGGGCCAGTCGCGTGGCGACTCCAAAGGGGTTCTTGATTTGGCGTGTTTTCCTTGGCGAGCCGCGGGTCCGTTTTGCGGGGTCCCTGGTCGAAGTACTTAGCCGTTCAAGTCACCTGCCTAAGGTAGAGGAGGGCCAGATGCCTATTATGCCATACATCGCAATCCCAGGAAGATTGTTTTTGCGAGACATAATCGTATTACAACAATAGATCACATGATCCAATATTACACAAATAGTTGATCTAATGATCAACAACACAATACGTAGCGGAAGCGAAGTAGTAGTGGACTATCTATTCCACAGGCAACGCTTGACGTCAGAAGATGCTCCTAGTTATCGTAGACGTCCTGTTGACCGTCGTCTTGATACTGTTGCTCCTCTTCATAGTCTGGCATTTGAATAGCCAGGGACACAGCCATGAGTACTTTAAAGTACTCGCAAACTAATACTAATGTAAGTACTTAACAATTTTAATAAGGGGGTGCTAAGCTCTAGGTTTATTTGCATAAAGCCAAGTTTAGTTCATAAACATTTAGTATAGACTCTTCATTTGCTAGACTAACTCATGGGGGAACATTAGTGTCATTCCCACAACTCAGTTGTGATTCAAGTCAAGTCACCTTTCAATTCATCATTCTTTTTTAAGAAAAAGATCTCACAACGGAACAGTATGGCCTTTCCAATCGTTCGTAACCGTGGACACGGCTATTCGAATAGGTTTACACTCTGCAGAGGTTGTACTCTTGTGCCACAACTTTTGATTACTTCCGTCAGGGATAACCCTGAATAATCGTAACTCAGTACGCGGATCATCAACCACAAACTTTCACTTATATACCCTAGTATAGGCACCTCTCCCCATGAGCTTGGCCTCCCAGTGAAGACAAACCGTCAACCTGGGAACTGCACAGGGTTTGGGTCTGACATTCACCTCATATTCACGTCATTTCACTTTCAACGGAGGCAGCCTCGGCATAACCCCTATGTCTCTTGAACCCATACTAAAATACATAAACTTCTAGTTAAGCCCTACCCATAATCAGGTATTGTGGGGGTACTTGTATAATTGGAAGGGTATCGCATCCGAACCCAATCATCAGTTTTCATCAAAATTCACCAAGTCATTCATGTGACATTCACCTTCAAAATCTTTCAAAGTCATTTCATTTCACATGTTCCCATCTAGAGTAGTCAATTTTATTTGTTTAGCACTAGCAACTAGTCATGAGGGGTGGTATCTAGCTTGGATTGCTCTAGGCTAAATTTGATGCTCTTGTTCTATCCTAGACCAAGTGAATCATGAATCAAAAAGTAAACTTTGATAAAGCATAAGCAAAATAATGGAAAGGCAAAAGCATGGTATAGGATCATTAAGCATAAAATAACATGTAATGGTGCCTTGCTCTGTTAGAGCTTTGCATTAGGGTGGCTTGCAAGAATATTAGCTTGCCTTGAGTGGGGTAGTGATCAAAGTTCTCTTCCTCTTCTTCAAAGTAGGCCTCCTCCTCCTGGTATTCCTCGGTACTAGCGTCTATGCACGAATATGAAGTATACCATGACCACACAAACTTAAATGCTAGACTAAACACACAAGTGGTTCACACAACTTATTCTAGCCTCACATCCTTATTAGCATGGTGATTGACTTTGTTTTTCTTTTAAGAAAAATAATTTCCTCTCATTACAAATATTGATTAGGATTTCTCTTTATTTCTTTGGATAAATAATTTCCTCTCATTGAATCTTATTAAGATTTAATCTCCTCAAATAATAATAGGGTATGAACATATTGTTGACTAAAGTCAACACTTCATATCTATCATTTGGAAGAATGATTTAAATGAGGGGCTACACCTCATGCAATTTAATACTAGCATGGTAAAGATTTAATATCACTAAGTAATAAAATTTGAGGTTTATTAGACCAAGGTCATTACCTCTTATTGAATTACTTAGGACCAAGATTTAATTGAGGACATACCTCACATGCTATTTAATAAATGATTTGGGGCAATTTAAATGAACTAGTAATAGCCACATAGCCATTAGTTATTCTAGTCCATGATCATATGAAGCAACTATGCTATATTTTTACATAATCATATAGAGTATTTGAAATGTGATTTATGAGAGTTAGAATCAACACAAAATCATTTATGGTTAATTTTTAATAAATTTTTGAAGTTTGAAAAGGCTCTGCCTTGTTATTTTTACCATTTGAATTCTACAATGAATCTAAATATGAGACCAGTGTGGTTTTTTAGATAATTTCATAAGATTTCCAAATATGTAAAATTTGTCAAATTTGGTTCAGTGGTTCATTCTATTTAAATTTGAAAAAGGATCTAGTGTTGAATTTGACTTGAAACAGAAAAACAAAATTTGAATTTTTGGGCCTGGCGGGAAAGCTTAACGGTCCACATGGGCGAAAAACCAACAGTCCAGCCCAGCAGCGTGGCTCACACACGTGGGCTGCCTGACAAGGTGGGCTCCACCTGTCACTGGCTCTTTAAACGTGAAACGGTATGGAGGATTGTGGGGCGTAGGATCAGAAGGGGATCATGCGGCCGTGGATCATCGTCGTCTCTAACGAGATCCCGCGCCACTGGCGGCGAGGCTATGGGGTGGGATAGCCTACTGGTGCTCCGGCGGTCGACGGCTAGGTGCGCGGCGACGTTGGCGTGGACGACGAGTCGACTAGTACCGGCGGCGTCGCTCGAGGAGGCTCCAATCGATGGCGATGGTCTGCGGGTATTAGCGGGCTCCGGCGATGTTTTGGCTAGAGCTTTGTTCGAGGAGAAGCAGGGATGGGAGGTGAAGCGATGTGTGTGAAGAATGGAGGCGCGGGAGGCTGATATTTATAGCGGCAGAGGGGAGCTGCGGGTGCCCGTGGAGGTCGAGCATGGCGCGGCCGTTCTGGTGCGCGAAGGGGCAATGCAAGGACGGCACGGGGTCGCGGGCATCATGGCGAGCCTCTCGTGCTAGCTGGCGCGGCAAAAGCAATACGAGATGGTGCAGGAGACGGCGGCGTTTGCTACGGGTCCGGCGGCAAAGTTATTCGCGGGCAGCGGTGAAAGAGAGGGCGCAGGCGCTTGAGTGTGTCTCGCGTGTAGCCGTTGGTGCGGAGATGCCGTGCGCAGAGACGGGGGTGCAGGGAAGGACGGATGCGGCGGCGCGTGCTGCCGCTCTGGCGCGTCCAGTGCGCGCTCACCGCGCAGGCTGGCATGCTTGGGCTGCTTTGGGCACGTACGGGGCTGGCCAATGCCGGCCTCTCGCGTGCCAGGGCTTGGCATGGGCTGGTGCAGGATGCTCTGGAGATGCTCTATGACAATGTTTAAAGAGAGGGAGAGGACCAGAGATGGGAGGTGGCATCGGGTGGCAAGTGTGCTCAGCATGGGCTTGCTCTGGCCATGTCAATGCTTTAATCAACAAAGAACTGGCTTGGTTTGATGTAGGGGATATAGGAGTACAACATTGATCCAGGTTTGTCTCAAGTTTAGGCAAAAAACTGATGGGTAAAAGCATGTGTTGCAAAGTTAGATTCCTGCCTGCCATGTGTTCGACCAAATGGCCGCATGAACACTTTGTTTGAATTTTGCAATTCGTTTTGGTGAGGTTGATTCAAATAATGTTTGGAGTAGAATAGTGGTGGTGGTGTGCAAAAAGGTGTTGGTTTGAGAAATTTCAAAATGGGGATGATCTATACTTTGTTTCAATGTTGCCACTTGTCACTTTTATATTGAGCAATATAGGCAGAGTCAACTATGGTGGTCAACACAAGAATTGTTAATCTTGATATGGTCTTGGATTAGGTGGAAAGAAGTGATAAGGTTTAGTTTAAGAATCTCTTAAACCAGGGGCTCAAAGTGAGTAACATTTTATTTTGGGCAGATTTGACCATTATCATATGTGGTTGGAATTTGAAATTTCCTTTGCTTTGATTTGTGTTTCTTTGATGCAAAAGAGTTTGTTATTGATATATTTATGTTTCCCAAGCATTGGCACAAGCCATTGTGGCCTTGGTTGATGATTTGCAAAAATGGACATATGTGTATGTGAGTGAGATTTGTATTTTTCCATTTCTTTTATTTCTCTCCTTTTGGGGCTCTATGATCATGTACTAGGGTTTAAGCACCTTTGCTAAACACACAAACACTCATCATGGCAATGGCACAAAAGAATGCATGCACATTATATATAGCACTAAATGCAAATAAAAGTTTTTGTTAGTTCCAAATTTTGAGCATTTGAATTCTTTGTCTTTATTGAATTGAAAACTTGGGATGTTACAAACCCTTCCACCTTACAAAAGATCTCGTCCCGAGATCTTAAAGTAAACTAGGTACTAAAGAGATCTGGGTATTCAGTCCTCATGTAGTCTTCTCGCTCCCAAGTGTCTTCTTCTTCGGTATGGTTACTCCATTGGATCTTCAGAACCTTGATACTCCTGGTGCGGGTGGTTCTGAAAGCTTCTTCTAAGATGTGAATAGGTACTTCGCGATATGTCAAGTCTGAGTTGATATCCACAGCTCGGTGATCGATGTTCTTGAAAACCTCGGTCTTCTCCGGCACTTCCAAGTATTTTCGGAGTAAGGAGATGTGAAACACATTATGTACCGCTGACATTTCTTCCGGTAATTCCAGCTGATATGATACTTCTCCTCGGCGACTCAGGACTTTGAAGGGTCCCACATATCGGGGTGCAAGCTTTCCTCTAAGCTGGAATCTCTGCATTCCTTTGAGGGGTGATACCTTGAGATACACAAAATCTCTGATAGCGAACGTCATCTCTCGGCGTCTTTTGTCAGCATAGCTCTTCTGTCTTGATTGGGCAGTCTTGAGGTACTCTCGGATCTTGTGCACCTTCTCTTCAGCTTCCCGGAGAATATCTGGTCCAAAGACTTGGCTCTCTCCGACTTCCGACCAATTCAGAGGGTACGACACTTCCTTCCGTACAGTGCTTCAAAGGGGGCCATTTGTAAGCTGGCTTGATAGCTGTTGTTGTACGAAAATTCTGCATTGGGCAGGCAGTCTTCCCACTTAGATCCATACTCAAGCACACATGCTCTCAACATATCCTCAAGTATCTGATTGACTCTTTCAGTCTGTCCATCGGTCTGTGGGTGATACGCTGTGCTGAAATTCAGCCGGGTTCCTAGTTCTTCATGTACTTTCTGCCAGAATCTTGAGGTGAATTGAGATCCTCTATCTGACACGATTGACTTCGGGGTTCCGTGCAGGCTGACTATCCGTGAGATATACAACTTTGCGAGTCTTGGTCCTTGATAGGTGGTCTTGACGGGGATGAAATGGGCGACCTTGGTCAATCTATCGACCACTACCCAAATGGAATCATTTCCTTTACTAGATTTGGGCAATCCGGTGATGAAGTCCATTCCTACAGAATCCCACTTCCATTCGGGAATCTGCAGTGGCTGCAGCAATCCTGCGGGTCGTTGATGTTCTGCTTTGACTCTTTGACAGATATCACACTTGGCAATGTAGCTTCCGATCTCTCTCTTCATTCCATGCCACCAAAATTGGTCCTTCAAATCTTGGTACATCTTGGTTCCTCCGGGATGAATGGAGTAAAGGGTGTCATGGGCTTCCTTCAAGATAACTTGCTTCAACTCTGAATCTGACGGCACACATAGGCGTCCGTTGTACCAAAGCACTCCTTCTTCATCTTCGGTGAATCCCGGTGCCTTTCCTGCAGCTATTTGGCTCTTGATTCCGTCAATACTAGAATTTACCTTATGTGCTTCTTTTATTTGACTAATCAAAGTAGGCTCTAGAGGTATCCTTCGCTAACTAGCTCCTCTAAACTGCTCAAATTATTGATGCGCTAGGTTCTCTTCTGCGATCATGGAGTTCAGCTGACACAGCTGTCTACTCAAAGCATCCGCTACCACATTGGCCTTGCCTTAGTCAAATTTATTAGGTAAGCACTCCTCCATCGATTCAGTCATATGACACCTGCCTACTCTAGTAGTTATGATCCCCTGACAAATATGGGGATTAGCCTACTTCTGCTCATATTCAGTCTGAAAATGGCTCTTGTGATCCGAATAGATCTGTCGATTACCCATGTTCAAACTTTCAGGGCTTAGCAAGCTCAAGTCAGATATCATGTTGTGCCAAGATATCACCTTGCCTTCTTGCATCAAAACACATCCAAGACCAATCTTGGAGGCATCACAGTACACGTCAAATGGCCTGGTGATGTCCGGCATGATCAATATTGGGGCTGAGGTTAATCTGCTCTTGAGTTTCTGGAAGCTCTCTTCACATTTGTCAGTCCATTCAAACTTCTTGTCCTTCTTCAACAGTTGAGTCATCGGTCTTGCGATGCTTGAGAATCCTTCAATAAATCTGCGGTAGTATCCCGCCAATCCCAGAAATGCACGCACTTCAGTTTGAGTTGTTGGGGCTTGCCATTCTGCGACAGTCTTGATTTTTGCGGGGTCCACGGCAATTCCTCCTGCAGACAAGATGTGTCCCAAGAATCCTACTTCCTTCAACCAACACTCACATTTGCTGAACTTGGCATACAACTTGTGATGTCGAAGGGTTTCCAGGATGATCTCCAGGTGTTGCTCATGTTCTTCCTCGGACTTGGAGTAGATTAGGATATCGTCGATGAAGACAATGACAAACTTGTCCAAGAAGTTCATGAAAATCTTATTCATGAGGTTCATGAAGTAAGCGGGGGCATTGGTCAATCCAAATGACATGACGTTGTACTCATACAACCATATCTGGTGGTGAAGGCAGTCTTGGGAATATCCGTTGCACGGATCTTCAGCTGATGATAACCAGTCCTAAGATCAATCTTAGAGAACACTCTGGCACCGGTCAACTGGTCAAACATGTCTTCTATCTTTGGCAAGGGGTACTTGTTCTTGATGGTGACATCGTTAAGCTTACGGTAATCCGTACATAAACGAGTGGCACCGTCCTTTTTATCCACAAACAAAACTGGCGATCTCCAGGGTGACGCACTTGGTTGGATCAAACCTTTGGCTAGCATATCATCCAGTTGCTTCTTCAGCTCCACTAACTCTGCCGGGTTCATGCTGTAAGCTCTCTGGGCTATGGGTCCTGTTCCAGGGATTAACTCAATGATAAACTCGATATCCCGATCTGGGGGCATACCGGGTAATCATCAGGAAACACATCAGGGTATCTACAGACTACCCTGATCCGATCCAAGGTGGGCTTGGCTAAACTCGTTGCAGGTAAACTTTCTGGGCAGCCTTTCAGATACGTGCTCTACTAACACTCCGGTGCTACTAGTCATGGTGATGGCCTTCTTGGCACAATCAATCAATCCATGATGCTTGGACATCCAATCCATACCCAGTACTACTTCCAAACCTTTGTTCCCAGAACAATCAAATTTGCATAAAAATCTATTTCATGAATTCTGATAGGCACATCTTTGCAAATTTTTCTAGCTTTTGTAGTTGAACCGAGTATTTGAACTATCATAACATGCTTCAAACTGATGGGTTGAATCTTACTAGTGCATGCAAAATCCTCAGTAACAAATGAATGCGATGCTCCAGAATCAAACAACACTCTTGCAGGTACTGAGTTAATAGAGAACATACCTAGCACAACATCTGATGCTTCCTGGGCTTCTTCGGCGCTCATGTGAAAGAGGCGGCCACTGCGGTTGTTGGGGTTGTTGGGAGTGAACTTTCTACCGGTGGAGACACGGCGTTGCTGCTGAGCAGGTGCAGAGGTGTTGGGGGCAGTCTTTGCTAACCTTTTGGGGCACTCATTGGAGTAGTGTCCCACAATTCCACATTCATAGCATGTGATGGTGGACTTGTCCTTGGGGGCGACGGTGCGTTGCTCCCAGTCCTTGGAGTAGTGTTGGTGTTGCTGTGGTTGCCGGGGGCTCTCATTGGGGGTGGTGTTGAAATGGTTGGTGTTGGCATGGTGGGGGTTGTTGTTGTTGTTGTTGTTGTTGTGGCCTCCTGGCCTAGGGTGTCCTCCACTCCGGTTCTGGAAACCCGGACGTGACATCTGCATTTGCGACATGTTGTTTCTTGGGGCAAACCCTCCGCTTGAGCTGGGGCGATTCCTTGGGGTATTGCCGGGCCCACTCTGGTGCATCATGCGGCGTTTGCTATTCTCGTTGGCTTGGTTGAGTTTTCCCTCCATCTGGATGGCTGAGTCAACCAGGGCTTCAAGGTCAGCAAAAGGAATGTTGACCAGTACAGTCTGCACCTCATTGTGCAACCCGTTCAGGAATCTCTCCTTCCTCTTCTCAGTGGTATCAGTCTCATCCGGGGCGTACCTTGACAGAGTGAGGAATCTGTCGCGGTATTCCACCACGGTCATTCTGCCCTGCTTGAGCTCCCTGAACTCGTCCCTCATCTTCTTGATTAGACCCGGGGGCACGTGATACTTGCTGAACTTGAGCTTGAAATCTTCCCAAGTCATCATTTGTACGGCATTCAATGCACGGGCACTCGTCCACCAGGCTCGTGCAGGTCCTGCCAAGTAGTGTGTGGCAAACAGCACCTTACCATTGGCTTCCACTCCGGCAACTTCTAGATTGTTCTCCATAGTTTGGAGCCAATCATCAGCATCAAAGGGCTCTTCAGTCTTGCTGAACACATGTGGGTTGGTGTTCTGGAAGTTCTTCAGCTTGGATCCCGGGTGATCATGGTTTCCATGGCCTTGGTTGTTCTGAGCTATCTGTTGCAGCGCAGCGATATTGGCTTGCCTTTCAGCTCTTTCAGCTTCTATCTGCCATCATCATCTGCAACATCTGCATCATTGCATCCTGATTTGTGCTGCGAGTTGGAGGGGCCATCTAAACATTGAGATAGATCATGAGATGAGAGGGAATTTTCTATGGCTTGTTTTGGGTAAAGTTCAAAAATTTTAAAACTTGAGTTCTTAACATGTTGAATTTAAACACACTTTTATTCATTCAAGGAGCACACATTACAAACTAACACACCGGATGGTTTGAAGAACCATTTCACCGTTCTACGATACAAGGGACCGATACAAACTCACACCTTCTCAAGTGCTCATGTGAAACAACTCTGCATCAACATTGATCGGGAAGGAATCATCCATCCCGACTTCCATGTACTCATAGCCATCCACATAGGGGTGGAAGGCCAAGTCTTCCTCTTCTTCCTCCTCATAGTCATCGTCATTGCTCACGTAGGAGTATCCATCTCCCTGGATGTCTTCTCCTTCTCCTTCCAGGTCCTTGAGCTGGTCTTCCTGGGCCTTGACGGTCTCCTTCAGTGAGGCGATCTTGGTGCGGAGGAGAGCGATGGTGTAGTCCTTCTTCGCATTCTGGCGGCGAAGAGTCTTGCGCTCCTTGGCAAGGATCTTGATGGTCTCAGCCTGCTGTGCCAGCTGGAGGTAGGTGTGGTTGGCGTAGGCGCGGGAGTTGTCCAGCTCCATGCGAGTCTCGCACAGCATGAAGTCAAGGTGCTCCACATGGTGCTTCACCTCGGGGTGAGGTGACAGATCCATCGGTGCTCCCATGGAGTCGTGCCTTGCAAGATGGAAGAAGCGGGTTCCCCGAATCCGGGGCAGGTTCTGCCCACACTGACGGGCAAGTGCTTCTTGCATGGCGCGAGCTAGTCCGTTCGCCTAGTTGTTCTCCCTCAAGGAGAACTGGATCCTTGATACGTCTCAAACGTATCTATAATTTATGATGTTCCATGCTTGTTTTATGACAATACTTACATGTTTTGTTCATACTTTATATCGTTTTGATGCATTTTCCGGAACTAACCTATTAACAAGATGCCACAAGGTTCTGTTTTCTGTTGTTTTTGGTTCCAGAAAGGCTGTTCGGGCAATATTCTCGGAATTCGACGAAACGAAGACCAAACATCATAATTCACCGAGACACCAGACACCGAAGGGGAGTCGAGGGGAGGCCCGGGGCCCCTGCACCATAGGCCGCGCGGGCTCCACCCCCGCCGCGCGGCCTATGGGGAGGGAGCCCTGGCGCCCTTCCGACTCCGCCTCTTCGCCTATTTAACCCCTCGTGACCTAAAAACACGATACGATTGACGAAACTCCAGAAACATCCAGGGCGCCGCCATCGCGAAACTCCATTCGGGGGACAAAGTCTCTGTTCCGGCACCCTGACGGGGAATTGCCCCCGGAGCCATCTCCATCGACACCACCGCCATCTCCATCGCCATCGCTGTCTCCTATGATGAGGAGGGAGTAGTTCTCCCCGGGCTGAGGGCTCTACCGTAGCTATGTGGTTAATCTCTCTCTGTACTCCAATACAATGATCTCATGAATTGCTTGCATGATTGAGATCCATATGATGAGCTTTGTATCGCTACTAGTCTATGTGCTACTCATGTGATGTTATTAAAGTAGTTTATTCCTCCTGCATGGTGTAAAGGTGCCAGTGTGTGCATCATGTGGTTCTTGTCGTAGGCTATGATCATGATCTCTTGTAGGTTATGGAGTTAATTATCATTATGATAGTATTGATGTGATCTATTCCTCCTTTCATAGTGTAATGTGGACAGTGTGTATGCTATGTTAGTTATTGGTTTATTTTGCAAAGATCTATTATGCTCTAAGGTTACTTAAATATGAATGTCGAATGTTGTGGCGCTTGTTAACTCCGGCTTGAGGGAGCTCTTGTAGCCCTACACAACGAATGGTGTTTGTCATCCAACAAAAGAGTGTATGTAGCACAAACGAGAGAAGTTATTATTTATTATGCGATCAATGTTGAGAGTGTCCACAAGTGAAAGTATGATCCCTAGGCCTTGTTTCCAATACTGCAAACACCGCTTATTTACTGTTCTGTTGCATGTTTACTCGCTGCCATATTTTATTCAGATTGCTATTACCACTCATATACATCCATACTACTTGTATTTCACTATCTCTTCGCCGAACTAGTGCACCTATACATCTGACAAGTGTATTAGGTGTGTTGGGGACACAAGAGACTTCTTGTATCGTGATTGCAGGGTTGCTTGAGAGGGATATCTTTGACCTCTTCCTCCCTGAGTTCGATAAACCTTTGGTGATTCACTTAAGGGAAACTTGCTACTGTTCTACAAACCTCTGCTCTTGGAGGGCCAACACTGTCTACAAGAATAGAAGTACCCGTAGACATCAAGCTATTTTCTGGCGCCGTTGCCGGGGAGGTAAGGTAAAAGGTATTCACATCCTCCGACTACTAAGTTATTTCTTAGCATTGTTGCCGGTGTGTGAGTGCTCAAAGCTATTTCCTTTAGATCCTGCAATTGCATCTTTTTGTTTCTTGTTTTTATTTTCACTAGTTAGGCATAATGGAAAACAACAAAAAATTTAGTGAGCTTTTTAATCTTTTTCCTGATTTAGAATTGCTTGATGCGAAAATTAAAAAACCTATAGAACCTTATTTGCATGCTAGTAGCAATGTTATTAGTATGAATGCAATTACTGCTAATGCTATGGAGAAGTCTAAGCTTGGGGAAGCTAGTTTATGTGATCTTTTTAGCTTCCCATCTTTAGGGGAGAAAATTTGCTCTGATAATATTTTATCTCCCATATGCGATAACTCTAATGATGCTTGTGATATTTAAATCCACCTACTGAAAGTATTCCGTATAAAATACCCATGAAAATTATTGAACGTGTTGTGGATAACCGCTATGAAGGGGATGGAACTGTCCATCCTGGAGATCATTTACTTTCTTTGCATGAATTATGTGGGTTATTCAAGTGTGCAGGTATCTCTATGGATGAAGTTAGGAAGAAATTATTTGTTATGTCGCTGTCTGGTAAAGCGGCGCATTGGTATAAACTGCTGAAGGATGGGCGATCTCTTGATTGGAAGGATATTGTGCCTCTATTTTATTCTAAATTCTATCCTCCAAGTGAAATTCACAAAGACCGAAACCGTATATATAATTTCTGGCCTCATGATGGAGAGAGTATTGCCCAAGCATGGGAGAGATTGAAGTCCTTAATGCTCAAATGCCCCAATCATGAGCTTCCCGGTAATGTTATCATTGATAATTTCTATGCAAGACTTTCTTTTCAGGATAAAACCTTGCTGGATACTGCTTGTTCTGGATCATTCACACGCAAGAAAGAAGAGTTTAAATGGGACCTTCTTAATCGGATTCAGGAGAACGCTGAAGATTGGGAGAATGACAAAGGTAGAGAGTCGGGTATAAATTATGATTATGAATGCATTGAAACTTTTATGGATACTGATAAATTTCGAAATATGAGTGCTACTTATGGTCTTGACTCTCAAGTTGTTGCAAATTTTTATAAAGCTTTTGCTTCTCACATTGAATTGCCTAGGAAGAATTTTGATAAGTATCATGAACCTTTTAAAGACGCTTGCATGAAGGATGAAACTGTTATTAAAGATTGCAATGAACATGTTGAAACTTCTGAAAATGCTATTTCCTATAAGCATGTTAATTTTTGTGGAATACATAGAATTTGTGAAATTAATCAAATCGAAGATGAATATTGTATCCATTATAGGAATGAAAAAACTAGAAAGTGGTCTAGGGCTCTAGATGATCTTGGAGAAAAAGTGTGCGCCCTCTATCCTTTTATTTGTGAATGTTGCCATAGAGTTGGTCATTTTAATTTTCAATGCTCCTCCAATGATAATTCGAACCCCATAAGTGCTGCAAATTTGTATTGTGATAATGAAATTACTCCTAATCAGCATGATGAACTTACCTTATTTTTGAAGTGTGAAGAGTTATCAAGAAAAATTTCTTTGTTAGATATTAATGATCTTGATATTGATGATGTCCTGCATGGGTGTCTTTCTTATTGCATTAATAATTGCCATACAAATACTTACATACAAAATATTTTAGAAGAAGACACTTTGCCAAAATATGATAGGACCGCTATGTGTTTCAAACTTATTAATGAAAAGAAGGAATCCTCCAAGGTTTCTTCTATTGTTTCTGGAAATAAAGCAGGTCATGTGGAGAAGCCTTTTCCTCCTAAATAAGGGAACGAGGAGAAGGAAGAAGAAGAAGAAGAAGAAGAAGAAGAAGAAGAAGAAGAAGAAGAAGAAGAGGGGGAATAAGAAGAAAGAGGCAACAGCATATCCCCGCGTGTATGAGGTAACAATAGGTAACCGTAAGTATGTTGATCCTAATGATTATTATGATAATGAATCTGAGTACGATGATCTTCCTATACCCTTTACCCATATTAGTGATCATGATTTGGAAGAGCACACTACCCTTGATATTGGAAATCTCTTTGGTACTGATTATGAAAGTAATGATGATAGCATTATGCATGTCCCCTCAAACGATGATATTGAAAGCTCTAAGCTTGGGGATGTTGTGCTTGAAGATCCTATATTTAAGACCTCTACTTTTAGTGAAAATGATTATATTACATATTCTGGCTTAGATAATCGCTATAGAGATGGATATGACACATGTTACAATTATCCTTATGAAACTTGTCATAGTTATGATGGGCTTGCCAAAAACCATTCCCTTAGTATGTAACTTGTTTACCATGTTCAAATTCTTGATAATGATCCTGTTCCAATTACTATTAATGAGAAGAGTTTTTCTTATGTCAAAAATGATACCTTTATGCATATGAACCATGATAAGAATGTATTAAGTTATGGTTATATTGTGGATTTCATCAATGATGCTACTGAAAGTTATTATGAGATAGAGAAACACGGTTGTGTGCATCTTAATAATATTAAGTTTCCCCTCTCTATGTTGAGAATCTTGAAGTTACTCGTGTCTTATCTTCTTATGCTTGTCACTTTGTTCTTCATGAATGTATTTGTGTACAAAATTACTTTTCATAGGAAGAGGGTTAGGCTTAAATTTGCTTCATACTACCTTTTTGATTCTCTCTTTGCTGCGACTCTCATCCGTATGAGAGCATCATCATTAAAATTACTGAGCCCATCTTAATGGCTAATAAGAAAGAACTTTTGGGAGATAACCCATGCGTTTATTTTGCTACTGTTTTGTTGTGTCTTGGAAGTTGTTACTACTGTAGAAACCTCTCCTTATCATGTTTTTGTGCCAAGTAAAGTCTCTATGGTAAAGTTGACACTAGATTTGGATTACTGCGCAAAAACAGAATTGTTGTCTGTCACGAATTCGCGCAGATCTCTCTGTAGAAGAGTCAAAAAAATCTGCAAATTTACGTGCGTGATCCTCATATATGTACGCAACTTTCATTAGTTTTGAGTTTTTCCATCTGAGCAAGTTAAGTGCCCCTGAAAAATTCGTCTTTACGGACTGTTCTGTTTTTGACAGATTCTGCCTTTTATTTCGCATTGCCGCTTTTGCTATGTTGAATGAGTTTCTTTGTTCCATTAACTTTCAGAAGCTTTGAGCAATGTCCAGAAGTGTTAAGAATGATTGTGTCACCTCTGAACATGTGAATTTTGATTATGCACTAAACCTCTAATTAGTTTTCTTGAAGTTTGGTGTGGAGGAAGTTTTCAAGGGTCAATAGAAGAGGATGATATACTATGATCAAGAAGAGTGAAAGGTCTAAGCATGGGGATGCCCCGGTGGTTCATCTCTGCATATTTTAAGAAGACTCAAGCATCTAAGCTTGGGGATGCCCAAGGCATCCCTTCTTCATCGACAACTTATCAGGTCACTTCTAGTGAAACTATATTTTTATTCCGTCACATCTTATGTACTTTACATGGAGCGTCTGTGTGCTTTTATTTTTGTTTTGTTATTTTCATTCTCTGAAAAAATTCATGCTTGTGTGGGAGAGAGACACGCTCCGCTGTTGCGTATGAACACATGTGTTCTTAGCTTTACTTTTAATGTTCATGGCGAAGGTTGAAAACTGCTTCGTTCATTGTTATATGGTTGGAAATAGGAAATGCTTCATGTGGTAAATGGTATAATGTCTTGAATAATTTGATACTTGGCAATTGTTGTGCTCATATAGATCATGTTTAAGCTCTTGCATCATATACTTTGCACCTATTAATGAAGAACTACATAGAGCTTGTTAAAATTTGGTCTCTCTAAGTCTAGATATTTTCTGGTTAAGGTGTTTGAACAACAAGGAGACGATGTAAAGTCTTATAATGCTTACAATATGTTCATATGTGAGTCTTGCTGCACCGTTTTATACTTGAGTTTGCTTCAAACAACCTTGCTAGCCTAGCCTTGTATTGAGAGGGATTCTTCTCGTGCATCCAAATCCTTGAGCCAAAAACTATGCCAATTGTGTCCACCATACCTACCTACCACATGGTATTTCTCCGCCATTCCAAAGTAAATTGCTTGAGTGCTATCTTTAAACAATTCAAAAGTTATTACCTCTTATTTGTGTCAATGTTTTATAGCTCATGAGGAAGTATGTGGAGTTTATCTTTCACCAATGGACTATTGGATTCATCCGCTTATCCAATAATTTTGCAAAAAGAGCTGGCAATGGGGTTCCCAGCCCCGAATTAATTAACTTTCATAAATTTATAAATAGACACTCCTCCATGGTATGTGATTATTGGACGGCACCCGAGGATTCGGTTAGCCATGGCTTGAGAAAGCAAAGGTGGGGAGGAGTGTCATCTAAATAAAACTAAAATAAAAAGGCACTCCTTCATGGTATGAGATTGTTGGGCACCCGAGGATTCGGTTAGCCATGGTTTGTGAAAGCAAGGTTGGAAGGAGTGCCACCCAAAAATAAAATTTCATGGGAGCCGCTCTTTGAAAGTCTGTCTGGCAAGGGGGTTATAGTGCCCACTACCATTCGTTGACAACAACAAACACCGCTCAAAACTTTACTTTTTATGCTCTCTTATGTTTTCAAAATAAAAGCTCTAGCACAAATATAGCAATCAATGCTTCCCTCTGCGAAGGTCCATTCTTTTACCTTATTGTTGAGTCAGTTTACCTACTTCTTTCTATCTTAGAAGCAAACACTTGTGTAAACTGTTTGCATTGATTCTTACATGTTTACCTATTGCACTTGTTATATTACTTTATGTTGACAATTATCCATGAGATATACATGTTGAAGTTGAAAGCAACCGCTGAAACTTATATCTTCCTTTGTGTTGTTTCAAAGCTTTTTACTAAGAATTTATTGCTTATGAGTTAGCTCTTATGCAAGTCTTATTGATGCTTGTCTTGAAAGTACTATTCGTGAAAAGTCTTTGCTATACGATTCAGTTGCTTACTCATTGTCTTCATCATTGCTTAGAATCGCTGCATTCATCTCATATGCTTTAGAATAATGTTGATCAAGATTATGTTGGTAGCATGTCACTTCAGAAATTATTTGTTGTTATCGTTTACCTACTCGAGGGCGAGTAGGAACTAAGCTTGGGGATGCTTGATACGTCTCAAACGTATCTATAATTTCTGATGTTCCATGCTTGTTTTATGACAATACTTACATGTTTTGTTCATACTTTATATCGTTTTGATGCATTTTCCGGAACTAACCTATTAACAAGATGCCAGTGCCAGTTCCTGTTTTTGGTTCCAGAAAGGCTGTTCGGGCAATATTCTCGGAATTCGACGAAACGAAGACCAAACATCATAATTCACCGAGACAGACCAGGACATCGAAGGGGAGTCAAAGGGGAGGCCTGGGGCCCCAGACCATAGGGCCGCGTGGGCTCCACCCTGGCCGCGCCGGCCTATGGGGAGGAGCCCTGGCGCCCTTCCGACTCCGCCTCTTCGCCTATTTAACCCCTCGTGACCTAAAAACATGATACGATTGACGAAACTCCGAAAACATCAAGGGCGCCGCCGCCATCGCGAAACTCCAACCGGGGGACAGAAGTCTCGTTCCGGCACCCCGGGACGGGGAATTGCCCCGGAGCCATCTCCATCGACACCACGCCATCTCCATCGCCATCGCTGTCTCCTATGATAAGGAGGGAGTAGTTCCCCGGGCTGAGGGCTCTACCGTAGCTATGTGGTTAATCTCTCTCTGTACTCCAATACAATGATCTCATGAATTGCTTGCATGATTGAGATCCATATGATGAGCTTTGTATCGCTACTAGTCTATGTGCTACTCATGTGATGTTATTAAAGTAGTTTATTCCTCCCGCATGGTGTAAAGGTGCCAGTGTGTGCATCATGTGGTTCTTGTCGTAGGCTATGATCATGATCTCTTGTAGGTTATGGAGTTAATTATCATTATGATAGTATTGATGTGATCTATTCCTCCTTTCATAGTGTAATGTGGACAGTGTGTATGCTATGTTAGTTCTTGGTTTATTTTGCAAAGATCTATTATGCTCTAAGGTTACTTAAATATGAATGCCGAATGTTGTGGCGCTTGTTAACTCCGGCTTGAGGGAGCTCTTGTAGACCTACACAACGAATGGTGTTTGTCATCCAACAAAAGAGTGTATGTAGCACAAACGAGAGAAGTTATTATTTATTATGCGATCAATGTTGAGAGTGTCCACTAGTGAAAGTATGATACCTAGGCCTTGTTTCCAATACTGCAAACACCGCTTATTTACTGTTCTGTTGCATGTTTACTCGCTGCCATATTTTATTCAGATTGCTATTACCACTCATATACATCCATACTACTTGTATTTCACTATCTCTTCGCCGAACTAGTGCACCTATACATCTGACAAGTGTATTAGGTGTGTTGGGGACACAAGAGACTTCTTGTATCGTGATTGCAGGGTTGCTTGAGAGGGATATCTTTTACCTCTTCCTCCCTGAGTTCGATAAACCTTGGGTGATTCACTTAAGGAAAACTTGTTGCTGTTCTACAAACCTCTGCTCTTGGAGGCCCAACACTGTCTACAAGAATATAAGTACCCGTAGACATCAATCCTCTCGGACATGGGTGGCTCCAGCTTCCCGCGCAGGTCAGCGATGATGACCCACTGCAGTTGTACTCCGGGCTGGTCGTTGACTTGACCCCCGAAGAACTCCGGGAACGGGCGCTCGAGGTACTCAGCTAGCTCCTTCAAGTCCTTCTCGAAAATCAGGCCTCCTCCATTGCCCAACTGCTAGAACTTGGTCTGGGTGAACTGCTCCATCTGTAGAGGAATTGGATGAGTAAGTTAGAGAAGTGCAAGTGTTCAAAATTTTAGGTAGCTTTACAAGGAAGAGCATGAACTTATTGTTTTGAAAAAGATCTCAAAGGTAAGAGTGTGATTATGTTTTCATAACTATTCACTTCATTGGTTTTGAAACTAAGTTTTTCAGACGTCCATTCTAACTAGGGTCTCCTAAGGTCAAACAATGGCTCTGATACCAACTTGTCAACACCCAGATTTTTAAGTCCAGATACCTATTATGCCATACATCGCAATCCCAGGAAGATTGTTTTTGCGAGACATAACAATTGAATATCATAGAGTCATCATTTATTACAACACATAATCGTCTTACAATAATAGATCACATGATCCAATATTACACAAATAGTTGATCTAATGATCTACAACACAATACGTAGCAGAAGCGAAGTAGTAGTGGACTATCTATTCCACAGGCAACGCTTGACGTCAGAAGATGCTCCTAGTTATTGTAGACGTCCTGTTGACCGTCGTCTTGGTACTGTTGCTCCTCTTCATAGTCTGGCATTTGAATAGCCAGGGACACAGCCATGAGTACTTTAAAGTACTCGCAAACTAATACTAATTTAAGTACCTATCAATTTTAATAAGGGGGTGCTAAGCTCTAGGTTTATTTGTATAAAGCCAAGTTTAGCTCATAAACATTTACTAACGACTCTTCATTTGCTAGACTAACTCAAGGGGGAATATTAGTGTCATTCCCACAACTCAGTTGTGATTCAAGTCAAGTCACCTTTCAATTCATCATTCCTTTTTAAGAAAAAGATCTGACAACGGAACAGTATGGCATTTCCAATCGTCCGTAACCATGGACACGGCTATTCGAATAGGTTTACACTCTGCAGAGGTTGTACTCTTGTGCCACAACTTTTGATTACATCCGTCATGGATAACCCTGAATCATCGTAACTTATATACCCTAACCTTTCACTTATATACCCTAGTATAGGCACCTCTCCCCATGAGCTTGGCCTCCCGGTGAAGACAAACCGTCAACCTGGGAACTACACAGGCCTTGGGTCTGACATTCACCTCATATTCACATCATTTCACTTTCAACGGAGGCAGCCTCGGCATAACCCCTATGACGCTTGTTTAGATGGAACCCATACTAAAATACATAAACTTCTAGTTAAGCCCAACCCATAATCAGGTATTGTGGGGGTACTTGTATAATTGGAAGGGTATCGCATCCGAACCCAATCATCAGTTTTCATCAAAATTCACCAAGTCATTCATGCCACATTAACCTTCAAAATCTTTCAAAGTCATTTCATTTCACATGTTCCCATCTAGAGTAGTCAATTTTATTTGTTTAGCACTAGCAACTAGTCATGAGGGGTGGTATCTAGCTTGGATTGCTCTAGGATAAATTTGATGCTCTTGTTCTATCCTAGACCAAGTGAATCATGAATCAAAAAGTAAACTTTGATAAAGCATAAGAAAAATAATGGAAAGGCAAAAGCATGGAATAGGATCATTAAGCATAAAATAACATGTAATGGTGCCTTGCTCTGTTAGAGCTTTGCATTAGGGTGGCTTGCAAGAATATTAGCTTGCCTTGAGTGGGGTAGCGATCAAAGTTCTCTTCCTCTTCTTCAAAGTAGGCCTCCTCCTCCGGGTATTCCTCGGTACTAGCGTCTATACACGAATACGAAGTATACCATCACCACACAAACTTAAATGCTAGACTAAACACACAAGTGGTTCACACAACTTATTCTTGCCTCACATCCTTATTATCATGCTGATTGACTTTGTTTTTCTTTTAAGAAAAATAATTTCCACTCATTACAAATATTGATTAGGATTTCTCTTTATTTCTTTGGAGAAATAATTTCCTCTCATTGAATCTTATTAAGATTTAATCTCCTCAAATAATAATAGGGTATGAATATATGTTGACTAAAGTCAACACTTCATATCTATCATTTGGAAGAATGATTTAAATGAGGGGCTACACCTCATGCAATTTAATACTAGCATGGTAAAGATTTAATATCACTAAGTAATAAAATATGAGGTTTATTAGACCAAGGTCATTACCTCTTATTGAATTACTTAGGACCAAGATATAATTGAGGACATACCTCACCTGCTATTTAATAAATGATTTGGGGCAATTTAAATGAACTAGTAATAGCCACATAGCCATTAGTTATTCTAGTCCATGATCATATGAAGCAACTATGCTATATTTTTACATAATCATGTAGAGTATTTGAAATTTGATTTATGAGAGTTGGAATCAACTCAAAATCATTTATGGTTAATTTTTAATAAATGTTTGAAGTTTGAAAAGGCTCTGCCTTGTTATTTTTACTATTTGAATTCTATAGTGAATCTAAATATTAGACCAGTGTGGTTGTTGAGATAATTTCATAAGCTTTCCAAATATATAAAATTTTTCAAAGTTGGTTCCGTGGATTTCATTCTATTTCAATTTGAAAAAGGATCCAGTGTTGAATTTGACTTGAAACAGAAAAACAAAATTTGAATTTTTGGGCCTGGAGGGAAAGCTTAACGGGCCACATGGGCGAAAAACCAACGGGCCAGCCCGCAGCGTGGCTCACACGCGTGGGCTGCCTGACAAGGTGGGCTCCACCTGTGACTGGCTCTTTAAACGCGAAACGGTATGGAGGATTGTGGGGCGTAGGATCAGAAGGGGATCGTGCGGCCGTGGATCATCGTCGTCTCCGACGAGATCACGCGCCACTTGCGGCGAGGCTAGGGGTGGGAGAGCCTATCGGTGCTCCGGCGGTCGACGGCGAGGTGCGCGGCGACATTGGCGTGGACGACGAGTCGGCTGGTACCAGCGGCGTTGCTCGAGGAGGCTCCAATCGACGGCGATGATCTGCGGGTACTGGCAGGCTCCGACGACAAATTGAGGTGGCTCCAGCGATGATTTGGCTAGAGCTTTGTTCGAGGAGAAGCAGGGATGGGAGGAGAAGCGATGTGTGTGAAGAATGGAGGCGTGGGAGGCTGCTATTAATAGCGGCGGAGGGGAGCTGCGGGTGCCCGTGGAGGTCGAGCATGGCGCGGCCGTTCTGGTGCGCGAAGGGGCAATGCAAGGACGGCACGGGGTCGCGGGCATCATGGCGAGCCTCGCGTGCTAGCTGGCGCGGCAAAAGCAAGACGGGAGGGTGCAGGAGGCGGCGGCGTTTGCTACGGGTCCGGTGGCAAAGTTATTCGCGGGCGGCGGTGACAGAGAGGGCGCAAGCGCTTGAGTGTGTCTCGCGTGTAGCCGTTGGTGCGGAGATGCCGTGCGCAGAGACGGGGGTGCAGGGAAGGATGGATGCGGCGGCGCGTGCTGCCGCTCTGGCGCGTCTAGTGCGTGCTCACCGC
This sequence comes from Lolium multiflorum, assembly GCA_030979885.1. Classification (NCBI taxonomy): domain Eukaryota; kingdom Viridiplantae; phylum Streptophyta; class Magnoliopsida; order Poales; family Poaceae; genus Lolium; species Lolium multiflorum. Next base: position 128,814,903 of record CM061749.1, read on the forward strand.
GCAGGCTGGCATGCCTGGGCTGCTCTGGGCACGTACGGGGCTGGCCAATGCCGGCCTCTCGCGTGACAGGGCTTGGCATGGGCTGGTGCAGGATGCTCTAGAGATGCTCTCTGACAAGGTTTAAAGAGAGGGAGAGGACCAGAGATGGGAGGTGGCATGGGGTGGAAAGTGTGCTCGGCATGGGCTTGCTCTGGCCATGTCAATGCTTTAATCAACAAAGAACGGGCTTGGTTTGATGTAGGGGACATAGGAGTACAGCAATGATCCAGGTTTGTCTCAAGTTTAGGCAAAGAACTGCTGGGTAAAAGCATGTGTTGCAATGTTAGATTCCTGCCTGCCATGTGTTCGACCAAATGGCCGCATGAACACTTTGTTTGAATTTTGCAATTATTTTTGGTGAGGTTGATTCAAATAATGTTTGGAGTAGAATGGTGGTGGTGGTGTGCAAAAAGGTGCTGGTTAGAGAAATTTCAAATGGGGATGATCTATACTTTGTTTCAATGTTGCCACTTGTCACCTTTATATTGAGCAATATAGGCAGAGTCAACTATGGTGGTCAACAAAAGAATTGTTCATCTTGATATGGTCTTCGATGAGGTGGAAAGAAGTGAGAAGGTATAGTTTAAGAATCTCTTAAACCAGGGGCTCAAAGTGAGTAACATTTTATTTTGGGCAGATTTGACCATTATCATATGTGGTTGGAATTTGAAATTTCCTTTGCTTTGATTTGTGTTTCTTTGATGCAAAAGTGGTTGTTATTGATATATTTATGTTTCCCAAGCATTGGAACAAGCCATTGTGGCCTTGGTTGATGATTTGCAAAAATGGCCATATGTGTATGTGAGTGAGATTTGTATTTTTCCATTTCTTTTATTTCTCTCCTTTTGGGGCTCTATGATCATGTACTAGGGTTTAAGCACCTTTGCTAAACACACAAACACTCATCATGGCAATGGCACAAAAGAATGCATGCACATTATGTATAGCACTATATGCAAATAAAAGTTTTTGTTAGTTCCAAATTTTGAGCATTTGAATTCTTTGTCTTTATTGAATTGAAAACTTGGGATGTTACACCTACCTAAGGTAGAGGAGGGCGATTGTATGATGTGTGGTGTAGCATTGCACGGTTGCTGAGGCCCGGGGGGCTGGTCGAGCAGGCGACCCTGTCGTAGGGTCCAGTCGCAGTTTTCGCTTGACGGTGTAAGGAGTGTGGGTTAGTCCGATCCTGGTATTGCGACTGGCCAGCACACCACATCCTTGTTAGCCGAGCTACTTGGCTGTTATGGACTGCGCTACAAGCAGCAGCAAGCGAAAGTCTCCCAGTTTTGTCGCTTTGCTCGTTGCGCGATTTGGGAGATATGTTCGTGCGTTGCACAGGGGCGGGCGGCGAGTGCGAATGATGAGACTGAAAGCTTTATTGATATTCAGGTTTCGCATACATGGCGACTTGGTGTACAATCGCTGGAGGAGGTTGACGTTCCAGGGACGCTCAACCTTCCTAGTAAGGGGCTCACCGTTGTCGTCCTTGCGGGCGTCGATGAGGTAGTAGGCGTCGTTGCCGAGGGCTCGGCTGATGGCGAATGGCCCTTCCCATGGGGGAGATTATTTGTGTATGCCTTTTTTGTCCTAGATTAGCTGAAGGACGAGGTCGCCTTCTTCGAAGGAGCGACTGCGGACGCGACGACTGTGGTAGCGGCGAAGGCCTTGCTGGTAGATGGCCGTCCTAGAGAGTGCGAGGTCTCGTGCCTCGTCGAGGAGGTCAACGTCGTCTTGCCGAGCGTGCTCGTTCTCTTCTTCGGCGTAGTTTACAACTCGTGGTGAGTCGTGGGTGATGTCGGTGGGCATGACAGCTTCGGCACCGTACACCAGGAAGAAGAGCGTGTAGCCGTTCAACCTATTCGGTGTTGTGCGAATGCCCCAGAGTACGGAAGGGAGTTCTTCCGCCCAGCATCCGACCGCACGTTCCAGGGGTACCACCAGTCGTGGTTTGATTCCGTGGAGGATGATCTGGTTCGCCCTTTCTGCTTGCCCGTTCGACTCGGGGTGTGCGACTGAAGCGAGATCGAGTCGGATGCCGTTTTCTTCGCAGAAATCGGCCATTTCCCCTTTGGCGATGTTTGTGCCATTGTCGGTGATGATGCTATGAGGGTATCCGTAGCGGTAGATCAACTCCCGTAGGAATTTGGTGGCTGTTTTGCCGTCGCACTTCTTGATGGGTTTCGCTTCCACCCATTTGGTGTATTTGTCCACGGCGACGAGGAGGTGAGTGTACCTGCCGGGAGCTGTCTTGAACTTCCCCACCATGTCCATGCCCCAGACGGCGAATGGCTAGGTGAGGGGTATGGTCTTTAGTGACGAGCCCGACATGTGCGATTGACTCGCATACTTCTGGCACCCGGCGCATGCGCGAACGAGGTCGACTACGTCGGAGTGAGCCGTAGGCCAATAGAAGCCGTGTCGAAGGGCTTTGGCCACGATTGAGCGTGCGCCCACGTGATGTCCGCAGTCCCCTGCGTGGATGTCGCGCAGGATTTTGTGGCCTTCCTCTGAGGTGACACATCGCTGAAATACTCCGGAGATGCTGCGCTTGTATAGCTCGTTGTTGATGATGGTGAAGGACTTGCAACGGCGCACGACCATACGTGCTTTAGCTTCATCCATCGACAGGACTTGCCGCTCGAGGAATTTCATGTATGGTTCCGTCCAACCTGCAGCATCGGAGATGACAGCGACTAGCACGGAGTCGGGTGCGGGTGGCTCGTCGATTTCAATTTCTCGGGCCACACACACCGATGAGTGGGTGAGGATGTCGAGGAAGACTCCTGGAGGAGGTGGCAGTCGCTTGGACCCTAGACTGGCTAGAGCGTCTGCTTCCTCGTTCTTGCGCCTGTCGACCCACTCGACGATGTGACCAGCGAAGCTGGCGCCGGCATGGTCGACCGCTCGCTTGTAAGCGATCATGTTGGCATCGGTGGCGTCGCAGGTGCCGGATGTTTGGCTGGCGACGAGGCAGCGTAAGCGTCTTGCGCCCATTTCCTTTGCGATGCGCATGCCATGCAGCAGTGCCTCGTACTTGGCCTTGTTGTTGGTGCAGGGTTCGAATCGGAGCTGCAGGACGTATCTCATGATGTCACCTTTTGGCGAGGTGAGGACGACCCCTGCCCCTGCTCCTTCGAGGTTTTTGGAGCCGTCAAAGTGTAGTGTCCAATGCTTGAGGACCACCGGGGAGCTCGGCTGCTGGGCTTCTTCCCAGTCGGCGAGGAATTCGGCTAGCGCTTGAGACTTGATTGCATGGCGTGACTCGTACGTGATGTTGTGGACGCCGAGTTCGACTGCCCACTTGGCGATCCGACCGGTTGCATCGCGGTTACGGATGATGTCGGTGAGTGGCGTTGAGGCGACCACCTTGATGGGATGCTCGTGGAAGTAAGGGGCCAGTCGCCGCTGGGCCCTGAGTACTACGTATACCAATTTTTGGTAGTGTGGGTACCGCTGCTTCGACTCGATTAGGGCTTCGCTGATGTAGTAGACTGGACGTTGAGTGAGATGCTCTTTTCCTTCTTCCTTGCGCTCGACGAACATGACTGCACTTATTGCGCGATTGGACGCGGCAACGTACAACAACATGGTTTCTTGCGGGAGCGGGGCCGCGAGGATAGGAGCGTTTCTCAGGGCGTTCTGGAGTTCTTCCAGGGCCTTCTGCGCTTCGTCCATCCACTCGAACGAGTCCGACTTCTTCAGGAGACGGTAGAGTGGCGTGGCCTTGTCGCCTAGTCGGGGGATGAAGCGACTGAGTGCCGCGACTCGCCCGACGAGTTTCTGTGCGTCGAGCAGGCAAGTTGGTCTTTTGGTTCGCATGACCGCCGAAGTCTTTTCCGGGTTGGGCTCGATGTCGCGTTTGGAAACGACGTAGCCAAGGAGTTGTCCGGACGGGACCCCGAAGGTGCACTTCAGGGGGTTGAGCTTGATCTGGTAGCGCCGCAGGTTGGCGAAGGTGTCGGCGAGGTCGCCGACTAAGTCGTCTTGCTGAGTCGACTTGACCACCACATCGTCTATGTAGACGTGGACGTTGCAACCGATCTGGCTCTCCAGACAGCTGTTCATGCATCGCTGGTAAGTAGCTCCGGCATTACTGAGGCCGAAGGTCATGGCTGTGTAGCAGTAGGCGCCGAGTGGCGTGATGAACGCAGTTTTCTCCTGGTCTCCTACTGCCATCTTGATTTGATTGTACCCGGAGTATGCGTCGAGGAAGCATAGCGACTCCGACCCCACGACTGCATCGATGATCTGGTCGATTCGCGGTAGGACGAATGGGTCCTTGGGGCAGGCGCGGTTGAGGCTGGTGTAGTCGATACACATTCGCCACGTCTTGTTTTTCTTCAGCACCAAGACTGGGTTTAACAGCCATTTTGGGTGCTTGATCTCTATGATGAAGCCGGCGGCGAGTAGCCGGTTCACCACTTCGGCGATTGCGCGCCGACGCTCTTCGCCCACGGGTCGCATCATTTGCCTAACGGGACGTGCGGTGGGGTCGACGTGTAGTTTGTGCTCAGCAAGTTCTCTCGGGACACCTGGCATGTCAGAAGGTTTCCCTGCAAAGCATCTCGATTCTCACGGAGGAACTTGATGAGCGCGCTTTCCTATTGGGCGGGCAGGCCCGTCCCAATGGTAACCTGCCTACTCGAGTCGTTCTCTACAAGATCTACTTGGCGAGTATCCGTTGTAGGCTTGAAGGTTGCTGCGGACGAGTCAAGCTCAGTCGGCTTCTCGAGGATGGCGGGGTCGTTGCGGTCGACTGGGTACTTGGCGAGCTCGACGGTGTTGTCGCGTTCCTCGGCGATGACGGTGTCGGCGAGCTTGGCGCCGTTGTCCTCGCACTCCACGGCCATTTCTGGGTCGCCGTGGACGGTGATGACGCCGCGTGGCCCGAGCATCTTCATCATGTTGTAGGCGTAATGAGGCATGGCAATGAATCTGGCGCACGTCTGGCGACCAAGGACGCAGTGGTATGGGCTGTGGAAGTTAACCACCTCGAATGATATCCGCTCGGTGCGGTAGTTCACGGGTGTGCCGAAGGTTACCGACAGCGTGACCTTGCCGATTGGGAAGGCCTTCCGCCCTGGCATGATGCCTCGTGTTCTCGAGGCGCGAGTCAGGTAGGCCGAGTCGCCAAAAGGTATCATAATACATGATGTTGATGGAACTTCCTCCATCCATCAGAGTCTTCGGAAGCCAGTAGTCGGTGACCTTGGGCCTGACGACTAGCGCCACTCGTCCGGGGTACTCGATGCGTGGGGCGTAATCGTCGCGATCCACGTGATGCTCTGCTCGGACCAGTTGAGCCAGCGGGGGACGTCGATGACGACTGACTTCACAGCCACCGCCCTTGCGAGGACTTTCCTGTCGCGACGGTCGCCGACCCCGGTGAAGGTGTGGAGCGAGCCGACGCTGCGGCCGAACCCGTCTTCTTTGTGCTGGTCTTGGTCTTTGTTGTGGTCCTTGTTCTGGTTGCCGCCGTTTCCCTCCTTGGCGCGGCGGGCCTTCTCTATCTGCTTCAGGGAGAAGCAGTTCCCAGTCGTATGGGTGGAGGCTTTCCCTCCCTGCTGTGGTAGATGCACGGGGCGTCCAGCAAGCTGCGCGCGTCGAACCGTTTGGGCTGGGACCGGTCTTCTCTTGGTGCACGGTTGTCTTGGCGAAAGGACTTCGGGTCGCGCTGCTCGTAATCGGTGTTGGTGACGAGTTCCGTGTGACCGCCGTTTGCGCGGTGCTTGCCATTGCTTGATCGGGCGCTGAACCGGTAGTCGCCACGGCGAGTGTCATAGTGAGTGGGCGGCGATTGCGCCGCTGCCCGTACTCGTCGTTCGAGTCGACCGCCGGATCTTCGTCGGCGTAGCGCTGTGCGATGTCGAAGACTCGGCGATGGAGATGTTGTCCCTGCTAACGCGGCGGAGCTTGGCGCTGAGTGGCTCGTATCGGCAACACCCCCGGAAGCAGTAGATCGCCGTGTCTATGCTGATGCCGCTGGAGGTCGTCCACATGTCCTGCCAGCGTTGCACCCACCGGCGAGTTGATTTGCGCGGGCCCTGAACACAGCGGTCCTGGTCTCCTCTATGGTGGTGGCACGGGTTTATGCGCTGGCGAAGTGCTGGATGAAGGCGGAACGAGCCTCCTCCCATGAGTCGATGCTGTTTGGGGTGAGGGTGTTGAACCAGTGACGGTTTACTCCGTCCATCATGGCCACTCTGCCGGCGGCGGCCCGACTTGACTCGGGGGCGCCGTGATTCTGGATCTGGGCGACCCGGACCTCTCCATCCGGGTCGTCGAAGTTGAGGCAGGCGCTGGGGAAGCCCTGTGCCCGGGCGCTGTAGGCTCAGGCGATTGCGTTCGTTGCGGTAGTGGGACACGGCTCTCACCGAGTCCTGCTCGAGGCGGAATTTCTGCCTCTCAACGAGCTCTTTCTTCCTCCGCTCCACCAAGGCCGCTCGATGTGCTTCGATCTCGGTGGCAGTCGGGAGTGTGTCAACACCCGGATTTTTAAGTCCGGATGCCTATTATGTCATACATCGCAATCCCAGGAATATTGTTGTTGCGAGGCATAATAGTTAAGTATCACAGTCATCATTTATTACAAGCCATAAAGTCTTACAATTTGGAATCACATGATCCATATTACACAAATAGTTGATCTATTGATCAATGAACTGGTCAACGAATACACACAAGTTCATAGCGGAAGCATAATATAAAGGGACTCTATAGTCCACATGCCAACATTTTACGTCAGCAGACTCCTAGTTGTGGTAGACGTCCTGCTGACCGTCCTCCTCGTACTGCTGCTCTTCTTCATAGTCTGGCCATTTGAATAGCCAGGGACACAGCCGTGAGTACTTTAAGCACTCGCAAACTAATACTAATGTAAGTGCTAACAAGTTTTAATAAGGGGGCTAAGCTCTAGTTTATTTGCATAAAGCCAGTTTTGGTTCACAAGTATTTTATAAAGCCTTAGTCATGTGCTAACTAACTCAAGTGGGAACATTAGTGTCATTCCCACAACATTGTTGTGATTCAACCCAAGTCACCATTTCACCATCAACATTTGTAAGATTCTAACACTGAAACTGTATGGCCTTTCCAATGTCCGTAACCGTGGACACGGCTATTCGAATAGGTTTACACTCTGCAGAGGTTGCACACTTGTGCCACAATATTTGATTTCATCCGTCGGGATTCCCCGAATCATCGTAACACAGTACGCGGATCATCAACCATAACCTTTAATTTACAAACTCTAGTATGAGCACCTCTCCCCATGAGCTTGGCCTCCCAGTGATGACCAACTGTCAACCTGGGAACTGCACAGGGCTTGGCCGTACAATTCACCTCAATTCACATCATTCATCAACAACGGAGGCAGCCTCGGCATAACCCCTATGATGTGTGTTCAGAGGGAACCCATACTAAGGTACATAAATTTCGAGTTAAGCCCTTACCCATAATCAGGTATTGTGGGGGTACTTATGAATTGGAAAGGTATCGCATCCAAACCAATATTAGTTTTTAATCAAAAATCACTATCTTCTCTTGGTCATATTCACCTTCAAAATTCATTCAATGGAATGCATCATCATTCCAAGTTTTCAAATTCATTTCAAGTCACATGTTCCCATCTAGAGTAGTCAAGTTTTAATATTAGCACTAGCATCTACTAATGAAGGGTGCTAACTACTTGGAATGCTAGTTAGGCTAAGTTGGATATTCTTGTACTAATCTAACATTAACCCCATTGAATCATGAATCAAAAAGTACTTTGATAAATCAAAGCAATAAAGCTTGTAAGTAAAGCTTGTAATAAAAATTGGGATAGGTTCATAAATCATAAGAAAAGATGAGGGTGCCTTGTTCTGGGTAGAACTTTGCACTTTGCAAGAATATTAGCTTGCCTTGGTAGTTCTAAAACTGTTCTTCCTCCTCCTCTTGGTAACAACCTTCTTCTTCGGCGTATTCTCCGGTGCTAGCGTCTAAATTGGAATACGAGTATAATTACTCACTAATTCAATGGCTCTTCCACACAGCACATATAAACACACAAACTAATCTATGCACACAAGTAATCTAATTAGAATGCATGGGTGGTGGTGTTTGAGGAGTTTTTACTTCTTGGTATTTAATATGTAAATGATAGTTTCCATAGGGTTCTTGAGAAATAATTTCCTCTCATTGAAATCTTCTTAAGATTTAATTTCTCAAACAATCATGTATGAACTCCTATTGACCTAAGTCAAATGTTCATCATCTTCATTTGTGAAAATAATTTTAATGAGGTAGATCACTTCATATTATTTAATAACACTACCAATGATTTAAATCTCAGATAATTCATATAAGAGAGTTTGGACCAGGGTCCAATCATCCCATGAATTCAGGTGAGACAAGTTTAAATGAAGTATAAGACTCCACAATAATTTACTTTAATAGTTTTGGAAAATATTAACTAGTTTAACTAGCTATATTATCCATTAATTAAACTAGGGCATGGTCATGCAAAGTGACCATACCATTTTATTGCATAATCAATTAGTGTAAGTCAAATGTGAACTATTAGAGTTGGAATTAACTTAATATCTATTTTGGTTGATTTTTAATAATTATTTGAATAGGGAAAAGTCCCTTCCTTGCTATTTTTATCAAATTAATTCTACACGAAATCTGGTCATGGGACCAGTGACATGTTGTAGACAATTTCACTAGCTTTCCAACAATATAAAGTTCACTAAATTTGGTTGAGCCAATTTGAATCTATGGATTTTTAAAGTGGAGGCAGTATGGGAATTATTTGCTTTTGTTTAAATCCAATTTGAATAAAAAGGCCGGCGGGAAACACTAACTGGGCCCGATTCAAATGAAATGGCCCAAACCAGCCCAGCCACGGTCCAGTGACGCGCGGGCTGCCTGACAGCGGGGGCCACCCGTCAGCGGGTGTTAACACCCGAAACGGTACGCGGGCTGTGGCGCGTTGGATCAGAACACGATCCAACGGCTCACGCTCGTCGTCGTCGATGACGAGAGCGAGGCTCGCCGGCGGCTCAGTTAGGGGTCGGAGGGCTTACGGCGGCTCCAGCGAGGGATGGCAGTGTGCTCGGGGTAGATGTGGACGACGGCGAAGCTCCTGGTACCGGCGGCTTGTCCTGGGGCGGCTCCAATCGTCGGCGGCGAGGTGGGGTACTGGCGGGCTCCGGCGGCTAAATTGGCGAACTCCGGTGGCTAATCGAGCGGGGGAAGTGGTCGAGGTGGTCGAGGATGAAGAGGGGAAGGCGATGGTGTGCTCAGATCGTCGCGGGGAGGTCCCTTTTTATAGGCGAGCGAGGGTGCTGTGGTGCCGTGAGGGTGGCGACATGTGCGCGACGGCTCCGGCGGTCTAGTGAGCTAGGCAGGGGTACGGCGGTGTTCACAGCGTCGTGGCGGTCCTCTGGGTGGCGACAGCACGGTCGGGCGACGTCTGGTGAGCTCGCCTCGCTTGCGTGTCTGGCGGTGGCCGTGGCGGTGTTCCTCGCCCGTCTCCGGCGGCGGCGGGCAGGGGTCGGTGCGGCGCGCGTGTCTGGCGGCGTCGTGGTGGCGTGCTGATGCTCGACGCGTTGAGGGATGGGCCAGGGCGTGTGTGCAGCGGCGGCACTTCGTGTGTCCAGAGTGTGCCCGCGCGTGCACTCGTGCGACACGAGCGGCATGCTGTGGGGTTTTGGGCGCGCGTGGTGCGGCGTGGTCACCGCGTTCTTGTCGATTTGGCCGGCGCTAGGCGATGTAGGGGAGAGAGGTGGCGAGCTATGGCGAGGTGGCCAGTGGGGTGAGTGGAGGGGAGAAGAAAGAGAGGAACATGGCCGGCATGGTGGTGACATGGCCATGTCCATGGCCGGCTAGCCTCTCCCCTAGGGTTTCTGTGGTGAAGGGGTGAGGAGAGGGGACAAGGGGACCAAGTAGAGTAGTTAGGGGCAGTAGGGTTGGGGTAGACACTATTCCAAATAGTGTTTTATGTTTTCCCCTATTTGAAATTCACCAAATTTGGCCAAATTTGATTGGGTTCACATGGTTACAAGATTTGAAAAGTGTTGGTTTGATTGGGTTGCAAACAACCAGAGACAAGTAGAGGTGGTGGTGGAATTTTTAAATTCCAAGAATTTTCAAAAAGCTAAGTGTGAGATTGTTGAACTTAATAAAAAGTTGCAACTTTGGATGAGCATAGCTATTGATCTATAAATAATTTGGCATGGTGGTCTTTACAAAAAGTGTTCACCTTGATGTTGTCTTGGATGACATGCAAAGAGTGGAAAGAGTTTAGTTTGAAAATATTGAGTTATGAGGGCTCAAAGTGGTGACCAGATTATAATGGGCAGATTTGACCATTATTCCATGTGAGAAAGATTTGTATTTAAAATCTATTTGATTTGTGATTCTTTGATTCCAAAAGTTGTAATAAGTGTTTAATAACATTATTCAACTAATGGTGAAGACCAAATTGGTCTAGGGTCAAAATTTAATAAAATGCCATAGAGCATATGTGAGGGTTTTAGGGTTTTTATTTTATTTGATTTCTTTCTCTTTTTGATTTATTTGTTTGGTGATCTTCTCATGATCACCTTAGGGTTTTAGAGCATAGCACAAACACATATTTAACAATCATCACGTCATATCACTCAAATGCACAAGTCCTAGGCAGGGTGCTATATGCAACAGAAAAGTTTTTGTTAGTTTTGAATTTTGATCTCTGGAATTCTTCTAATTTTCTAATATTGAAATTTGGGATGTTACAGAGTGGCATGGAGAAGGGATCTGGCGGAGGTGGAGCTTTGTCGCCGGTCGCCATGAAGACGGCGGTGGGGTACTGGTACCGCGTGGTTTCGACGGAATCCGAATCGGAGTCGCTGCCGAAGAGGGGGAGGACGAAGTCGTCCTCAAAGTCGCTCGGGTGGGAGACCAGGGTGATGGAGTCCCCGAACGACGCCACAGTGATTGATCCGTCGACCGACGCCGTGGTGATGGATCCGGCGACCGACGCCGTGGCCGCCGAATCGGTGTCGTCCTCTAGGGCCGACACGCCCTCGACGTGTATTTCACCGGTGAGGGGGAGTGTCGCGGTGAGGGGTTGTCCTGGCGCGAAGGGATCGTGCATCTGGCAAGGGCGAGGCTCGGTGGGGTCGCTGACGCCGGCGAGCCCGACGAAGAGGTTGATCGTGCCGACCGGCACCATCCAAGCGTGCGCGAGGGGCGACGAGGCCGGCCGGTAGGAGCTTGGCTGGATGTGGAAGAAGATGCCCATGGCGACCATCCTTCCGGAGGCGACCGGCCGGCGTATCAACGAGTAGGGCCTCGCCGTAGCTCGGAGGCCTGATGTCCCGGGCCCCACAGTGGGCGCCACTGTCGTGGATATGACCATGACAGGTGCTACGGGGGGCAGCACTTCGTTGATGCGGGGGCAAGGGAACATAGCCATCTGCGGATCGAGGTGCACAAGACGCAAGGTTTTACCCAGGTTCAGCCCCTCCGGAGAGTAAAAGGCCTACGTCCTGCTAGATCTATTACTCTGTGGAGAATTACAATGGGGAGGCTCAGTCGGCGACTAGGCCAAGAGCTTACAACGGGGAGATCAGATCTCGGATGATGTCCCTTCTATGGTTTAGCTCGGGGGTTTATATAGGCACCCCCAATCTAGGGTTACATGAGGATAACTCCGAATCATATCGGTTGCTACTAATCCGGGATTTGCCACCCCTCTTGCAAGTAATCTCCTTCTCCAGTCGCGCGGATCTTCATCCAGGGATTGCGGCCCAGTCGTTACAGGGCCCAGTCACCCGGTCGCTGCAGGGCCCAGTCACCCAGTCGCTTGGGCGACTGGCAGCCTACTTGGGCCTTCATCTCCATGACCAGTGGGACTGGCGACACACCCCCTTAGGGCATATCCCCATCATTGGTGCAGTTCTCCAAGTCGGCTGCTGATGGCGTCGTGCCTCCACATGGGCCTCACGAGCTAGGCCGCACATACACGCCATCCAGGTCTTCCTATCATACCAGCCGGCACATGCATGTAATGAATATACGAATGCATGGATTGCTGGTCTCTGAACTTTCCATGTACTTATGCATATGCTAATGAGTATGCTCCTTCTATGCATGGCTGGAACTTGATTTGCTTCCATTGACCACGCTCTGGTTCGCTGATCCTCTTGACAGCCTCTTCTCTTGTGTGTACATCCATCGACGTGAGGAGGACGTGAGGACTCCAGCATGACACCAATGCAGACAGTGCAGTATTGTACGTATATATAAGCGTATACGAATAGTCTTGGACACCTCGTCCTCACACGTGAATTATACATGTCATGGTCAAATCTGTATAAAATAACAGAAGGTGTTGTATTTTTGGTTTGGATTATAAAATAACTTACTTCATAATTACTAATAAAATTCACCTGGTAAATATGTTCCCTGGTAGTAATATTGGTCGTATCTGACGTATTTATGTCCACATAGATACCATAGTGCTAGTTCGCTGTTTTCTGTTGTTTTTGTATTTCATAAAAGTTGTACAGGAAATATTCTCGGAATTGGAAGAAACAAAATCCGAAGTCAATATTTTACCGAAACAAAGACGAAGTCCTGAGGAGGGTCGAAGAGGCGCCACAGGGCGGCCACACCTGCCCTTGGCGCGGCCAAGCCTGGGCCCGCGCCAAGGCATGGTGTGGGTCCCCCAGGCACCCCACTGACCTAATTCCTCCGCCTATTTATACATCTTCTCGGGAAAACCCTGGATACCCGAGCCTCCATCCACGGAAAGTTCCGTCGCGCTGATACGTCTCCAACGTATCTATAATTTCTTATGTTCCATGCTAGTTTTATGACAATACCAACATGTTTTAGTCATACTTTATAATGTTTTTATGCATTTTCCGGGACTAACCTATTAACAAGATGCCGCAGTGCCAGTTCCTTTCTGCTGTTTTTTATTTTAGAAAAGTTAGTTTACGAATATTCTCGGAATTGGACGAAACAGAAGCCCACGGTCTTATTTTCCACAGAGCCTTCCAGACCACCGAAGATGAGACGAAGAGGGGACGCGAGGCGGCCACCCCATAGGGCGGCGCGGCCCCACCTCCGCCGCGCCGCCTATGGGTGGGCCCCTCGGCGCCCGACGCCCCCTTCGCCTATTTATTCCTTCCGTCGCGAAACCCTAGTACCGAGAGCCACGATACGAGAAAAGTTCCGAGACGCCACCGCCGTCAACCCCATCTCGGGGGTTCAAGATCGCTCCGGCACCCTGCCGGAGAGGGGAATCATCACCGGAGGGCTCTACATCACCATGCCCGCCTCCGGACTGATGCGTGAGTAGTTCATCCTTGGACTACGGGTCCATAGCAGTAGCTAGATGGTTGTCTTCTCCTCTTGTGCTATCATGTTTAGATCTTGTGAGCTGCCTATCATGATCAGGATCATCTATTTGTAATGCTACATGTTGTGTTTGTTGGGATCCGATGAATATGGAATACTATGTCAAGTTGATTATTGATCTATCATATATGTGTTATTTATGTTCTTGCATGCTCTCCGTTGCTAGTAGAGGCTCTGGCCAAGTCGATACTTGTGACTCCAAGAGGGAGTATTCATGCTAGATAGTGGGTTCATGTCTCCATTGAATCTGGGGGAGTGACAGCAACCCCTAAGGTTGTAGATGTGTTGTTGCCACTAGGGATAAAACATCAATGCTTTGTCTAAGGATATTTGTATTGTTTATATTACGCAGTACTTAATGCAATTGTCTGTTGTTTGCAACTTATATGGAAGGTGCGGATGCTAACCCGAAGGTCCACTTTTTAGGCATAGATGCATGCTGGATGGCGGTCTATGTTCTTTGTCGTAATGCCCTAAGTAAATCTCATAGTAGTCATCATGATATGTATATGCATCTCTATTTGTCAATTGTCCAACTGTCATTTGTTCACCCAACATGCTATTTATCTTATTGGAGAGACACCACTAGTGAACTGTGGACCCCGTTCCATTCTTTTACATTTGAAATACAACCTACTCCAATCATTGTTCTCTATTGTTTTCTGCAAGCAAACATAATTCTTCACACCATACATTTAATCCTTTGTTTTCAGCAAGCCGGTGAGATTGACAACCTCAGTGTTAAGTTGGGACAAAGTAGTTTGATTGTGTTGTGCAGGTTCCACGTTGGTGTCAGAATCACTGGTGTTGCGCCGCACTACACTCCTTCACCAACAACCTTCACGTGGCCTTCATCTCCTACTGGTTCGATAAACCTTGGTTTCTTACTGAGGGAAAACTCGCTGCTGTACTCATCATTCCTTCCTCTTGGGGTTCCCAACGGACGTGTGCTTTACCGTCACAAGGAGCTGCCTCACGCAAGCAACAAGATTTTCTGGTGCCGTTGCCGGGGAGATCAAGACACGCTGCAAGGGGAGTCTCTCGCATCCAATCTCTTTACTTTGTTTATTGTCTTGCTTTATTTTATTTTCTGTCTTGTTTGCTTTCTTTATATCAAAAACACAAAAAAAATTAGTTACTTGTTTTACTTTATTTAATTTGTTTTGCTTAGTTTATTTTTATTATTGCTAAAATGGGTACTCCTGAGAATACTAAGTTCTGTGACTTCACTAACACAAATAATAATGATTTTATATGCACTCCCATTGCTCCACCTGCTACTACAGCAGAATTTTATGAAATTAAACCTGCTTTACTAAATCTTGTTATGAGAGAGCAATTTTCTGGTGTTAGTACTGATGATGCTGCTACCCATCTTAATAATTTTGTTGAACTTTGTGAAATGCAAAAGTATAAGGATATAGATGGGGATATTATAAAACTGAAATTGTTTCCTTTCTCCTTAAGAGGAAGAGCTAAAGATTGGTTGCTATCTTTGCCTAAAAATAGTATTGATTCATGGACTAAATGTAAAGATGCTTTTATTCGAAAATATTATCCTCCTGCTAAGATTATATCTTTGAGAAGTAGAATTATGAATTTTAAGCAATTGGATAATGAACATGTTGCCCAAGCATGGGAGAGAATGAAATCTTTGGTCAAGAATTGCCCTACCCATGGACTAACTACTTGGATGGTCATCCAAACCTTTTATGCAGGATTGAATTTTTCTTCAAGGAACCTATTGGATTCAACTGCTGGAGGTACTTTTATGTCCATCACTTTGGGTGCTGCAACGAAGCTTCTTGATGATATGATGATCAACTACTCTGAATGGCACACTGAAAGGACTCCTCAAGGTAAGAAGGTAAATTCTGTTGAAGAAACCTCTTTGTTGAGTGATAAGATTGATGTTATTATGTCTATGCTTGTTAATGGTAGGTCTCATGTTGATCCTAATAATGTTCCTTTAGCTTCATTGGTTGCTCAAGAAGAGCGTGTTGATGTGAATTTCATTAAAAATAATAATTTCAACAACAATGCTTATAGGAATAATGTTGGTAACAACAACTATAGGCCATATCCTTCTAATAGTGGTAATGGTTATGGTAATTCTTATGGTAATTCTTACAACAATAGTAGAAGTGTACCCTCTGATCTTGAAGTCATGCTTAAAGAATTTATTAGTACACAAACTGCTTTTAACAAATCTGTTGAGGAAAAGTTTGGTAAAATTGATGTTCCCTAAGGTTGATAGTCTTGCTCTTGATGTTGATCTTTTGAAATTGAAAGTTATTCCTAATGAAGTTAAAGATACTAAATCATTTTCTAAAACAAATGCTATCCAAGTTCGAATTAATGACAATATTAGAATGATGGCTGAATTGCATGCTAGATGGGAAAGAGAAGAAAGAGAAGAAAAACTTGCTAAAGAGAATAATATAGCTAAAGTTTGGACTATTACCACCACTAGTAATGTTGATGCTTCACATGTTGCTAAACCTCCTACTATCAATGGTAAAATAATTGGTGTTGGCAATGTCTCTAATTCTACTGCAAAGCGTGCAAAATTGCCTGAAACTGCTGAAACTGTTTGTGATAAAAGTGCTGAAAATTTTTCAGAATGTTGTAGATCATAATGGTTTTGATTTGTATAATTGTCATATTTCTGAAGTTATTAAGTTCTTACAAAAACTTGCTAGAAGTCCTAATGCTAGTGCTATAAATCTAGCCTTTACAAAACATATTACAAATGCTCTCATTAAAGCTAGGGAAGAGAAATTAAAACTTGAAGCTTCTATCCCTAGGAAGTTGGAAGATGGTTGGGAGCCCATCATTAAGATGAAAGTCAATGATTTTGATTGTAATGCTTTATGTGATCTTGGTGCAAGTATGTTATGCCTAAGAAACTTTATGATATGCTTGACTTGCCACCTTTGGAATGTTGTTATTTGGATGTTAATCTTGCTGATAATTCTATAAAGAGACCTTTGGGGAGAATTGAAAATGTTCACATTACGGTTAACAATAACCTTGTCCTCGTTGATTTTGTTGTCTTGGATATTGAATGCAATGCATCTTGTCCTATTGTTTTGGGAAGACCCTTTCTTCGAATTGTTGGTGCTATTATTGATATGAAAGAAGGAAATATTAAATATCAATTCCCTCTTAAGAAAGGTATGGAACACTTCCCTAGAAAGAGAATGAAGATGCCTTTTGATTCTATTATTATAACAAATTATGATGTTGATGTTTCTTCTCTTGATATTACTTTATTTGCACTTTCTGCGCCTAGCTGAAAGGCGTTAAAGAAAAGCGCTTATGGGAGACAACCCATTATTTTACTTCTGCAATTTTTTTTTTATATTTGAGTCAAGGTGCTTGTTACTACTGTAGCAATACCTTCGTATCTTTATTTTCATGTATTGTTGTGCCAAGTAAAGTCTCTAATAGGAAGTTGATACTAGATTTGGATTTCTACGCCGAAACAGATTTCTTAGCTGTCACGAATTCGCGTTTTTCTCTCTGTAGAATCAAATAAATCTGCAAAAATTCAGGCGTGATCCTCAGATATGTACGCAACTTTCATTAGTTTTGAGTTTTTCCATCTGAGCAAGTTAAGTGCCTCGAAAAAATTCGTCTTTATGGATTGTTCTGTTTTGATAGATTCTGCCTTTATTTCGCATTGCCTCTTTTACTGTGTTTGAGTGGATTTCTTTGCTCCATTAAATTTCAGTAGCCTTGGGTAATGTCCAAAAGTGTTGGGAATGATTGTGTCCATGCTGAACATGTGAATTTTTGATTATGCACTAACCCTCTAATGAGATTATTTTGAGTTTGGTGTGGAGGAAGTTTTCAAGTATCAAGAGAGGAGGATGATATGATATGATCAAGAAGAGTGAAAAGTCTAAGCTTGGGGATGCCCCCGTGGTTCATCCCTGCATATTTCAAGAAGACTCAAGCGTCTAAGCTTGGGGATGCCCAAGGCATCCCTTCTTCATCAACAAACTTATCAGGTCACCTCTAGTGAAACTATATTTTAATTCCGTCACATCTTATGTGCTTTACTTGGAGCGTATGTTTGTTTTTATTTTTGTTTATGTTTGAATAAATTCGGATCCTAGCAATCCTTGTGTTCGAGAGAGACACACTCCGCTTTTTCATTTGAACACTTGTGTTCTTCGTTTTACTTTAATATTCATGGCGAAAGCTGAAAGCCGCAACACTTGTACTTGTTGTTATTTGGTTGGAAACATAAAATGCCTCATATTGTCTTGAATAATTTGATACTTGGCAATTGTTTTGAGCTCTCAAGTAGATCATGTTTAAGCTCTTGCATCATGTAGTTTAAATCTATTAGTGGAGAACTACCGTAGAGCTTGTTGAAATTTGTTTTGCATGATTGGTCTCTCTAAGGTCTAGATATTTTCTGGTAATAGTGTTTGAACAAGAAGGAAGACAGTGTAGAGTCTTATAATGCTTACAATATGTTCTTGTGAAAGTTTTTGCTGTACCGGTTCATACTTGTGTTTGCTTCAAACAACCTTGCTAGCCAAAGCCTTGTACTGAGAGGAAATGCT
Source organism: Lolium multiflorum (assembly GCA_030979885.1). Lineage (NCBI taxonomy): Eukaryota > Viridiplantae > Streptophyta > Magnoliopsida > Poales > Poaceae > Lolium > Lolium multiflorum. Next base: position 128,832,920 of record CM061749.1, read on the forward strand.
TCTCGTGCATCCAAAAACCTTGAGCCAAAACCTATGCCATTTGTGTCCACCATAACAACCTATTATGTGGTATTTTTCTGCCATTCCAAAGTAAATTGCTTGCGTGCTACCTTTAAAATTTCATTCCTTGTCTTTGCAATACATAGCTCATGGGAAAGTAGCCTAAAAAACTATTGTGGTAATGAATATGTTGTTTATGTATCTTAGTTCTTATAAGTTGCTTGTTGAGCGGTAACCATGTTTCTGGGGACGCCATCAACCTGTCACACCTTTGTTGAATATCATGTGAGTTGCTATGCATGTTCGTCTTGTCTGAAGTAAGGGAGATTTGCCATGAGTTGAATGGTTTGAGTATGCATGTTGTTAGAGAAGAACATTGGGCCACCAACCAAAGCCATGTATCATGGTGAAAGTTTCAGCTTGGACATTAATCCTCAGAATCTCTTATGAGAATATTATTTGTTGTTGAATGCTTAAAGCATTAAAAAGAGGAGTCCATTATCTGTTTTCTATGTTGTCCCGGTATGGATGTCCTCAAGTTGAGATCTAGAAAAATCGAGAAATCAAATGCGATTTATCTCCTTGGACCTTTGTACAGGTGGCATAGAGGTACCCCTTTGTGACACTTGGTTAAAACATATGTAATGCAATGATAATCCATGGAAATCCGAGCTAATTAGGACAAGGTGCGGGCACTATTAGTATTCGATGCATGAGGCTTGCAACTTATAGGAAGTTTTATGCATAACCCATATGAATTATTACTACCGTTGACACAATTGTTTCCATGTTTTCAAAATAAAAAGCTCTAGCACATGAGTAATCCTTGCTTCCCTATGCGAAGGGCCTTTCTTTTACTTTATGTTGAGTCAGTTTACCTACTTCTTTCTATCTTAGAAGCAAACACTTGTGTCAACTGTGTGCGTTGATTCTTACATGTTTACTTATTGCACTTATTATATTACTTTGTGTTGACAATTATCCATGAGATATACATGTTGAAAGTTGAAAGCAATTGCTGAAACTTAAATCTTCCTTTGTGTTTCTTCAATGCCTTTTACTTTGAATCTATTGCTTTATGAGTTAACTCTTACACAAGACTTTTTGATACTTGTCTTGAAAGTACTATTCATGAAAAGTTTTTGCTATATGATTCAGTTCTTAGTCATTATCTTTTTGTTAGCAAACTATATACCATTGCTTTGAGTCACTTCATTCATCTCATATGCTTTACAATAGTATTGATCAAGATTATGTTGGTAGCATGTCACTTCAGAAATTATTGTTTTTTATCGTTTACCTACTCGAGGGCGAGTAGGAACTAAGCTTGGGGATGCTTGATACGTCTCCAACGTATCTATAATTTCTTATGTTCCATGATAGTTTTATGACAATACCAACATGTTTTAGTCATACTTTATAATGTTTTTATGCATTTTCCGGGACTAACCTATTAACAAGATGCCGCATTGCCAGTTCCTGTTTTCTGCTGTTTTTGATTTCAGAAAAGTTAGTTTACGAATATTCTCGGAATTGGATGAAACAAAAGCCCACGGTCTTATTTTCCACGGATCCTTCCAAAACACCGAAGAGGTGACGAAGAGGGGACGCGAGGCGGCCACCCCATAGGGCCACTACAAGAAATCTGCCATAATATGACGTTTTTTTTATGACTGGAAATCAAAATGTCATAGCTTTATGGCGTTCCTAGCTTTGACCGTCCTTGGCCACTTCGGGGGGGCAAAACCCTAGAAAATCGTGACGTTATTGGGCAAAAACGTCATTGGCAATTTAGGTCAAAACGTCATTAGCAAAATTAAGTGGCCTACGACGTTTTTCCACGACGATAACGACCAATTCAGATCGTCATATATGTTTTTTTATGATATTTATCGAATGACTAGATGCCACCTCAGCTGTCTTGCATACGTGTCATGTCCACGTGTATACCACATCGCTATTTTTAGTAGGGTTGAACTCATATTTTTAGTAGGCGTTTTTATATCTATTTTAATAGAGAAAATGAAATTTTAGCAGATAATATATGACTACCTGAAATTAGTTTATAACTACTACCAAAACCTCCTAGCAAGAGACTGTACAGTGGGGCCAACCTGACATAGGTCCCAGCTGCAGCCACAGGTACGAATTATGAAAGAGTGTAAAGAAAAAGTGAGACGTGGAGGGAAAAATTCGGAAACCAGCGCGCGATAGAAAAAAATTTGGAAACTAGCGCGCGATACGGAAAAATTGGAAAAATTTCATATAATACCGCGCGATAGGGCATCCCGCGCATCCGTCGCTCCTCCATGTTATCCCTGCGCCAAACCCTAACTCCAAACCCTAGCCTCCCTGCGCCGCCACCCCGACCTCCTTCCTTCCCTCAAAACACCCCGACCGAACCACATCCCGATGCCGCCCAAATCCAAGGCGGCGGCGGCGGCCGCGGCGGAACCAGCCGCCGTGGAGGACCTCTTCTCGGCGCTCCACCGCCACATCGAGGCCGGCGAGTTCCCCCAGGCCGTCAAGGTCGCCGACCAAGGTCAGGCGCTGCACACCCCCCCTCCTCCTCCTCTCCCCCCGACGCGCTTCCCGTGCCATGATGCCCTAAACCTTGACCCCCCGCGGCTAATCCTGCAGTTCTCGCGGCGGCGCCGGGCGAGGAGGACGCGGTGCGGTGCAAGGTGGTGGCGCACATCAAGTCCGACGCCACGGACAAGGCTCTCGCGGCCATCCGCGCCGCCGAGCGCCTCCCCATCGACCTCAGCTTCTATAAGGTAACGCACGTTCATCCTCCCACCCCTTGCTAGTGCGCGCTGGATCTGTTTGCGTTCGCTTGCTGTCCTGACTGCGTGGATCGATAGGCTGCGGTATTGGGATCTGGGAGCAGTCAGACCTGCTTGGTGATGACCAAGCGGAAAGTCTCTGAACCATGTTTGAAGCTTCGAATATCAAAAACAGTTTAATGTTCGGTAGATTGCTAGCCACGATTCTGCCATCACCGTGTATCATTTTATCTACTAGAGAGCAACATTGCATAACAAAATTTGCTATTGAGAATTGTAATACAGTTGATTGCTGGTTCGTTGCGTACTTACAAAATCCATGTGCACTCACTTGCAGTGCACACTGCGAGAGGTGTTTGCGGCCTGGCAAGAACATATGGCCCTGCAAGCTGAATACTTGTGGTGAATCTTTGACATTTCTTTAGGATCTCTAGTTTCCCATAGACAAATAGTTTTCCTCTTCTTTGAGTTATTTCCATACCTGAAGGTAAAGGTTTGGCGACCTGGGTGATGACGAGACGGAAAGTTTACCTTTGAATATCAAAAGTAGTTTAATGTCTGATGGTTTGCTAGGTACGATGCTGACAACACTGCATATAGATTTGTACATTTTTATTTTACGTTTCTTTGTCTGTTCTGGTACTGAGCAGCTGCAACTGTTTTTTTAGATCAGACTGTTATGGGTGAACATGGTCATTTTACTCCTTAATTGATGATTATCATCCAGTTGAAAATATCAATATGCTGATCTCTTTTGATTTTTTTTTGTATGCCTGTATGATTTACTTTTTTACTTATACGAAGCATTAGGTGACAAGGTTTTGCTCAGCAATGCCGGCAGCCTAGTTGATAGCTAATACTAAAACATAACGAGGATTTACTTTCATGTTGGGTAGAAGTACAAAAGCTGATGAACTAAGATTGGATTCCATTGTCACTTAAGTGTAGATCTTCGACATTTCTTTAGGATCTCTACTTTCCCATAGACTAATAGTAGTTTTTTCATTGTAGTTTTTATAAATCTTGAATACTAGGACATTTATTTGCTGGTATAAAAGGACTAGGATGTGCAAATCCGCTGAATAGTATTATTTTTATCTATATTCAGGCATACTGCTACTACAGGCAAAACAAATTGCAAGAAGCTTTGGAAATATTGAATGGCCAAGAAGAAACAGCTGCTGTTTTCCAGTTAGAATCCCAGATCTATTACCGGCTAGCAAGAATGACTGATTGCTTGAATAGCTATGAGAAGCTTCAAAAAATTTCATTCTCTAGATTAGGTAAGTCTTTGGTCTATCTCAGTCTCCTCTTTGTTACTTGGTTGATTGGCCATGATGATGTGCATTATTTTGAGTCAAGTACCTATGTGATATGGAATATATGGTCTGAATAGCTTTGTATTAGGGTCTGATCAAGTCTCTATGATATTACTTTATGGTTAATTATATACGTGTTGCTTTCTTTTCAGTTTATGATGTAAGTGGTAAGTCATAGTCATAATGATCTCCGTAAAATGGAAAAATATTATACTCCAGTTCTCTATTTTCGAATTTATTGGCTGCATGATGTTCCAGGGGTAGCATTTACATGACTAGCACTCTTTTATTTCACTTTAGGCCATGCTCTCATTTCTCTTGCAGTAGATAGAGGCACAAATCTATTACAGTCTGATGCATATTTTTCTTTGGAAGCCTGTTGTAGTACTGCTGCCCTATGTTGCATTATTTCGCTGTTAAACGTAATTGGACACATGCGAATTAAAATTCATATTGTTAGCAAGTTCACCTACTATTTTGTTATCATACACGACAAGAAGTACTTTGTCCCTGTAATGTGAATCTGGAACTGAATCTGGAACTGCTCGTTTTTTCCAGGATGTCTTTGGGGTGGCACTGGACACAATAACAAGTACTGAGCAGAGATCACTACAATGCAATGGGTCACTGTAGTACAAATATGAATCTGTTGTCAGTGTCTTTCTTGTATATATATCTGATTTGTGGAAATATTGTAATATATTCAGTTACTGCTCTTATATGGATGATTTCATCATGTGTTGGTATTTATATATTGTCTAATCTTGTTAATATAAACCTGACCAACCCAAGAATAAATGGATCATAAAAGGCTAAGGCCCAAATAGAGAAAGGCTGTAAAAATTGTGAGGTCCAAAATAGAAAAAGGGTGCAAAACGGCTAAGGCCCAAAACAGAAATGGACCAAAACAAAGGCCAATGCTTACGGTAAAAGGCTGGAATTATTGGGCTCGGCCCATGTAGAATACAGAATTGGACCGGGCTGATTTTGAATTAAGACGTTTTGGTTTCGTCATAATTTTGCCACGTCGGATTGCCACGCTGGACTCGGGGGCAGGTGCCCATGACGTTTTGGAAACGTCATGCCGTCAGTGACATTTTAAAACGTCACAAAGCTCTACGACGTTTTCAAGTGGAACGTCTTAAGCAGTCACTGCTGACTCCCAACTTTCGACGTTTTGAAAAGCGTCACCGTAACGTCACAAGTAGCCATTATTGACGTTTTAGTGACACCTTTATTTTGTCAACTTATGGCAGATTTCTTGTAGTGCGGCGCGGCCCCACCTCTGGCCGCGCCGGCCTATGGGGTGGGCCCCTCGGGCGCCCCCCGACGCTGCCCCTTCGCCTATTTATTCCTTCCGTCGCGAAACCCTAGTACCGAGAGCCACGATACGAGAAAGTTCCAGAGACGCCGCCGTCGTCAACCCCATCTCGGGGGGTTCAGAAGATCGCTTCCGGCACCTTGCCGGAGAGGCGAATCATCACCGGAGGGCTCTAAATCACCATGCCCGCCTCTGGACTAATGCGTGAGTAGTTCATCCTTGGACTACGGGTCCATAGCAGTAGCTAGATGGTTGTCTTCTCCTCTTGTGCAAACATGTTTAGATCTTGTGAGCTGCCTATCATGATCAGGATCATCTATTTGTAATGCTACATGTTGTGTTTGTTGGGATCCGATGAATATGGAATACTATGTCAAATTGATTATTGATCTATCATATATGTGTTATTTATGTTCTTGCATGCTCTCCGTTGCTAGTAGAGGCTCTGGCCAAGTTGATAATTGTGACTCCAAGAGGGAGTATTCATGCTAGATAGTGGGTTCATGTCTCCATTGAATCTGGGGGAGTGACAGCAACCCCTAAGGTTGTGGATGTGTTGTTGCCACTAGGGACAAAACATCAATGCTTTGTCTAGGGATATTTGTATTGTTTACATTACGCACAGTACTTAATGCAATTTGTATGTTGTTTGCAACTTAATACTGGAAGGGGTGCGGATGCTAACCCGAAGGTGGACTTTTTAGGCATAGACGCATGCTGGATGGAGGTCTATGTTCTTTGTCGTAATGCCCTAAGTAAATCTCATAGTAGTCATCATGATATGTATATGCATCTCTATTTGTCAATTGCCCAACTGTAATTTGTTCACCCAACATGCTATTTATCTTATTGGAGAGACACCAATAGTTAACTGTGGACCCCGGTCCATTCTTTTACATCTAAAATACAACTTACTGCAATCACTGTTCTCTTTTGTTTTCTGCAAGCAAACATAATTCTCCACACCATACGTTTAATCCTTTGTTTTCAGCAAGCCGGTGAGATTGACAACCTCACTGTTAAGTTGGGACAATGTAGTTTGATTGTGTTGTGCAGGTTCCACGTTGGCACCGGAATCACTGGTGTTGCGCCGCACTACACTCCTTCACCAACAACCTTCATGTGGCCTTCATCTCCTACTAGTTCGATAAACCTAGGTTTCTTACTGAGGGAAAACTCGCTGTTGTACTCATCATACCTTCCTCTTGGGGTTCCCAACGGACGTGTGCTTTACCGTCACAAGGAGCTGCCTCACGCAAGCAGCAGCCGCCATCGCAGAACCCATCTCGGGGGGCTCTTCTAGCGCCACGGGAGGGGGAAATCATCGCCATGCCTGCCTCCGAAGTGATGCATGAGTAGTTCATCCCTGGACTATGGGTCCATAGCAATAGCTAGATGGTTGTCTTCTCCAATTTGTGCTTCATGTATAGACCTTGTGAGTTGCCCTAAATGAACAAGATCATCCTTATGTAATCCTACATGTTGTGTTTGTTGGGATCCGATGAATATTGTATACTATGTTGAGGTTGATTATATATTCATGTCATATGTTATTTGTGATCTTGCATGCTCTATGTTGCTAGTGGATACTCTAGCCAAGTAGATGCTTGTGACTCCAAGAGGGGGTATTTATGCTCGATAGTAGGTTCTTGCCTCTAGTAATCTGGGAGAGTGACAGTAACTTTTAAGATTGTAGATGTGTTGCTGCTACTAGGGATAAACAACAATGTTTTATCCGAGGGTAATTCGATTGTTTACTTTACACACATTGCTTAATGCGATAATCTGTTGCTTGCAACTTAATACTGAAAGGGGTTCGAACGATAACCAGAAGGTGGATTATTAGTCATAGACACAGTTGGATGTATTATGTTGTAATGCCCAATCAAATCTCATAGTAATCATCTTGTCATGTATGGTCGATATTCTGCCAATTGTCCAGTTGTAATTTGTTCACCCAACAAGCTATTTATTTTTATGGAGAGACACCTCTAGTGAACTGTGGACCCCGGTCCGTTTCTTTTATACTGATACAATCATCATGCTCTTTTACTTACTGCAATTCATGTTCTCTTTAATTACTGCAAACATCTCTTTCCACTTGATACGTCTAATCATTTGTGTTCAACAAACCGGTGAGATTGACAACCTCACTGTAAGTTGTGGCAAGGTACTTTGGTTGTGTTGTGTGCAGGTTCCACATTGTTGCTGACGCCGGTAGTGCGCCCTGCCTCTGGTCAGCTAGCAACACCTTCAGAAGTCACGCCTTTCTCCTACTGGTCGATAAACCTTTGTTTCGTACTGAGGGAAAACTTGTTGTTGTGCTCATCACACCTTCCTCTTGGGGTTTCCCAACCGCTTCCACAACAACGCTCAGCAAGATTGTCTGGCGCCATCACCGGAGCACCATCAAACATCAACCAGCATCGTCAAGCCGGCACAATGCTACTTGATGCTGACTACTTCAACGATGACGCGACTCATTCGCCTAAGAAATTTCAGCGCCGTTTAGGATGAACAAGGAGCTGTTCTTGAAGATTGTCTATGGCGTCAGGGAGTACGACAACTACTTCATGGCCAAGCAAGATTGCAAAGGTTTGTGGGGCTTCACCTCAATTCAGAAGTGCATTGATGCAATGCGCTGTCTTGCATACGGAGCTCCTCCAGATACAGCCAATGACTACCTACGGATGGCATATTCGACATGTACAGAGAATCTCTACAGGTTTTGCCAAGCCGTCATAGCGGTGTTTGTTAAAGACTATTTGAGAGCACCAACGACACATGATACAGCTCAGATCCTGCAAAAAAAATGCAGCAATAGGGTTTCCTAGGATGCTCGGAAGCTTTGACTGTATGCACTGGGGCTGGAAGAATTGCCCTCTTTCTTGGCAGGGGATCTACAAGGGGCATACTGGTGAGTGCAGTGTCATTCTTGAGGCGGTGGCAGACCATGACCTTTGGATTTGGCATGCATTTTTTGGGCATGGCAGGAACAAACAATGATATCAACGTGTTGCAGGGCTCTCCTGTGTTTGCCAGGCTAGCCGTGGGACAAGCTCCTGCCATGAATTTTGAGGTAAACAACCATCCATACAACAAGGGGTACTATCTAGCTGAAGGTATCTACCCGACGATGCTATATTTGTGAAGACAATTCCCTCCCCAGCAAACGAGATGGAAGCTTATTTTGCAACATGCTAGTAAGCAGCACACAAGGATGTTGAGTGTGCCTTTGTGGTGCTTTAGCAGCGTTTCGCCGTTGTCAGGTATTCTGCTCTCACTTGGTCCGAATCTCCGATGTGGGAGGTGATGAACTCCTGTGTGATCATGCACAACATGATCATTGAGAGCGAGCGCGACGAACCTGTGCAGGATGATCAAACATTTGATTATCAAGGGCCACTTGCTGAGGTAGAGCATGTACCCCAAGAATATACCGCTTTTCTTGATATGCACAATGAAATTCGAGATGCAGATGTCCATGCAGAACTTAAGATGGATCTAGCTGCGCATTTGTGGGTGAGGAGAGGAGCCGCCAACAATGCATGATTTTATTTATATTTGTTTTGTTGTATGAATAATTTAAGTACTATTTGTTTGATTGATTGATTGTATGAATAATTTAAGTAATATTTGTTTGATTGCATGAATAATTTAAGTAATATTTGATTGTATGAACTATTGAATATAGTATGAATAAAATGTGATTGATATGTTGTTTCAAAATATTGTAAAAAGAAAAAAAGTTTTTGGGGCCGCCGTATGGGAGGCGCCCTCCACCGATGCCCCCCAAATAGTCGCCGACAGGGTCGCCAGCATTGCTGTATGGGGGGCGCCGGCTGTGCATCCACTATTTGGGGACGTTGTTCCCACACCGGTGCCTCCCACACGGCGGCCCCCAAAACTTTTTTCTTTTTACAATATTTTTAAACAACATATCAATCACATTTTATTCATACTATATTCAATTATTCATACAATCACACAAATAGTACTTAAATTATTCATAGAATCAAACAAATGGAAATTAAATTATTCATACAATCAAACAAATGGAAATTAAATTATTAATACAATCAAACAAATAGAAAATAATTCATGCATTGTTGGCAGCTCCTCTCCTCGCCCACAAATGCGCAGCTTGATCCGCCTAAAGTTAAGCATGAACACCTGCATCTCGAATTTCATTATGCATGTGAAGAAAATTAAGCGGCAAATTCTTGGGGTACATGCTCTACCTCAACAAGAGGCCCTTGATAATTAAATGGTTGATCATCATGCACAGGTTCGTCACGCTAGCTCTCAATGATCATGTTATGCATGATCACACATGCGTTCATCACCTCCCACATCTGTGACTCAGACCAAGTGAGAGCTGGGTAAGTGACAAATAGATAGTACCCCTTGTTGTATGCATCACTGTTTACCTCAAAGTTCACGGCAGGAGCTTGTCCCTCAGGAAAACACCGGAGAGTGCTGCAACACATTGATATAATTGTTTGTTCCTGCCATGCCAAATCTAGAGGTCATGGTCTGCCACCGCCTCAAGAATGAAACTGCACTCACCAATATGCCCTTGTAGATCTATTGCCAAGAATAGAGGGCAATTCTTCCAGCCCCAATGCATGCAATCAATGCTTCCGAGCATCCCCGGAAACCCTCTTGCTGCATTTTTTTTTCAAGATCCGAGCTATATCATCTGCCCTTGGTGCTCTGAAATAGTCTTAGCAAACACCACTAGTCATTGGTTGTATAGCAGTGCAGTTTTATATTGAGGTGAAGCCCCAGAAGCCTGTGCAATCTTGCTTGGCCATGAAGTAGTCGTCGTAATCCTTGACGCCGTAGACAATCTTCATGAATAGATCCTTGTTCAGCTTAAACCGGCGCCAAAATTCTGTCGGTAAATGAGTCACGTCGTCGTTGAAGTAGTCGGCGTCAAGCAGCATTGCGCCAGCTTGACGATTTCGGTTGATGTTCCTCCAGTGCAGCATTGCGCCAGCTTGACGATGCCGGTTTATGTTCGTCAGTCTCGACCATATCCCGATCCGGGTCGGTTATTATTGTTATTTTTCGACTTATGGTCGTCCTGAACCCCTATATAAGTGCCCAGGACACCCCCATAATAGCTTTAGACCACGTTTAAGATAAACCTTGGTTCACAGTTGATTGCTTTGCAACTCTATTGAATCTATACACCAATTCACATCAATCTGGTGTTTTGCTACTGAAAGTTTTATGTGATTTGTTGTTCCATTGGGAATTAGACGGTTGCAATTTAGCGCTTCGTGGTCGACGGCTACGTGCGCAAGTGTGTGCAGTTGCGAATATCTTGCAGGGTTGAGAGATGTTGCCTTGGCGGTAGGAATCAATCGAGAGACTTCGTCGACATCATACAAGTTATCTCCACCTCCTCATCGTGTTATCTCTGTTGTGTTCATCGTGTGTTTATCATCTCCACCATGCTTACTAAGAAGATCGGGCAATCCCTTATCATCTTGGTATCAGATTTCAACGTTTTCCTCGGCAAGCCATCCACAATCCACCCCATAGTTGAGTTGTGAGTGTTTTCCTATCCAGAAAAAGCCAAAAATATTAGGGTTAGGGTTTGCCATAGCCTTAGATTGCATTAATTTCGAGTTTTAGTTGCTTTTCGTAGTTGTTTTTGCGTATCTTTTTCTTTCATCTAGTAGATTATCTAGGGCTTGTATTTCGAAATCATCTAATTTTCAGTTTTTGTTGCTCTGAGTCCACATAACATACAGTTTGCTTGTTCCCAACCATAGACACAGCCTTTCGATATATGTGACTAGGAACTTTCCCACAAGAGACTAGTTTTACCGCTCGACAGGCTGCTCATTAGGTTTTTGGTGTTTTGCAATATCTGTAGGCCGTGTTACAAAGAGTAGTCATAAAATCAAAAAAAGAAAGTTGAAAAGAAGCAAAAAGAGCTACAAGTGCTGCGTGTGATAAAAATAAAAATAAAATAAAACAAAGTGAACTGCTAGTCAGCACCGTTGCACTCGATGGGCATAGGAAGCGCATCCCCAAACACGGAAATGCCTGGCATGCTGCCTAACCAGGATTCCAAAAATAGCAACCCAGTCAAGTTTTCTGAATGAGTGTGAACTATCGAACTGCCTCACTTGTTGTTTTCTGCACACAGACAGAGCATATGTGATTTCACCAACTCACACCATAATAATCTACACTACTTAAAAAAAGGAACATGTTCCTTATTCTGCACACCCACCACCAATACGTCTAATGTTTTGGTCGTTCCTTCGTTTTTTCTTCGTCGCACTTCCTCCCCGTTTGCCCCGCACGCGCCTGAATGGGCTCAGCCCAACGTAAACAGCCCAGCGCAGGTATCCACCTAAGCAATCAGGAACCCAAGCGGTGAGACCCGCAAACAGAGGCCCCGTTCCTCACTTTCTCTTCTTCCCGAGCGATCCCTCCAGCCCCTCGATCCAAAATCTCGACAAAGAAGTTAGGGGTTCACTACGCCGCCGCCGATCCCTCCAGCCGTGGCGGACCGCTTCCCTCCGGTACCAGCCGCCAGTCCCAGCATCCACCGACACTGCGGAGGCGGACGCCGGCGAGGACCAGAAGGACAGGTGCGTCCTCGACGCTGCAGCTATCGACATTGCGGAGGCGGACGCCGGCGTGACGACAACGGGTGGGGTGTACCACACCCACCCTGACGCCTAGCAAGTCCTGATCGGACTTGATGCGCCACCGCCGGTAACCGCCCCACCCTCCTGTCCTTCACCTCTGCCAAGGTCTTCCTACGGCGAGGCAAGGCCCGTCGCCCTCCACCTAAAATTTTGGTGTCCCAATTCCGGCGTTCCATTCAACTCTCTTCTCTGATCGGAACTCTGCTCCGAGTTCAACCGGAACTCTGGTCGAGCACACTCCCATAGAGCAACCGATAAGGACTCCTTTGCCCGTTCCAAAAAAGGAGTCGAGACGCTCGGCTTAAATCCCAGTTAAATTGCTGACATTGCTGCTCCTGGAACGTACAACCTCGCCGTTCCACCTGTGCTCCACTTTGGTGTTTCGGCGTTCCTTCGATTTCACTAGAACTCCTTCAACACATGCTCCACCTAAGGTACGCCATTCAGACTGCCTGGAATTTCACCTGAACTCCGTCAACCAAGAATTATGACCGTCATTGCATCTTGCACATGATGAATCACATATATTTATATTTATCTACTCAAGAATATAGATTAGTTCAATTAAGTAGCACTAGTAGAAAAAGAGGCTTCCGTCCACCCTCATTAGTCCCGGAAATATTCGAACCGCGACTAAAGGGGGCTTTAGTCGCGGTTCGGGAGGCCACCCGCGACTAATGCTCCATCCGCGACGAAAGGGTACCCCTTTAGTCGCGGTTGGTAACACCAACCGGGACTAAAGGGCTATGGAGAGATGCGGCGGAAAAACCTTTAGTCGCGGTTGGGGACACCAACCGCGCCTTTAGTCGCGGTTGGTGTCCCCAACCGCGACTAAAGGTTTTTCCGAGTTTTTTTACTCCCACGCACCCTGCACCCCCCTGGATCGCCTTTTTTGGTTTGTAAAATACAAAAGAAAATGATAGAAAATTCAAAAAAAAATTGTTTTCAGATTCTTGTATGTTATGCAACCTACTATTCGGAGAAATTAAGAAATTCGAATTTCCACTTTTTTGCAAAAAAGTTTAAAAAATGGTAAAACCGCAATAACTTTTGCATACGACGTCGGAAAAAACGTATAATATATCAAAATCCTGGGAAAAAGTTACATCCGAATTCACCGGGGTTTACCCGGTTAGCCAATTTTTAGATTCTCAAAATTCCAAATGAAAATACAAAAGCAGGAAGATTTTAGTTTTTTCTATAAATTATGGATTTTATATTTTTTTAATTTTTTAAAACCTAAAATTAATAATTTCATTATGCATAAAGATTACTATCTTACCCAATTTTTAGATTTTCAAATTTTTAGATTTTAGGTTTGGCAAAAAAAATATTTAATTAATTAATAAAATAAAAAATAATACAAATTAAAAAGTTAATGTTTATTTATTTATTCAATATTATTATTACATCATTACTTTTGTTTATTAAAAGAATTATTTGAAATTCAAACAATAAAGAAATGTGACATCGATCAACATGTTAATAGGATTGATATGATACTACTATCACATACATGCGCGCGAAGCACTTGAATGCGGAACGGAATGGAACTCGGAAGTTAAGCGTGCTAGAGGTGGAGTAGTGGGAGGATGGGTGACCGAGCGAGAAGTTTGACCATGAGTAAGTAATTTGACTAGAGATAATTGTAGTTAGAGATAGAGACTAAGCTATGCAAATAACTGAAATAAGAGAAATTCTGGAAAAAAAAATGGAGTGAAAAAATTAGAAATTCAAATGAATTAAAAAAATTTAACGAAATAGCCTTTAGTCCCGGTTGGGGACACCAACCGCGACTAAAGGTCCTTCGCCCAGGCGCACGGTAGCCGCCCACGTGGACGGGCCTTTAGTCGCGGTTCGTAAGCAACCGCGACTGGGGGGCCTTTAGTCGCGCTTAATTGGCCGCGGTTGCGCAACCGCGACTAATGGCAGTTGCGAACCGCGACTAAAGGCCATTTTTCTACCAGTGTAGATCGGTGATTAAAAGGAGCGAAAAAGTTGCGTGCTATCTATCCTATGGCTTTTGACAAATACATGTCTTAAACTGGTTGGTGTTGGTTCATGCATGACCACTGAGATGAAGGTTTGGATATGCATGCTTCATTTATGTCAATATACAGAGATCAATCTTGAACAGATGGTCGTTGATTTCTAGGTGTAGGGATTACTTTGTCTTAGTAGATTAAATCAATTGGTAACATGATCCAGTCTTGCATATGAACAACTTCGTGATAGGTGCGTGGGAGTCCTCAGGAGGAATCCACTTTAAACATTGAAAAGAGAGTGAACTTCAATCAATAATCTAGGCTCTCACCACAATAATCAATCAATAATAAATATTAGTTTGTGAAGTCTACGAGTTTATTCTTTTCGTGTGTCCAGCCAGACACCCTCGAACCTCCTGGTAGTGCCAATTTTTTCCATTAGACTTCTGCGAAAGCTCAGAAATTTTGTATAAAAACATGGAAGAGATGGAACCTGAACAACATAATTTTGGGTGCAATGGAATCATATAAATTGGAACCTGAAGCTGATTAGAGTTTCAGTTAAAAAAACTGATGCATGCCATATGTTCATCAGTTCACAAACCGGTTAGTATTTTAGAGAAGGACCTCCGTCTCATGTATATGACATTGAAGTTCACGGGTGATTAGGATTGAACTATTATTAAGTTGTTATCAATTGTAATCGATTCAGAAGTTACATAGAGAAGTTGGAAACTTGGAATCGCAGGAACTTTCGCCGCACACGGGAAATGGTTGTGAGATGCTTGTTTTCTTCATACTCATGTTTTGCTTTGGCTTGATTGGACAAACACAAGTGTGGTATACATCTCATTCATGGTCTTCTCCAGTTGAAAATATGCAGATTGTAGAGAACTCCAGTGAATAAGTTTAAAAAAGAAGAGTGCCAGTGAATGGGAAATTGATATAAAACTACTCAATTGTGGGAATAAAGTAGCATCTGGATCATATGGTTATCTGTCAGTGTTTGTTCCTGGCTATCATGAAAATCTATTTTCAGTTTTCGTGTAGTCATGTAACTAATCCGGTTCTCTTTTCAGTTACCGGGGTGCATATTGTAGTCAAGATGTGGCTATTTAAGTGCTCAAACCTGAGAGGGTAAATGTGGACACGTCGCGAGAATTTTCCCATGAGGTTTATATTATGCGGTCAGTTATATCATGTATGATCTCTTTTTCTTGTGGCAAGCTATTTCAAACTACCATGCCTTTGATTGAGGTCTTCTCTCATGGTCATTTTAAAGCCACACTTAGCAATGTGATGCAATATATTGCACTTGGCACAACCACTTTTGGCTAGCAGCTTTCTGTATTAATCAAGTTGCGGTAGAGTATATTACCTCATCCCGCAACAACATATGAGGCGAAATATGACAGGGCAATGCTTCGATAACATTAGTGAAATTTATCAAATTGTCTGATTTACCAAGTAAATTAACGAACTTTATGCAACTTATGACTTCACATCAAGATTAGCTTAGAAACTAGAAGCTGAGCTTCACTTGATGCTTGTCTGTTTTATTGGATTGTCTTTGGTGTTTTAGCTTCAGATGATATTTGTCTCTATGAGCTAAATGTATGCAAGACTCGTCGGCGTAGTTGATCTATTTTACTCACATTTGTATATGAGATATGCCGGCTCTTCAAAATTTGCAATTGAGCTTATTGAGATTGTAGATTAATGCTCAATGATAGATTACATGCATGGGCAGGTCATGGTCATGATAATTTCCTTTTCAAAGTTATCTAATGTTTTAATGTTCCAAATTTCTATGCTCTTTGATTTGTCCTTACAGCTACATGCTTCAACTTTCATTTTGAACGCTCGCATTCAGAACCCGATTATTAACAAGCTTCGTTCGGCATTAAGGTCAGTAAAGTCCATCATTTTTTTCATCTTGTATGTTCTGTTGTCCAATTATTGGACGTGGTATTCAGGCGTGTGTTGTAAAAGCTCCTGGTTTTAGGGTAAATAGGAGAGCAAATTTGGAGGACCCACCTTACTGGGAGAAAAGTTTCGAGTATATTTATACATTTGAGTGAGATTTATAATTTTTGTTGAAATCTGCATATCTCATTCAGGTCATATCTGAAGAGATTAGGACGAACTTTGAGAACTTTGATTCCCAGATGTAAGGTACATGTAAAAAGGTATGACTACTATAAAACCTGAGCATTTTTTTTATTTTTTAATATCTTTGTAGTATGTTAATTGTCGGAGTAATGTCCTGTTGTTCAAAATCTTGCAGATTTTGCACTATACTGTATAGTTCTCATCCCAAGGTATTAGTCTTTGGATATTAAGCTTATTATATTTTTTACCAAATTGTTTTATTAAAGAAATTCTCAATTCAGGTGTCTATTTCTGAAGATGACACTGTTTTTCTTGATGGAGATGGCACAAGAACATTGAAGAAAGAGCAGAACATGTTCATGCCATGCCGATTTAATGTTCTGGGACATGTGAATTCCTTTTCATCCTAATTGAATTATGTTAACTCACATGAATATTGTGTTATAGACTATATCTGTAATTGAGAAAAGCTTTTTGATTATGGCAAGGAAAAACTGCTGGAGCTGTTAAAAAAGATCTCTGGACTCTTGGAGGTGTTGCTCTTGTAAAGGTGAGATTCCTTGAATGTGGTACATGCAAATTTGAGAGAGAACTACAACTCCTTGTTTATTTGCTATCTCACAGTTCTCAATTTTGATAACTGTACTAAAAGATGAATGCTATCTCAGACTAGCATTTCATGGGGGGTAGAAGTGCAGTGATGGAACCAATGTATTACCATTATTTTACAGTCATGGATAAATAGAATTGCAGTGAAGGAACCAATATATTAGTTTCACCCATAGTTGAATGTTAAGTCTTATCAGAATCTGACTAACAGGTGAGGGAGTGGCTGAAGGGGCACGTACACGGTATTTACACAGTTCATGTCTTCTTAACAGACTGGTAAATTTAATGAACAACTCTTACAATTGATGTCCAGACAAGATCAAGCGTGCAAATTTTATTTCTGGTTGTTTCATATATAGCAGGGTGTAAATGATGAGATCTTCGCCCTACACTTACTTATTTTTGTTGCATATGCTGATATAGAAGAAGAAAGTGGATCTCCAAAATGCTTTCCCATAATTTAAAGAATCTACTGGTATACTAGATTGAACTTCCACGTGAGGGCGTCGTGCAGTACTAGCCTACACCTTGTTACGGTAGCTGAAGCACATTCAATGAATCTGTCGTTCCTCTTGCACTTAAGGATGTTTAGGATGGGTACCACGGAACGTGTACTCCAAAGACCAAGACAGAAGAGTGGCGAGGTTTACAACATACTGGATGTCTGTTTCAGTTTACAATCTTGATATCACCATGAGATCATCTTAAAAGGTGAGCACATAGAAAATTTATAAATTTGCCATTCATATTCTTTCTTGAAATTACTGGTGAAAGTTGTTTTCTCGATGTTTGTTATTTCTGCATATTATATGGAAATAAAATTATGGAAGAAAAGTAATTTTATCACCAGCATGATGTGGTGGAGAGCCGGAGACTCTGATACCATAGATAGAAGGTGTCATCTGTGAGGGATGTCGGCAATGAAGACTGTTTGGGAAGAAGGATGTCAGCAATGAAGACTGGTTGGGAAGAAGCCCGCTGATGGGTGGTGATGTTTTTCCTTGCCAGTTTATCATTGGGACAATGTTTGAACTATTGATAAATATGTACTATAATTACCTCAAAAGAAATGTACTAGGATTAACTAATGTTGTATGGAGTTTCGTAGTTCTTGTATCTATCCATAATAATGTGAAGAGAAAATTATTGGAGTTTCTATTGCACTTTGATATGATCTTGAGTTGTTAGGGTCACAACTAGATGCTAATGAACAGAATTGACCGGTACACGCTGAAAGGATGTTGTAGATTTCTAATCCATTGGTAAATTTCTTTTTTTTGAACTCATTATTTCTAGGAGAACCTCAAACACTTCCTCACTCTGTTGTGAAAAGAAGTCGTAACTAGCCAAAAAAATGTAGCCTACAGCCCAGCTGAACACTCATAATTAGAAAAAACAGCCGATGTACATATGTAGAATAGCTTCTGTGCCTATATAATGAAGTATTGTTAATTCGAGGCACACTTTTATGCAAGTGAAATCATGAAGATAAGAAAGGTAAGGACGTTGAGGCTGAATCGCGTGGCCAGAATCCGGAGTTCCCCGATGGCCACCACCAATATGTGGATAGAGAGGCAGAATTGACCACTAACAACCAGATCCATGGTCTTGGACGGAGGATGACCACGGCGATGACAGTGATGCGCCAGTGTCTGATGATGAGCCTACTAGGTGTGGTCTTTGAAGGCCGCTGAACGCGGAAGTGCGGCGGTCCTCGCACCTATGATGGAGATGTTGGGGAGGGACTGGTCTTTGCTCGGTCTTCTCGTGAGAGTGGTGGAGCTCGATGAAGTGGGTGAGCTCGAGAGTGAGGAGCTTTACATCGTTCACACGCGGAAGTGCGGCGGTCCTCGCACCTGTGATGGAGATGTTGGGGAGGGACTGGTCTTTGCTCAGTCTTCTCGTGAGGGTGATGGAGCTCGATGAAGTGGGTGAGCTCGAGAGTGAGGAGCTTTACATCGTTCACATTCTTTTTCTTCAAAAGGTTTACATAGAAAAGTGTAACATCAGGCAGACTCATGCAAGAAAGGTAAATTTCATTCTTGCTCTGATACTCCTAATAAATACCCTCCAGCTCTCATGTTTGACACCGCACCACCGTCTTGCCAATGGATTTTTTTTACCCTAGCCATTATTGAAGATTTGCTAAGCCAATTTGTATGTTTGACACAGAAGGCTACGATTCAAGGTTGTCTCCAAATATTTATGAATATCAAAGTTTTGTTTGAACTAATCATAAAAGAAGCATTTCTTCAGTTATACCTGTTTGCAGCACCCACGTTTTGTGAGACAATAATACATCGAAAAAGAGAGATTGTTGAGTTGATAGTTATGACGACCCAGAACAGAGTAACAAAAAGACCTAGAACTTGAAACCACGCTGATGCATAACAATGTTGTTTTCTATTACGTTTAGATTATTATGTTGTGGTACGTTATGATATATTCCTGGTTTGTTTTAAGTTTTTAAAGTGAGTAGTGAATTATATATGTATTAAGAAATAAAATTTGAGTACCCGTGGCAACGCACGGGCATTTGTACTAGTTTTTACAAAAGTCGTAACTTTTGAACTGTGCGTCTAAATCAAGATCTATTTTCACCGCTAGGTTTCCCGCGACAAGGTATTTAATACTAGATTCCTTATGAATATATTTGTTGGAAGTTTTTTCACAAGCAAGAAGAAACTATGATGCTAAAGCAAATAAATTTGTTGTTAGGCAACTTCATGTATCGCCCTGGGAAACTACGGTGCAACTCTAGGCTATTTCGGTGCAGGGGTATGCAGTCGTACTTGTCATGGACTCGAAACGTAAAGAACATGCGAAATGGGCGAACATGGTTGCGCTGCTCCAGAGGTAATTTCAATCAATTTTTTATCAGTATCTTCATCTGTTCTCATTTGACGATATCATCAACTAATGAATAACTCATTTACTCATTTTTTCTTTGTCGGGCAGGGCTTGGAAACAGTTCATCAATATTGTTCCGGATAAATGGAAACCGAAGCTTACATTTAAAGATTACCCTGTAAGTAGTACTATATATATAGCTATGTCTGTGAATCTCTTTGATATTTTGTTTTAATACGATGCTTGATAATTAGTTTGATCGAACTATTTTTTCGTAAAGTGTATGAGGCAGGAACCCGGAAGTAACTTATGTGGATACTACGTCTGCGACTTCATTCGTGAGATGGCTGCTCACAGGGATGCGGAGGACGCTATACACCACACTCGTGTACGTGAACAAATATTCACAATTAAGCTTATTTTATTACCATCAATTGTATTGAGTTCCATTCATATATATTGATCTCCTTTTTTTAATATAGATGATACGCTTGCGGGACACTCTCATAACGGATGATCGCACGAGCAATCAAAGAGGAACTCACGGGATTCTTTCTTACCGAGGCCATTGCCAAAAAAGAAGAATACCATCGGGAGTTCATATATCTAAACTATTAGGGATATGAATATATAGATATGATACCAATTTGGTCCCGGCTTTATATATTGTAAACATGCATTACTTGTACTATATTTCATGACGATATCTATATATACATGACGATGTTTTGTGGTTTCTTGAATGATGTATATATGCATTGCTGAAACTCAGCCGCGGCAGAGAAACGCTGCTCCACCCTAAACCTGTGCCGCGGCAGAGAAACGCCAATTTTCTGCCGCGGCAGAAAGCCTCCAGGCCCGGTTCGTACCACCAGGAGCCCTCCGGCTGCACCACGTGGCGGGGCCTTCAGACCCGGTTCACATTTAAACCGGGACTAAAGGGGACCCTTTAGTCCCGTCTGGTTGGTCCCGGTTTGAAAACCGGGCCTGAAGTCTCTAACGAACCGAGCCTGAAGCCCCATTTTCTACTAGTGTCAAATTGTTAGTTATGTTTTGCAGGTTCATAGAAGTATTCGTCCAAAGATATTCAACATCAGTATTACCATTCCAAGATTATTAAAGATCAGTTCAGCGCATATGGATTATCGTTCATCTTCATTTTTAATTAGTAAAAGCTTACTGGAAAACGGTAACCTCAGAGACCTCCATATTTTCATGATTGGAATTTGTTAACTCGATATCTTAGTGTATGTTCTGTACCCAAGTTGGGTTTCTACGCTGATCCATAATCTGTTACCAAACGTAATATTTGGAATATATGTAGCTGTAAATTAGATTCATCCATTTGAAAATCCAAACATGGTTTTATCAACCTATGATGTTGTACAATTGTGTTAAGTGTTCGGGACTGTGATTTTTACCTGCCGATGTGAACCTTAAAGGCGTTCTTTTTTGTATAAACTTTGGTCTTCAAATTTCCACTGGCAAATGTATGTCAAGTTAAAAAAGAGCAAACAATGTGACTTTTTGCAAGAATATTTGTGATGTTGCCAGGAAATAGTTGTGTTAATGCTGGGATAAACAACATGTGGCCATCTGTTCCACACAAAGAGTTCTTTAAAAAGGAAGCTAATGACCCTTAATGTGGTAGCATTTTTTCTGATACACAAGTCTTTACAGTAAAGAATATATACGGAAGTCGTATTTGGCCTGCTGATTGGTCGTGTTTGACAGTTTATTCCCTTGCCTAATAATTTAATTATTTGTTGCGATGTTTCTAATGAATGCGGTCCCTCTCTGCCTCATACATGGACATCTTTTCTTTTACTATTTTTGTTTCCTATCCATCGATCTTGTGAATTAAATATCCATTTACTTGTGTCTTCTGGATGTGTGCTGGTTTCTGCAACAATGTATTTAAATGTGCAGGAACATAATGCGGTGACAATGGTTGTTGCAAGGGTTGTCCTAAGTATTTGCTACCAATCTTCAGATAAATTATATATGATTTTTAAGACGTGCTAGCTCACATGTTATACATTCTTACGTGTATGTCCATTTAATTGTTAATACATTTGATTGGCCCTTCCTATCTCCTTCCGGTCATGGTACGGGCGCGGCGTGCCGCGCCAAAGCTTCCTAGTAACTTTCAAGACTCAACAAAAAGAAAAATTACAGAAAATAAACATGGTTTATCTTCCAAGTGTGTTTTTCTTTAACGCCTTTCAACTAGGCACAGAAAAAGAGCGTGCATCAAGTGTTGTCAAGTGAAGAAGCATCAACATCATAATTTGTTTTAATAATAGAATCATAAGGTGACTTATTTCTCTTTCTAGGGAAGTGCTCCAAACCTTTTCTTGATCGGAAATTGATATTTAATAATCATATCTCTCATATCAATAGCAGCACCAACTGTTCTAAAAACGGTCTTCCCAATATAATTGGACAAGAAGCATTGCATTCAATATCCAAAATAAAAAAATCAACGGGGACCAGGTTATTGTTAACCATAATAAGGACGGTATCAACTCTCCGCAAAGGTTTCTTTGCATCAATATCAACAAGATGAACATCCAAATAAAATTGTTCCAACGGTGACAATTCAAGCATATCATAGATTTTTTTAGGCATAACAGAAATACTTGCACCAAGATCACATAAAGCATTGCAATCAAAACCATCTATTTTCATCTTAATGATGGACTCCCAGCCATCTTCTAACTTTTTAGAAATAGAGGCTTCGTGTTTGTGACGCCCCGGAACCGGTACCATGAGGATTCCAGCGATCCGCCGAAATTCGCACGATATCGATTCAGAGACGCCCTCCGACACGACGTGCACAACGAATCACACACGTGATGCCAGAGGAATTAACACGAGCTGTAACATTACAACATGATTACAATAGAGCCCAGAAGAAATAGATATATTACAACAACGACTCCAACGAGTCAAGATACAAATATACAAGATCCGAATCATACAGAAATGTCGAATGCGTCCAAGTACGGACAAGATAAAAATTGGACTACGAGTCCTGAAGATAACCAGTGACGTCCATAACCCTGCCTAGGCCAAGCCGGAGGGGCAACATTGCTAACTTCATCTTCATCGCACGGATCATCATACCTGCCCGGTTATGTCCCAAAGCAGCAATAAGTACGGGTTCCTACTTAACAAGACTTCAAGACGTATGTCATTCATCAATCAGTGGTCCTTTGTACTTGAGACACGCAGGGGACTTAGAGGACGCAAGAGGAACGTCATAGGCAATATGGTGGGGTTAAGCGGTAGCGCGCAAGCACTAAAAACCTATAGAGACACTCTACAACATCCGTCTATCAGAGAAGATGAGAGAGCGCATAACCTAACAGTTCTATACTCTGCAAACATAACCCGACCGATGTGTTCCCCCCTCGCAAGAAAGTACTTACAAAGGCTCTCACACGGTGGACAAGTTTTATTAAGTAACCATTGTAGTAATGCTAATTTACTACGAAGTTATTAACAGATTATTAGCAGCAACATAAAGGTGTAAGTTGTTCTATGATCGAGCTGTACAATTCCAAGTCGTCCATAACCGGGGACACGGCTTATCGATAAGATGTACACCCTGCAGGGGTTGCCCAAATATAACCATATGCATGCTCGAACCCGCGTAGCAAGTGCGGAGTCTCACAACAAGACCATTCCCAGTTTAACAAGAAAGTCTAGGGGGGCCACCCAACTAAGCTACCCGTGGCGAAAACCGGCCGTACTCTGAAGCGGACTCGGGGTTTGCTTTAACGGCTAGGCGTGCAAACCAAACGCTTCGCTAAACGATCCGCGGGGTACAGTACAGAATATAAACACCAGAAGGCAACAGGAAGTAAACACCCGAAGGCGAAAATAAGTAAAGCATGGCATACATGGCATAGGAAAATAAAAACTAAAGTTGTGGGTGAGGGGGGTCCCGATAATCGTCCCCACGCATGGGTAGAGCGCTCAATCTCGGAATAGATAACAAGAACTCGGGTCCTAGGGGACATTAGAGAGTCAAAGTTCCGATGCTTTCGCAAAGGGGCTCACAGATGTCTCTGCTTACAATTTTAGTTGTTAACAATTAAGTAAGTCATGATTATCTCCAACAGATATATCCATAAACCATGTGTCATAATTCCCCAACAGATAACCCGATAAGGTAACGATAGCGGTCACGGAAATATAAACAACACTATCATGCACTACGACTCGCAAGCCAGACCCGATAACCAAACAACATCTGTAGGAGGTTGGTGGATGCAATATAGGCTGCTTGAGGTAACATGTGGATAGGACACGTGACAAGAACGCAACTCAAGGATAGCATAAGGGAGAAGGAAAAATAAAATATGTGAGTGACTCCTGCAGAGACATGAGTTTAGGAAATGCTTGTTTGTTAAAGATTGTCGAAGATCAGCCGAAGAACTCGTCGTATCTCACAGCACCACTTCGCGATCATATCCGGGAAGAAGCAAATTCTGGAACAAACAACGTATGCAAATCTTACTACTACGAATAAAGAACCGGCATGATCAAGATGATAGGCATGACATGGCAAAGATGATGCAATGCAACTTATCCAAATTAATCGGAGTCGGAATCCTGGCCAAGCAAATTAGGTTAGAGATGCATTTCCTACCGACAAATTTAAGTGTTGTTTAACATGGCATAGCATGGCAGGGGTGAGCTACGTCAAGTTTAAACGGAGCGGGGGAAACCTAGGTGGTGTTCCGAAATACTCCGCGGTTCGATATCAGGTGATATGCACAATCTACATGTCATGACATGATGTGAGATGCAAACAGGCACATGGATGTCATATTCGTGATCCTTGCATTTTTCTGATCAAAATGGATATAAAGTTTGTAGCAATTGGATTTGTAAAAGTGCAGTTTTGAAACATTTGAAAAACCATCTGATTGTGAATTTTCTAAAACTGAAATTTATTTTGGGCGGGAAACATTTTGCACCGAGCTGGAACTAGCCAGAGACACTGACAGGTGGAACTCCACGACCACGTCAGTGCCAGCATCGAAACCTCGGACGAGCAAATTAGGTTAGAGTTGCATTTCCTACCGACAAAGTTAAGTGTTGTTTAACATGGCATAGCATGACAGGGGTGAGCTACGTCAAGTTTAAACGGAGCGGGGAAAACCTAGGTGGTGTTCCGAAATACTCCGCGGTTCAATATCAGGTGATATGCACAATCTACACGTCACGGTATGATGCGAGATGCAAACAGGCACATGGATGGCATATTCATGATCCTTGCATTTTTCTGATCAAAATGGATATAAAGTTTGTAGCAATTAGATTTGTAAAAGTGCAGTTTTGAAACATTTGAAAAACCATCTGATTATGAATTTTCTAAAACTGAAACTGATTTTGGGCGGGAAACATTTTGCACCAAGCTGGAACTAGCCAGAGACACTAACAGGTGGAACTCCACGACCACGTCAGTGCTAGCATCGGAACCTCGGACGAGCAAATTAGCTTAGAGTTGCATTTCCTACCGACAAAGTTAAGTGTTGTTTAACATGACATAGCATGACAGGGGTGAGCTACGTCAAGTTTAAACGGAGCGGGGAAAACCTAAGTGGTGTTCCGAAATACTCCGCGGTTCAATATCAGGTGATATGCACAATCTACACGTCACGGTATGATGAGAGATGCAAACAGGCACATGGATGGCATATTCATGATCCTTGCATTTTTCTGATCAAAATGGATATAAAGTTTGTAGCAATTGGATTTGTAAAAGTGCAGTTTTGAAACATTTGAAAAACCATCTGATTGTGAATTTTCTAAAACTGAAATTGATTTTGGGCGGGAAACATTTTGCACCGAGCTGGAACTAGACAGAGACACTGACAGGTGGAACTCCACGGGCAGATCAGTGCCAGCGTGGAAAGAAACAAAAATGTGTGTTTTATCCCGTGACACAGGGGATTCAAACTCGGGCCTATCGGGTGTGAGACAAGGGTGGTAGTCAGTGTGCTGCTAGCTTGGTTTTGAAACCAACCGGGTTTCAGACCAGGTAAGGGCGTGTCCACGGTAAACTGGACAGCAAACGTGACACTACGAACTGACGAAAACAACAGCGATTTATTGTAGACATCGATATTGCACATATTTTAAAGTTTAGGCCACGACGAGAAAAGAGCACGGTTTGCGCGAACCAAAACCAAAGTTGGAGCTGGTGGTGGTCTGCATCTGGAGGGGTTAATGGTTCGCTCTACCTTAGACTCGTTCGCCGGAGAGACGCCGGAGAAGAAGGGAGCGCGTGTACTGTGCGTTCTCTGAAAACCACTGAAAAGAGTGACACTTGATAACTGAAGAACGACACTTTGACTAGAAACTGGAACACCTGCTGGTTGCAACTTTGGAGGTCGATGGCGACCAACCTGGAGACTCTACGGCGTGGCTCTCGACAATTTGAGCAATAGGGTTGTACCCTGATTCGAATGGGACGGATTTGGTTGAAAACGGTGCACGGTATCGCCGGTGAGGTTCGCCGGAAAAAGGATCAGCGACACGGCGAGGAACAGCTGAAAACTGAAAAACTGATTCTGGGCTGAACTTTGAACGACGATGGCGTCGCCTATACTGCATGGTTTTGGGAGATTCAAGGATCAACGGGAATCTGGAGATGTTTTGCATCCATCGGTGCAAGGAACTTGTGCTGGGGCGGCTTTGACCGGCGAGTATCTACGTTGAAAGTTGAGACCGTGAAACAGACAAAAACTGGAACTTTTGTTTTCGATTTAGAAACGATCTCGTTCTCCCGTCGTCGATCCAGCGACCATGCAGAGAGGAGGGAGGAAAGAGGGTGTGCTCACCCTGGGGTGGTCGGTGACGAGAAGGAGGGGTAGTGGAGCTGCCGCGTTGGAGAAGAAAGGTGGCCGGGGTAGACGACGTTGCAGATGTGGGCGAGGGCGAGCAGCTGCGGCGTCTCCGGCTCCGTGAATACGACGAGGATGGAGGAGAGGGACGGTGGTCCGATTTCACCGCTCAGGGGAGCTCGTCGGCGACCAGATCCTGCGGAGGAGAGCGGCGATCAACGCTGGTAGCACGGCAAGAAAAACGCAGAGCGACCAGGAGTGGTACAAGAGGACGCGGACATCACCAGGCGACGTCGAAGACGTCTGCGACGGAGGCGTTCTGCGGCATCATGAGAGAGGTAGACGGCGCGGTGTCTCACGATAGGGTTTTGTGGGAGGAGATGGAGAGAGGGCGGCAGCGGCTTGGAAGGGGGAGAAACAGTTAGGGTTCCTGGTAGGCACTCCGGTGCTTAAAAGGGGAGAGGGGAGCGAGCAGGGGCTGGGAGGATGGATGCTCCCGGGACGTGGCGTCCTTGGGCGACACCATTGCCCGATACAGGGGTTCTTCGACGAGGTGTAAAGGAGGAAGAGAAAGGTGCCGAGGTGGCTTACCTCTTCGGGGGGGGGTGGGGCCAGGGGGCTGCCAGGAGAGAGGGAGGCAGCTGGGCCTGCTCCGGGAGGTAAAAGGCCAGAAGGTAAGAGAGGAAAACAGGCCAGAGAAGGGCTGCTGCCTGTTAGAGGGGTTAGGGTTTGTTAAAAGAAGAGAGAGGGGGGGGGGTTATTGTATCACCCATATGAGAAAGAAAGAAGTGAAATTATTTAGGGTTTACAAAATAATTTTATTGGTTAAAATCATGGATGATATGATGCATATGCCATGATGATGAATAATAGAAAACGAGCAAACAAATCTCTTAGGGGTACTACCGGGGGCCGTTAAAGCGTTTTAATTTATCCTCTCTAAATTGCATAAGAGCATTTGTAATACGCTTTGTAAAAGCCATATTTATAGCACTAGCATTATGACTTCTAGCAAGCTTTTGTAAAACTTAATTAATTCAGAGATATTGCAATCATAAAAATCAAAGTCATTTTTATCAAAGGTGAAAGGACTCTTGTCTCCCATGCTCCTAAAAATTGTAGCACACTTACCAGGAACAGTTTCGGTGGTTCTAGGCAATTTTAAAGAAGGAGCGGGGGATTTTCCTACACCAATTATTTTACCATTAATAGTAGGAGAGTGGCTAGCATTTGAAACTTCATTACCACTGGTGGTGGTGATGGTACAAACTTTAGTTAAATTATTATTTCTAGCAATTTCATCTTCTCTTTCCCACCTAGCATGCAATTTCGTCAATATCCTAACATTTTCATCAATTTAAACTTAAATGGCGTTCAAAGTTTTACTTTCTTTAACATCATGAGGCATAACCTTTAATTTAAGAAATTCAACATCAGGGCTATCAACTTTAGAAGCAAGTCTATCAATTTTGCCAAGCTTTTCGTTAACAGTTTTATTAAAAGTAGTTTATTTACTAATAAATTCCTTAAGCATGACTTCAAGATCAGAGGATAAATTTTTATTATTTCTGTAGGAATTACCATAAGAATTGCCATAAGCATTACCATTATTAGAAGGATACGGCCTATAATTGTTGCTACCAAAATTATTCCTATAAACATTATTGTTAAAATTGTTGTTTTTAATGAAGTTCACATCAACATGCTCTTCTTGAGCAACCAAAGAAGCTAACGGAATATTATTTGGATCGAGCTTTACCATTAACAAGCATATACATAATAGTATCAATTTTATCACTTAAGGAGGAGGATTCTTCAACAGAATTTACCTTCTTACCTTGTGGAGCTCTCTCGGTGTGTCATTCAGCATAAATTATCATCATATCATCAAGTAGTTTTGTTGCAGCCCCCAAATAATGGACATAAAGGTACCTCCAGCAGCTGAATCCAGAAGATTTCTTGAAGAAAAATTTAGTCCCGCATAAAAAGTTTGTATGATCATCCAAGTAGTCAGTCCATGAGTGGGACAATTATTTACCAGAGATTTCATTCCATCCCAAGCTTGAGCAATATGTTCATTATCAAATTGTCTAAATTTCATTATGTCGCTTCTCGAAGATATAATCTTAGCAGGAGGATAATATTTTTAAATAAAAGCATCTTTACATTTAACCCAAGAATCAATACTATTTCTAGACAAAGATAGCAACCAATCTTTAGCTCTACCTCTCAAAGAGAAAGGGAAAAAAATTCAGTTTAATAATATCATCATCTATATCCTTATATTTTGCATCTCACAAAGTTCAACAAAATTATTAAGGTGAGAAACGGCATCTTTAGTACTAACTCCAGAAAATTGCTCGTTCATAACAAGATTTAATAAAGCAGGTTTAATTTCATAGAAGGCTGCTTCGGGAGCAGGTGGAGCAATAGATGTACAAATAAAATTATTATTGTTGGTGCTAGTTGATGTCTACGGGTGCTTCTATTCTTGTAGACAGTGTTGGGCCTCCAAGAGCAGAGGTTTGTAGAACAGCAGCAAGTTTCCCTTAAGTGGATTACCCAAGGTTTATCGAACTCGGGAGGAAGAGGTCAAAGATATCCCTCTCAAGCAACCCTGTAATCACAAAGCAAGAAGTCTCTTGTGTCCCCAACACACCAAATACACTTGTCAGGTATAGGTGCACTAGTTCGGCGAAGAGATAGTGAAATACAAGTAATATGGATGTATATGAGTGGTAATAGCAATCTGAATAAAATATGGCAGCGAGTAAACATGCAACAAAACAGTAAACAAACGGAGATTCGATGCTTGGAAGCAAGGCCTAGGGACCCTGCTTTCACTAGTGGACACTCTCAACAATGATCACATAATAGGACTACTCTACACTCTTTTGTTGGATGATGAACACCACTAACTGTGTAGGATTACACGAATCCTCAATGCCGGAGTTAACAAGCTCCACATTCGATATTCATGTTTAAGTAACCTTAGAGTGCAAGATAGATCAACACAATTACACCAAGAACTAACATAGCGTGCACACTGTCACCATCACGCCATGAAGGGGGCATAGATCACATCAACACTATCATAGTAATAATTAACTCCATAACCTACAAGAGATTATGATCATAATCTACGCCAAGTACTAACACAGATGCACACACTGTCACCATTACACCGTGAAGGAGGAATAGAGTACTTTAATAACATCACTAGAGTAGCACATAGATAATATTCAACTAGATCACATAAAGAGAGAGATGAACCATATAGCGGAGCCCTCAGCCCCGGGGTGAATTACTCCCTCCTCATCATGGAGACAGATGGCGGTGAAGATGGTGGTGGAGACGGCGGTGGAGATGACTCGGGGGCACTCCGGCAGGGTGCCGGAACAGAGACTTCTGTCCCCGAATCTTGATTTCGTGATGGCGGCGGCTCGGAAGGTTTTCGGGTCTCGTCTTCTCCGTCGGTGTTTTTAGGTCAGGGACGATTAAATAGGCGAAGAGATGGAGTCGGAGGGGCCACGGGGTGCCCACACCACAGGGGGTCGCCCCCCCGGGCCGCGCCGGGGTGTGGTGCCCCCGGCTCCCCTCTCGTCCTTCTCCGGTGCTCTGGAAGCTTCCGGGAATTATAAGGTCCTCGGTCTTGATTTCGTCCGATTTCGAAAATATTTCTTTACTAGGATTTCTGAAACCAAAAACAGCAGAAAAAGAACTGGCCTTTCGGCATCTCGTCAATAGGTTAGTTCGGAAAACGCATAATAATGACATATAATGTGTATAAAACATGTAGGTATCATCAATAAAGTAGCATGGAACATAAGAAATTATAGATACGTTTGGGACGTATCAAGCATCCCCAAGCTTAGTTCCTACTCGCCCTCGAGTAGGTAAACGATAACAATGATAATTTCTTAAGTGACATGCCATCATAACCTTGATCATACTATTGTAAAGCACATGAGATGAATGCAGAGATTCGAAGCAATGATGAAGATAATGAGTAAACAAATGAATCACATAACAAAGACTTTTCATGAATAATACTTTCAAGACAAGCATCAATAAGTCTTGCATAAGAGTTAACTCATAAGCAATAAATTCTTAGTAGAAAGCTTTGAAACAACACAAAGGAAGATATAAGTTTCAGCGGTTGCTTTCAACTTTAACATGTATATCTCATGGATAATTGTCAACACAAAGTAATATAACAAATGCAATAGGTAAACATGTAAGAATCAATGCACACAATTTACACAAGTGTTTGCTTCTAAGATAGAAAGAATAGGTAAACTGACTCAACAATAAAGTAAAAGAATGGTCCTTCAAAGAGGAAAGCATCGATTGCTATATTTGTGCTAGAGCTTTGATTTTGAAAACATATAGAGAGCATAAAAGTAGAGTTTTGAGAGGTGTTTGTTGTTGTCAACGAGTGGTAGCGGGTACTCTAACCCCCTTGCCTGACAAACCTTCAAAAAGCGGCTCCCATTTTATTTTTATTTTTGGGTGGCACTCCTTCCAACCTTTCTTTCACAAACCATGGCTAACCGAATCCTCGGGTGCCTGCCAACAATCTCATACCATGAAGGAGTGCCTTTTTATTTTAGTTTTATTATGATGACACTCCTCCCCACCTTTGCTTCCTCAAGCCATGGCTAACCGAATCCTTCGGGTGCCGTCCAACAATCACATACCATGGAGGAGTTTCTATTTTTGTTAATTAATTTGGGACTGGGAATCCCATTGCCAGCTCTTTTTGCAAAATTATTGGATAAGCGGATGAAGCCACTAGTCCATTGGTGAAAGTTGCCCAACAAGATTGAAAGATAAACACCACATACTTCCTCATGAGCTATAAAACATTGACACAAATAAGAGGTAATAACTTTTGAATTGTTTAAAGGTAGCACTCAAGCAATTTACTTTGGAATGGCGGAGAAATACCATGTAGTAGGTAGGTATGGTGGACACAAATGGCATGAATATTGGCTCAAGTATTTGGATGCATGAGAAGTATTCCCTCTCTATACAAGGTTTAGGCTAGCAAGGTTATTTGAAGCAAACTCAAGTATAAAATGGTGCAGCAAGACTCACATATAAACATATTGTAAGCATTATAAGACTTTACATCGTCTCCTTGTTGTTCAAACACCTCAACCAGAAAATATCTAGACTTAGAGAGACCAATCATGCAAACCAAATTTTAACAAGCTCTATGTAATTATTCATTAATGGGTACAAGGTACATGATGCAAGAGCTTAAACAAGATCTATATGAGCACAACAATTGCCAAGTATCACATTATTCAAGACATTACACCAATTACTACATGTAGCATTTCCCGTTTCCAATCATATAACAATTAACGAAGCAGTTTCAACCTTCGCCATGAAAATTAAAAGCTAAGAACACATGTGTTTATACGAACCAGCGGAGCGTGTCTCTCTCCCAAACAATCATTTATTCAAACAAAAACAAAAACAAAAACACACAGACGCTCCAAGTAAAGTACATAAGATGTGACCGAATAAAAATATAGTTTCAAGAGAAGGAACCTGATACTTTGTCGATGAAGAAGGGGATGCCTTGGGCATCCCCAAGCTTAGATGCTTGAGTCTTCTTGAAATATGCAGGGATGAACCACCGGGGCATCCCCAAGCTTAGACTTTTCATTCTTCTTGATCGTAGTATATCATCCTCCTCTCTTGACCCTTGAAAACTTCCTTCACACCAAACTTCAAGCAAACTCATTAGAGGGTTAGTGCATAATCAAAAATTCACATGTTCAGAGGTGACACAAACATTCTTTTCACTTCTGGACATTGCATAAAACTACTGGACATTAATGGATCAAAGAAATTCATCCAACATAGCAAAAGAGGCAATGCGAAATAAAAGGCAGAATCTGTCAAAAACAGAACAGTCCGTAAAGACGAATTTTAAGATGGCACCAGACTTGCTCAAATGGAAAAACTCAAAACTAATGAAAGTTGCGTACATATCTGTGGATCACGCTCGTAAATTGGCAGATTTTTGCGAATTTTCTACAGAGACTTGTCCCCAGATTCGTGACAGACAGCAATGCTGTTTCTCAGCGATCCCAAATGTAACATCAACTTTAACATAGAAACTTTACTTGGCACAAAAACATGATAAGGAGAGGTTGCTACAGTAGTAAACAACTTCCAAGACACAAATATAAAACAAAGTACTGTAGCAAAATAACACATGGGTTATCTCCCAAGAAGTTCTTTCTTTATAGCCATTAAGATGGGCTTAGCAATGATGCGCCCGCAAGAAATAGTATTTGAAGCAAAAGAGAGCTTCAAGAGGCAAATTCAAAACACATTTAAGCCTAACATGCTTCCTATGCAGAGGAATCTTGTACACAAATGAATTCATGAAGAACAAATTGACAAGCATAAGAGGATAAAACACGAGTAACTTCAAGATTCTCAACATAAAGAGGGGAAACTTAATATTATTAAGATGCATATAACCATATTTCCCTCTCTCATAATAACTTTCAGTAGAATCATTGATGAAATCCACAATATACCCATCACTTAAAACATTCTTATCATGGTTCATATGCATAGAAGTATCATTAATTTTGGCATAAGAAGAGTTATTCTCGTTAATAGTAATTGGAGCATGATTATTATCAAGAATTTGAACATGGTAAACAAGTTGCATATTAAAAGAATTGTTTTTGGTAATCCAATCATGACTATGACAAGTTTCATAAGTATAGTTATAACCTATATCATAGCATTCTTTATAATAATCATCAAAGATCGGAGGCACAGTGTCATCATAAGAAATAGAATAGTTATCTTTCACAGTCGATTTATCTATGACCATACCATCATTGTTATTAGAAGGAGATGTATCAAGAACATAATGACCAGTAGCAAAAGGATTTTCAAACACCTCTTCCCCAAGCTTAGAGCTTTCTATATCATTATGGGAGGAAGCATGGATAGCACTGACACTATGGCAATTATTATCATTTTCAGAATTAGTTTCCCAGAGATTTGTAATATCAAAAGTAGTGTGCTCATTCAAATCATGATCGCTAATGTATGTAAAGGGCATAGGAAGATCATCGTATTCAGATTCATTATCCCAATAATCATTAGGAGCAACATACTTACGGTTACCTAGCGTTATCTCATTCACGCGGGATACGTTACCTCTTTCTTTTTATTCTCCTTCTTCTTCTTCTTCTTCTTCTTCTTCTTCTTCTTCTTCGTTCCTTCTTCTTCTTCTTCTTCTCCTCGTTCCCTTCTTTAGGAGGAAGAGGTTTGAAGGGTGGCTTGTCCGCATAACCTGATTTACTTTCAAAAACAATAGAAGAAACTTGGGAGGATCCCTCCTTTTCATTAATTAATTGAAAACACACAGCGGTCCTATCATATTTTGGCAAGGTGTCATCTTCTAAAATATTCTGTATGTAAGTATTTGTATGGCAATTATTAATGCAATAAGAAAGACACCCATGCAGGACATCATCAATATCAAGATCGTTAATATTCAACAAAGAAATTTTTCTTGATAACTCTTCACACTTCAAAAATAAGGTAAGTTCATCATGCTGATTAGGAATAATTTCATCATCACAATACAAATTTGCAGCACTCATGGGGTTCGAATTATCATTGGAGGAACATTGAAAATTAAAATGACCAACTCTATGGCAAAGTTCACAAATAAAAGGATAGAGGGCACACACTTTTTCTCCAAGATCATCTAGAGCTCTAGACCACTTTCTAGTTTTTTCATTTCTGTGATGGATACAATATTCATCTTTGATTTGATTAATTCCACAAGGTCTATGTATTCCACAAAAATTAACATGCTTATAGGAAATAGCATTCTTAGGAGTTTGAGCATGCTTATTAACAACAATTTCATTCTTCATGCAAGCCTCTTTAAAAGGTTCATGATACTTATCAAAATTCTTTTTAGGCAATTCAAAATGAGAAGCAAAGGCTTTATAAAGATTTGCAGCAACTTGAGAGTCAAGACCATAAGTAGCACTCATATTTCGAAATTTATCGGTATCCATAAAAGTTTCAATGCATTCATAATCATAATTTATACTGACTCTTTACCTTTGTCGTTCTTCCAATCTTCAGCGTTCTCCTTAATCCGATCAAGAAGGTCCCTTTTAAACTCTTCTTTGTTGCTCGTAAATGATCCAGAACAAGTAGTATCCAGCAAGGTCTTATCTTGAAAAGAAAGTCTTGCATAGAAATTATCAATGATGATATTACCTGGAAGCTCATGATTGGGGCATTTGAGCATTAAAGTCTTCAATCTCTCCCATGCTTGGGCAATACTCTCTCCATCATGAGGCCAAAAATTATATATATGGTTTCGATCTTTGTGAAGTTCACTTGGAGGATAGAACTTGGAATAAAATAGAGGCACAATATCCTTCCAATCAAGAGAGCGCCCGTCCTTCAATAGTTTATACCAATGCGCCGCTTCACCAGATAGCGACATAACAAATAATTTCTTTCTAACTTCATCCATTGAAATACCTGCACACTTGAATAACCCGCATAATTCATGCAAAAACAGTAAATGATTCCTAGGATGGACAGTTCCATCCCCTTCATAGCGGTTATCCATAACACGTTCAATAATTTCCATAGGTATTTTATACGGAATACTTTCAGCAGGTGGATTTAAAGTATCAGAAGCATCATTAGAGTTATCGCATATGGAAGATAAAGCATCATCAGAGCAAAATATTTCTTCTAAAGCGGAGGAGCAAAAAGATTATTTTTATGTAAACTAGCTTCCCCAAGCTTAGACTTCTTCATAGCATTAGCAGTAATTGCATTCAAACTAATAACATTGCTATTATCATGTAAATAAGGTTCCATAGGTTTTTTAATTTTTGTATCAAACAATTCTAAATCAGGAAAAAGATTAAAGAGCTCACTAATTTTTTTGTTGTTTTCCATTATGCCTAACTAGTGAAAATAAAAACAAGAAACAAAAAGATGTAATTGCAGAGTCTAAAGGAAATAGCTTCGAGCACACACACAATGGCGCCGAAAAGTACTGTTACCTGGAACCGAAGTATGAGAGCCTTTTACCTTTCCTCCCGGCAACGGCGCGAAAAGTGCTTGATGTCTACGGGTGCTTCTATTCTTGTAGAGTGTTGGGCCTCCAAGAGCAGAGGTTTGTAGAACAGCAGCAAGTTTCCCTTAAGTGGATTACCCAAGGTTTATCGAACTCGGGAGGAAGAGGTCAAAGATATCCCTCTCAAGCAACCCCACAATCAAGAAGTCTCTTGTGTCCCCAACACACCAAATACACTTGTCGGTGTATAGGTGCACTAGTTCGCGAAGAGATAGTGAAATACAAGTAATATGGATGTATATGAGTGGTAATAGCAATCTGAATAAAATATGGCAGCGAGTAAACATGCAACAAAACAGTAAACAAACGGAGATTCGATGCTTGGAAGCAAGGCCTAGGGATCCTGCTTTCACTAGTGGACACTCTCAACAATGATCACATAATAGGACTACTCTACACTCTTTTGTTGGATGATGAACATCACTAACTGTGTAGGATTACACGAACCCTCAATGCCGGAGTTAACAAGCTCCACAGTATTCGATATTCATGTTTAAGTAACCTTAGAGTGCAAGATAGATCAACACAATTACACCAAGAACTAACATAGCGTGCACACTGTCACCATCACGCCATGAAGGGGGCATAGATCACATCAACACTATCATAGTAATAATTAACTCCATAACCTACAAGAGATTATGATCATAATCTACGCCAAGTACTAACACAGATGCACACACTATCACCATTACACCGTGAAGGAGGAATAGAGTACTTTAATAACATCACTAGAGTAGCACATAGATAATATTCAACTAGATCACATAAAGAGAGATGAACCACATAGCTACGGCGGAGCCCTCAGCCCGGGGGTGAATTACTCCCTCCTCATCATGGAGACAGCGATGGCGGTGAAGATGGTGGTGGAGACGCGGTGGACATGACTGGGGCAATTCCCCGTCCGGCAGGGTGCCGGAAGAGACTTCGTCACCCGAATCTTGATTTCCCGATGGCGGCGGCTGGAAGGTTTTCTCGGGTCTCGTCTTCTCCGTCGGTGTTTTTAGGTCAGGGACAATTAAATAGGCGAAGAGATGGAGTCGGAGGGCCACGGGGTGCCCACACCACAGGGGCGCCCCCCCGGGCCGCGCCGTGGTGTGGGGCCCCCCGGCTCCCCTCGTCCTTCTCGGTGCTCTGGAAGCTTCCGGAATTATAAGGTCCTCGGTCTTGATTTCGTCCGATTCCGAAAATATTTCTTTACTAGGATTTCTGAAACCAAAAACAGAAAACAGTGGCCTTTCGGCATCTCGTCAATAGGTTAGTTCCGGAAAACGCATAATAATGACATATAATGTGTATAAAACATGTAGGTATCATCAATAAAGTAGCATGGAACATAAGAAATTATAGATACGTTTGGGACGTATCACTAGTAAAGTCACACAACTTAGTATTTTCAGCGGAACGCATTTTAGCAAAATTAAAACTAAGAAACAGAAATAACAACTATAATAGAAACTAATTTTTTGTTTTGTTTTTGATATAAAGACAACTATAAAAGAAACTATTTTAGCAAAATTATTATTTTTTGTTTTCGATATAATAACAACTATAATAGAAACTAATTTTTTGTGTTTTCGATATAATAAAGCAAACAAAACAAATTAAAGTAAACTAAGCAAACTATAACAAAGTTTTGCCGGGCTGTGGTGGGAAAGTTTGGCAAATACTACTCGAGAGGTCCAACTGAAGAAGAGACTGCAAGGATCATGGCACAAAATGCTGGGAGAGGATTCCCTAGGATGCTTGGAAGCATCGATTGCATGCACTTGTTATGGAAGAACTGCCCGTTTGCATGGCAAGGTATATACAAAGGGCGTCATGCATATTGCAGTGTGGTTCTTAAAGCTATGGCATATTATGACTTGTGGATTTGGCATTTTCTTTCTTTGACATGGAGGGATCACACAATGACATCAACGTGTTGCAGCGATCTCCGATGTTCAGCAAACTATTGAAAGTTCATGCTCCACCATGCAACTATGAGATCAATGGCCACGAATATACCAAAGGCTACTATCTAGATGATGATATATATCCAAATTGACTCACTTTTGTCAAAATAATTTTGGCTCCACCAGGTCAGTAGAATTGTCACTTTCCTTCGAGATAGGAGGCTTGCAGGAAGAATGTCGAACATGCATTTGGTGTGCTTCAAGCTCAATTGTAATTGACCAGTACCCTGCTCTAAGCTGGTCTCATGATGGAATGTGGAAGGTAATGCAGGCTTGTGTGATCATGCACAACATAAATATCGAGGATTGCCACAAGAATCAGGTCAGGAGACATGTCTGGCGGAGGTTGACCATGAGGTGCATGTAGATTTTCATGATTTCCTCGCCATGCACGCGGAGATCCGTGACAACAATGTTGACGAGCAACTTCAAAATGATCTCGTTGAGCATATGTGAAGGGTCAAAGGGTTACCAGCAAATGACGCGGTGCCTTGATATAGCGCCACTTATTATATTTGTTTAGTTGTTTCATTGTTTGTTCTATTTTAATTTAAAAATAATTTTGGTAACATATTTATTTGTATGCATGTATGCTATGTAAATGGTTGTGTTTTCGAAAATCCTATCAAAAGAAAAGTTTGGAAGCCGCGTTTGGAGGACGCGGCTGAGGAGCGACGTCCCTAAACATGATACAAAGAAAACATATCCCCAAAGATTTGATCCAATATTAGATAGAAGACGTTTTGGGAACGCAGCTGGAGATGCTCTAAACATCCGCACCTGCGTCCTGACCACTCGCCTGACCACTCGCGTGCTCTTCGTCGATATTCTCGCTATGCAGTGGATCCCCGCCCACATCCATCGTTGCTACCCCAAATCTCGCTCCTCACTGCTGCCTCCTCCTGTACCGCTAGCCGTACTAGGGAGAACGAAGCAGTGGATTGAAAGGATCGTGACGCTGCCATTTGTGAGAGAAAAGCAAGCAGAACTCTGGAATCGCCTAAAGCATAGCGTAGGAGACGATGAATACTGCTTGGGCCTAATTTGGTGAATCGCCTGAACGAACAATAG
Organism: Lolium multiflorum; assembly: GCA_030979885.1. Taxonomy (NCBI): domain Eukaryota; kingdom Viridiplantae; phylum Streptophyta; class Magnoliopsida; order Poales; family Poaceae; genus Lolium; species Lolium multiflorum. The sequence goes on from CM061749.1 coordinate 128,871,634, forward strand.
TCTGCTCTAACACATCACCACTACTATTAAAAGGGAGAGAGGGTGGTGATCCAATGAATCCTAGCCGTTAACCAATCTATCAACGATGCACCTGGCTTCCGCGTTTTGTCCGCCAGTCCGCTCCCCCATCTCTGATAATCACGTCTCTCCCACGCCCCCGCTCTCCATCGTGCGTTCCTCCTCAACACCACACCAAACCGCCTCCGCTTACCCCGCCCCTACCGCTACCAATCGCTGCCTGCCCCTGGTACGCCGCCCTTACGTCACGAGCCAGACGAGAGCCACGTGAGGAAGGGGAGGAGCCTGCAGGAGGTGTGGTGAACCGTCGGCGGTGGTGGCCGGAATCGATCACCACTACTATTAAAAGGGAGAGAGGGTGGTGATCCAATGAATCCTAGCCGTTAACCAATCTATCAACGATGCACCTGGCTTCCGCGTTTTGTCCGCCAGTCCGCTCCCCCATCTCTGATAATCACGTCTCTCCCACGCCCCCGCTCTCCATCGTGCGTTCCTCCTCAACACCACACCAAACCGCCTCCGCTTACCCCGCCCCTACCGCTACCAATCGCTGCCTGCCCCTGGTACGCCGCCCTTACGTCACGAGCCAGACGAGAGCCACGTGAGGAAGGGGAGGAGCCTGCAGGAGGTGTGGTGAACCGTCGGCGGTGGTGGCCGGAATCGACCGGTGGGCTGTCGACCGAATCGATTGGTACCTGGCAGTTGTGCGCGGAGCCGAAGGTGAGGCGGCGCTGACTAGCAGTCGTGGAGTTGCCATTCAGCCTGCTGTTTTTCTTGATTTTGTGCTAGGACCTAGGATATGCGAGCTGAAATCTTGGACTGGGTTGTGGTTGGGTGAGAAATTTCATCGGATCTGGGGTTCTCTCTTCCGGTGAGTGACTACGCCAGCTTGTTGCCTCGCATTTTGATATTTACCTTGGTTTTTTTTCTTAACATTCCATTTGTTTTATTGGTTCTTCTCCTGACTACCATAAAATTAGTTTTGTAGCTACAGATCGTTGGGGGAATCAGTCTGCAAGTTGTTTTGTTTGAAGTGATTTGGTTAGACAATATTGCGGGGTCTAATTTGCTCATCCGCAGTGGGGTACTAAGAATGTCAGGAATTAGTCTGCAGGTGTGAAAACCTGAATCAAATTTAACTTGGGGAGAATAAGCACCTTGGGTTAGATAATTCTTTCTCACGAGTACCGCAAGTTGCTTTGCTTATAGTGCTCATCTGCAACCGTAATCTTTCATGGAGTGAATTTGATATTAAGATTGCCATTTTTTATCGTGCTACAAGTGATGAAAAGAAGTGAAAAAGGGTTGGTCCTATAATCATGCCTCTGATTCGGTATTACCTGAATTGATATATTGCACGTGAAACCAAAACTGTATATTCAAACTGGGATATATTGCAAAAACAAGTGGAAGATTACTATTATATGTGAAAGGAGCTCTGATGGCAAAGTATGAGAATTTTTTTCTCTGATAGCTGACAAATTACATGTAAGGATTTTTCAGAGTATCGAATGGAGATTCTTCTATTTCTCAATCTTTCATACCACCCTTTTCACTGGTGATTAAAAAGAAAAAAAAAACATATTATGATTGCCTTTTCTATACAACTATATTTGCATTACCTTGCATCCGACAGTTTGTGCTCTAAAATTTGGCAACCAAAACTGAACTTCCCTATTGCCAATACTGTTGTAATTTTGTAGGTGATTCAAGATGAATGGCTACTACCCTACTATGGCCTATTAGGTTATGGGTGCTACATTCTTGTGTGAGAAAATTACCAGCATTGGTCTTGTGCAGCAAGGATCAGCTGTAGTCATGAGTTTTCCTATAATAAAAAATTATGTCCTGATTTGGGTTGTATGCTTCCAATTGCCTATTCAGTCAAATTTTACTTGCTTCACATAACTCTATATACTGATTGTCATTTTCTTTTCTGACACCTTAAAAAGTGAAAAAAATCTACTATGTTTGTTTCTGTTCAGTATTTCGTATGATCTTCATGCCACTGATTCACCTAAGAGTCTCTGATTCATGTAGTATATGTAGCAGGCTATCTGAAAGGTTATGCATGCTCGTGTGTTGTTGCTTGTGATAGATCTGCACTTGCCCAAAAGATTCATTGTGGTTCAAAGAAAGGGTTGCTCTGATCCTATTATTCTGGGAGAAGATAGAAGTCAGGTGTAAGTTTCTAAACATCCTCAAAGGTAGACAAATACTTTCACACCTTAATTTCATAAGCAGCAGCTTTCACATCTTCAAAGGTACAGTATCATATTCTATCTCTGAGGCATTGTTATCTTGTGCCAGGGATTCAGTTTTTAAAAAAGAAGGTTGTTGGCTGGCAAGGATTCAGTTTATGTACTGCTGCTCCTACAGGGTTCTTTTTAAGGATGATAAGGTTGGGAGTTAATAACTTTGAAAGATGATGGGCGGACGGCTGTCTGTAATATGAACTTGTAACCCATAACTGTCTGTTCTACCACATGTCCTTGAAAAAAATCTTTGAAACTGAATGGTTAATTCTCTGGACTGTGCTGCCGCTGTGTCTCGGCGCCGCACGATTCAGGGCAGTTTAAATCTTCATTCTCCATTTATAATTTATATGTGCGACCAATCCAACATAAACTTATGGGAATAATTTTTGGAATTTCATTCTTTGTATTCGATGTTTGTTGTAGTTTAAATTGTCTCCTACACTTTGACAATTATTTGTAAACCATGGATAAGATTTTTATGCATTCTGAAAATTTGCAGGTTAGGAAAAAAGGAGAAAAGGAGAAAAGGCGTTCTCGATACATATAAGAAGGCCTGACTGAATAAGGGAAGAGAAGCATGCTGATAAGAAGTATTTGAGCTAAATCTTCTCCATGGGACTGATATGTCATTGTTAAGTTGAACTGGATTTTGGACTCCAAACTGCTAGCATCATTTTGGTTTGCCCTGGTTAGACTCCAAATATAAGCATACTTGAAAATTCACATGGCACGTAGTGTACGCAGTAATATATTAGTGACAGGTTGATGTTCTCATTCATTATTTTATTTACTCATGCATCGATGCTGTGAAAATCAATGTTGTTGGTGTCTTTTTCTTTAAAATGCTAATAACAACAATATCACAAATAAAGTTGTACTTTTGATTTTGTAATTTTTTCTTGTTTTGAATTGTAATATTAATCAAAACACGTGCGATTGCTATACTCATAAAAGATGGGTCTAAAATTGCATTGAACCACTGCAAATCAGGAGGTTTCCATGGGCTCAGAAGCAGGACTGTTGACACTAGCCTGACTTCTGGTTGCCTGATTGACTAGACCTGTACCATAAAAATTCTCTACACTATAATGTGCTATTATAGTGTAGTGTCCAGTAATCTGACTATCGATTATTAATTGCTATGTCACTCTGATTTCGGATATATACATCTAAAGCTTCCAATGCGATTTTGTTTCACTGCAGGGTAATATGGATGAAAGCTTCATAGCAGTGGTTGGTTTGATGATTCAGTTAAGAAACTGGTTTTGGATAATGCACAAGTCATGGTAAAGGAAGTAAAGCTAATTTCAGAGTCTTTCAGCTCTCCATTTCTTTATGGTCTGGATTACTTTTCTAATATTATTAAAAAATGGCTACTATAAAGTGTCAAGTTGTTGCTGCCCTTTTGTGTAAATCTCAATTAGTGTCTCCAAAAACATGGTTGGGATAAGCGATCTCATAATATTTTCATCTCTAGATGTGAGAGAGCTAAGTTTATTGTAATATCAGAAAAGAAAAGATTGAAAAGTATCTCCTTCATGTGTGCTTTTATTTTCATTGCTTGAGCATACTAAAAAAAGCTATCCAAACCATTTGTTCAAAATAGATGAAGCTTTATATATACTCTGGGCCCGTGCAGCAGCACAAGGTACTAGGTAACAATTTCCATGCAGTATCCAGATTGTAATCAAGAGTCATGATTGTAATGTTGGATGCAATTCTTGATAAGCTTTATTACGATTGTATAGAGATGTTATCTATATATGAATCAGCAGACCTAGAAGGGGCATCAAAATCAGTGTCATCTGATGGGAAGTAGCATCTACACATTCAGTTTCTGCATTGAAAAAAGCAATGACTTTTTTTTGTAGTATTAAACATATATGAGCAGCTATCTTTTATTGTGTTCTCCTGATTTCTTACATTTTGACCTTCCTAGGTTTTGGGAAGCATCCACGTAGAATTGCCGATCAAAGAAAAGAAGGCAAGCGAGGAGGTGGAAACGGTGCTCCTGGCAGGGCATGGATGGTAACGCAGGGTATCACAACTGTCAAGGCCCGATCTATTTACTTATGCTTAACATGACATGCCACAAATGGAAAGCTTAAATCTTTGATTGGATTATTTGTTGCAGTACTATCCCTCGCATATATAGGTGAAAGTGTTTAAACAGAGCAAGTGTTTCATACTTGGGATATACGTGAAATATGTGAAGATTTCCGTACTTTATGTGAAAACTACGTGGTACTCATTTCCTGACGTGGCGTGCACGCTTAAAATGTTAGAACATGGTTATCACACAATTTAATTGGCTCACTATTGTCTTAACCTTCTTAGGAAAGTAGGTGAGGCATTGGCATTATTGGTTTGTCATTACATGTTATGCGCAAAAAGTCAATATTTTCACTTGTAGGCCTTGCTTTCTCTTCCTTACTTACTGAAACTGTGCCGCTTTCATAAAACAATGTGTACCCAATAATCCAATGAGAATTCTTTGCGAAATTCTATTAATATAGTTTCAGGGTTTACCTTGTGTGTTTCAAGAGTGTTGAGCTGGCAACTATTATTTTCAAGAGATAGATCGACTTAAAATCAAGATTTAAAATAACGTGCTAAATGAAATAGCGGCAGCCTCCTTTAAACGTTGTGGATGCTATATCGTGCTAATAGCGTGGTATATTTTAATAGCATTTTCAAAATAATACTAAATATAACCTAAAAATAAATAATTTTACTAGAACGAATGGATATATAGTCCAAAACTGTCTGAATCATACATATATAACCACACATAAAAATAGATCACACATATTTTAGAAGGATAACATCAGCATGTCACAGTGCAACAACATAGTATAAATTATTTATTAAAAAAAATTAGCATTAGCGATATTATCTTCTGATTTAGATGTGGAACCAGCAGATTGCACTTCATCACCACAAAAAAGTGAAAGCAACTTGCCCAAAAAAATAGCGCTAACGCTATGAAGTTTTAGCGCGATATAACTTGCTATTCACAAATAGCGCCACAGCGAGTTAAAATACTAAAATTTAGCGTGGACCCTCTAGATATACTATAGTGCGCTATTAGCGGAGAAATAGCGTGCTATTTTAAACCTTGTTTAAAATACATGTCAAACACTACAAGTCGAGATAGACAGAGCAATATTGTCAGTTTTTCTTTAATTTTCAGACAGATCCAATACCATAAAATTATTAAATATATTTGTTGATTTATGAGACGTGCATTGCACGTGCACACTTACTAGTGTCTAAAATTATAGAAAAACACATGTCTGAAATTGAATTCTCTAGATAGGGCTTCGCAGGCTATAAAAATACACTCTAACACACTAGATATATATGCCAAAAAAATTAATAGCATGGGTGCGGCGTGCCCCGCGCCAACCTTCCCAGTATTCTATTAATACTAACTTGTGTAAGTTTTCACAGAAAAATACACTTATATGTAGCCTACACGAAAATAACAAAATGTCCAAATGACACGATACTGATTGGTGAAGTACTATTCACGGTAATAGGAAATTTCATTTTTTAAATTTATGTGTAGGTCACACATACTCAGTTTTTTATGCCAAAATCTGAACAAATAAGTACCAACATAGAATATACATGCGTGCATTTTTTTAAAATTTTCTGACACTTTGAAATAGTATTTTTTCAAAAAAATTCATCATAGGATGCATGGTGACACTAGTAGAAAATAAGTCTTTTGTTCGGAGCTGCCCGCGGCACTTGTTCCGGTTGTGTTTGAATCCAGGACTAATGACTAATGTACCCATTAGTGCCGATTCAGACGGCTAGGACGTTAAAAACCTTTAGTCTCGGTTCGTAACGGTACCTTTAATCCCAGTTAGAGACACCAACCAGGATTAAAGGGGTTGCAGCAGGTCTGGAGAGCGTGCGAAAAACTTTAGTCCCGCTTGGTGTTACAAACCGGGACTAAACTCTTTAGTTCCGGTTGAGACACCAATCTGGACTACAAGGTTTTCTGGGTTTTTTTTTCTCCAACCCCCTCCTCTCGCCTTTTTCGCTTTGTAAAATACAAAAGAAGTTGATAAAAGATTTAAAAAATTAAATCCTTCAAGATGTTCATGTGTTATGTCATCTAGTTGCAAGAGAAATTGAAAAACATGAATATCATTTTTTTTGCAAAATTGCTTCATGTATCCATGCGAAAAGTTACATTTGGTTAGCTTAGATTCTCAAACTTTCAATGGAAAGTATGAAAATTTTAGGTTTTAGTTTTTGCAAAGAAAAAAATTAGAACAAAATTAGAAAATATTTTTATTTATTTATTGAAGATTATTATTACATCATTACTTTTGTTTATTAAAAGAATTATTTGGAATCAAACAATAAAGAAGTGTGACATCGTGACCAACATGTTAATAGGATTGATATGATAGTAATATCAATAACATGCGCGCAAAGCACTTCGAAGCAGGACATGAGGAACCGGGAAGTTAAGCGTGCTATTATTGGAGCAATGTGAAGATGGGTGATCGAGCGAGAAGTTTGACCACTAGTAAGTAATTGGACCAGAGATTAAATGTAGTTAGAGACTAAACTTGTTAAATAACTCAAGTACTAGAAATTCTGGAAAAAATGAAAAAAAAGGAGTGGGAAAAAATTGGATAAAAACTAGACGTAATGGTCTTTAATCCCAGTTGGTGTTATAAACCGGGAATAAAAGTCCTCCGCCCCGACACGCACTCGGAACCCACGTGGAGTGTCTTTAGACCCGGTTTGTAACGCAACCGAAACTAAAGAGTGAGGCTTTAGTCTCGATTTCGTAGTCCCGGTTGGGACACCGGGACTAAGAGCATCTCCGGCAGCGTCCCCCAAAGGTATTTGGGGCGCGCCGGACATTTTATTGGCCCCAGTCGCGCACCCCAAAGACCATTTCCGCCCGTGTCGGCCCAATACGTGGTCCGGCGTCCTGAGCCCGTCCGCGCTCCACGGGGGATTCTTCGGGCGCACAGGACAGAGAGTGAAGTGAGGCGTGGATTAGCGGGCCTGACACGTCATTGACACACGAATGACGCCCAACCGTTACTTACCTCGCGACGGAATTTATTGGCACGCAGCGACGGTGCAGTTTCTACAGAGGCGCAGCGACACGTCTCGTCATGCCTAGCTCTTCGTGCCAGCGTTAATGCACGCCACCGCTCCCTCGTCTCCCTAGCGCCTCTCTCCCCAACCCTAGTCGTCACCATCTCAGGAGTCGAGGGCCAATCCAAGGCTGGTAGAGGTCGAGGCAGAGGTCGTGGGCTTGGCCGCGACCGCGGCGACCGTGCTAGAACAGCAGCGCCTCCACGGCCGTCGTTGCATGCATTGTCGTCATCTTCCGAGGGGGAGTGGCAATTCGTTTTCATCGTCGTCCTTAATGGAGACCCACTCGGCATCCAGAGGTTGCCGGACAAGTTCGCCGAGTTCATCGCCGGCAAGGAGCCGGCCACGCTGTCGCTATGGGAGGCCAGCTACGACTTTTGCCGGTGGCCGGTGGACGTGCTCTTCGACGGGTATGGCAAGATATACTTCCACACCGGCTGTGAGGAGTTCACGGGCTCCCATGACCTCCAAGCCGGCTGCGTGCTCAAATTCTGCTACCAAGGCAACGAGGAGATGAGCGTGAAGGTGTTGGACGACACGTCCTAACGTCGGCAGTATCCCGGCGACGATGATTGAACATGGCGAGTGTTCTTTCTCACGAAGATGGTCGCCGACCAATTGAAGTCACCAGTGTAGGTTTCTGGTTATTTTTCTTGCGCATCGAAGAACAACAATCGGGCACTCTCGCAACCAGCTGGATTTTTCAATTTGGGTGACTGAGAGTGTTCTTTATTGGCAACAAACACACGAAATCCGCGACGTCAACACTAATTAGGTGTTCTCATTTTGCCTTGTTTTAACCCTGTTCCAAACTACTTATTAGTTTGTGTAATGTGCTTCTCTCTATTGAAATAAAAATGTAAAAAAAATTATTTGGGGACCACGGCTAGGAAGCGACACACCCAAACAGCGGCACGAAGCAAATGCATCTCCCAAACTTTCGATCCGCCGACGTTTAGAGTCCCGTTTGATGACGCAACTAGAAATGGCCCTTCCCAACACAGGAACAATCCTCCGCCGTCCGAGCGACAGCTCGGGACGAACCGTTTTTCCTCTCCGCTCGTGAGAGGCGGCGGCAGAGGATCCAATCTTCCCAATCTCCGGCCAGGGCGTTGGGCCTGGTTTCCTCTCCCTCCGCTTGCCGCTCTGGCGGCGGCATGAGGGAGGGGGAACCTCGTTCCTCCGTTCTGGCCTAGTAGTTAGGGTTAGTTTTTGTCTCCTATGGTGCGTCGTTGGGGTGGTGGGAGCGGCGCCCGGGCAAATAAATCTGCCACAACTTCACTCCCACACCGGCGGCGACCTTCACGGCGGCGTCTCGGAGTTGTTGGCAACGTGTGCTTGTCGATCTTTCAGGTCGGCGGCTTGGTCTTCTCGCCGTTCTTCAGATCTGGCGAGATCTGTTTCTCGACGTGTCACTGGCGTTTGTCGTTGTCCACGACGACGCTGGGGGCCGGGGCGAGGTGGTTCTTCTGGAGCGAAGATGATGGTCCGGAGGTGGTGGTTATGTCGTTCTTCTCCGACTTCGTCGATGGGAAGCGGCGTATCTTGGTCCAAGACAGCACGGGGACGTCCCCGGTCGACGTGCCACAGCGACATGTGCCTCGCTGCTTGCAGCAGGCCTGTTCATCGACTCACAAAGCCTCGTTGGCGATGGTGCTTTTTGGATCTTGCAACGGTGGAGGTTCGGCGTCTCTTCTTGCGTTCGTCTCGGCGGCGTTAGAATTGGACGGCGGCCGCTGGCTACGGTGGTTGCAGGAAATCCTAGAGATCGTTTTGTATTTCTCGATCTTTTAGGTTTTTATATGCAAATTCAGGATAATCATTTTATCCCGGTTTGTCTTTTAGTTTCCACATGTGTTGCTTCATGTAACTTGGTGTTCGATTAATGAAATATGTGGTTGCTCTCAAAAAAAATCCTCCGCCGTCCGCTCCGCGTCCACGAAACGATGCCTTTCTTTCTAAGATGTTCTCAGCGCACTTCACGCAGACCTTTCAAATCTCAAGGCTCAGCTTGCTGGACTTAGGCTGCACCGCCCCCGTTCAGTCGCTTGGTCTCACGGACATGGACACGCCGATTCTACGTCCCAGGAGTTGGGAAAAGAGAGACGGAACAGGATTCTCGACGTCAGTGTCGGCCGGCCGTGTTGCTTCTTCTCCTCCTTTCTGGTCGCTCCTAAAGGCTTCGCGCTAAGACTAAATATTATGGATCCAGTGGTTAACTCGGAGCTCGGTTCCATCGCGCTCTGCATGAGGTAGATAGATCGATTCCTCTGGTCGCTCCAGCCGTGCCAAGTTGAGCCAGCAGATCGAACCATCCGAATTGATCCGAGGAACTGCGAGTCACTTACTCGCAATCAACATGTTACTCGTATCCGGCCAATTTCCCACCTATAATTTAATTGAGGATTTTTAGTTCTAAATTGGACCAGAATTAAAACTACTCACTTCCTCCCATCTATTTATTGTGGTCAAGATACATAATTAGTTCGCCCCACGTCATTCTCCTCGTGAGGCGACGAATCCTAGCCCCTCTCATCTCCATCATTCTCCCTCGCCGCGCCGGGAATCCGCGCGCGACCGTCTTCTTTGGGAGGCCACGAGGATTTCGCTACTCACATGTATGCATCTAGGGCGACGTCATTGCTTGGTGAAGGCGGTGTCGATCCGGTGGCAGGTGGCGCGCGCTGGTGTTGGTGGTCTGATGACCCACAAGTATAAGGGATCGCAAGAGTCTTCGAGGGAAGTAAAACCCAAATTTATTGATTCGACACAAGGGGAGGTAAAGAATACTTATAAGCCTTAACAACTGAGTTGTCAATTCAGCTGCACCTGGAAAAACACTAGTAACAGGGGTGATGTGAAAGCAGCAGTAATATGAGAGCAGAGTAACACAGCAGCAATAATAGCAATATGAGAGCAATGGCACCAGAAAATAGTTGATACTACTTCCAATGACATGAAGAACAAGTATATGATGATGAGAGATGGACCGGGGTTCCCAGCTATCTACACTAGTGGCAACTCTCCAATAACAAGTGTTGGGTGAACAAATTACAGTTGGGCAATTGATAGGATTGAAATAGCATTAAGACAGAACATCAAGTCTATTAATCATGTAGGCATGTTTCCCATATATAGTCATACGTGCTCGCAATGAGAAACTTGTACAACATCTTTTGTCCTACCAGCCGGTGGCAGCCGGGCCTCTAGGGAATCTACTGGAAATTAAGGTACTCCTTTTAATAGAGCACCGGAGCAAAGCATTAACACTCAGTGAAAACATGTGATCCTCATATCTAAGCCTTCCCCTCCAGTTGTCCCAATTTCTGTCACTTTAGGGCCTTTGGTTCCGGACATAGATATGTGTAAACAACTTGTAGATACAATCTAAGCAATAAGTATAGAGCTTAAATCTAAGATCATGCCACTCGGGCCCTAGTGACAAGCATTAAACACAACAAGATTGCAGCAACAATAACTTCACAAACTTTGTAGATAGACAATCATAACGTAACAATCCATCGGATCCCAACAAACACAACACCGATTACATCAGATGAATCTCAATCATGTAAGGCAGCTCATGAGATCATTGTATTGAAGTACATGGGGAGAGAATACCAACTAGCTACAGCTAGAACCCGTAGTCCATGGGGGGACTACTCACGGAGCATGATGGAGGCGGTGGCGTTGATGGAGATGGCTTCTGGGGGCACTTCCCGTCCGGCAGGGTGCCGGAACAGAGAGTTTTGTCCCCCGAATTGGAGTTTCGCGATGGCGGCGGCGCCCTGGAGTCTTTCTGGAGTTTCGTCAATCGGTGCTGCGTTTTTAGGTCGAAAGGGCTTAAATAGGCGAAGAAGCGGTGCAGGAGGGCTGACAGGGTGGCCCCACACTAGGCCGGCGTGGCCAGGCCTGGGGCCGCGCCGCCCACATGTGTGGTGGCCCCTGGCTCTCCTCCGACTCCCCTTCGGTGTTCTGGATGCTTCCGGGAAAAATAGGATGTTTGGCGTTGATTTCGTCCAATTCCGAGAATATTGCCCGAACAGCCTTTCTGGAACCAACAACAACAGAAAACAGAACTGGCACTGTGGCATCTTGTTAATAGGTTAGTTCCGGAAAATGCAAAAAACATTATAAAGTGCGAGCAAAACATGTAAGTATTGTCATAAAACAAGCATGGAACATCAGAAATTATGGATACGTTGGAGACGTATCAGCATCCCCAAGCTTAGTTCCTACTCGTACTCGAGTAGGTAAACGATAAAAAGAATAATTTCTGTAGTGACATGCTACTTACATAACCCTGATCATACTATTACAAAGCTTATGAAATGAATGAAGTGACTCAAGGCAATGATTTATAGTTGCTAAAAAATAGATAACATATAGCAAAACATTTCATGAAGAGTACTTTCAAGACAAGTATCAAAAGCCTTGCACAAAAGTTAACTCACAAAGTAATAAATTCAAAGTAAAGGCATCAAAGCAACACAGAGGAAGATTTAAGTTTTAGCGGTTGCTTTCAACTTTCAACATGCATATCTCATGGATAATTGTCAACACAAAGTAATATGATGAATGCAAATAAGCAAGTATGTAGGAATCAATGCACAGTTAACACAAGTGTTTGCTTCTAAGATGGAAGGAAGTAGGTAACCTGACTCAACATAAAGTAAAAGAATGACCCTTCAAAGAGGGAAGCATTGATTGCTATATTTGTGCTAGAGCTTTGGTTTTGAAAACATAAAGAGAGCATAAAAGTAAAGTTTTGAGAGGTGTTTGTTGTTGTCAACGAATGGTAGTGGGTACTCTAACCCCCTTGCCAGACAAACCTTCAAAGAGCGGCTCCCATTTTATTTTATTTTTGGGTGGCACTCCTTCCAACCTTTCTTTCACAAACCATGGCTAATCCTCGGGTGCCTGCCAACAATCTCATACCATGAAGGAGTGCCTTTTTATTTTAGTTTTATTATGATGACACTCCTCCCCACCTTTGCTTTCTCAAGCCATGGCTAACCGAATCCTTCGGGTGCCGTCCAACAATCACATACCATGGAGGAGTGTCTATTTTTGTTAATTAATTTGGGACTGGGAATCCCATTGCCAGCTCTTTTTGCAAAATTATTGGATAAGCGGATGAAGCCACTAGTCCATTGGTGAAAGTTGCCCAACAAGATTGAAAGATAAACACCACATACTTCCTCATGAGCTATAAAACATTGACACAAATCAGAGGTGATAAATTTTGAATTGTTTAAAGGTAGCACTCAAGCAATTTACTTTGGAATGGCGGAGAAATACCATGTAGTAGGTAGGTATGGTGGACACAAATGGCATAGTGGTTGGCTCAAGGATTTTGGATGCATGAGAAGTATTCCCTCTCGATACAAGGCTTAGGCTAGCAAGGTTATTTGAAGCAAACACAAGTATGAATCGGTACAGCAAAACTTACATAAGAACATATTGCAAGCATTATAATACTCTACACTGTCTTCCTTGTTGCTCAAACACTTTTACCAGAAAATATCTAGACCTTAAGAGAGACCAATCATGCAAACCAATTTTAACAAGCTCTACAGTAGTTCTCCACTTAATAGGTTTAAACTACATGAAAAAACTTAATCATGATCTACTTGAGAGCTCAAAACAATTGCCAAGTGTCAAATTATCCAAGACATTATGAAGAACTTTCTGTTTCCAACCATATAACAATAAGTATTGTAGCTTCCAACTTTTATCATTGAACATTAAAAGTAAAACGAAGAACAAGTGTTCATATGAAAAAGCGGAGCGTGTCTCTCTCCCAAACAAGGATTGCTAGGATCCATCTTTATTCAAACAGAAACAAAAATAAAAACACACAGACGCTCCAAGTAAAGCACATAAGATGTGACCGAATAAAAATATAGTTTCAATAGAAGAAACCTGATAAGTTGATGAAGAAGGGGATGCCTTGGGCATCCCCAAGCTTAGACGCTTGAGTATCCTTGAAATATGCAGGGATGATCCACGGGGGCATCCCCAAGCTTAGGCTTTTCACTCTTCTTGATCATATATCATCCTCCTCTCTTGGCCCTTGAAAACTTCCTTCACACCAAACTTCTCATAAACTTCATTAGAGGGGTTAGTACTCAAAAAACTTTAATCCACCTTTGTCCTGTAGTGACACATTGCAAGAACTCAATAAAACATTAGCTACAGCTCTCCACGTCTAGAAAGCCTCACTTAAAGTCCACAAGAGACAATGCAAAAAACAGAGACAGAATCTGCCAAAACAGAACCGCCAGTAAACACGAATTTTAAAATGGTACTTCCGTTGCTCAAATCAGAAAACTCAAAAGTAATGAAAGTTGCGTACATATCTGAGGATCACGCACGTAAATGGCAGATTTTTCTGAGTTTCCTACAGAGAAATATGCCCAGATTCGTGACAGATAGAAATCTGTTTCTGCGCAGAAATCCAAATCTAGTATCAACCTTCTATTAGAGACTTCACTTGGCACAACAATGCAATAAAATAAAGATAAGGAGAGGTTGCTACAGTAGTAACAACTTCCAAGACTCAACAAAACAGTAGCAAAATAAACACATGGGTTATCTCCCAAGAAGTGCTTTCTTTATAGCCATTAAGATGGGCTCAGCAATTTTAATGATGCTCACATAAGGATGAGAGTTGAAGCAAAAGAGAGAATCAAAAAGCAAGTTCAAAACACATTTAAGTTCAACCCACTTCCTATGCATAGGAATCTTGTACACAAATAAATTCATGACGAACAAAGTGACAAGCACAAGAAGATAAAACAAGAGTAACTTCAAAATTTTCAGCATATACAGAGGTGTTTTAGTACCATGCAAATTTCTACAACCATATTTTCCTCTCTCATAATAATTTTCAGTAGCTTCATGGATAAACTCAACAATATAACTATCACATAAAGCATGCTTTTCATGATCCATAAACATATAATTTTTATCAAGCTCAGAAATAATAGGATTAAAACTTTCAAACCCACTTTTATCAATAATATAACAAGATGATTGATCAATCTCAAAAGATATGGGACTCATAGATAAAGTCAAAAACTCTCCAATCCCTTTTTCATTAGTAGTACAATTAATATTATCAAGTAACATAGGACCATCATCTAGAGATTTATCATAAACATTTGCCAAGCAAAACTCTTTAGTACCATGCATTTCAACATTAGGCACAAACAAAGCATTATCATAAGATTTATCAAAGTAGCATGGATTATCATGAATAATAGTAGCATAATTATTCTCACAAGTTTTACTCATAGGGAATATTTCAAGAGAATCCACAGGAACATAACATTCATCCTCTTTCGGTAAGCATGGAGGACAATCAAATAGTGTAAGAGATAAAGAGTTACTCTCATTAGAAGGTTGGCATGGGTAGCTAATCCATTCTTCCTCCTTTTGTTCATCACTCTCCTCTTCTTTTTCATCCAATGAGCTTTCAGGTTCATCAATTTCCTCCTCTTTTTCATCCAATGAGCTTTCAGGTTCATCAATTTCTTCTTCCACAGGTTCCTGCAAATTGTGAGTGCATTCTTGTGCATTAATGAGTCTCTCTTTATAATCAATGATATAAGGATTATCAGTGTAACTTTCATTGCAAAAATTAAGGATAGAAGAGACATAATCTTTAAGGTCCTTACAAACAACACAAGTTTCATAATTCTTAGATATGAAGGATTCGATCTCAGAGGCTCCCATAAATATGACAAATTGTTCTACCTCTTCGAACCCAAAATGAATATAGCTATTCCGATTATAGTTCTTAATTAAAAATTCCTTACTAAAGCCACATTGAAATTTAAGATGTTTAGTGTCCTGTTGAGAGCAACAGTTTATATCATGGCGTTTAAGCAAAATTTTAGCAATTGTATTCAATTTTTCTATCACATCACTCATAACTTTACCCGTTCTTGATTCTCTATAATTATTATAATATTCTATGAGCTCCAAATAGGTTGTAGGTTCTCCCATAATAGAAGTTTTTAATTTTTAGGTTTTTCAAATTTTTATGGATTTTCGGGTATATAGGGAAAATAAAACAAGACAAAAACAAACTAGGCAAAAGTAAACTAGGTAGAATAATACTAGACAGAAATAAACTAAGCACAAATAAACTAGACAGAAGTAAACTAAGCAAAACAAAATAAAATAAAATAAAAGCGGAGAGAGAGGTAGAGTGTACTCCCCAGGTAAACTTATGAGTAGAGCTATGCCTCCCCGGCAACGGCGCCAGAAAATAGTCTTGATGACCCACAAGTATAGGGGATCGCAAGTCTTCGAGGGAAGTAAAACCCAAATTTATTGATTCGACACAAGGGAGGTAAAGAATACTTATAAGCCTTAACAACTGAGTTGTCAATTCAGCTGCACCTGGAAAAACACTAGTAACAGGGTGATGTGAAAGCAGCATAATATGAGCAGTAGTAACAGTAACACAGCAGCAATAATAGCAATATGAGAGCAATGGCAGAAAATAGTTGATACTACTTCCAATGACATGAAGAACAAGTATATGATGATGAGAGATGGACCGGGGTTCCCAGCTATCTACACTAGTGGCAACTCTCCAATAACAAGTGTTGGGTGAACAAATTACAGTTGGGCAATTGATAGGATTGAAATAGCATTAAGACAGAACATCAAGTCTATTAATCATGTAGGCATGTTTCCCATATATAGTCATACGTGCTCGCAATGAGAAACTTGTACAACATCTTTTGTCCTACCAGCCGGTGGCAGCCGGGCCTCTAGGGAATCTACTGGAAATTAAGGTACTCCTTCTAATAGAGCACCGGAGCAAAGCATTAACACTCAGTGAAAACATGTGATCCTCATATCTAAGCCTTCCCCTCCAGTTGTCCCAATTTCCGTCACTTTGGGGCCTTTGGTTCCGGACATAGACATGTGCAAACAACTTGTAGATACAATCTAAGCAATAAGTATAGAGCTTAAATCTAAGATCATGCCACTCGGGCCCTAGTGACAAGCATTAAACACAACAAGATTGCAGCAACAATAACTTCACAAACTTTGTAGATAGACAATCATAACGTAACAATCCATCGGATCCCAACAAACACAACACCGATTACATCAGATGAATCTCAATCATGTAAGGCAGCTCATGAGATCATTGTATTGAAGTACATGGGGAGAGAATACCAAATAGCTACAGCTAGAACCCGTAGTCCATGGGGGAACTACTCACGGAGCATGATGGAGGCGGTGGCGTTGATGGAGATGGCTTCCGGGCACTTCCCGTCCGGCAGTGCCGAAACAGAGTTCTGTCCCCCGAATTGGAGTTTCGCGATGGCGGCGGGAGTCTTTCTGGAGTTTCGTCAATCGGTGTTGCGTTTTTAGGTCGAAAGGGCTTAAATAGGCGAAGAGGCGGCGCAGGAGGGCTGACAGGGTGGCCCCACACTAGGCCGGCGCGGCCAGGCCTGGGGCCGCGCCCGCCACATGTGTGGTGGCCCCCTGGCTCTCCTCCGACTCCCCTTCGGTGTTCTGGATGCTTCCGGGAAAAATAGGATGTTTGGCGTTGATTTCGTCCAATTCCGAGAATATTGCCCGAACAGCCTTTCTGGAACCAACAACAACAGAAAACAGGAACTGGCACTGTGGCATCTTGTTAATAGGTTAGTTCCGGAAAATGCATAAAAAACATTATAAAGTGCGAGCAAAACATGTAAGTATTGTCATAAAACAAGCATGGAACATCAGAAATTATGGATACGTTGGAGACGTATCATGGTCTTTCTCCTCGGCCGCAGGGGCTGCTACAAGAGCGTGATTTGCGGTCGCAGTGTGGTGGGTAGCACCATCGGCCTCAGGGCAGATCTGAGGACGCTAGCCCTTTCCATTGTTCCCATCCCGCTGCCTTTTTATTTGGCCTCGCCAAATCTGAAGGGTAGTTAAGGTGGCTGGGGCTGGGGGCTTGACGCGGGGAAATCTTTTACCGGCGGTGGCGGTCATGATGCGGATGCCACTTCGGGGGGGGGGGGGGACTTTCCCCTCTTATGAGTCGACGTATGGTCCAACCCCCATACCCCTCTCCCCTCGTGGGTGAAAGCCTAAATCCCTCAGATTGGGCAGCGACGGCGTTCTGGTGCGTTCCCTCCTTGAAGGCTTCACCTTGGGACGGCGAGGAGGTGAAAGGTGGTATGTAGGTACCTAGTGGCGGTGTACCGAGTTGGTGGCATTCTACCATGGTCGGTTGCGGCTTTCCATCAGTGGTTTTATTGTCACACTTCTTGTCGAATCTTCTTTTGATGGCTTCGTCCTTGCTGTTTATACTGGTTTTGGTGGCAATACGACTGAGATTTCACCTGCTTCTTTCAGTTTTTGTGGGTAGCACGAGTAAAGACTTGGTCCTGCTCGATGTTCTTCTCTCTATCATTCCGGTTGGTGTGCATGCTCTAGGGTGAGTTGTTCCACCTTTGCATGGTCTGACGCCGTTTGACCCAGGGCGAGATGGTTTGAGCCTCGGAGGTGGAGGCGGAGGCGGATGTCACCATAATAACGGATTGTTGGGAACTGACAAAGACGTGGCCTTTCTCCGGTGACAACTTCTCTTGAAGGTTCCAGTCGGCGTGGATAGATGAAGGCTATGTTTCTTTCCCTATGTGCGTAAGTTGTACTTTCAGCGACGTGTATGCTGCTCATGACCTTATTAATTTAAAGGATATATTTAATTCAAAACACTTATTCAAAACACGTATTATGGATTCTGGGAGTAGATATTTTCGAATGAATCAGAAGTATACTAGGAAGGTTGGTGCCCGTGGTGTTGACTTCTTATGTATATAGCTAGTTTGTGATCAATAAAAGAAGATATAATGGTCAGTAAAATAAAATAATAACATATTTTTTCTAAATAAAAGGGAAGACGAATAGTAGGGTACTCCCGTGGCAGTGAGGAATTAAAAAAAAGGTAAACGCCAATAATAAAGTATCCTTTTGTAGCGAATAATAAAGCATTTGTTAAGTTATTGTGAAAGAATATAGTAGTATTCACGCAAGACGTTGGAGAATGGTGGATTGTAGAATATAGTAGTATCTTTCTCGAATAACACGCCAAAAATATTGCAATGTTTGTTTTATTTAAGTTAAAATAGGCGAACCCCAGAGCTACAACAAAAGAAGATATTCACAATTGAATAACTGTTGCCGAATAATAATTGTTGAAGGATTAGTATCTGTGCACAGTTGAAAATTACCGTCGACAAATTAATGTCGAAGAATTGCTCGAGGTGATCAGTAGGAGAAGGTAGTAGTATTTTTCTCGAATAAATTAGATGATGTATAGTAAAGTATTCTATTTTCCGAATTATTGTAGGAGAGTCATGAAGACTACAAAAAAAAAGACATATACCGTTGGAGTGTTTAGAATATGGAAAAATACTGCTAAAAATGACCGCTCATGCACAAGTGAAAAATTACGGAAGACACATGTCAAACATTATCGTTCGTGAACCGTTGGAAGAAGACGGCTATGAAATTACCATTCAAAAAGTATGCACCGTCCAAAAATTACGGTTGGATAATTACTATTTGAAAATTACTGCCAGAGATGAAAATTATACTTAAATTATTGCTCACGTGGGGTGAACTATCAGAAAATTACAGTTGGAAGCAAAAAAATTACGGTTGGTTACCATACCATCAGAAAATTACCTATGAAGCTGTAAATTCCTACTGAGAAATTACTGTAAACAAATCATGCTCACTATTCACACAGTACTGTTCATGGGTATGTACTGGTCATACATTACTGTTCATGTTCATGAACAGTGTCTCACGCGTTGTGGTGTCTCTGTTTGGTGTAGTTTTAATATATAGGTCGAAGAATTGCTCGAGGTGATCAGTAGGAGAAGGTAGTCGTATTTTTCTTGAATAAATGAGATGATGTATAGTAAAGTATTTTATTTTCCGAATTATTGTAGGAGAGTCATGAAGACTACAAATAAAAGACATATACCGTTTGAGTGTTAGAATGTGGAAAATACTGCTAAAAATGACCTCTCATGCACAAGTGAGAAATTACGGAAGACACATGTCAAACAATTTCGTTCGTGAACCGTTGGAAGAAGACTGCTATGAAATTACCATTCAAAAAGTATGCACCGTCCAAAAATTACGGTTGAATAATTACTATTAGAAAATTACTGCCAGAGATGAAAATTTATACTTAAATTATTGCTCACGTGGGGTGGACTGTCAGGAAATTACGGTTGGAAGCAAAAGAATTACGGTTGGTTACCATACCATCAGAAAATTACCTAGGAAGCTGTAAATTCGTACTGAGAAATTACTGTAAATAAATTGTGCTCACTAATCACACGGTACTGTTCATGGATATGTATTGTTCATATATTACTGTTCCTGTTCATGAACAGTGTCTCACGCGTTGTGGTGTCTCTGTTTGGTGTAGCTTTAATATATAGGTCTATGATATTGACGACATCCCACTACAATTTATTGGCAACATAGACATGCGTACATCTGTACATCTCTATCACAATATGCAGCAGCCAGGAGGATGATCTTTACATTGTGTACTCAGTATTGTTTCAATCATTACTTTGGGCGAATTATATTCTACGAAAAGGAGACGAAAGACTCCCCTGACATTGGCAGACAGGCCTGCCGATTGATTTATCCCCGCAACATCACCGGATATGGCTTAGATAAGCTGGCCCTTGCCTCGTCGATCTCCTTTGTGATCAAAGGATCATGAATCGGAAAAGAAGATAAAAGCGCAAAACTGGCATCAGAATATTGTTCCGATAAAATACATTTCTTCTCTGCTGTGGAACCTATATGCATGGACCACTATCTTCTCTTCTCTGCTGTGGAACCTATATGCATGGAGCACTATCTTCTGCACAAATCCGCGTTGATTTATGAGTGCATGCATGCGACCAGTGATCCATCGGCCATCTACCGGCGTACTGTACGTCGAACACCATTGATTAGCTAAGTAAAGCGCAACTGTGCGGATATCTAACAGTTTCACAGAAAATGAGTTCAACTCGTAGGCTAAAAAAATGTACGTACGCCAACTAAAGGAAAACTTTATAAGTGCCTCAAGAGAACGAGGATTGAGTAGCTAGATTACAAATTCTTGAGAAAAAATGAAAATTTGGTGAATTGGTGCGCCTTTTTCATTTGGATCATGCGCACAGGATGCCGACAGACCATTCGACGTCAGTGCTGCGCGAACCACTTATCGTATGTACATGCTGGAACATGTGCAGAACATGCACGAGTATATAGAAAAGGACGATCATAAATAAGTATGGCTACGATCACCTTGTTAGCTTGCAATTTCGATAAAGAAGTATAGCTAAGATATCCTTATTAGCTTGCAGTTTTGACGTGGATAATCACACCCTTGAATTTTCATCACTAGTAGCGGGAATACGCTTAGAGACCAGCTATCTTCTTACTGAGCACCACTTACTTTTCGGCTCAATAGCAAATCATGGCCTCAACAACATCGTTTCTGCTGACACGAACGTTGCAATCCACCATCTCTATCCTAAAAACTGTGGTATGGTGAGTTATAACAGGCAAACGATGCACAGATAGATGAGCAACTCTTCGCCGGGTAGCAACTCCGGAATTGACTGAACCACTTGTCATTTGTCAAGGCGCACACCTGGCTCTGCACCAGCTTACAAGTGGGATCTAGCGCAGCGGAAGTCTCGCTTCGAGTTTACAAGTTTGAATTTTTGGCAAATTTTTGTGTGGATCGTACGACGATTATAAATATTAAATGATGCGCTACACTCATCAGCGGAGACGTTACACATCGCCATCTCCTTCGACCCTGCTAGCTCCTGTCCTGTTCTGGGATCACTTTCTCGCATCTCTTCTGAAAAAACGTGCAGGGGATGAGGGGATTATGGGATGATGGGTTTTCGTAGCATTCGTTCATGGGGCAAAAAATATTTCACCAGACGCTTTATCAGTCATGGCCAAATTAATCCAGGGGGGCGTGAGTTGACAGACACCAGTTTGGCTCAAATCGTTGTCTCTGCTGCCTGTGCACGAGCAAATGGCCCAAAGTGGGTTTGTTTGGGCATTTGCGGATGGTAATGTGATCTAAATGCAGGATTCATATGTCAGCGTGCAAACCAAAATCAATGTGCCAGGATTGCTGTCTTAGTAAGAAAAACACGCAAGGTACACATGTGACCTATCCTTCGATAAGAGAATCTCCACCGGTGCGTCTCATTGCAACCCCAATAATCTATTGGAGTCCGGCTCTATCTTTTGGTCACACCGGTGCGTCAAATAACGCGCTGATGCAACTTGGACCCAATAAAATCGGTGGCAACCCCGTGCCGGCCCTACGAGGAAGGGCCGAGTTGGGCGCGCAGGCACTCACGTCCAGATAGGACTTCGCCCTGCAGCAGTTAGGACCCCCTTGGCAGCCATCTCTAGAAACCACTGCCGTAGCCATCGGCGGTGCCGCCGTAGCCACCGCCATGGTTTTTCTTTAATGGCCATCAGTAACGACGGTTCCACCGACGCGACCACCCACAAGGTGTATGGCATATTACCGCGATGGACAACAACGACAAGACAATTGTTCAACTGTTCATGTAGGAGGAAGCCAATGCCACCACCGAGCGACAACAACAAATGCTAATGTTGACCAACCTTCTTCGCCTTCGCAAGCACCGACTCGCCGTCCCTTGGCATGATAGTTCGAGGGTTGGGAATGCGCCGAACAAGGACCAGCATCAGCAAGCCGGCGCACTGCTGCTTGACTCCGACTTCTTCACCGATGATGCAATACAATTTTCGGCGCTGATTTAGGATGGACAAGGATTTGTTCATGAATATTGTGTTCTGCGCCAGGGAGTATGAGACATACTTCATGCGCAAGAAAGAATGCACCAGCTAGTGGGTTTCTCATCAATTCAGAATGCACGGCCGCGCTATGCGTTGTCATGCAAACGGAGCTCCTCCCCCTGATGATGACTATGTGTGCATGGCCAAGTCAACATGCTTCGAGAGTGTCTACGGGTTTTGCAGGATAGTGGGTTGTAGTGTTTGGGCCATACTATTTTAGAGCACCAGATGAAGAAGATACAACTCGGATCCTGACACAAAATGCAGCGGGAGGTTTTTCTGGGATGCTGAGCAACTAGGGGTTGGAAAAATTTCCCATTTGCATGGTAAGGGTTGTACACGGGGCATGCCAGAGAGTGCGGTGCCATACTTGAGGCAGTAGCTAACCATGACCTCTGTATTTGGCACGCTTTATTCGATATGGCAGGAACTCACAAGGACATCAACATGTTGCAGCGCTCTCTGGCGTTTGCAAGGCTAGCTGAGGGACATGCTCTGCCGGTCAACTTCGACATTTTGGCCGATGGTATCCATCCATATTATGCTACATTTGTGAATACAACTCCAGATTCTGCTTCGGAGAAGGAATCTTATTTTGTGACATGACAGGAAGCATGCCACAAGGATGTAGAGCGGGCATTTGGTGTTCTCCGATCCAGCAGCGTTTTTTTCATTGTTCGGTACACTGTTCTCACCTGGTTAGAGTCTCATACGTGGGAGGTGATGAACGCTTGTGTGACAATGCAGAACATGATCAATGAGAGTGAGCGAGACACACCAGCTGATGATGATCATCCATTTGAGTTTCAGACACCTCTGACTGAGGTTGAGCAGGTACTGGCCGAATTTGCTGCTTTCCTCCGGATGAGTGAGAAAATTCAAGATGCATGTATTCATACTCAAATAATGAATGATCTAGTTGAGCATTTATGTGTGCGGAGAGGAAACCACATGATTTGTTGCAATTTATTTTGATTCTTGTATGAACAATATAACCTTTTTTTGAAATATTTGTGTGAAGTAACACTATGAAAATATTGTTTGAATTGTTGAAACTATGCACGATGTGGTAATTAGGTCCAAAAAAACAAAAATAAATTTGGGGGCCCACCGTACAGGACGCGTTGGTGTGGAATGGCCTTCCTTAAACTAAGGAGCTCCTACCGGCACGTTCCATATAGGCTGCCGGCGCATCTGCCGACACATATTTGGGGCGAGCCGGTGGAGATGCTTTAAGCCCATACCAAAGACATTTCTTTCTCTTTTCATCCTTGAATATAAGATATCACGGCTTTAAAAACCTGTATCTTGATTAAATAAAGGGGATAAATGTGATTCTGATTAGATTTTAAATAAATAGGAACAAATATAAATAAATGATTAAAGCAAACACAAATTCAAAAACTGTGATTACCACTACTAGGAAAAAGCCTATAGGTGGAGGCAAGTGGTGCCGGCGCACCACCTTGGACGTGCGCCGGTGGAAACAGTTGCCGGCGCACCACTTTGCAGCCGCGCCGGCGATGCAGCACTACTGCCGGCGCACCTTCTGGAAAAGACGCGCCGGGGACAAATCCTGGCATTGGCTCGGCCGATTCGGGCCAGGCCCAGGAAACACTGCCGGCGCACCAGCCCAGGGGCGCGCCGGCGGTAATTTGCTATTGCCGGCGCATTCCTCGGCTGGTGCGCCGGCAATGTTTCCTGGGCCTGGCCCGGAGCAGATATAGCCAGATGGGCTATATACTGCCGGCGCACCCATACCCTGGTGCGCCGGCAATAACCTGGGAGTTATTTCAGCCACCAACCAACACTCACACACCCACCACACTCCACTCCTCCACACAAACCCGAGGCTTGTCCCAACCCAGCTCATTTTTGCCCATTTGTATCCCCAATTTCACCAATTTGACCAAACAAAATCATATTTTTTGAGCAAACCTTCCCTTCCTACATGCATCTCCCACATCCCCCTATGTAGATCTAGATCTACTATCCCGCATTGACCGCTCAATCTAGATCTAGATCTAGAAAGTCGGCTTCCATACGCCGTGGTAGCGGCGCGACGTCTCGATCTCGTTGACGAATATATCAAACAAATAGGTGATTAATGAACAAATTGAGGAATGAAATCGACGTATATTGGACATTTGAAGCAAAGCTCGTGTGTGGCATATATATATATATATATATGTTGTGTTTGTGCTTGTGTGTGTTGGCGTTGAAAATGAGTTGCCAACGTTGCGCCGAAATGTTGATTCGTTAAGTTTCCGTTTCGGCACATTTCTGGCGCTCCTATGTCCTACCGTGTAGGAAGGTCATGCCGAAATTTTCCGTGAAAACTACCGACGGATGCATGGTTCTAATCAATTATGTAATCTTACCATGCAGGCGATAATGGTTATCGAGATGAGTGAAAGCATCGTGATGAGATATCTGAAACACGCGATCATCGACATGTATGAAAATAACCGCACGGAGGTATTGTGTCCGTGCCGGAGATGCAAACGAGGGAAATGGTTTGACCCGTATTCAGGCAAATTGCAGGGGCACCTACTCACTAATGGTTTCATGCATGGACACACTCAATGGATGAGCGATGATGGCGCGGAGGTCAATGGGGCGACGGCAGCAGGTGGTAATAATGGACGGCAAGAAGGAGGGCATCATGATATTGATGACGATGAAGAGTTTGTCGCAGAAGACGATAACCTTGACGACGATAACAACCTTGACGACGACAATAACCTTGACGACGAAGAAGCCGCTAGCTTCAGTCGTGCGGGACCCTCATCTTCAAGATCTGCTTCTCGAAAAGACGAAAGGCGCCAAGCGGAAATCAAAGCTTGAGCAACTGGAGATAGACTCGAATACTCCGTTGTACGACTCAGGTTGGGGGAGTCCCGCTTGAGAGTAGCGCTCGATGTGCTGCAGATGAAGGCGAAACACGGATAACGGACACAAGCGTCGACGACATTCTGGAATACGTGAAAGATCTCCTTCCTGCCGGGAACACGTGTCTTGGTAGTCTAGCCGAGGCCAAGAGAATCACGTGCCCTCTCGACTTACCCCACGAAAAGTATCACGCCTGCATCAACGACTGTATCATGTATCGCAAGGAGCACGTGGACAAGACCAAATGTCCTGTGTGTGACGCTGAACGGTACAAGAAAAGGAAGAAGAAAGCTCCTCAGAAAGTTGTGTGGTACTTCCCGCTCGCCCCCCGGCTGCAACGGTTCTACGCGGACCGCAAGGAAGCAAAGCTCATGCGCTGGCACGCTGAAAGAAAGGAGGCAGTGTTGAATGATGAAGAGCGGATTGAGCACCCAGTGCTGACACACCCTTCGGATGCAAGCCAGTGGAAAGCATTAGACAATGAATTCGGAAGTTTTGGGGCAGAACCCAGAAACATCAGGTTGGGTGCGAGCACGGACGGATTCAATCCGTTCGGAAACCAGAGCAGCACACATAGCACATGGCCCGTGTTTGTATGGATCTACAACCTCCCGCCCTGGCTGTGCATGAAGAGGAAGTACATACAGATGAGTATGCTAATTGAAGGGCCGACACAGCCAGGAAACGATATCAACATGTATCTCGAATTATTAAAAGAGGAGCTTGAAACGTTGTGGGCGGAGGAAGGGGTAGATACATGGGACGCTGTCGCGGAAGAATATTTCCCTTTGAGAGCCGCGTTGATCACGACGGTGCAGGACTACCTCGGATATGGTTATATTTCGTGCCAGGTGTGCCATGGACACAAGGCATGTGTTAGGTGCATGGAAGAGACGATGTTTTTGCAGCTTGGTAAGGATCCCGGCTCTTCGAAAACAGTTTACATGGGGCATCGAAGGTGGCTACAGAAGACTGACCCGTGGAGAAAGCGTGGAGATCTGTTCGATGGTACAAATGAACCCCGAGGACCTCCACGTAAGAAGAGCGGCGAAGAGATCGATACATTACTGAAAGGTTGGAAGGAGTGCCCTGCGCCGGGAAATATTCGTCAAAAGCCTGGAGAGAAGAAGAAAAAAAAGGACGACGCCGCTCATTGGTGTATGGAAAAGGAGGTCCGTGTTTTGGGACTTGCCGTACTGGAAAATTCTCGATACACCTCACTGCCTTGATGTCATGCATATTACAAAGAACATGTGCGAGAGCTTGCTTGGCACTCTTCTCAACATGCCGGACCAGACCAAAGATGGGCCGAAAGCAAGACACGACCTGAAAATTTTGGGCATCAGGGAAGAGCTTCACATCCCGGCGGCCCAAGAGGGACAGTCGGAGGAGGAGGCGGACGGCGGTCAGAAGCGCAAAAGGATTAAGCAGCCAGACTATTACTGTCCCCTCCTGCTTCACTTTTAGTCCGGCTGAGGTCAATCAATTTTTCAATTGCCTTCTAGGAGTCAAAGTGCCCTTCGGTTACTCCGGGATAATAAGCAGATACATGGACCCCAAGAAACGAAACTTCAGCGGCATGAAGTCTCATGACTGTCACGTGATGATGACGCAGATTCTTCCGGTTGCAATCCGAGGTATAATGGATGACCATGTCCGTGCAACGCTGACTGGGCTCTGTAACTTCTTCGACGTCATAACTCGAAAGTCGATAAGCGTGAAGAAACTCGCAAGGCTCCAGGAAGAGATCGTGGTGATCCTATGTGAGCTTGAGATGTACTTCCCGCCTGCATTCTTTGATGTGATGGTCCATCTGTTGGTCCATATCATGGATGATATCATCAGTCTAGGGCCGGCATTCTTACACAACATGATGCCGTTTGAAAGAATGAATGGGGTCATTAAAGGATACGTTCGTAACAGGTCACATCCGGATGGAAGCATCGTCCAGGGATGGCTCACCGAAGAGTGCATCTCTTTCTGCACGAATTATCTAGACATCGAGGACCCTGTTGGTTTGCTTCAAAACAAGCACCTCCACAGGTTCGAGGGAGTAGGCCACAAAAATGGAAGGAAGGAACTGCATGTGCACATGTCTGGTCGGACTTCCGACTTTGACAGGGCCAACTTAGTAGCGCTACAACATATTGAATTGATCGATCCTTGGTTGAAAGAGCACAAAACCATGATAGAGAACAGTGGAAAGCCGATGATGACGGAAGCAGAAATATACAGAGAGCACAACTCCTCTTTCGCGCGCTGGTTCAAAGACCACATTGATGCTAATCCCCCACCAATGGATTCTGACAAGGATAAACTAGTATTGGCCTTGTCACATGGCCCCGCGCCCAACATCATGACTTACCAAGCGTACGATATCAACGGGTACACATTCTACACGGAAGAAAAAGACAAGAACAGTGTTTACCAGAACTCAGGGGTAACGATGGATTCCTGGACGGGTGACGTAAAGACTAGATACAACGGAAGAATCGAGGAAATCTGGGAGCTTAGCTACACTGGGGAGAAAGTGCCGATGTCAGATGGGCTAAGAGCGTCACAAAAGAAGACCGGTATTTCACCACCATGTTTCTACCAGAAGCCAACAAATCAAAGTCCACGAACGCCACCGCGCAGAATGAGCCATGGGTACTGGCAGAACACATGCACTAATGCTTCTTCATAACCGACCCATCCAGGCCTAGCCGTGTTATCGTGAGGAGAGGCAAGAGGACCATCGTCGAAATGGATGGAGTCGCCAACGAGGAAGACTTCGAAGGACAAGTCGGAGACCCAATGATGGAAGAATCCGAGGACGAAGACACAACATACACCACAAGAAGAAGCAGGACCACGCTACCGAGGTCAGGTCGACCCTTCAAAAGAAGAAGTCACGACACGGGGCTAAATTATTCAACGACGAGCAAGAAAAGCAAGAAGAAAGTGAAACAATCTTCTCAATCGATGATGTAAAACTTTATTTGCAATCTATAACTCATATTTTGTGTAATTCATAACTACTCATATGGTCATGCCCAATATTTTATGTATGACTAATTAATATTGTGTTGGTCAATATTTTATGCATGCATATATAACTCATATATATATATATCTTCATGTTTTTACATAACTCATGCATATTGGTTTATTATTATCTTGAAAAGATAAGAAAATAAAATAGTACAGTATTTGGGGTAAAAGAAAAGAAACATACAATAAAGAGAAAAGAAATAAATAAATAAATAAACATGTCCCACATCCTTATTGCATACTGCTAAACACATATCCTAGGTTATAGCTGTGCCAGGCTTATTGCCGGCGCACCACATCCCTGATTCGCCGGGGGTATACTTGTCCCCGGCGAACAAAGGTTGTGGTGCGCCGGCAATAAGCCTGGAACAGCTGTAATTAGGACTTAACCGTTTTCTCCCTTCCTTCTCCCCACAGCCACATCTCAATCGACCCCACCGTCGAGCGCCGCCGGCCAGATCGAGTTCTGTCGCCACCCCAACTCCCCCTCTCGAGCGCCGCCGTTCTGCCCCGCCACCATCCTCCACCATTCCCTCGACCACCCCCCACCACCTGCCCCGTACGCCGCCGCGGAAGACCCGTGGAGAAGGAGGAGCCGCGCGCCATTAGGGGAAGAAGTTGGCCCGCGCGCGTACCAGGGGACGTCGGCGCCGCCGTTGGAGAAGAAGTCGCCAACCACGGTGAGCATCCCTCTCCCCTTCCCTCTTCCCTTCCCTCTCCCCTTCCCTCTCTGTTTAGGGTTCTTCCTCATCTCCCGAATTTCTTGTACTGCTCTGGCGGCTAGGGTTTGGCGCCGCCAGGGAGTGGCGCAGCCGCATTGGAGCATGTCGTGCCAAATGTAAATTTCTCCTTGCTGGATTCTTTGGCTCTGGATGGTGGATGATCCGGACATGCTAGCCAATTAACTTAAAAGGTGATAAATTTATAGGAAGGATCAAAGTTGATGCTAGCCAATTGTGTAGTTTTTGTTGTTGTTGCCGTATCATATGGATTATTAATGCTGTATATATATGCAGTTCATTTGTCCTATCTACCTCCTAATTCTTTTCTGATTTGTAAACCATTCTGTACATATATTCATTGTTCAGTTTTTTCATTACAAATGTAAATGTATATTCAACTTTGTTGATCATATCAACATCATATTTGACCAAAATTGCACCAAATCTTTTAACAATTTCATGTGGGTGATTGGCTACTCTGGAAATGAATTGGGTGAAGTGAAAATAAAAATGCTACTGTTTAAAATGACAAATGAAAATTTAAAATGCAGTAGGTTTGTTTGCTATTTCTAAAAATCCGTAGGTTCATTTAACTTGTTGGTAAATGCTTGCAGTAGGTTAGTGTTAGCAAATGAAATGAGTTAGTTCTCTGGCTATTACTAAAAAATGGTCATGCTACTGCTACTGGTTTAGATGAAAAGCAATTCTCTGGTTTCATGCCCATAAATATTTGGTGTGCTCAT
Source organism: Lolium multiflorum (assembly GCA_030979885.1). Classification (NCBI taxonomy): domain Eukaryota; kingdom Viridiplantae; phylum Streptophyta; class Magnoliopsida; order Poales; family Poaceae; genus Lolium; species Lolium multiflorum. Next base: position 128,901,340 of record CM061749.1, read on the forward strand.
AAATATTTGGTGTGCTCTGGTTCATAAAATGCCAGCAGTAGGTTTAGTAGTCATTTTTGAAATGAAGGGCTAATGGAAAGTAAGCTCTGGTTCATAAAATTCTACCAGATATTCTAACAATTTTTGCTCTGTTATGTTAAATAAATATGCATTCATATATTTGTTTTGTGTTCTTGAAACAGTAATGCATTCATACATTTAGTTAGCAGTAGTTAGTAGTATGCATAGATGATGTTGTATGCTTGTCAGTGTATTATTGATGAGCAGAATAAGTGGGTACATGCTCCGTAGTTCCGGCAATTCTCTTCGAGTTGCATAAAACAATTCTCTGTACAAGCTCTGTAGCTTTGTAGTATGCATAGAAGGAAGTTGGAAGACGCAAATGAGAACACACTAGGCAGTATGACTTTTTTTTCTTCTATATTCATTCTCTGGTTATGTAATTTGAGATGGGAATTGTTCATTTAAAAAAATTGTTGCTACTACTATTGTCTCTGGTTATATAACTTGAGTTATGTAATTTGAGATGGGAGGTTGGAGAAAACTCCTAGATGTATCAGGAAATCAGGTTGAATTTTTTTAGCAAATATATGATGTGTTTTTGCAAATATATGATGTGTTGTTGCAAATATATGATATTTGTCTCTGGTTATAAGTGCTGGTTATAGTAGTTTGAAATTTAGTTCATTTTTCACATCAAGGAAATATAATTGGAGCTTTCTGATAATCCACAAATGAGAAATGACACATGAGCTTCTCTGGTTCATTTAAAACAAAATGAAAATTGGTGCTATGTTCCTTATCTGGTTCATTTAAAACAAAATGAAAATGATAAGGTACCTAGTGTATTTTGTATAAGTGGGTACAAACTCTGTATGTTGTATGCTCTCTAGTTTGAAACTAAACCAATTTTAAAATGATCCATATATATGCCACTGCCATATATATAAAATGATCTGTTTTTTGGAACTGTCTTATAAGTGGGTACAAGCTCTGTTTGGCACTGTTTTAATTATGTAGCCAGAGAGTAGCATGGTGTTGATGTAAAATGGTTATGGTGTAAAATGAAAAGTGCTATTACTGATGGTTATTGTGAAATGCTACTGTAATGCTAAGTGCTACTGTAATGCTACTGTAGTGCTATTACTGATGGTTATTGTGAAATGAAAATGAAAATGAAGCTGCTCCCCTACTGTAATGGTCAAGTTATACTGTCTCTCGTTTATGGTGATGGTTATGGTGTTCATGGCTATATATATGTGAATTGCATTTCTGTTACAGGGATTGAGTTGCTATTGAGTGCCGGAATGTCGATTCATTTCCGTTCCGGCAATTCTAGCACTCGGCATGACCAATTTTTAGCAAAGGTCATGCCGAATTTTTCCGTGAATTCTAAATATTTTTCATCTTCTATTAGTGCAAGCCACCATGGCGTCTCAAGAACAATTAGAGGAGCACTACAATAGGCACTTCTTTAGGACGGAGGAGGATGCCGCCGCTGGTGTTGGCGGCGACGAGGACCATGAGATGGAGGATGACGCTGGGGGTAGTGCCGACGAGCCAAGCGGCAACGAGGCAAGCGGCGCCGCCGGGGGTAGTACCTACGTGCCAAGTGGCGACGAGGCAACCGGCGCCGTCGGGGGTGTCGGCGAGACAAGCGGCGACGATCCTAGCGGCGCCGCCGGGAGTAGTGTCACCGGGACAAGTGGTTCCAAGAGGCCGCGGAAGGCAAGGCGCCAAAACACGGTCACCACCGGCAGAGACACAATAAAATAGGTGGACCCCGCCAGTGGTTTGCCGGTGGAGCCTAAGGATTTTGCCAAGGGGTACGGCAACCAACTGGCATCTATCCTCCGAGAGGTCGTCAATCTCAACGAGACGGACCTCCGAGCTGAGAACAAAGCGCATTTGCGAGCCCAGCTCATTGCGAGGTTGCACTCACGATACAAGTTCCTAGGCGACTACGCATCCACTCATCAAACCAAGAACATTGTGAACTCACAAGCCCTCCTGAAGTTCACCAAACACCTCAGCAGCTATAAGTACATGGTGCGGAAGCTGATTGCTGAGGGCAAAGATTTTGAAGAGGTCCACTCTGCCTTTCCGCATGTCTCCCAGGCGGACTTTGATGCTTTTGTGGCCAATGAATAGCTACAAGCGACCAAGAATCGCAAGTTGTGGGGGAAGGAAATGCGGGAGCTTAACATCGGCAACCAAACCTTGGGAGCCGTGGGTACGAGGGAAAGGAGCAATATTGGGCGAAGGAGGACGAGGCATATGTAAATGCCGGCATTGAGAACCCCTGGCTCAAGTACAAGGACCCGCTTGAAAGAAGATTCATCAGGTCCCGGTACCATAAGAAGAAACTAACCGGGGAACTTGTCACGGACCCAAAGGTCGTAACCGACATAATCTGGTTCACGAACGACAAGAAGGTCCTGTCGTTGGAGAAAAAACTGGTAAGCAATTTACCGGTTTAATTAGATCAAGTATCGTTCATATAATAGTAGCAACATTTCTAAATGGTTCACGTTTCTTCCGCAGGAAGAAGAAAGACAAAGACTTTCTCAAGGTGACGAAGGCTCCTCGTCACAAGCGTCGACGGGCAGGGTAGCCTGGGACAAGCCTCTCGTACGGGCGCTAAACATCGTTAATGAGCATTCACCTACGAGAAGGCCGGATAGAGGCCGTGTGGCTGGCGCAGGTACAGGCTACAAGCATGGTCACTACGACTTGTCGTCTGCGGCCGATAAAAATGCGTGTATTGCGAGGAAGCAGCGGGAGGCGGAGGAAATGAGGGACTCAATCCTAGCCCAAGTCCAAGCTGGTTTGGTACCGCAACTAAAAGCTACACTCGTACCTGAAGTCAAAGCTGAAGTCGCCGCTTCAGTCCAAGCAGATTTCAACGGTGTACACGCGTGGTATGATGGTGGCAAACAAGCCCCCCCGAAATGCCGGGTAGCAGCCCCTCCATCACTTGCACGCCCGCCGCCGCATGTGCCGGCCCGTCGACATTAGCCGAGCTCAACGCCCTCACGGTAATTAATTAATGTGTACATCAAGTTAATATATTAGTTTCATCATCCTTGCCCTCTCTCTAACGCCATACACATGTTCTCACAGGCGCTCTCAACGCCATGCACCTTCCTGATGAGAGTAAACGACGAACTCAAAGACGTCGCGAGGGGGTCCATCCTTCGGCCCCTGAATAAGAAGTGGCACACACGAGATATGGAGGATGACGTTTACCGGGTTGAAGTGGGTCGGGCGTTACCTGGCTATGAGGATTTGTTTCCTCCTAATCAACCGCATGGTGCCGATGACGATAGCCCGTTGAATCTGGCCTCACTGAAGGGTTGTGAACTGCTATGGCCGAAGACCCTAATTAGGATCAACACCTACTCGGGGTAGACGTCAAGCAAAGACAAGCACCTTGCGGCGCCACAGGTCAGCGTCCCTCCACGGCAGCCAGCGGCGCCGATGGTCATCGCCCCACCACAACGGCCAGCTGCGCCGGTGGTCAGCGCCCCACCACAACGGCCAGCGTCGCCGGTGGTCAACAGCCAGCGGCGCCAGAGGCCGAGGAATACGAACATGAGGACTTCCAATGGGATATTCCTACGTCTTCACAAGTTGTCCATGAGGATGCGCCGGTCTCGAAATATGTGTGCTCCAAGAAGCTGTCCGATTCTCAAGAAACGGCTGAGGAGGAAAATACTGAGGAGGTCGCCGCCGCCGCCGTCAAAAAGATGCTGAGCCCAAACACACTCCGTGCTACGGTTACGGCGATGGAAGATGGTCCACTACAACCCAAGAAGAGGAAGAGGTCAAATAAAAGGACGCGAAAGACAAGGCGGCGGCCAAAGACAAGGACAAGGTGGCACTCCTTGACAAGTTGCCAAACAATTGGCGACCTCTGCATCACTTGGGTGAACCGATGCTGCCGGAGCATGTCCTCAAGTTACTCACCGGGGATATGGCGAGCTTGCATAACCAAGTCCAGTATTTGGAGAATCAGCTTCTCAAATCAAAAAATCCTAGTTACCCTCTCTTCGTGGAGAAGGTGCCAACTGGCATGAATTTCGTCGAGAAGTACCCCGCGGACTTGTGCTTCATCCGGTTCAATGACATCTTCAGCATCTTTCGCATGCAAATGCTCCACTTTAGTGTGGTTCGCCTAGTTGCTCTTAGCTTGTCTTCCCAAATCGTTAAGGAGGGGACGCCGACCATCGCAATAATGGACCCCTTCTATATACGGGAGAGCATCATCTGCAACGCTGGGGATCGGGCGATTGCCATCCGGCAGGTTGAGGATTTCATGCTGGCGAACATTAAGAAGGGCGCCATTCTCATCCCTTACTTCCCCGAGTAAGTAATCACTCGCTAGTCCCCATCACCATTCTATCCTATATCTCCATTTGCATTTCCAAAGGTTAATCCGTGTGTTTTCCGCAGAGACATGTACTGCACCCTCATCGTCGTGCACCCGCAACACTCGCATGCAGTCTATCTCGACTTGGGTAGGGACAAGAAGAAAGACTACACCAACATCAGGGCCCTTCTCAATGATGCTCTCACCGGCTTCGCCAACAAGGCAGGCCCCCTCAAAGTAGAGAGGAAATCCCGAGGAGGCTTGGTCTTAACCCACACAACCAACTTCCCCTGCCTCAGGCAGTCAAAGGAAGACAATTGGATGGACGCGTGGTACGCCATCCTTCAGATGCAGGAGTACATAAAGTACGCAGATGACATGTTGCTGCCAGAGAGTCTCAGAGAGAGGTTTGTAAACATGGCGGATGCCCCTGATAGAGAGATTAGAAAGAACTGGGGTCGCATCCAGCAGTTCATTTGCACGATAATCGTGCATGATGTCAACAATAGGTCTGGCGAGTTCTTCTACGACTACGGTCTACCACCTAATGATGAGATAGAACTCCGCTTGGAGATGTCGCGTGATGAGAGGCCGCTCAACACGCTTGAGGGCTGCCGTCCATTCCCCCCTAGGCGTACAACCTGATCCTACGACGGGAACACTATTGCTAAAGCTTGAACGATATGTCCTTGAACTTCCGTACTGTAATAATTGCTATATATTCCCACATAATCGACTTGTCGCCTTTATTTAGTTTGTATAGATGTGCATGTGAACCTGTGTCTATAGTTTCATTTACTTTGCTATATATTTCAAGATTATGGCGTAGATACCTTAATAATTATTTGCATTTACTCGACCCCTACTTGCCTCGTATTTGGAGTTCGCCGATGATTAGAATGTTCGGTCACTCGTACACTCGGGGGTGGAGCCAATGAGCCTTGGTGCGATGGCCACAAGTATCAATCTATTGTGCATCCTACCTAGCCTCACTGACTCCATCCCTGGATGTTAATATTTCGACCGACAAAGTATGAGGCACGCTATTTAATTCGTACTACTTGTCTTTTATTTGAGTTCGCACTTCTTAATTGCATTGGCCGATGATTAAAATGTTTGGTCACTTGCACTCCGGGGTGGGGCCAGTGAGGCTTGGTGTGATGGCCACAAATATCAATCTATTGTGCATCCTACCTAGCCTCGCTGACCCCATCCCTGTATGTTAATATTTATTTCGACCAACAAAGTATGAGGCACATGCTATTTAGTTCATACTACTTGTCTCTTATTTGATTTGGCACTTGTTCATTGCGTTGGCCGATGATTAGAATGTTTGGTCACTTGTACACTCTGGGGTGGGGTGAGTGGACCTAGTGTGATGGCACAAATATCAATCTGTTGTGCATCCTACTTGGCTTCACTTACCCCATCCCTGAATGTTACTATTTGTTTCGACCGACAAAGTATGAGGCACATGCTATTTAGTTCACATTACTTGTCTCTTATTTGAGTTGGCACTTGTTAATTGCATTGGTACTAACGTTTTATTTGTCTTGTGCATGGAGATGCCGACGACATATGTCGTGTACAAGGGGAGGGTTCCTGGAGTCTACGACGACTGGGAGGACTGTCGGAGACAGGTGCACCGCTTCAGCGGCAACAGCTACAAGGGATACCCCACTAGGGTGGAGGCGGAAGGAAGATACGCCCGTTATCTAGCGGGAGAGATGAGGGACATGAGGAGGAACCGGATGAAGACCATGGCCTTCGTGATGATGGTCATCGTGACCATGTTGGTCATGTTCTATGTGATTGTAGTTTAGGTTAGTAGCTACATTGTGAGGTGTATGACGACACTTGTGACGACTACCGAGACTTCTAACTTTGTGAAACTTCGTCCTTTGGTGTTGCATATGCACATGTGTTGTATGAATCACCATTCCAAAACGAGACTTGCGTATTTGTGTATTGATACCGAAATGACACTTGGCTCTTTATGTGCTTCTCATATTGCACGTTCTGCTGTATAAATATGAACTGCGTTATAAATATATACTGCTGTCAAATATGTATTCTAATATGCTGGAAAAAAGCTGAAAAAAGAATTTTCGAATAGTGCCGGCGCACCTAAATGCCCTACTGCCGGCGCACGTGGCATGCGCCAGTGCTGGAAGCCCTACTGCCGGCGCAACGGCTGATGCGCCGGTGGAGCTTGGCCTTTGCCGGCGAAGCTTGGATGGCGCGCCGACAGTAGTTGACCTATCGCCGGCGCACTGCCTGGTGCGCCGGCAGTGGCCAGTTATCACCGGCCCGTTCGCACCGGCAGGCTCGTGGTGCGCCGATAATAGGCCTTTTAGGTTCGCCGGCGGTAGGCCTTTCCCTTGTAGTGTACAGTTAATTTTTTTGGGCCGGTGTAACAAACTCGGTTCCGTTATCTTAACCCAGAGCATAAGCTTGGGTGAAAAAAAGGTTAATTCCTAAGCACAATATCGTTGCTTCCTGCTTAGGTCTATGTCGTGTGATTGCTCCGTTAGAGTCAATATTCTCGCCACAATTCAGGTACATTCCTTAGCTTGTTTCATGGAAAAAATATAATACAAGAAACAAACTTCCCTTGGACGCGTTGAACGATTGATGGCGGCGCGCGACTAATCTTATGGTGTACAGATTATACATCCAGCTAGCTAGCTGGATCCAGTTACAGCCTCAAATTGGCTTAGCTTCGTTTGTTGGACAAATTAGGTCATGGATATAAAATATATATACATGCAATTAGGTGTAGATAAGCTATATATCCTGGCTATACCTCTTCAGGTTGGCCGAAGTCATGCAAACACCGATCCCTGTCTGCGAGGCCAGATCATATATTTCTTTTGCATGGATATGAAGGCCAGATAACAGCACCAAGTGTTAAGTTTTACCTAATTATCCCATCTAGTGCCACTTATTAATTTGGTCACTCCACAACGTGACGTGGCCACCAACTAACCAGCAGATCTTTGCATGAACTTGCGCAACAGAGTTGGACGTAGACACTCGGTGCCGGTCCCCAAGCTATAGATGGATCTTAGGCCGGAGTTGATACACCGTCAGTTGATTCTGTTATAAACGTGACAAGCAAATAATGAAGAACGAGAAAGAAAATGTAGCGAAGATACAAGATTTTAACATGGAAACCCACTCCAACACAGAGGAGGAAAAACCACGGGCGACATACAACAAATACTTCACTATATCGGAGAGTGTTTACAAAGGCCGCGTGTTATCTTATAATATGATAAACTCTAGTCGGCGGCTTACAAGAGGTATATATAGGCGGTGACGTGGCCACCAACTAACCAGCAGATCTTTGCATGAACTTGCGCAACAGAGTTGGACGTAGACACTCGGTGCCGGTCCCCAAGCTATAGATGGATCCTAGGCCGGAGTTGATACACCGTCAGTTGATTCTGTTATAAATGCGACAAGCAAATAATGAAGAACGAGAAAGAAAATGTTGCGAAGATACAAGATTTTAACATGGAAAACCACTCCAACACAGAGGGGGAAAAACCACGGGCGACAGACAACAAATACTTCACTATATCGGAGAGTGTCTACAAAGTCCGCGTGTTATCTTATAATATGATAAACCCTAGTCGGCGGCTTACAAGAGGTATGTATAGGCGGTGGCATCGATCCGTACAACGGGAGGGCTGCCCCCCCCCCCACACACACACACACAAAAGCCTCCAGCAACGGGCCTCACTCTGCTCGTCAGAAACTAGCCTCCCTTTAGCATAAATTTTAATTTGGATCACAATATAACATATTCTTTTTGATATGATATGAGTAGTGTTAGATTGCTAAAATTCATTCTACTCCACAAAAATTACAGCCAATAGGCTGAAACACCTAAAAAATGAGACAAACAAAGCAACCAATTCTTCCATTTCATATCTGGTGAACTGATCACTCGACCATCATAGACCCAATTAATATATATACGCACATACACACAATGATAGGGCCAGGACTGAGAGTGGCAACGGTCTACCCAATCTCATCCATGTGGAGTTTGCGTTGGAGATTTGGAGACATCTACGGGATCTGAAATCAATCTGTGCAGGCCACAATATATGTTATCGTTCAACCTCCCGCACCCCCAAACCTAACCCACCTCCCCGCCGCCGCTGGTGGCGCCGACGGGAAAAGCCCACGGGGTTGGCGGCGGCGGTGGATCTTCCTCCTGTTGCGCTGGGTGGCGGAGGCCAAGACCCTCCTCGACGCTGCAACGTTGGCGGCGGCCAGGTCCTCGATCTTCGCTGTTGCATCTCCCTGCTCCTGTCGGTGCGAGGTGGTGCTCCCAGGATTCTCCCGCGGCACGAGGTCGCATGGGGCAGCAGCCCTGGGTTGGATGGCGGAGGCGGCCCACTTCTTCGCCGGAGTTGGTCGGCCTAAGGATGGTGGTGGTGGGTCTTTCGATCTGTCACCATGTCCCGGCGGCGAGGTGGGGAGGCCTGGAAGCCGGCGATGGCTGAGTAAGGCATGAGCATCCTGGTAGTTGCCGGTGGAGGGCCAGCCAGCTGCAAGGCGTTGGCCATTCGCTTGGTGTCACCGCTTTGCCACGGCTGGTCTAGGATGGTCGGCGGCGTCGGGGCCCGATCTGAATTATGGTGGTGGTCCTAGGGTCTCATGCGAAGATGGGAGGCTTGTCTGGCTAAATCTGGCTGGCTTGATGAGTTCCGAAAAGCTCCACCGGCAAATGAAACAGAGCATCTTTTGCCTGGAGTTTGTTGGATCAGGTGGTATTCGGTCGCGCGCCCCCATGCTTTTATTCCGACCGTTTGGTTTTGGAGGGAGCGGCGCGAAGCTCTGTTCTGTCTTGACATCAAGTGACATTGTGGTCCAAGGTGAAGCCAGAAGTAGGGAATATCAGGAAGGCCGGATTGGAGGACTAGCAAAGGGAGGTTCAAGTCTCTGTGATGTGGAGGGACTTGCTTTGTGTTCCGGTCTCCGCATTAGTGGTATGAAAGTGGGGGCGGCAGCATAGGTAAAGTTCAGAGTCCTGCCTTTTATGGCGAAAACCCAAGGTCTGGCCTTAACTGGTTGTGTCTAGCAATGACTTTGTTGGAGGCATTGTTTTGAGAGCGGGGACTATCTTCAGGGTGAAAACTTAAGATCTTTGGTCGGGCGACGACGACGCTGGTGCATCGTTCCCTTCTTGGAGGCATCGCTTTTGGAGAGTCTGTAATTCAGGTGTTGTCTTGGTGGTGGATGTATTGTTGTTGCTAGGGCTGGGATGCTGTAGCAAGATTTTTGTTTCTTATTTTTATTTTCTCTTTTTTGGTTTTGTGCATCCGTACTGCCATTAGGGTGTTGTGTTGCTGCAGAGGCTAGGTGTAATTGATATCTTTTGATACTAATATATTCCCTTTATCGAAAAAGGGCCGCAATCACTAGTGGAAAACGGGGCTTTAGCACCGGTTGGTAATGGGCCTTTTTACCGGTTGCCCAACCGGTGCTAAGTATCCGGTGCTAAAGCCCCCCCCCCCCAGCACTGGTTTAGTTACGAACCGGTGCTAAAGGGCACCACGTGGCAGCTGCCGAACGCCTGAGCGAGAGGACCTTTAGCACCGGTTCGTAATACGAACCTGTGTTAAAACGCTGCCGCGGCATGAAAACGCCCAAAAACGCTGTCGCGGTAGAACCCCGCTACGGGGCCTTTTTTATATCCAATTTTTTTGAATTTTTTTCCACTCCCTCTTTTTTTTCAAAACTTCTAATATTTTAGTTATTTGATAAGTTTAGCCTGTAACTACACTTATCTCTTGTCAAATTATTTACTCGTCGTCAAACTTTCCGCTCGGTCACCGCTCCCACTATTCCAGCTCTAGCAAGATTAACTTCCGAGCTCCTCCCGTCCCTCTTCCAAGTGCTTTGCGCATGTATGAGATAATAGTATCATATCAATCCTATTAACATGTTGGTCGATGTCATATTTCCTTATTGTTTGAATTTCAAATAATTCTTTTAGTAAACAAAAGTAATGGTGTAATAATAATAATTTGGAATAAATAAATAAACATTAACTTTTTAATTTGTATTATTTTTTAATTTTTTCAATTTTTTTGCCAAACCTAAAACCTGAAAAATTGAAAATCTAAAAATTTGCTAAAGGTAATAGTAATCTTTATGTATTATGCAATTATTAATTTTATTTGTTTAAAAAATCTAAAATCCTAAATTTTGTAGCAAAAACTAAATCTTCCTGCTTTCATATTTTCATTTGGAATTTTAAGAATCTAAAAATTGGCTAACTATGTAAACCCCGGTGAATTCGGATGTAACTTTTTCCCAAGATTATTTTGATATATTATACGCTTTTTTCCGACATCGTATGCAAAAGTTAATGCCATTTTACTTTTTTCTAAACTTTTTATGCAAAAAAAGTCAAAATTGAAGTTTGTTAATTTCCCTAATAGTAGGTTTCTTAACATAGGAAATCTCAAAAGATTTATCTTTTAAATTTTTTATCAGTTTATTTTTTTACAGAGTTAAAAAAGGCGATCCGCAGGGGGGGGGGGGGTTGGAGGTGCGTGGGAGCAGGAAAACCTTTAGCACCGGTTCGTAGGGTTGGCGGCTGACGCCAACCCTTTAGCACCGGTTCGTGGCACGGACCAGTGCTAAAGGGTTGGCGGCTGCACGAACCGGTGCTAAAGGTCCCGCATGAACTGGTGCAAAAACTCTGGCCTCTCGAACCTATGCTAATGTTATCTTTAGTGTGAGTTCGTAGCACAACCGGTGCTAATTAATGCTCTTTGGAGCAAAAAACCAAAGCCTTTTTTTCTACTAGTGAATAGTGAATGTATGCGGCGAGAAGTGGACGTGTGTGCTATAGCTACTTTGCAATCCCATTTCCCACCCATGACGTTTCCTCATCTGGTAAAAGTCGCCGCCGGTGGATGCGGCCGTGCGAGCTGTTGATGCATGCACTGATCCATGGAAACCCAAGGCTGATTCATATCGCCGTGTATGCCTGAACTAGGATTTCGCTCGATCGGTTGGTCTATATATGGTCGTTCCATGATTTGATATAAGTAATTAGGTCGCCTCGACGCGCCATGTCATCGGCAGTGCTTAGTGGATTAGAAGACTCTACTTTTGCTCAAGGTGTGCCTCCTTTTCGAGAGAACAAAGCTAGGGCCTGGCAATTAAGTGATCAACCGACTTGATATGATCCTGGCCGGTTGATTGCGCATCTGTCTTGCATGGGATCCAAGTTGCCACCGTAGATAACATATATACAGGAGTAGCATGCATAGCTTATTCCGTCGGATAAAAGCGGAAATAGACTAAGATTGTGGTTGGCATTAGCCTATCAGCCATACCTATGACCCGGGGATCGAACCAATCAATCCAGTTAAGTTCAAGCCACGCAGGAGAGAATTATAGTTTGTCGCTTCACTACCAGCGACCTGTTAAGAATGGAGGCTGCTCCGGTGCTCCTCGTCTAGAAAAATTCTGGGTGCGTCAAACACGACAACGGCGGAGATCTTTCCATACCTGTTCGTAATCGGGGGTAAGATCGCAATTTCAGTGTAGGTCTACCGTCCGTACAACCCGGCCCTATGGCCCGCGTTATGTTGTACCTCGTTTTTGTATGTATCCTCTGTCGATGGACTGGCGAATCTGGTTGATCACCGGCTATGGCGGAGACGACGCGTGTAGCGGTTCCGTCCTCTGGCGCGGCAGATCCCAGCCGAGGAAGAACCCTACCACCCACCACGTTGGTTGATGCACCGTCAATAGGGTTTCAAAGCAAGGCATGCACGATATGGGGCGGTACTTGGGCGGAAGGATGAGATCGTTAACTGGTCACATGATCTTTTTTTTATTACGCGGCGTACACATACCGTATCAATACAGACGGATATACATGGGCTAGATATGGGTTTTGTCGGACCCAACACGAAAAAAAACCAACTATGACCCTCGTTTAGGGGGGAGTACTGGAGCAGCGGTCGTTAAGAATGACTCGAGCGCCTGACACAGGCGTCCAGCCGCGCTAGCTAGTGTATTTCACCTTTGCAAGGCTACAATAGAAATCGGCATGGTGTTGGCGTGGTCACCGCATCAATAGTGTGCAGGCTAGCATAGGCGCGGACGGCTAGTTCAAGTTGCATGAGGTGGTGGTCCGGAAGCTATGAGGGAAAGTTTGCCCGGTTCTTGCCGGTCAGCGGTGATGGCGAGGCGTCACTGTAGAGTATACTCCACCTCCCCAACCTCGAAGAAAGCTACTTGGGTGAAAGACTAGACCCTTTGGGTCGTTCTTGCGTTGCTTCCCTTCTTTTTTTGGCGTGGGTCTGGTGACGAGGGAGCTCCTCGGAAATGCACAGCATGAGGGGCTTAGGGTTGAAGGAAGCCTGTAGGTTAACACGGGACATCGGATACCAAACAAACATGGAGTGAGATTTACCCAGGTTCAGGGTTCTCGATGACGTAAAATGCTTACTTCGTGCTTGTCTGATCTTGATTTATCGACTAAAATTGGTTACAATGAGGCAGCCGGTAGACTTCAATGGTGAAATCGTCGGGAGACAAGGTTTCTAGGGTTTGTGTATGCTAGATTGCGAGGGTTTGATGTGCTCCTGTTCGGTAGGCCCTCTCCTAGCCTTTATATAGTAGGCCAGGTCTCAAGAGTCCTGTCCGAACTCGACTAGCTTACATTGAGATCTAATCTATCGTTTCCTTTATTGACATCTTCTTGCATTGTTCGTCAAGAATCTGTCCCCTCATAAGTCTTCTCTGTAGTAACCGACGTATGGACCGAACTTGGATTATGGCAATCTTCATGGGCCCCTTGTTGGGCCAAAGGAGGTAGACTAATGTCGGGTACCCGAAGGGTAATGCCCACATCAGTAGCCCCCGAGTGACTGGTCGAAGCGAAGTTTCGGGCAGGGACTAAAGTTGCCTTCATCCGAACATCTTGATAAGTCGAAGAAAATTAAGTCTTCAGGCTTGTAGTAAAGTTGAAGTTGCTTAGTATCGGGTGTGTGTCCAGCGCTCCCGATGGGAGTAGCCCCAAGTCTAGGGACGGATGTTTGCAACCGTGCGTAGACTCAAGTTGTACTACTCGAAGATCTTGGTGTCGATGTTTTTTGAACTTCCTTCATCATTCAATACGTTGAGTATATCAGGTCGTCTGAGACTTCAGGTGAAGCCGAACAATTGATCGTACATAAGGGATAAAAGTAATGAGCCTAGTTTTACTCACTAAATCGATACTGGTTATCTACCGACGGCAAAACAACGTTACCCTACACAGATTCAAGTCCCCGGGTTTGAACCTGGATTTGCTGGAACCTTCGGGTCCTTTCTTCTTTTGATTCCTTCGGTTGTTGATGCCTTTGTCGTATTTATAGGGTGCGCGTCCAGTGCTCCCGATGGGAGTAGCCCCCGAGTCTAAGGCAGATGTTTACAACCATGCGTAGACTCAAGTCGAGTAGCCGAAAGTTGTAAATTACTTCGAGTGTTATTTCCATTTGAAAGCTCTGTCATAGAGGAACCGATGATTTTGATGACATGAGTAATGACATGTTAACCGTAGCAGCGAGACTGATGGGACACGACCTAGTGGGCCCACCTCTTGTCTATGCAGTCAGTTTTGCAAAAGACCGTGCATTGCGCACTAACCAAATCGTCTCCTCAATTCTTGCGCGTAGTGGAGGTAATGGATCTCCGGTTTGCCTCGTATTGCGACACGTGTTTAACCAGATCTCCATACATTTTTCTATGGCACGAGTCCATCGTCTCAATTCCAAAGTAACTTTTCCTTTATAAAGAGGATCTAGGGATTTACTCACCTCGCCCCTACTATCCTATCTTGTTCTTCCTTTGCTCCTGCACTCCATTGCTGTTGCGCGCAAAAAACCAGAGCTCCCAAGAAAGCTCAGTCGATATGGGTGATGTCTACGGGTGCTTCTATTCTTGTAGACAGTGTTGGGCCTCCAAGAGCAGAGGTTTGTAGAACAGCAGCAAGTTTCCCTTAAGTGGATTACCCAAGGTTTATCGAACTCAGGGAGGAAGAGGTCAAAGATATCCCTCTCAAGCAACCCTGTAATCACAAAGCAAGAAGTCTCTTGTGTCCCCAACACACCAAATACACTTGTCAGGTGTATAGGTGCACTAGTTCGGCGAAGAGACAGTGAAATACAAGTAGTATGGATGTATATGAGTGGTAATAGCAATCTGAAAAAAATATGGCAGCGAGTAAACATGCAACAGAACAGTAGTAAACGGTGTTTGCAGTATTGGAAACAAGGCCTAGGGATCATACTTTCACTAGTGGACACTCTCAACATTGATCGCATAATAAATACTTCTTCTCATATGTGCTACATACACTCTTTTGTTGGATGACAAACACCATTCGTTGTGTAGGGCTACAAGAGCACCTCAATGCCGGAGTTAACAAGCGCCACAACATTCGGTATTCATATTTAAGTAACCTTAGAGCATAATAGATCATTGCAAAATAAACCAAGAACTAACATAGCGCACACACTGTCCACATTACACTATGAAAGGAGGAATAGATCACATCAATACTATCATAATGACAATTAACTCCACAACCTACAAGAGATCGTGATCATAGCCTACGACAAGAACCACACGGTGCACACACTAGCACCTTTACACCATGCAGGAGGAATAGACTACTTTAATAACATCACATGAGTAGCACATAAACTAGTAGCGATACAAAGCTCATCATATGGATCTCAATCATGTAAAGCAGCTCATGAGATCATTGTATTGGAATACAGAGAGAGAGAGTAACCACATAGCTACGGTAGAGCCCTCAGCCCCAGGGGAGAACTACTCCCTCCTCATCATGGGAACAGCGATAGCGGTGAAGATGGCGGTGGTCGCCGCATCATTAAACAAAACCCCGTCCCGGCGGCGTGCCGGAACAGAGACTTCTGTCCCCCGAATCTTGATTTCGCGATGGCGGCGGCTCGGAAGGTTTTTCGGGTTTCGTCTTCGTATCGGTGTTTTTAGGTCAGGGACGACTAAATAGGCGAGAGACGGAGTCGGAGGGGCCACGGGGTGCCCACACCACAGGGGGCGCCCCCCCGCCGGGGTGTGGTGTGGGGCCCCCCGGCTCCCCTCTCGTCCTTCTCCGGTGCTCGGAAGCTTCCGGGAATTATAAGGTCCTCGGTCTTGATTTCGTCCGATTCGAAAATATTTCTTTACTAGGATTTCTGAAACCAAAAACAGCAGAAAACAGCAACTGGCCTTTCGGCATCTCGTCAATAGGTTAGTTCCGGAAAACGCATAATAATGACATATAATGTGTATAAAACATGTAGGTATTATCAATAAAGTAGCATGGAACATAAGAAATTATAGATACGTTTGGGACGTATCAAGCATCCCCAAGCTTAGTTCCTACTCGCCCTCGAGTAGGTAAACGATAACAATGATAATTTCTTAAGTGACATGCCATCATAACCTTAATCATACTATTGTAAAGCACATGAGATGAATGCAGAGATTCGAAGCAATGATGAAGATAATGAGTAAACAAATGAATCATATAACAAAGACTTTTCATGAATAATACTTTCAAGACAAGCATCAATAAGTCTTGCATAAGAGTTAACTCATAAGCAATAAATTCTTAGTAGAAAGCTTTGAAACAACACAAAGGAAGATATAAGTTTCAGCGGTTGCTTTCAACTTTAACATGTATATCTCATGGATAATTGTCAACACAAAGTAATATAACAAGTGCAATAGGTAAACATGTAAGAATCAATGCACACAATTTACACAAGTGTTTGCTTCTAAGATAGAAATAATAGGTAAACTGACTCAACAATAAAGTAAAAGAATGGCCCTTCAAAGAGGAAAGCATCGATTGCTATATTTGTGCTAGAGCTTTGATTTTGAAAACATATAGAGAGCATAAAAGTAAAGTTTTGAGAGGTGTTTGTTGTTGTCAACGAATGGTAGTGGGCACTCTAACCCCCTTGCCAGACAAACCTTCAAAGAGCGGCTCCCATTTTATTTTATTTTTGGGTGGCACTCCTTCCAACCTTTCTTTCACAAACCATGGCTAACCGAATCCTCGGGTGCCTGCCAACAATCTCATACCATGAAGGAGTGCCTTTTTATTTTAGTTTTATTATGATGACACTCCTCCCCACCTTTGCTTTCTCAAGCCATGGCTAACCGAATCCTTCGGGTGCCGTCCAACACACATACCATGGAGGAGTGTCTATTTTTGTTAATTAATTTGGGACTGGGAATCCCATTGCCAGCTCTTTTTGCAAAATTATTGGATAAGCGGATGAAGCCACTAGTCCATTGGTGAAAGTTGCCCAACAAGATTGAAAGATAAACACCACATACTTCCTCATGAGCTATTAAACATTGACACAAATAAGAGGTAATAACTTTTGAATTGTTTAAAGGTAGCACTCAAGCAATTTACTTTGGAATGGCGGAGAAATACCATGTAGTAGGTAGGTATGGTGGACACAAATGGCATGAATATTGGCTCAAGTATTTGGATGCATGAGAAGTATTCCCTCTCTATACAAGGTTTAGGCTAGCAAGGTTATTTGAAGCAAACTCAAGTATAAAATGGTGCAGCAAGACTCACATATAAACATATTGTAAGCATTATAAGACTTTACATCGTCTCCTTGTTGTTCAAACACCTCAACCAGAAAATATCTAGACTTAGAGAGACCAATCATGCAAACCAAATTTTAACAAGCTCTATGTAATTATTCATTAATGGGTACAAGGTACATGATGCAAGAGCTTAAACAAGATCTATATGAGCACAACAATTGCCAAGTATCACATTATTCAAGACATTATACCAATTACTACATGTAGCATTTCCCGTTTCCAACCATATAACAATTAACGAAGCAGTTTCAACCTTCGCCATGAAAAATAAAAGCTAAGAACACATGTGTTCATACGAACCAGCGGAGCGTGTCTCTCTCCCACACAATCATTTATTCAAACAAAAACAAAAACAAAAATATACAGACGTGATACGTCTCCAACGTATCGATAATTTCTTATGTTCCATGCTACTTTATTGATGATACCTACATGTTTTATGCACATTATATGTCATATTTATGCATTTTTGGAACTAACCTATTAACAAGATGCCGAAGAGTTGCTGTTTTCTGCTGTTTTTGGTTTCAGAAATCCTAGTAAGGAAATATTCTCGGAATTGGACGAAATCTTCGCCAGGGTCCTATTTTTGCACGAATCTTCCAGAAGACCGAAGAGGGAAGGAAGTGGGGCCACGAGGCGCCGACACCATAGGGCGGCGCGCCAGGCCCCGCGCAGACCTAGGGTGTGGGGCCCTCGTGTGGCCCCCCACGCCCTTCCGCCTACTTAAAGCCTCCGTCGCGAAACCCCCCGAGAGCCACGATACGGAAAACCTTCCAGCGACGCCGCCGCGAATCCCATCTCGGGGGATTCAGGAGATCGCCTCCGGCACCATGCCGGAGAGGGGATTCATCTCCCGAAGGACTCTTCATCGCCATGATCGCCTCCGGAGTGATGAGTGAGTAGTTCACCCCTGGACTATGGGTCCATAGCAGTAGCTAGATGGTCGTCTTCTCCTTGTTGTGCTTCATTGTTGGATCTTGTGAGCTGCCTAACATGATCAAGATCATCTATCTGTAATACTATATGTTGTGTTTGTCGGGATCCGATGGATAGAGAATGCTATGTTATGGTGATTATCAATCTATTGTTTATGTGTTGTTTATGATCTTGCATGCTCTCCGTTATTAGTAGAGGCTCTGGCCAAGTTTGTACTCTTAACTCCAAGAGGGAGTATTTATGCTCGATAGTGGGTTCATGCCTTCATTGACACCTGGGACAGTGACAGAAAGTTCTAAGGTTGTGATGTGCTGTTGCCACTAGGGATAAAACATTGATTCTATGTCTAAGGATGTAGTTGTCGATTACATTACGCATCATACTTAATGCAATTGTCTGTGCTTAGCAACTTAATACTGAATGGGGTTCGGATGATAACTGATACGTCTCCAACGTATCGATAATTTCTTATGTTCCATGCTACTTTATTGATGATACCTACATGTTTTATGCACATTATATGTCATATTTATGCATTTTCTGGAACTAACCTATTAACAAGATGCCGAAGAGCCAGTTGCTTTTCTGCTGTTTTTGGTTTCAGAAATCCTAGTAAGGAAATATTCTCGGAATTGGACGAAACTTTCGCCCAGGGTCCTATTTTTGCACGAAGCTTCCAGAAGACCGAAGAGATAACGAAGTGGGGCCACGAGGCAGCCAGGGGACAGGGCGGCGCGGCCCAGGCCCTGGCCGCGCGGCCCTACCCCCTGGGCACCTCGTGTGGCCCCCTAACCTACCCTTCCGCCTACTTAAAGCCTCCGTCGCGAAACCCCAGTACCGAGCGCCACGATACGGAAAACCTTCCAGAGACACCGCCGCCGCGAATCCCATCTCGGGATTCAGGAGATCGCCTCCGGCACCCTGCCGGAGAGGGGATTCATCTCCCGGAGGACTCTTCATCGCCATGATCGCCTCCGGAGTGATGAGTGAGTAGTTCACCCCTGGACCATGGGTCCATAGCAGTAGCTAGATGGTCGTCTTCTCCTTGTTGTGCTTCATTGTTGGATCTTGTGAGCTGCCTAACATGATCAAGATCATCTATCTGTAATTCTATATGTTGTGTTTGTCGGGATCCGATGGATAGAGAATACTATGTTATGGTGATTATCAATCTATTGTTTATGTGTTGTTTATGATCTTGCATGCTCTCCGTTATTAGTAGAGGCTCTGGCCAAGTTTTTACTCTTAACTCCAAGAGGGAGTATTTATGCTCGTTAGTGGGTTCATGCCTTCATTGACACCTGGGACAGTGACAGAAAGTTCTAAGGTTGTGATGTGCTGTTGCCACTAGGGATAAAACATTGATTCTATGTCTAAGGATGTAGTTGTCGATTACATTACGCACCATACTTAATGCAATTGTCTGTTGCTTAGCAACTTAATACTGAATGGGGTTCGGATGATAACCTGAAGGTGGACTTTTTAGGCATAGATGCAGTTGGATGGCGGTCTATGTACTTTGTCGTAATGCCCAATTAAATCTCACTATATTTATCATATCATGTATATGCATTGTTATGCCTTTCTCTATTTGTCAATTGCCCGACTGTAATTTGTTCACCCAACATGCTTTTATCTTATGGGAGAGACACCTCTAGTGAACTGTGGACCCCGGTCCTATTCTTTACATAGCATACAATCTACTGCAATTGTGTTTTACTATTTTCTTGCAAACAATCATCTTCCACTCGATACACTTAATCCTTTGTTACAGCAAGCCGGTGAGATTGACAACCTCACTGTTTCGTTGGGACAAAGTAATTTGGTTGTGTTGTGCAGGTTCCACGTTGGCGCCGGAATCCCTGTTGTTGCGCCGCATCACATTTCGCCACCATCAACCTTCAACGTGCTTCTTGGCTCCTACTGGTTCGATTAAACCTTGGTTTCTTTCTGAGGGAAAACTTGCTACTGTGCGCATCATACCTTCCTCTTGGGGTTCCCAACGAACTTGTGAGTTACACGCCATCAAGCTCTTTTTCTGGCGCCGTTGCCGGGAGATCAAGACACGCTGCAAGGGGAGTCTCCACTTCTCAATCTCTTTACTTTGTTTTTGTCTTGCTTCATTTTATTTACTACTTTGTTTGCTGCACCTAAACAAAACACAAAAAATATTAGTTGCTAGCTTTACTTTATTTACTGTCTTGTTCTCTATATCAAAAACACAAAAAAATTAGTTACTTGTCTTTACTTTATTTGCTTAGTTTACTTTTGTTATCATGTCTAGTCCTGTACTTGTTTTTATTTTCACTAGTTAGGCATAATGGAAAACAACAAAAAAATTAGAGATCTTTATGAACTTTATCTTGAATTAGGACATGATGTGTTTGAAGAGAAAATTAAAAAACCCATGGAACTTTGTTTGCAAAATAGTTGTAACAAGGTTATTAGCATGAACTCTTTGAACACCATTATTGCTAAAGCTATGGAAGAATTTAAGCTTGGGGAAGCTGGTTGTGATATTTTTAGTCCCCCAAGCATGGAGGAGAAAATTTACTTTGATGATACTTTACCTCCTATATATGATGCTTGCAATGATGAATATGATATTTTCAGTCCACCTACTATTGAGGAGAAAATTAATTATGATTACAATATGCCTCCTATGTATGATGATTATGGTGATGAGAATAATAATGATAGCTATTTTATTGAATTTGCTCCCACTACAACTAATAAAATTAATTATGCTTATGTGGAGAGTAATAATTTTATGCATGTGGCTCATGACAAGAATGTTTTATGTGATAGTTATATTGTTGAGTTTGTTCATGATGCTACTGAAAATTATTATGAGAGAGGGAAACATGGTTATATGCATCCTAATAATATTAAGTTTCCCCTCTTCATGTTGAGAATCTTGAAATTGCACTTGTGTTGCTTTTCTATGCTTGTCACTTTGTTCTTCATGAATTTATTTGTGTACAAGATTCTTTTTCATAGGAAGTGGGTTAGGTTTAAATGTGTTTTGAATTTGCTTCTTGATGCTCTCTTTTGCTTCAACTCTTATTTATTACGAGAGTATCATTAAAATTACTGAGCCCATCTTAATGGCTATAAAGAAAGCACATCTTGGGAGATAACCCATGTGTTTATTTTACTACAGCAATTTTTGTTTTGTTGAGTCTTGGAAGTTGTTTACTACTGTAGCAACCTCTCCTTATCATGTTTTTGTGCCAAGTAAAGTTTCTATGTCAAAGTTGATGTTATATTTGGGATCGCTGCGCAGAAACAGCATTGCTGTCTGTCACGAATCTGGGCACAGTTCTCTGTAGAAAATTCAAAAAAATCTGCCAATTTACGAGCGTGATCCTCAGATATGTACGCAACTTTCATTAGTTTTGAGTTTTTCCATTTGAGCAAGTCTGGTGCCATCTTTAAATTCGTCTTTACGGACTGTTCTGTTTTTGACAGATTCTGCCTTTTATTTCGCATTGCCTCTTTTGCTATGTTGGATTCATTTCTTTGATCCATTAATGTCCAGTAGCTTTATGCAATGTCCAGAAGTGTAAAGAATGATTGTGTCACCTCTGAATGTGTGAATTATTAATTGTGCACTAACCCTCTAATGAGTTTGTTTGAAGTTTGGTGTGAAGGAAGTTTTCAAGGGTCAAGAGAGGAGAATGATATACTATGATCAAGAGGAGTGAAAGCTCTAAGCTTGGGGATGCCCCGTGGTTCACCCCTGCATATTCTAAGAAGACTCAAGCGTCTAAGCTTGGGGATGCCCAAGGCATCCCCTTCTTCATCGACAACATCATCAGGTTCCTCCCCTGAAACTATATTTTTATTCAGTCACATCTTGTGTTCTTTACTTGGAGCGTCGGTTTGTTTTTGTTTTTGTTTGAATAAAATGGATCCTAGCATTCACTTTGTGGGAGAGAGACACGCTCCGCTGTTGCATATGGACACATGTGTCCTTAGGCTTTACTCATAATGTTCATGGCGAAGTTTCTTCTTCGTTAAATTGTTGGGATTTCTATTTTCGTGCCCCTGCTTCGTTAGTTGTACTCAGTTTTCCCCAGCTCGTTAGTTTTTCCTCAGTTTTCCCCTCCCTCTAGTTTGAAACCCATCGAAGACGCGGGTTGCCGTCAGGTCAGAGGCCTTACCGTTACCGTGAGGTCAGTTCCTCGCTGACCGTCTCGTGCTGACGGGTGGATCCATCTACCGCTGACGCGTGGGCCGTTTTATTTACTGATTGTATACGCGGTGCTGCCAATGACAAATGGGGCCGCTCTATGGGGCTGCCGCAGCCAATGACCAGTGGGTCGTCTATTTATTTATAGTAAATTATATATTGCCGCTCTGTGGGGCCTCCGCAGTCAATGACCGCTGTGGTCGTCTATTTTATTTAGAGAATATAATATAGAGCCGCTCTGTAGGGGCCGCCTCAGCCCATGGCAGGTGACTATTTTCGCAGCTTAATCTAAAGTGACTTTTATGCTAAACATTGTGCATCCCGGCGTTGACCTAGCAGTGGCGGCGAGGATGTGGTGCTCGAATAATAGTGGAAATGCGATATTATTTTTTACATGCATAATATATAGAAAATAGCTAGATCTCTAAATCGATGCATATGAAGCTACATATATATTCTTGGTCATGATCCCCTTAATTATCTAAAGGGGATGGATGCATGGCTTCACGTCGTCGTCGCTTTCATCATCAGTATCTTCGTCGTCTGAGTAGTAGTACCTCCTGCACATTGTTCCGTCAAACACCTTCACTGTGAGCACATCATCGCCTTCATATTTGAAGTGTACGAACCAGCCGAAATCCACACCGTGCGCGATGGCGAATTTCTCCCAGCCCTTGTCGAGGTACATCCGGCCTTGTCCGTCAAATAGGACCTCCACGGTCCAGAGACGAGGACCGCAGTCAGCTGCTCGCAGATACACCTTAGCTGGCTCCTTGCCGTCAAGATAGTCCGCAAATTTTTTTGGGAGTTCCTGCAAAGAGATCGAGCGCCGATCGTTTGAAATTAGGGAACCCTTGAAATTAAAGGTTTTTTAGAACATGCCCATAATTAATCACATGCATCATATATGTGGGAACGCGTACGTACCTTCTTGACCAAAGGGTCTTCATAGACGACGATGAAGAACTCCTCTATGATCAATGGCAGTGTTGACGGTGGTGGTGGCAATGATGATGATCCACTTCCCATTCCCCTTCCCCTTCCCCTTCCCCTTCCCCTTCCCCTTCCGGTCCGCGTCCGAGACGTGGAAGCCATGGCAATGGATAAAGTGTATGTGAACGAAGAAGAGAGAGGCAGAACCTATTGACACAAGGGATGGCCGTGTGGGTGTTTATAAGGGAGAGATGACCGTTGTAGGGGTTTACACAATAAAATAAGGAGGAGATGACCGTTGTGGGGGTTTATACACAATAAATTAATTAAGGAGGAGACGACCGTTGTGGGGGTATATATCTCAACAAAAAAAGTAATGCGGACTATGTTGACTAGTTTATCATTTTA
Source organism: Lolium multiflorum (assembly GCA_030979885.1). Classification (NCBI taxonomy): domain Eukaryota; kingdom Viridiplantae; phylum Streptophyta; class Magnoliopsida; order Poales; family Poaceae; genus Lolium; species Lolium multiflorum. Next base: position 128,924,877 of record CM061749.1, read on the forward strand.
CGGTGAAAAGTAATGCCTAAGACTACTCATAGTGGGAGTAACTTGGGTAGTAACATAGAGCTATGTTACCATAACATCACATTTTCCAAGATTAGATGAGTCTACAACCTAATTAATATGGCTTTGCATGACACTACACATATGTTACTTCCCACTATGAAGGTAGTAACATAGAGTAGTAACATGTGCATGTTACTACTCTATGTTACTCTCCACTATGACTAGTCTAAAAGAAAAGTAATGGCTACGAGAAATCGGTGATGGTTTATCGTTTTTTGCGTGAAAAGTAATGGCTACAAGAAATCGGTGATGGTTTATCGTTTTTTGCGTGAAAAGTAATGGGTACAAGAAATGGGTGATGGTGTATCATTTTTTGCGTCATAAGTAATGGGTCCAAGAAATGGGTGATGGTGTATCATTTTTTGCGTCATAAGTAATGGGTCCAAGAAATGGGTGATGGTGTATCATATTTTTGCGTGATAAGTAATGGCTACAACAAAATCGGTGATGGTTTATCGTTTTTTGCGTTGAAAGTAATGGCTACAAGAAATGGGTGATGGTGTATCATTTTTTGCGTGAAAAGTAATGGCTACAACAAAATCGGTGATGGTTATCATTTTTTGCGTGAAAAGTAATGCATGGCTACAAGAAATGGGTGATGGTGTATCATTGTTTGCGTGAAAAGTAATGGCTACAACAAATCGGTGATGGTTTATCATTTTTTGCGTGAAAAGTAATGCCTAAAAAGAGTTTATAATTTAGCTCGTGAAAAATAATGCAGAAAACCAAACTTTAGCGTACTAGGTAACCGCCCTTTCGCATACATAGAGTGTGGAAGCTAACCGACGAGAGAGAGAGAGAGGGTGGTGGCCCCGACCAGAGAGAGAGATAGGGGTTATCCTGCCCGTTAGATCATACGATCAACGGTCGGCGGGCATGATCCGCGTGACATGGGCTAGACCAATCAGGGCAATGTTGGGCGTCTGTGAGAGTTTGTGAAGGGAGAGGGCAAAACTGAGTAGTATCAAGAAACCAAGGGCAAGTGAGTAGTAAACAGACTAAGGGATTCAAATATGAGATTTAAAAAATGGAAAATGCGTGTTTTGTACAATGAAACCCATCTTGGCCTACCTCAAACTATTTGCAATACCAATATACATCAGTGTGAGAATTGTGGCCTCATTTAGACAAAGTATGTTTTGGGGAAAGCTGTTTTGGGTAGGGCTTATTATGGAAAACCATGCACCTTCATAGCTACTAGGTGATTTGAGAAGTGGCAATTTGTGGTGAAACTTGATTTATCTATGATTTATCTATGATTTGAGAAGTGGCAATTTGTGGTAAAGACTCCATGAGTAAGTGCCACTCTTTTTCGGATTTTTTTGCACATTAAATAACTCATTTAACTAGTTAATCCCATTTGTTGACTCTCTGTTGACCAGCCACTTGAGGGTAAAACTGAGTATATTGCACTAGCCAGTATTAGCACTCGAGGAGAAAACTGAGCACACAAAAAATGCTAGTATATGACTCGAGGGTATACCTGAGTATATCTAAATTTCCAGGGTTAGACTCGAGGACGCGTGTTGCGGTGCAGAAGTGGAAGACGTGCCATTGTTGACGCGTGTCGCGGTGCAGACGTGCAAATAGTGGACGCGTAGGACGCGGGTCGCATTTAGGACGCGTAAGCCCCTCCCTCCCTCCCTCTGCACACAGTCGTCTCATTCTCGCTCACGCACGAAACCACCCCTCTCACGTCCCATCAACTTCTCCAAATCGAAAAAACCCCAACCGCCGTACGCACGCTACCCTGCCGGCGATGGAGAAGAAGAATGCGCCGGCGGCCGTCGCCTCCGAGCCCGTCGCCTCCGAGCCCGTCGCCTCCGCGCCCGTCGCCGCCGAGCCAGTCGCCGCCGAGCCCGTCGCCGCCGAGCCAGTCGCCGCCGAGCCCGTCGCCGCCGAGCCAGTCGCCGCCGAGCGCGTCGCCTCCGAGGGCGGCGCATCCAAGCGCGGCTCCTCCGTGAACTGGGCCTCTCTCTCGGCTGATGGACCACTTCACCAGATCGGCGAATGCTTGCTGGCGAACGAGGAGTACGCCGACACGTACTCTGCCATGAGGCAAGTCTGTAGAAATTGGCGCTCAGGTTTGCCTGAGCCCGACGTGCACCTGGACGAATGGATCATGCTAGACCACGCCCTTCCACACGTCGCTGTGTTCACCTTCCTCCAACTCGGCACATCACGCTACGTCACCATAGATCTATCGGAAGTTCATACAAGGTTCAACTTCCTCCATATCTACCTCTTTATTTTCAATCTTAAACATCTTAGTGCTGAATGTTATCGTGCTTGCCCAGATACTACTTCGTCGGATTTTGCCGTGGCGTCATCGTGCTTGCCCAGAAGAACCCGCCGCACAAGATACGGCTTCTGAACCCACTCACAAAGAAATACACTATGTTTGAGGCGCAGATGCCATCTATTTTCCTGAAATCAGTCGCTGTGATCAAATCCCCGACTATGGTCTTCGTTACCGCACATTACCCGTCGGAAATTGGTTGGGTCGATGAGAGCACTCCAACTAAGGATATAGATAAAGATTGGGAAAACAGATTTTCGATCAAGAACCATTGTCTGCGTTGCATTACACCGTTCAATGGTGAACTGTATGCACTAGCTGTGGACAATTTAGAGCACGGAAGAATAGTGTGCACCAATGTACAGTGCAGCAGCGCACGAGCACTGTCAAGATGGAGACACTAATTTCATTTCCAGAACTTGGACATCAGAAGTTCTACCTCGTGAAGTCGGATGGTGATCTGCTGCTTGTGTTGTTGGTCAGCGTGGCTTTGGCGGGCAGACCATTGGTGTACCGTGTGGACACTCAGAGCCGCTCTCTCCATCCGGTCAGTAACATTGGCATTAATGCCTTCTTCGTGAATTATATCCGGTGTATCTCCGTCGACACCAGAGTGTACCCGACACTTCGACCTGGCTGCATCTACTACACGGATTTGGGTTATATCAGAGAGTACTCTCATGATACAAAGGCCTGGGAGGAGTGGCCAGAACGTGTGGATAGAATAGGAAACTACGGTATGAGAAATGAACACAAGCCATACCGTTTGGAGGATGTATTGGCCGCACACTGCAGACGGAGGGAGTTCAATCAATATTTCCTTGGGGTAATGCACGGCTGGAGCAACGACGAAATATATGAGGAGGAATGAAGAACAAATTCATTCATCCTAATCTTCTTGTTGTCCATACATTGCGTGCGTCTTGTATATTACAACGTTATTGGCTGCTTTTGGCTGCTGTATGCAGTTTCCCTATGTATTATACTTAGCTTTCTGATTATGCAGTTGTCAATTTATCATATACTAGCTTCTACATTTGGTACTAGATTTGCTGCCATATTGGGCAAAAAACGAGGGCCAAAAGGCATAAATAACCCCAGAGATTTGCTACTAGATTTGCTGCCATATTGAAGAAAGACAGAAATAGAAGCTTCTCTAGATTTGATACTAATTTGGTGAAAAAGACAGAGAGAGAAAGAGGGGAAAAGGTGCTCTTAAAAATGCCAATTTGGGCCGAGAGAGACAAAACCCAGCTCCTGCTCACGTGCAACCAAACGCTTCTCGTCCTGTCCCACGCGGTCCCTTTCTACCAGCCCCACGCGACGCGGCCCCACACGTCGCGGCCCCACAGACGACGCGGCGCAACACGCCAGCACAGAACGTCCAAATAAACGGATTCCTTCCGTCTGAGCTCGTTCTGCGGGTTTCAAACTAGAGGGAGGGGAAAACTGAGGAAAAACTAAGGGGCTGGGGAAAACTGAGTACAACTAACGACCCGAGGGCACGAAAATAGAAATCCCTAAATTGTTATATGGTTGGAATTGGAAAATGCTATATGTAGTAATTCTAAACTGTCTTGGGTAATGTGATACTTGGCAATTGTTGTGCTCATGTTTAAGCTCTTGCATCATATGCTTTGCACCCATTAATGAAGAAATACATAGAGCTTGCTAAAATTTGATTTGCATATTTGGTCTCTCTAAGGTCTAGATAATATCTAGTATTGAGTTTTGAACAACAAGGAAGACGGTGTAGAGTCTTATAATGTTTACAATATGTCTTTTATGTGAGTTTTGCTGCACCTGTTCATCCTTGAGTTTGCTTCAAATAACCTTGCTAGCCTAAACCTTGTATCGAGAGGGAATACTTCTCATGCATCCAAAATCCTTGAGCCAATTACTATGCCATTTGTGTCCACCATACCTACCTACTACATGGTATTTCTCCGCCATTCCAAAGTAAATTGCTTGAGTGCTACCTTTAAAATTCCATCATCCACCTTTGCAATATATAGCTCATGGGACAAAATAGCCTTAAAAACTATCGTAGTATTGAATATGTACTTATGCACTTTATCTTTTATTAAGTTGCTTGTTGTGCGATAACCATGCTTCTGGGGAACGCCATCAACTATTGTTGAATATCATGTGAGTTGCTATGCATGTCCGTCTTGTCTGAAGGATCTATCATTTTAGTGGTTGGAGCATGCAAAATTGTTAGAGAAGAACATTGGGCCGCTAACCAAAGCCATGAATCATGGTGGAAGTTTCAGTTTTGGACATATATCCTCAATCTCATATGAGAATAATAATCATTGCTACATGCTTATGCATTTAAGAGGAGTCCATTATCTGTTGTCCATGTTGTCCCGGTATGGATGTCTAAGTTGAGAATAATCAAAAGCGAGAAATCCAAAATGCGAGCATTCTCCTTAGACCTTTGTACAGGCGGCATGGAGGTACCCCTTTGTGACACTTGGTTGAAACATGGCATGCAAAGATCCGGTAGTCCAAGCTAAGTAGGACGAGGTGCGGACACTATTAGTACACTATGCATGAGGCTTGCAACTTGTAAGATATAATTTACATAACTCATATGCTTTATTACTACCGTTGACAAAATTGTTTCATGTTTTCAAAATAAAAGCTCTAGCACAAATACAGCAATCGATGCTTTCCTCTTTGAAGGACCTTTCTTTTACTTTTATTGTTGAGTCATTTTACCTATCTCCCTCCACCTTAGAAGCAAACACTTGTGTGAACTGTGCATTGATTCCTACATACTTGCATATTGCACTTGTTATATTACTTTATGTTGACAATATCCATGAGATATACATGTTATAAGTTGAAAGCAACCGCTGAAACTTAATCTTCCTTTGTGTTGCTTCAACACCTTTACTTTGATTTATTGCTTTATGAGTTAACTCTTATGCAAGACTTATTGATGCTTGTCTTGAAGTACTATTCATGAAAAGTCTTTGTCATATGATTCATTTGTTTACTCATGTCATTACCATTGTTTTGATCGCTGCATTCATTACATATGTTTACAAATAGTATGATCAAGATTATGATGGCATGTCACTTCAGAAATTATCTTTGTTATCGTTTTACCTGCTCGGGACGAGCAGAACTAAGCTTGGGGATGCTGATACGTCTCCAACGTATCGATAATTTCTTATGTTCCATGCTACTTTATTGATGATACCTACATGTTTTATGCACATTATATGTCATATTTATGCATTTTCTGGAACTAACCTATTAACAAGATGCCGAAGAGCCAGCTGTTTTCTGTTTTTGGTTTCAGAAATCCTAGTAAGGAAATATTCTCGGAATTGGACGAAACTTTCGCCCAGGGTCCTATTTTTGCACGAAGCTTCCAGAAGACCGAAGAGATAACGAAGTGGGGCCACGAGGCAGCCAGGGGACAGGGCGGCGCGGCCCAGGCCCGGCCGCGGCCCTACCCCCGGGCACCTCGTGTGGCCCCCGACCTACCCTTCCGCCTACTTAAAGCCTCCGTCGCGAAAACCCCAGTACCGAGAGCCACGATACGGAAAACCTCCAGAGACGCCGCCGCCGCGAATCCCATCTCGGGGGATTCAGGAGATCGCCCCGGGAGAGGGGATTCATCTCCCGGAGGACTCTTCATCGCCATGATCGCCTCCGGAGTGATGAGAGTAGTTCACCCCTGGACCATGGGTCCATAGCAGTAGCTAGATGGTCGTCTTCTCCTTGTTGTGCTTCATTGTTGGATCTTGTGAGCTGCCTAACATGATCAAGATCATCTATCTGTAATTCTATATGTTGTGTTTGTCGGGATCCGATGGATAGAGAATACTATGTTATGGTGATTATCAATCTATTGTTTATGTGTTGTTTATGATCTTGCATGCTCTCCGTTATTAGTAGAGGCTCTGGCCAAGTTTTTACTCTTAACTCCAAGAGGGAGTATTTATGCTCGATAGTGGGTTCATGCCTTCATTGACACCTGGGACAGTGACAGAAAGTTCTAAGGTTGTGATGTGCTGTTGCCACTAGGGATAAAACATTGATTCTATGTCTAAGGATGTAGTTGTCGATTACATTACACACCATACTTAATGCAATTGTCTGTTGCTTAGCAACTTAATACTGAATGGGGTTCGGATGATAACCTAAAGGTGGACTTTTTAGGCATAGATGCAGTTGGATGGCGGTCTATGTACTTTGTCGTAATGCCCAATTAAATCTCACTATATTTATCATATCATGTATATGCATTGTTATGCCTTTCTCTATTTGTCAATTGCCCGACTGTAATTTGTTCACCCAACATGCTTTTATCTTATGGGAGAGACACCTCTAGTGAACTGTGGACCCCGGTCCTATTCTTTACATAGCATACAATCTACTGCAATTGTGTTTTACTATTTTCTTGCAAACAATCATCTTCCACTCGATACACTTAATCCTTTGTTACAGCAAGCCGGTGAGATTGACAACCTCACTGTTTCGTTGGGACAAAGTACTTGGGTTGTGTTGTGCACGTTCCACGTTGGCGCCGGAATCCCTGTTGTTGCGCCGCATCACATTTCGCCACCATCAACCTTCAACGTGCTTCTTGGCTCCTACTGGTTCGATTAAACCTTGGTTTCTTTCTGAGGGAAAACTTGCTACTGTGCGCATCATACCTTCCTCTTGGGGTTCCCAACGAACGTGTGAGTTACACGCCATCAATAACCTGAAGGTGGACTTTTTAGGCATAGATGCAGTTGGATGGCGGTCTATGTACTTTGTCGTAATGCCCGGATTAAATCTCACTATATTTATCATATCATGTACATGCATTGTTATGCCCTTCTCTATTTGTCAATTGCCCGACTGTAATTTGTTCACCCAACATGCTTTTATCTTATGGGAGAGACACCTCTAGTGAACTGTGGACCCCGGTCCTATTCTTTACATCGCATACAATCTACTGCAATTGTGTTTTACTGTTTTCTTGCAAACAATCATCTTCCACTCGATATGTTTAATCCTTTGTTACAGCAAGCCGGTGAGATTGACAACCTCACTGTTTCGTTGGGGCAAAGTACTTTGGTTTTGTTGTGCAGATTCCACGCCGGAATCCCTGGTGTTGCGCCGCATCACATTTCGCCACCATCAACCTTCAACGTGTTTCTTGGCTCCTCCTGGTTCGATAAACCTTGGTTTCTTTCTGAGGGAAAACTTGCTGCTGTGCGCATCATACCTTCCTCTTGGGGTTGCCAACGAACGTGTGAGTTACACGCCATCAAGCTCTTTTTCTGGCGCCGTTGCCGGGGAGATCAAGACACGCTGCAAGGGGAGTCTCCACTTCTCAATCTCTTTACTTTGTTTTTGTCTTGCTTTATTTTATTTACTACTTTGTTTGCTGCACCTAAACAAAACACACAAAAAATTAGTTGCTAGTTTTACTTTATTTACTGTCTTGCTCTCCATATCAAAACACACAAAAAAATTAGTTACTTGCATTTACTTTATCTAGTTTGTTTTATTTACCGTTGCTAAAATGAATACCCCTGAAAATACTAAGTTGTGTGACTTTACAAATGCAAATAATAATGATTTCCTATGCACACCTATTGCTCCACCTGCTACTACAGCAGAATTCTTTGAAATTAAACCTGCTTTACTGAACCTTGTTATGAGAGATCAATTTTCTGGTGTTAGTTCTGATGATGCTGCTGCCCATCTCAATAATTTTGTTGAACTTTGTGAAATGCAAAAGTATAAGGATGTAGATGGTGATATTATTAAATTGAAAGTGTTTCCTTTCTCATTAAGAGGAAGAGCTAAAGATTGGTTGCTATCTTTGCCTAAGAATAGTATTGATTCATGGACTAAATGCAAGGATGCTTTTATTGGTAGATATTATCCTCCCGCTAAAATTATATCTTTGAGAAGTAGCATAATGAATTTTAAGCAATTAGATACTGAACATGTTGCTCAAGCATGGGAGAGAATGAAAACTTTGGTAAAGAATTGCCCAACCCATGGACTGACTACTTGGATGATCATCCAAACCTTCTATGCAGGACTAAATTTTTCTTCGCGGAATTTATTGGATTCAGCTGCTGGAGGTACCTTTATGTCCATCACATTGGGGGCGGCTACAAAACTTCTTGATGATATGATGATAAATTACTCTGAATGGCACACGGAAAGAGCTCCACAAGGTAAGAAGGTAAATTCTGTTGAAGAAACCTCTTCCTTGAGTGATAAGATTGATGTGATTATGTCTATGCTTGTGAATGGTAGATCTAATGTTGATCCAAATAATGTTCCTTTAGCTTCATTGGTTGCCCAAGAAGAAAATGTTGATGTGAATTTCATTAAAAATAATAATTTCAACAACAATGCTTATAGGAACAACTCTAGTAATAACTATAGGCCATATCCTTCTGCTAATGGTAATGGTTATGGTAATTCTTATGGGAATTCTTACAACAATAATAGGAGTGTACCCTCTGGTCTTGAAGCCATGCTTAAAGAATTTATTAGTACACAAACTGCTTTTAACAAATCTGTTGAGGAAAAGCTTGATAAAATTGATACTATTGCTTCTAGAGTTGATAGACTTGCCTCTGATGTTAATCTTTTAAAATTGAAAGTTATGCCTAATAATGATATTGATAATAAGATTACTACTACAGCAAATGCCATCCAAGTTAGAATTAATGAGAATATAAGATTAATGGCTGAACTGCGTGCTAGGTGGGATAGAGAAGAAAATGAAAAACTAGCTAAAGAGAATAATGTAGCTAAAGTTTGGACTATTACCACCAATAGTAATGTTAATTCTTCACATGTTGCTTCACCTCCTACTATCAATGGTAAAATAATTGGTGTTGGCAATGTTTCTACTCCTAGTGCAAAGCGAACAAAACTGCCTGAAATTGCTAAAACTGCTGAAACTGCTTGTGATAAAACTGCTGAAATTTTTTCCAACCTTGGGAACAATGATCCCATTGCTGTAGCTCATAATGATTTAGATTTTGATGATTGCCACATCTCTGAAGTTATAAAGTTCTTACAAAAACTTGCTAAAAGTCCTAATGCTAGTGCTATAAATTTAGCCTTTACAAAACATATTACAAATGCTCTCATAAAAGCTAGAGAAGAGAAACTTAAACTTGAAACTTCTATTCCTAGAAAGTTAGAAGATGGTTGGGAGCCCATCATTAAAATGAAATTCAATGACTTTGAATGTAATGCTTTATGTGATCTTGGTGCAAGTATTTATTATGCCTAAAAAGATTTATGATATGCTTGACTTGCCACCATTGAAGAATTGTTATTTGGATGTTAATCTTGCCGATAATGTTAAAAAGAAACCTTTGGGGAGGATTGATAATGTGCGCATTACGGTTAACAATAACCTTGTCCCCGTTGATTTTGTTGTCTTGGATATCGAATGCAATGCATCTTGTCCTATTGTGTTGGGAAGACCTTTTCTTCGAACCGTTGGTGCTGTTATTGATATGAGGGAAGGTAATATTAAATATCAATTTCCTCTCAAGAAAGGTATGGAACACTTCCCTAGAAATAGAATGAAGTTGCCTTTTGATTCTATTATTAGAACAAGCTATGATGTTGATGCTTCTACTCTCGATGTTACTTGATTTGCACTTTCTGCGCCTAGCTGAAAGGCGTTAAAGAAAAGTGCTTATGGGAGACAACCCATGTTTTTACTACAGCAATTTTTTATTTTGTTGAGTCTTGGAAGTTGTTTACTACTGTAGCAACCTCTCCTTATCATGTTTTTGTGCCAAGTAAAGTTTCTATGTCAAAGTTGATGTTATATTTGGGATCGCTGCGCAGAAACAGCATTGCTGTCTGTCACGAATCTGGGCACAGTTCTCTGTAGAAAATTCGAAAAAATCTGCCAATTTACGAGCGTGATCCTCAGATATGTAGGCAACTTTCATTAGTTTTGAGTTTTTCCATTTGAGCAAGTCTGGTGCCAGCTTTAAATTCGTCTTTACAGACTGTTCTGTTTTTGACAGATTCTGCCTTTTATTTCGCATTGCCTCTTTTGCTATGTTGGATTCATTTCTTTGATCCATTAATGTCCAGTAGCTTTATGCAATGTCCAGAAGTGTAAAGAATGATTGTGCCACCTCTGAACATGTGAATTATTAATTGTGCACTAACCCTCTAATGAGTTTGCTTGAAGTTTGGTGTGAAGGAAGTTTTCAAGGGCCAAGAGAGGAGTATGATATACTATGATCAAGAGGAGTGAAAGCTCTAAGCTTGGGGATGCCCCGTGGTTCATCCCTGCATATTTTAAGAAGACTCAAGCGTCTAAGCTTGGGGATGCCCAAGGCATCCCCTTCTTCATCGACAACATCATCAGGTTCCTCCCCTGAAACTATATTTTTATTCAATCACATCTTGTGTTCTTTACTTGGAGCGTCGGTTTGTTTTTGTTTTTGTTTTTGTTTGAATAAAATGGATCCTAGCATTCACTTTGTGGGAGAGATACACGCTCCGCTGTTGCATATGGACAAATATGTCCTTAGGCTTTACTCATAATGTTCAAGGCGAAGTTTCTTCTTCGTTAAATTGTTATATGATTGGAATTGGAAAATGCTACATGTATTAATTCTAAAATGTCTTGGATAATGTGATACTTGGCAATTGTTGTGCTCATGTTTAAGCTCTTGCATCATATGCTTTGCACCCATTAATGAAGAAATACATAGAGCTTGCTAAAATTTGATTTGCATATTTGGTCTCTCTAAGGTCTAGATAATATCTAGTATTGAGTTTTGAACAACAAGGAAGATGGTGTAGAGTCTTATAATATTTACAATATGTCTTTTATGTGAGTTTTGCTGCACCGGTTCATCCTTGAGTTTGCTTCAAATAACCTTGCTAGCCTAAAACCTTGTATCGAGAGGGAATACTTCTCATGCATCCAAAATCCTTGAGCCAACTACTATGCCATTTGTGTCCACCATACCTACCTACTACATGGTATTTCTCCGCCATTCCAAAGTAAATTGCTTGAGTGCTACCTTTAAAATTCCATCATTCACCTTTGCAATATATAGCTCATGGGACAAAATAGCCTTAAAAACTATCGTAGTATTGAATATGTACTTATGCACTTTATCTTTTATTAAGTTGCTTGTTGTGCGATAACCATGCTTCTGGGGAACGCCATCAACTATTGTTGAATATCATGTGAGTTGCTATGCATGTCCGTCTTGTCTGAAGGATCTATCATTTTAGTGGTTGGAGCATGCAAAATTGTTAGAGAAGAACATTGGGCCGCTAACTAAAGCCATGAATCATGGTTGAAGTTTCAGTTTTGGACATATATCCTCAATCTCATATGAGAATAATAATCATTGCTACATGCTTATGCATTTAAGAGGAGTCCATTATCTGTTGTCCATGTTGTCCCGGTATGGATGTCTAAGTTGAGAATAATCAAAAGCGAGAAATCCAAAATGCGAGCATTCTCCTTAGACCTTTGTACAGGCGGCATGGAGGTACCCCTTTGTGACACTTGGTTGAAACATGGCATGCAAAGATCCGGTAGTCCAAGCTAAGTAGGACGAGGTGCGGGCACTATTAGTATACTATGCATGAGGCTTGCAACTTGTAAGATATAATTTACATAACTCATATGCTTTATTACTACCGTTGACAAAATTGTTTCATTTTTTCAAAATAAAAGCTCTAGCACAAATACAGCAATCGATGCTTTCCTCTTTGAAGGACCTTTCTTTTACTTTTATTGTTGAGTCAGTTTACCTATCTCCTTCCACCTTAAGAAGCAAACACTTGTGTGAACTGTGCATTGATTCCTACATACTTGCATATTGCACTTGTTATATTACTTTATGTTGACAATATCCATGAGATATACATGTTATAAGTTGAAAGCAACCACTGAAACTTAATCTTCCTATGTGTTGCTTCAATACCTTTACTTTGATTTATTGCTTTATGAGTTAACTCTTATGCAAGACTTATTGATGCTTGTCTTGAAGTACTATTCATGAAAAGTCTTTGCTATATGATTCACTTGTTTACTCATGTCATTACCTTTGTTTTGATCGCTGCATTCATTACATATGTTTACAAATAGTATGATCAAGATTATGATGGTATGTCACTTCAGAAATTATCTTTGTTATCGTTTTACCTGCTCGGGACGAGCAGAACTAAGCTTGGGGATGCTGATACGTCTCCAACGTATCGATAATTTCTTATGTTCCATGCTACTTTATTGATGATACCTACATGTTTTATGCACATTATATGTCATATTTATGCATTTTCTGGAACTAACCTATTAACAAGATGCCGAAGAGCCAGTTGCTGTTTTCTGCTGTTTTTGGTTTCAGAAATATTCTCGGAATTGGACGAAATCTTCGCCCAGGGTCCTATTTTTGCACGAAGCTTCCAGAAGACCGAAGAGGGAAGGAAGTGGGGCCACGAGGCGCCGACACCATAGGGCGGCGCGGCCCAGCCCTGGCCGCGCCGACCTAGGGTGTGGGGCCCTCGTGGCCCCCCACGTTGCCCTTCCGCCTACTTAAAGCCTCCGTCGCGAAAACCCCAGTACCGAGAGCCACGATACGGAAAACCTTCCAGAGACGCCGCCGCCGAATCCCATCGCGGGGGATTCAGGAGATCGCCTCCGGCACCCTGCCGAGAGGGGATTCATCTCCCGGAGGACTCTTCATCGCCATGATCGCCTCCGGAGTGATGAGTGAGTAGTTCACCCCTGGACTATGGGTCCATAGCAGTAGCTAGATGGTCGTCTTCTCCTTGTTGTGCTTCATTGTTGGATCTTGTGAGCTGCCTAACATGATCAAGATCATCTATCTGTAATACTATATGTTGTGTTTGTCGGGATCCGATGGATAGAGAATGCTATGTTATGGTGATTATCAATCTATTATTTATGTGTTGTTTATGATCTTGCATGCTCTCCGTTATTAGTAGAGGCTCTGGCCAAGTTTGTACTCTTAACTCCAAGAGGGAGTATTTATGCTCGATAGTGGGTTCATGCCTTCATTGACACCTGGGACAGTGACAGAAAGTTCTAAGGTTGTGATGTGCTGTTGCCACTAGGGATAAAACATTGATTCTATGTCTAAGGATGTAGTTGTCGATTACATTACGCACCATACTTAATGCAATTGTCTGTTGCTTAGCAACTTAATACTGAATGGGGTTCGGATGATAACCTGAAGGTGGACTTTTTAGGCATAGATGCAGTTGGATGGCGGTCTATGTACTTTGTCGTAATGCCCGGATTAAATCTCACTATATTTATCATATCATGTACATGCATTGTTATGCCCTTCTCTATTTGTCAATTGCCCGACTGTAATTTGTTCACCCAACATGCTTTTATCTTATGGGAGAGACACCTCTAGTGAACTGTGGACCCCGGTCCTATTCTTTACATCGCATGCAATCTACTGCAATTGTGTTTTACTGTTTTCTTGCAAACAATCATCTTCCACTCGATACGTTTAATCCTTTGTTACAGCAAGCCGGTGAGATTGACAACCTCACTGTTTCGTTGGGGCAAAGTACTTTGGTTTGTTGTGCAGATTCCACGTTGGCGCCGGAATCCCTGGTGTTGCGCCGCATCACATTTCACCACCATCAACCTTCAACGTGCTTCTTGGCTCCTCCTGGTTCGATAAACCTTGGTTTCTTTCTGAGGGAAAACTTGCTGCTGTGCGCATCATACCTTCCTCTTGGGGTTCCCAACGAACGTGTGAGTTACACGCCATCAAGACGCTCCAAGTAAAGTACATAAGATGTTACCGAATAAAAATATAGTTTCAGGAGAAGGAACCTGATACTTTGTCGATGAAGAAGGGGATGCCTTGGGCATCCCCAAGCTTAGATGCTTGAGTCTTCTTAAAATATGCAGGGATGAACCACCGGGGCATCCCCAAGCTTAGACTTTTCATTCTTCTTGATCGTAGTATATCATCCTCCTCTCTTGACCCTTGAAAACTTCCTTCACACCAAACTTCAAGCAAACTCATTAGAGGGTTAGTGCATAATCAAAAATTCACATGTTCAGAGGTGACACAATCATTCTTAACACTTCTGGACATTGCACATAACTTCTGAAAGTTAATGGAACAAAGAAACTCATTCAACTTAACAAAAGCGGCAATGCGAAATAAAAGACAGAATCTGTCAAAAACAGAACAGTCCGTAAAGACGAATTTTAAAATGGCACCAGACTTGCTCAAATGGAAAAACTCAAAACTAATGAAAGTTGCGTACATATCCGAGGATGATGCTCGTAAATTGGCATATTTTTTCGAATTTTCTACAGAGACTTGTGTCAGAATTCGTGACCGACAGCAATGCTGTTTCTGCGCAGCGATCCCAAATATAACATCAACTTTAACATAGAAACTTTACTTGGCACAAAAACATGATAAGGAGAGGTTGCTACAGTAGTAAACAACTTCCAAGACTCAACAAAACAAAAATTGCTGTAGTAAAATAAACACATGGGTTATCTCCCAAGAAGTTCTTTCTTTATAGCCATTAAGATGGGCTCAGCAATTTTGGTGATGCACCCGCAAGAAATAGTATTTGAAGAAAAAGAGAGCTTCAAGAGGAAAATTCAAAACACGTTTAAGCCTAATATGCTTCCTATGCAGAGGAATCTTGTACACAAATGAATTCATGAAGAACAAAGTGACAAGCATAAAAGGATAAAACACGAGTAACTTCAAGATTCTCAACATAAAGAGGGGAAACTTAATATTATTAAGATGAATATAACCATGTTTCCCTCTCTCATAATAACTTTCAGTAGCATCATTGATGAAATCCACAATATAACCATCACTTAAAACATTCTTATCATGGTTCATATGCATAAAGATATCATTATTTTTGTCATAAGAAAAACTCTTCTCATTAATAGTAATTGGAGCAGGATCATTATCAAGAATTTGAACATGGTAAACAAGTTGCATACTAAGGGAATGGTTTTTGGCAAGCCCATCATAACTATGACAAGTTTCATAAGGATAATTGTAACATGTGTCATATACATCTCTATAGCAATTATCTAAACCAGAATATGTAATATCATCATTTTCACTAAAAGTAGAGGTCTCAAATACAGGATCTTCAAGCACAACATCCCCAAGCTTAGAGCTTTCAATATCATCGTTTAAGGGGACATGAATAATGCTATCATCATTACTTTCATAATCAGTACCAAAGAGATTTTCAATATCAAAGGCAGTGTGCTCATCCAAATCATGATCACTAATATGGGTAAAGGGTATAGGAAGATCATCGTACTCAGATTCATTATCATAATAATCATTAGGAGCAACATACTTACGGTTACCTAGCGTTATCTCATTCACGCGGGGATACGCCGTTACCTCTTTCTTTTTATTCTCTTCTTCTTCTTCTTCTTCTTCTTCTTCGTTCTTCTTCTTCTTCTTCTTCTTCTTCTTCTTCTCTTCCTTCTCTCTCCCTTCTTTAGGAGGAAGAGGCTTGAAGGGTGGCTTGTCCGCATAACCTGATTTTCTTTTAGAAACAATAGAAGAAACTTGGGAGGATCCCTCCTTTTCATTAATTAGTTGAAAACACACAGCGGTCCTATCATATTTTGGCAAGGTGTCATCTTCTAAAATATTTTGTATGTAAGTATTTGTATGGCTATTATCAATGCAATAAGAAAAACACCCATGTAGGACATCATCAATATCAAGATCACTCATATGTAACAAAGAGATTTTTCTTGAGAGCTCTTCACACCACAAAAATAGAGTAAGTTCATCATGCTGATTAGGAGTAATTTCATCATCACAATACAAATTTGCAGCACTCATTGGGTTCAAATTATCATTGGAGGGGCATTGAAAATTAAAATGACCCACTTCATGGCAAACTTCACAAATAAAAGGATAGAGGGCACAAACTTTTTTACCAAGATCATCTAGAGCCCTAAACCACTTTCTAGTTTTTTCATTAGCATGATGGATACAATATTCATCTTTGATTTGATTAATTCCACAAGGTCTATGTATTCCACAAAAATTAACATGCTTATAGGAAATAGCATTCTTAGGAGTTTGAGCATGCTTATTACAATAATTAACAACAATTTCATTCTTCATGCAAGCCTCTTTAAAAGGTTCATGATACTTATCAAAATTCTTTTTAGGCAATTCAAAATGAGAAGCAAAGGCTTTATAAAGATTTGCAGCAACTTGAGAGTCAAGACCATAAGTAGCACTCATATTTCGAAATTTATCGGTATCCATAAAAGTTTCAATGCATTCATAATCATAATTTATACCTGACTCTTTACCTTTGTCGTTCTCCCAATCTTCAGCGTTCTCCTTAATCCGATCAAGAAGGTCCCTTTTAAACTCTTCTTTGTTGCTCGTGAATGATCCAGAACAAGTAGTATCCAGCAAGGTCTTATCTTGAAAAGAAAGTCTTGCATAGAAATTATCAATGATGATATTACCTGGAAGCTCATGATTGGGGCATTTGAGCATTAAAGTCTTCAATCTCTCCCATGCTTGGGCAATACTCTCTCCATCATGAGGCCAAAAATTATATATATGGTTTCGATCTTTGTGAATTTCACTTGGAGGATAGAACTTGGAATAAAATAGAGGCACAATATCCTTCCAATCAAGAGAGCGCCCATCCTTCAATAGTTTATACCAATGCGCCGCTTTACCAGACAGCGACATAGAGAATAGTTTCTTCTTCACTTCATCCATAGAGATACCTGCACACTTGAATAACCCGCATAATTCATGCAAAAACAGTAAATGATTCAGGATGGACAGTTCCATCCCCTTCATAGCGGTTATCCATAACACGTTCAATAATTTCCATAGGTATTTTATACGGAATACTTTCAGCAGGTGGATTTAAAATATCAGAAGCATCATTAGAGTTATCGCATATGGGAGATAAAGCATCATCAGAGCAAAATATTTCTTCCAAAGCGGAGGAGCAAAAAAGATTATTTTTATGTAAACTAGCTTCCCCAAGCTTAGACTTCTTCATAGCATTAGCAGTAATTGCATTCATACTAATAACATTGCTACTATCATGTAAATAAGGTTCCATAGGTTTTTTAATTTTCGCATCAAACAATTCTAAATTAGGAAAAAGATTAAAAAGCTCACCAATTTTGTTGTTGTTTTCCATTATGCCTAACTAGTGAAAATAAAAACAAGAAACAAAAAGATGCAATTGCAGGATCTAAAGGAAATAGCTTCGAGCACACACACAATGGCGCCAGAAAAACCGAAGTATGAATGCCTTTTACCTTTCCTCCCCGGCAACGGCGCCAGAAAAGTGCTTGATGTCTACGGGTGCTTCTATTCTTGTAGACAGTGTTGGGCCTCCAAGAGCAGAGGTTTGTAGAACAGCAGCAAGTTTCCCTTAAGTGGATTACCCAAGGTTTATCGAACTCAGGGAGGAAGAGGTCAAAGATATCCCTCTCAAGCAACCCTGTAATCACAAAGCAAGAAGTCTCTTGTGTCCCCAACACACCAAATACACTTGTCAGGTGTATAGGTGCACTAGTTCGGCGAAGAGATAGTGAAATACAAGTAGTATGGATGTATATGAGTGGTAATAGCAATCTGAATAAAATATGGCAGCGAGTAAACATGCAACAGAACAGTAAGTAAACGGTGTTTGCAGTATTGGAAACAAGGCCTAGGGATCATACTTTCACTAGTGGACACTCTCAACATTGATCGCATAATAAATACTTCTTCTCATATGTGCTACATACACTCTTTTGTTGGATGACAAACACCGTCGTTGTGTAGGGCTACAAGAGCACCTCAATGCCGGAGTTAACAAGCGCCACAACATTCGGTATTCATATTTAAGTAACCTTAGAGCATAATAGATCATTGCAAAATAAACCAAGAACTAACATAGCGCACACACTGTCCACATTACACTATGAAAGGAGGAATAGATCACATCAATACTATCATAATGACAATTAACTCCACAACCTACAAGAGATCATGATCATAGCCTACGACAAGAACCACACGGTGCACACACTAGCACCTTTACACCATGCAGGAGGAATAGACTACTTTAATAACATCACATGAGTAGCACATAAACTAGTAGCGATACAAAGCTCATCATATGGATCTCAATCATGTAAAGCAGCTCATGAGATCATTGTATTGGAGTACAGAGAGAGAGATTAACCACATAGCTACGGTAGAGCCCTCAGCCCCAGGGGAGAACTACTCCCTCCTCATCATGGGAACAGCGATAGCGGTGAAGATGGCGGTGGAGATGGCTTCCGGGGGCAATTCCCCGTCCCGGCGGCGTGCCGGAACAGAGACTGTCCCCGAATCTTGATTTCGCGATGGCGGCGGCTCTGGAAGGTTTTTTCGGGTTTCGTCTTCGGTATCGGTGTTTTTAGGTCAGGGACGACTAAATAGGCGAAGAGACGGAGTCGGAGGGGCCACGGGGTGCCCACACCACAGGGGGGCCCCTGGCCGCGCCGGGTGTGGTGTGGGGCCCCCCTGGCTCCCCTCTCATCCTTCTCCGGTGCTCTGGAAGCTTCCGGGAATTATAAGGTCCTCGGTCTTGATTTCGTCCGATTCCGAAAATATTTCTTTACTAGGATTTCTGAAACCAAAAACAGCAGAAAACAGCAACTGGCCTTTCGGCATCTCGTCAATAGGTTAGTTCCGGAAAACGCATAATAATGACATATAATGTGTATAAAACATGTAGGTATCATCAATAAAGTAGCATGGAACATAAGGAATTATAGATATGTTTGGGACGTATCAATGGGCACGAAGAAAGGCGCCACAACTACTAGCGCTGCTACAAGCGCTACGGGCTCGAAGGCCGTTACGGCCGTACCGAGGGCTGCCACTGCCGCCGCCAGATATGATGCTCCATGCGACTCGACTACATCTACCATGACCAAGCGCGACGAGAAGAAGATGCGGAGCCTTGGACTGATCTCTAACGACGTGGGAGATATTCGCCTCCCAGGTTCAGATTCTCGTCCTAATCCCCCTGCCGGATTTACTGTCATGTTCGCCTCTTTCTTGCTCCAAGGGTTATCTCTCCTAGCGCATGAATTCCTTCGGTGCCTTCTGTTCCCGTACGGGATCCAACTTTGGCAGCTGACCCTGAATTCAATTCTTCACCTTAAAATTTTCATTACTTCATGTGAGGCTTTTCTTGGTATTGATCCCCATTGGGGCCTATGGAAGAAGATGTTCTTTGTCAAACGCTACGGTGGCAGCAGCGGACCTTACATCACTGGTGGGGTTGCTTTGTTGTTCGAAAGAAAGTTAACTACTTTAACTTTCCGATGAAGTGTCTTGTACCAGCAGGTTTCCCACTGACGGTGCCAATTGACGAGGGAGCTCCTCGGCAATTCCCACCATGAGGGGCTTAGGGTTGACAGAATCCTGCAGGTTAACACAAGACACCAGATACCTAACGAACAGGGAGCAAGATTTACCCAGGTTCAGAGCCCTCGATGAGGTAAAAACCTTACTTCCTACTAGTCTGATCTTGATTTATCAAGTAAAATTGGTTACAATGGGGCAGACGATAGACTGCTATGGTGAACTCGTTGGGAGGAAAGGTTTCTAGGGTTTGTGCATGCTAGATTGCGAGGGTTCATGTGTTTCTGTTCGGCAGGCCCTCTCCTGGCTTTTATATAGCAGGCGAGGTCTTAAGAGTCCTATCCGAACTCGACTAGGTTACATTGAGATCTAATCTATCCTTTCCATTATCGACATCTTCTTGCCTTGTTCGTCAAAAATCCATCTCCTCGTAAGTCTTCTCTGTAGTAACCGATGTATGGGCCCACCTTGGATTATGGCAATCGACATGGGCCCCTTGTTGGGCCAAAGGAGGTAGACTAATGTCGGGTATTCAAAGGGTAATGCCCACATCATCTGGTACTCCTTCTCTCCCGAGCTCGCCAGCAGAATCGGAGCAGTCTTTCCAGACACGATGAGTCATCTTGTGTGCATAATGTTTAAGTGGGCTTCACGTTGCCGCTTGTGCAAGGTCTTCGAGAAAATCGGAGTCGCTGGTGACAACAAGCCTGGAGGACAACCTCTCATAGAAGACCTTCACTTCGGCGGTGTGTAGCTTGTGTGGTTAGCCAAGGGGGCTGTGTATTCCCTCGCGACGGTCGTGTTGTATGATGGTTGCCGAGGATGCTTGTTCCGATTTTAGGCAAGTTTTTCGACAATTAACCGACAAATTCTCTTCTTCTTAATTAATGAGAATGACAAATTTTTCTTCCATGTTTCAAAAAAAGAAGACCCACGAGGCATCATACTTCGTTAGTACATAGTGACAAAGCTGTTTCGACAAAATTAAAAACCAAACAAAATTAAAATATCAAGATGTATATAAAACACTATGTACTTATCAAGCTTCTTTGTTAAAATTACAGATCCCATGTATCTTATATATACTTAATAATAAAGGAAGAACCATGTTTCCATCTCCCACATCTACACACTCATGAAGAGTTATCATTGAAGACGACTCTTTTTCAAGAGGGGGGCAGCCTGACCTTCGGTCTTCACTGCATCATGTGCTTCAATGCCGACATTTCCATCAAAGGTGAATCCGATCCTCTATGTGAGCCCCTTTGCTAGCCTAATGAATGGTATACTACTTTATAATCCGTCATGTGTCAATGGTATGGATACATTGTCACGGATGGAGAGAAGAGAGGGAAGCATCGAAGCTCGAGGAGGGAAGGCCTAGTTCACGGAGGAAGAAGGAGACGCGCCAGGAAGGCCGGCACTGCTGCTCAGGATGACCTGCACTACCGCCCAGGCTAGGTCCAGCACTGCCGCCCACCACCGGCATTGCCGCCCTTCCGCTACGCCCGAGGACGACGGCACTGACGCCCTACCGTTGCCTGCAAGGCGGCCCCACTACAAAGCACATCAAATCTGAATCCTTTATCCCTTTGTATGCCTAAACTACCCCTCCTTAGTGCTCCTTATATATAGGCTCCCACCTCCCCCTTTCATTAGTTAGACTAGGATGAACCAACTTAAGCTTATGCCTCCACCATCCCTAGTGGATTAGGGAAACCCCCTCCTCTCTTAGACATCAATCTTAGAGTTGTATCAGGGCACTCCTTATATGATTTGTCTGTGATTCTACAGTGGTCTTTAACACGTGTGATTCTACAGATCTTACGCCAGCCTTTCTCTCGGGGATTCAACCTCGTGTCTTTCTCTCGAGAGATTCTATCGGGATAGTGGTTCGGGCTATCGGGAGTAATGTGGAATTGTATCGGGCTGTGTTGCGTGCGTTCATCGTGTTCTTTGCCGTGTTCTTCATTTTCTTGGTGTTCATCCCTCTCCCCCTCTTGTTCCTGGTCATTTCGTGATATCGGGCAAAAAATTGAGGCTTAAGACCTCATCATATGGTATCAGTAGCTCTTCGTTGCCACGAATTTGACCCCCCATGCCCCCCAATTTTGTTTCTAGAAAATTTCTAGAAACTTCCCAAAAAATAGTTCCAAATTTGCCTTGCATGGATCTGAGATTTTGTTGAGTTTTTGGTGGTTTTGATCCAATAGAAACTTGTCTTTGATGTTGTTTTGCCCATCCCTAACCCTCCCCATTTTCAATTTGGTCATTTCCCTTTGAAATCCGATGTTTCACTTTCGGCAAGTTCATCGCGAACTCAGATCTAGAGATGAAACCGGCAGACCGGAACGAACCGGCGAGAGAACCGACAGACCGGAATCCCCACCGGACCGAACCGGTGATGAGCGCAGATTGCACACCGTTGGGGAATCCCAAGAGGAAGGTATGATGAGCACAGTAACAAGTTTTCCCTCAGTAAGAAGGTTTAATCGACCAGTAGGAGAAAGGCGTGACTTTTGAAGGTGTTGCTAGCTGATTTGTGGCAGGACGCACTACCGGCATTAGCAACAGCGTAGAACCTGCACACAACACAACCAAAATACTTTGCCCTACTTACAGTGAGGTTGTCAATCTCACCAGTTTTGCTGAACACAAAGGATTAAACGTATCGTGTGGAAACATGATGATTGCTTGCAGTAGAATTAAAGAGAACAATGCTTGCAGAAAGTAAATAGAACATGATTGCAGTAGGTGAATTTATCAGTGTAAAACAAAGGACTAGGATCCACAGTTCACTAGAGGTGTCTCTCCATAAATATAAATAACATGCTGGGTGAACGAATTACAGCTGGGCAATTGACAGAATAAAGTCCATACATGACAAGATGATTACTATGAGATTCGTTTGGGAATTACAACATAATACGTAGACTGTAATCCAACTGCGTCTATGACTAATAATCCATCTTCTGGTTATCGTCTGAACCCCTTCTAGTATTAAGTTGCAAGCAACAGATTATCACATTAAGCAATGTGTGTAAACTAAATAACAGAATTACCCTTGGATAAAACATTATTGTTTTCTTCCCAATAGCAACATCACATCTACAATCTTGGAAGTTATTTTCACTCTTCCAGAAAACTAGAGGCATGAACCTACTATCGAGCATAAATACTCGCTCTTGCAGTCACAAGCAGTTACTTGGCTAGAGAAACTACTAGCAACAGAGAGCATGCAAGATCACAAATAACATATGACAAGTATATATAATCGATCTCAACATAGTATTCAATATTCATCGGATCCCAACAAACACAACATGTAGCATTACATAATGATGATCTTGATCATGATAGGCAGCTCACAAGATCTAAACATGAGGCACAAATTGGAGAAGACAACCATCTAGCTACTGCTATGGACCCGTAGTCTAGGGATGAACTAGTCACGCATTAGTTCGGAGGCGGGCATGGCGATTTAGAGGCCTCCGGCGATGATCTCCCCCTACGGCAGGGTGCCGGGAAGAGCTTCAGAACCCTCCCGAACTAGGGTCTGCGATGACGCCCGCGACGGAACTTTTCGTGGATGGAGGCTCAGGTGTTTAGATTTTTCCCGAGATCGTGAATAAATAGGCGGAAGGGCGAGGTCGGTGGCCCCCTGGGGGGCCCACACCACCCCTTGGTGCGGGCCCACCCTTGGCCACGCCATGGGGTGGTCTGGACGCCTTGTGGCGCCTCGTCAACCCCCCTCTGTACTTCGTCTTTGTTATGGTAAAATATTAACTTTGGCTTTTGTTTCGTCCAATTCCAAGAAAATTTCCTGTACAACTTTTCTGAAATACAAAACAACAGAAAACAGGGAACTGGCACTGTGGCATCTTGGTAATATGTTAATGCCATAAAATGTATAAAAGTGCAAAAAAGTGTAAGAAAAACATATATAAATTGGTGTAAAACAAGCATGGAGCATAAAAAATTATAGATACATTTGCAACGTATAAACCGGCGCCAAGACCGGTGCCACCGGAATCACCACCGGAAATTGCTGCCGACTGCCTCGATTTTTCTGACCAAATTTTCTTTTCTGGTTGTTTCTTAGGTTTGAGTGCCTTGTTAGTGCAACTAACCCGTATCAACGACGCAAAGGCGGGGACGACCCTGGCACCCCGGATTTGCAAACATGCGCTTGACACCACCACCATCTTGGCAAGTTGTGTGATTATCACCACCTACACACCATCTAGGCATAACTTGCATTGCCTTGTAGCCCCTCTTCATTTTGCGACCTATCCTATCGAGCATTGCTTGTCAAGTGTTGCAGGATATTGCACGT
The DNA here is from genome assembly GCA_030979885.1 of Lolium multiflorum. Taxonomy (NCBI): domain Eukaryota; kingdom Viridiplantae; phylum Streptophyta; class Magnoliopsida; order Poales; family Poaceae; genus Lolium; species Lolium multiflorum. Next base: position 128,949,001 of record CM061749.1, read on the forward strand.
GGCCCTGATTGTGAGGGTGTGTGTGTATTGTGGATTAAAGCTTATAAGAAACCAGTCGTGTGGAGAAATAGCAAAAGCGAGGCTAACGCTAACATTATGCGAGAAAAAGCCGGAAAAACACAAATAGAGCAAACGAGTGCAAGTGCCACCATATACAAAAGAGTCAAAAGCTTTTAAGCAAGAGAGAGAGAAGAGAAGAGAGGCCGCATGTGAATCTTGTTGTCTCTCAATTTGCAACCAAAACTTTGCCACTCCTTGTGTTAGTGTGACATCGAGCCAGTCTTTGTAGGCCTTCTTATTTTTCCGCTCTTTCTTTGGTCGAACTAACCCCATTCATCTCGTGTGTGTGTTCCATATCTTTCCATGTTTTGGTGATCGACACTTGGACTTTGACTTTTGGATTTCACCCACTTTTAACAACAAACTTGATTTCGGATTTCATCGTTTTGCTTTCCACCATCCTTTCCTACCCACCATATTTGCTAGCTTTTGCGTGTGTTGTTGTGTGTGTAACCCAATACAAATTGGTTTCTCTCTTGGTTTCGATAGTTAATCCAATTCGGTCATTCCAAGGTGAGATTTCAAGGTAGTTTCTTCCACTAACATCCACAACAGAGCTCTTGTCTTGAAAACATGGATAGGAACGGAGAAGAAGCAAGGGAGGATGGAGTTATCCGCAACAATGAGAGGTTGGCTACGCCAAGAGTTCAAGGAGAACCTCTCCTTGTTCGAGACTCGCATCGACGAGCAATACGAGGAAGTTGCACAAAACTTCACCTTCGTGAACCAAGACATGGCCCTCCTTCACTAAGCCACGGACAACTTGGATCGCCAAATGGCAGTCAACGATGTGAACATGGACCGGCACATGGAGAGCCTCGAACGCGCCATCAACAATTTGGGTCACCATCGCCGACACCGCTCTACCTCATCCTCAAGCTCTTCACAAGAGTACTACTCCCATGATCGCCATGACTCCTCACGCTCCAACTCAAGGCGTGGATAATTTCATCGAAATGCTCGACCACATGAGCATCCTCAACAAGAAGAAACACAACCCCATGACCGCCATCAACATGATCGCCATGCCCACCATGGGCGTGACGACCAACCCCAAGACAACGTCATTATCAACATGGACCCGACACCTCATCGCGAAGCACATATTGATGGTCATGATCAAGGTCATCAAGAACAACCTAGGCGTGATCTCCGGAATCATCCACGACAAAAACAACGTGAGAGGAGACCCGTAAAATGCTCAAGATGAGGAAGCCAATCATGGACGTCGTCAAGAACCTCCACAACATCGTCAAGATCATCGCCAACACCATCATCGCGCACCAAGGGAAGGTAGTGTTCAAATGCAACACCAACCCAATGTTATGGTTGGCCACGGAAGACCTCCTCACCGATAACAAGTTGCAAGAGAAGAAGGCATACGACCTCGCCGAAGGTATTTGGAAGATGAATAAAACATGTACGCCAAGCTCAAGTTCAACATGCCCAAGTTCAAGGGTGAAGATGACGATGAGACCTACCTCTGATGGGCACTCAGGGTACACAAGATCTTCCGCATCCACAACTACTCCAGTGCGAAGAAGGTGGCCATGGCATCTCTTGAGTTTGAAGATTATGACAACACTTGGTGGGAGCAAGTTGTCACTCTAAGGGAAGAAAAGGGTGAACCTCCAATTGAAACTTGGGAAGAGATGAAGGAATAGATGGAAGCTCGTTTTGTTCCTTCTCACTACATGACCGAGCTCTTCAACAAGTTACAAAAGTTGAAACAAGGCACCAAGAACGTTGAGGAGTTCTATAAGGAAATGAAGTTGATCATGATGCGAGCCAACATCCAAGAGTCCGAGAACCAAACAATTGCTCGGTTCTTCAATGGCCTAAACTACCCTATCAAGAGGATTGTGGAGTTCCAACAATATTCCAACATGGTTGAGTTGGTTCACCAAGCATCCAAGGCCGAGCGACAAGTGAATGAGGACATCAAGTACAACAAGAAAAAGTCCTACTTCGCCTCCAAGCTCACTGCAAGCACTCCTCCAACAAGTGTCAAGCCTTCCTCTTCCTCAACAACATCCAAGCAACCGACCATCCAAAGTCGCATGAAGCAACCAGTGCCTTCAACCGCCTCTTCAAAAGCATCAACGGGACCTAGAAATGTTACATGTTTCAAGTGTGGAACACAAGGCCACAATTCCTTCGAGTGCAAGAATACCAATGTCATGATCACCATGGAGAATGGTGACATAGAGACATTAAGTCAAGGAGAATATGAAGCTCTTGTCTAAGTTGCCATCGCTAATGAAGAAGATTATGAAAGTGGAGAAGAACCCCTCCTTTGTGTGCATGACCCAAGTCCTTCACTTGTGGCGCCACAGCAAGCTCTCCGCCGCCGGGATTCGGTGTGCGGCGTGCAAGTACGCCGGCGCCAACTACGTGCCGCCGAAGCTCCGCGGCGGGTGGCCGCTACTACAAGGCTGATACGCCGCTCAAGCCGATGAGCGGCGGCGATTTCGACAAATGGCGGAGGGATTGGGAGCAGCAGCGCGTGTGGAAGGCGGCATGGGAGGAGAGCTCCAGCGGCAGAGCGCCGCGAGCCGGCGAGGAGGCGGAGGAGGGGGAGGACCCCCTCTACTTGCAGGCGGTGGCCGCGCCCATGAAGGATGCCGCCGACAAGGCTCGGGCGGGCGGCGCAGGCCATCGCCGCCGTGGAGGAGATGAAGGTGCGGGAGGCCGCCGGCAATGCGACAATCGTCATCCTCGACGACTAGGTCGCTTCGTAGAAGTCGCGATCCAGTAGGATCGCGCAATTTTGTAAAATCTCTATCTATGTTCTATCTATGAACGTGATGATATATCGAAGAATTTTCCCGGGTTTTGCAATTTTCAAAAATACGGGGTAAATACGGGGTCTGTTAGACGGAATATTTCGTGAGTGAAAATATTTTTGATACAGGGTCATCTATTCGCGTTTTACAGAGCAGAAAAATAGAAAGTCTGTTAGACATGCTCTAACAGCTTATCACTATGCCACAGCTTACACGCACCAAACTTTAACTGACACACCTCAAAATAGTGACGGCTAACTATGCTTGCTCGAAGATAAGTACCACTGGGCGCGGGGTACCACCATCAATGATAATCTCAATAAAAAAAGATGGTCCAATCTACCGCATATGTCTTACTAACTTACAAAAAAAAAAATCTAGAGTCTCAACAAGAGAAACAACATGTTATACCAAACGCTTAGAACATTACGCTTGAAATGCACTACTTATGTTAGAAAATTAGCATCATGGGTCATCTGCGCCACTGAAAAACCAGCATCAGCATCGTTAATCGTATCGCATCGCATTGCATCATCACGCATGCAGTTCAATCTTGTTACAACAAAATAGTTGGAAACCCGAAAGTGAAAAGCAGGAGAAGAACCACCGCCCTCGGTTACTGCCTCTCCCACATGTTACCTAGAACTGAACACTTGAAACAAACAGTCAGACAGGCGGGTCACACTCCCCAGCCGCTTGCTCGTAGCCCACCTATAAATACCGAGCCCCTCCTACAAAGCACACCACATTCTTGGTTCCCTCTGGCATCGATCCATCACGATGGAAACCACCTCCGGTAGCCTTAAACCCTGCGGACAGGAACTGAGCCCCAAGGGCGCTGCGCTGGCCGACGATGACGGCTCGATGTTGAAAGCGTCGGCGGCGCCCAACAAGCCACCACCGCTGCTGGCATCGCGGTTCGCGATGCTGACGCGGTTCCACGCTGGCTACTTCCGCATCAGCCTGGCGCTGAGCGGGCAGGCGCTTCTATGGCGCACCCTCAGCGACTCGTCGACGGAGCCGAACGCGCTGCGCCCCGTGGCGCGGTCCCTGCCGTCGGCGGCGTTCGCGCTGCTCTGGTGCCTGGCGCTGCTCACCCTGGTGGCGCTGTGCGCGCTCTACGCGGCGCGCTGCGTGCTCCGGTTCCCCGCTGTCCGCGCCGAGTTCCGTCACCACGTCGGCATGAACTACCTGTTCGCGCCCTGGATCTCGTGGCTGCTGCTCCTTCAGGCCACGCCGTTCCTGCGGCCGGAGACGCCGTCGTACCACCTGCTGTGGTGGGCCTTCTCGCTGCCGATCCTCGTGCTGGACGTCAAGGTGTACGGGCAGTGGTTCACGCGCGGCCGGAAGTTCCTGTCCATGGTGGCCAACCCGGCCAGCCACATGACGGTGATCGCGAACCTGGTGACGGCGCGGGCGGCGGCGAAGATGGGGTGGCACGAGGGCGCCGTGGCCATGTTCGCGGTCGGCGCCGCGCACTACCTAGTCCTGTTCGTGACGCTGTACCAGCGGTTCCTGGGCTCCGACTCGCTGCCGGCCATGCTCCGCCCGGTCTTCTTCCTCTTCTTCGCCGCGCCGAGCATGGCGTCCCTCGCCTGGTGCTCCATTTCAATGTCCTTCGACACCGGTTGCAAAATGCTCTTCTTCCTCTCGCTCTTCCTCTTCGCCTCCCTGGTAATTCTACACGGTTAAGTTACTATACCTTTCCTTTTATTTGGGTACATGATCCATGATCCATGATCCAGAGGGTGAACATATTACCAGTAGGGACGAGTCTATAGAACGAAAGAGGTAGTGTTACTTTCAGGTGGATCGAACTCAGTCCGTTCCATGTTCCATCCACTTCGATCGAGGCTTTTCTCGGCCTCTCTCTCCATCCATCGCTTTTGCTTTTGATCGTCGTTGGCTGGGAACTCCAACTAGGATCGTACGTCTAGGTGACTATGTCTGCAGGATGCCACTAGATGCCACGTGAACTATATACACTTTCATTCGCAAAAAAAAAAAAACTATATACACTTTCTTTTTTCCTTTGTATCCGTGCAATAGAATATATTTCCCTTGGAAAAAAAAAGATTAAACCTAGGTTGAGTTGCATGGCCACTCACATCACCACCACTCCCCGATAGATCACAGCAGGATCATAGTGCCTATAGACGCATTGCCAACTAATCATGAATCTAATCATGCATGTTAGTACGTGCTTCTAATTAACAACTCTAAATATTTTACGGAGATGGAAACGTAAACAGTTTTTCTGTGCACATGTTAAAATTTATTGCCTATCTACTATTATTAGTCTAGACTTTTGGTTGGGTTGGCTGGTGCATCGATCTAACATTGTGTCACACTTGTATGCAGGTGTCCCGGCCGACGTTGTTCAAGCGTGCGATGCGGCGGTTCAGCGTGGCGTGGTGGGCCTACTCTTTCCCGCTGACGGTGTTAGCGCTGGCGGCGGCGGAGTATGCGGAGGGGGTGAGGGAGCCGGCGGCGAACGTGCTGATGCTGGCGCTCGCCGTGCTCTCCGTCATCGTCACCCTCGCTCTCATGGTCTTTACCGCCTTCCGGACCAACGAGCTGCTGCCGCACGACGACCCCTTCTCAGCGGCCACGCTGCCCACACGACGAACACCCAGCAGCTAGCGTGGGAAGATCAATTCTGGTCCTGTACAGATATATGCATACTTTGTACATGTACTTTGCATAGCATTTCAACTAGGTGTTGCATATATGCGTGTGTAAGTAATGTACGTACGTACGTAATTAATGCCAACCGGTGGAGACGTGCGTGTGGTGTAAACGATTCTTTCGGCTGTCACGCTGCGTACTTGGGGAATCGGAATGATGCCGATTGGGAGTCCCATGTTTCGAGCGTACGAAATGTGCTTATCCAGGGGTGATCGAGATCGATGTGCCCTTGACGACATTGACCTCCTGTCTTGTATCTCAACTCAGGTACGTACGTATAGAGGTCATCTTTTTGCTAGCTCAGATGACAGCCATGGGACATTGGGATGTCACCTGTGGTCTCGGTCTTTTGGCTTGTCGTTTCTCATTTCTGTATACCCATGGATGTTAACCTGTAAAAAGCTAGGAGCCTCTTGTTGCCAGTTGCCACTACTAATTAAGAGGCCTGAGAGGCATGGCAATACGTCCCTACTGATTAATTGGGTTCTAATTCGGTCTGTCTGATACACTGAGCATATATAGGTCGATCGTCATGATCGATAAGAGTTTTTTCCTTCCTTTTGTGTGGATGAACATCGAACAGATTAGTTGCTTAGGTAGTAGTCGTGTCCAGCTTAGCTAGCAGAATAGCGCACCATCTGTGCATGGTTGGTACTGAACATATATATCACTAGCACAAAACCCGTGCGTTACGGTGCCACATTAGATCAAAGGGCATCCGTCCGTTTAAATTCCGTCCGTTTAAATCCTTACGCCGAGTGTGAAACATTTTATTGAATTGTCTATTTATACTTATCAACCTTATAAGAGAAAAAATAAACGTGTACTCTTTAATCTAGACATATATTAACCTATTGTTTTTTTTTGAAACTAGGCAAGAGGCTTGCCATTCATTGATATAGGAGAAGAGAATGGCCAGTTTATGAGGGAAACCAGCCGAAAACCGATACAACACAACACAACACGCCGACCCCGAGGCCGCGCACCACACGAGCCGACGGCCTAGCCACCCCAGTGGCCAAGGCCGACACCCTAAAACACCTCAAAACGCCACAAGGCGGAGGCAAAAACACGGAGCCGCCGCTCCGACAACCACGCCGACCCCCGGGGTCGCGCTCCACCTAGCCGAAGACAAGCCGAGGACGAAACCGACATGACAGACAACACGAACAACAAACTTGCAGAGAAGGGCCTCCACAGTGATGCCTCCAACGAGGGGAGCGACGTCCGAGAGCGCCGCCATCACCGGCATCGGCCGAGGCCGGTGCAGGGTTTTCACCCGGAGCACACCGAAACCGAAGACGTGTTCGCCTGACCGCCGAGTCGAGGAAGCCAAACCGCTCGTCGACGCCGACAACCAACCCGCTCCACAGCTCCCTCCGGCCGACGGAGCAACCAAGGCGAGGACCCCAGCAGGCAAAACGACACAGGAAAGTGTCGCCCTCGCCCGATCCCACGAGGGATCAGGGTTTCCCCCGGAGCACCCGGGCGGAGGCGCAAGAACACCACCACGACGACGCCTCCAAGGAGGTCACGACGCCAAAAAAGGCGCCGCCGCCGTCGGTTCCAGCCGCAGCCAGAACAAGACTTTCGCCCGGCAGAGAGTCGCAACCTCACACCCGCCGCAAAGGGCCGGCCAGACCACCAACACCACCCGGCGCGCCGACTCCGCGCCACATCCACCATCACCACCAATCCAGAGAGCTCCGCGAGCACGACCGACATCCACCGCACCTCGCGGAGATGAGAGGCCGGGCAGCGCAGCATGCGGCCGACAGAGCACCGCCAAGGATCACCGTAGGCGCCGCCGGAACGCCACGAAGGAGGGGGCGCCGAACAACACCGAAGCGGAGACCCGAAGACGACGCCAACGCCCGCCGATAGAGCACCCAGGACCAGCCGCCGCGCCGCCCACGCGGCCACCGCGGCCGCCGCACAGCCGAAGAAACCAGGGCCGCCGCCCCTACGCCCATCTCCGCCGGAACGTCGCGCCAAACCAGGGTCGCCGTGCCGATCTGGCCGGAGCTCCCATCGCGCGAAGGGGAGAGGCCCCTGCCCAACCGCCCGCGCGAGAGGAGGAGGACCCGCCGCCACCGTCAGCCGCGCGGCCTTCGCCCGGCGGCGTCCTCCGGCGGCGGCGAGAGGAGGTGGAAGGGGAGGCGGCGGCGGCTGGGCTAGGGGAAGAGTCGCCCGAGCCGCCCCCCTGGGAGCGACGCGGGGACGGTTCGCTTTCCCATTAACCTATTGTTGGGTTAATTGAAAAATACTCAAGATTTTCACAAACAATTATATCTGTTATCATCGGCAAATAGTGTTAATAAATGAATAAAACAACACTATAATCTTGATTTAGAATTGTTTGCAGCAGTACGAAAGGAAGACCATATATTTTTTACAAACATGGGTGACTAATTCCAAGTATGACAAAACGTTATTAAGCAAGCTATTTCGGCAGTATAAATTCGTCATACCATTGATGAGAAGCTTCCACGCGGCAGCACAAATCATACAGCAATTATTACGTACGGTGTTCAATTCCGTTGAGGCCTAGGCTCACTGTGTGGCACATGGCTTTCATGCCGGGCATACCGATCAAAATGAGATCCGGAGAGTAGTAGCCAGCACTGGCTTGGGAGGATCAGATCACTCTTCCGGCACTGGCCTAGAATCGTGTGGCCACGTCCTCCGACATATACGTACCAAGGAGCCTGGCTAGGTAGGATGTTTTGGTTTCATCGGACTTTGATCATGCGTACAAGGGAGGTCCTGGCTGCAGTTTTGTCTCCATGTCTCCATCAGACTCTCAGCTCATGCGTGTCAGGGCGAGTTGCGCTGACGGCGGACGACGTACGGACGAAACGGAGCCTGCTCGCCATGGCAACAGCAGCTCGTACGGTTAGGGTGCTCTGGCCATGGCAACAGCAGCACGTGCGGTTAGGTCTTGGTTTACAAATATTTCACACCTATACTATTTTGAGTCGAACGGGAGCCGATAGATCGAACCGCGTGTTTCTTTCCATTTTTGTTACGATTTGGGTGGGGCTGGTTAGACGGACCATCACCAACCATCACGACCTGTTTTAATTTAATAGTAAAGATTACCTCCATCGAGATTCGGTTGCTGCCGTTGCTGTATCTTGAGTTTGCTTGGTGCTTGCAAAGGGCAGTTGTTTCAACCGCCCTTTTTAAGATGGTACGCCGATCATAGCTATTTTAAATGGCCAACCATGCGAAGAATTGATCTTTGGAGGCGTCCAAGCTTTCCACACGACCTTGCTGAAAATGGTACGATTCGTCGCAAACAATTGCGCTTTGTAAGCCGAAGATATGCATTTCCCATTGGTTGTAAGTTCCATAAAATTGGATCCTCGATATCCTCCTTGTAAAGCTTGCTTAACCTTCCACTTTTCCAACAGGAGCCCTAAAAAATTTGGGGAGCAATATCTTTGAGCTTCCGACCATTGAGCCAATTGGAGTCCCAAAAGGTGCAATATTGTCATAGCTAGTGGTGATGGTGGTTGAAGCGTAGAAGATGTCCATATCCACCTAGTCACAAGGGTTGGCAAGGACTACCCAAAGCTTGTTGCGGTATCTCCATTCGAACCATGGCCATCACAAACAGAGAGCAGAGGTAAATTTCTCGAGGTGAATGATACCAAGACCACCAAGAAGAGTAGGACAACACACCAGCTCCCAATTTATCTTGCACTTGCTGCCGGTGATCTCTTTGGCACCGGCATAAAGGAATGCACACTCTATCTTATTCATGCTTGTGATGAAATGATGGCTCACAAGTGCAGGGGATCAATTGTAGTACTTTTCAATAAGAAAGGTTGTCGAACCCACGAGAAGCTGAAGGTATTGGTTAGCGGAATCGGCAAGCAAACAATAATAAAGATGCAATAGTTTTTAGTGTTTTCAGTGTATAATTTGCAATAAAAATATAATGCAGAAAGTAAATAGCAATATGTAAATGCTCTCAATGAGAGAAAGCCCAATCCTCTATGCAGCAAGAGGACAAGCTCAAGTGTGTGTGCTTATAGAGACAAGTGTTACCGAGGGCGGCATGGATTTACTAGCATTAGAGCTCTCCACAACATGGTAAATATTTTGTCATGTTTTATTCTATTAGGGCGGAGACTAAATTAGATAGAGCCATAGATATGAGCAAATACACTCCTTATGATGGGTCCTAGCTAGAGACATTTTCATGTGCAAGTATAGGAATCATTAAGACATAAAATCCCACCATAGCAATAAGATCATTGGTTTCCGACATAAACCCTTCTAATGCAACTCGAAGTAATGAGAAGCGGTTTCTGTCATGTTGTCCCTTACAACACCCATTCATTACATTAAAGTGTAGCCCTATGAGCCCATATAGGTGAAGTAAGATGCAGTCGTAGTCCGCATAAAACCATCATAGAACAACATAAAAGATAAAAACTTGACCAAATACTCATTGCACATCATATGGAATCATAGATTCATAGCTATATCATCTTATGCCCTCTGGAACATGGGGAACTACTCACAAGTGTCAAACATGATATGAACCATAGGTATAATGCTTACAACACAATCTAAATATATAATCTCCTCACCAAATAACGATAAAGTACCAATCACAAACATGTATTTCCAAAATATTGCTGGCTGCCTCCCGGGTCGCTCACGCAGGCGAATCCAGAGGCGACCATGAAACCCTAGAAGAGCGCGTCGCGACCCTCCCTCCCTGGCTGCCGGCGGCGGCACTCGGCCGCCAAAGGCGGTGGGCTCTGTGGCGCACCCCGATGAAATCTCTTCGCGTGGAAGGGCATCGTTGCGCGGGTCGCGTGGGTCAGGAGGCGGCGCGGTGATGGAGCGGCGGATGATGGCCTGGCGACGTGGCGAGGGGACGGCAGAGGCTGCGGGGCGGTGCTGTGCGCCTGCCGGAGGCGGCGCTCGGATCCAATCTAGGCCTGACCTAGGCCGAGCGGACCGCTGCCTTGGCGCGTCTTGTGCGACGTTGCTGGCGGTGGGCCTGCGCTGGTTGCCTCTGCTCTCATGTCCCACCTCCCGCCCTTTCCCTGTCCTCCGTTGGTTGAGGATGCCAGGCGGGCGTGCATGCGAGCAGGTGACTGCTCTGTTGCGCCCCGGCGGATCCCGACGGTGGAAGCCGCGGGCTAGCACGCTCCCAGTGGTGGCTAATGGTGCTGGTTGGTGCCCCTCCTGCGACGACAAGACTAGCGCCCCCCGGGGTAGTTCTTCACCAGTGGCCTTCTTCACCGGCTCAGCTCTGCCTTGCATCAAATGGTCTTCAGAGGTCCTTGTTATTGGGTCTGGGCAAAATCCCCACGCGACGGCAGCCCGCGCTGTCAACGGCGACACCCGAGGGTGTCGTTACCTTCTTGAAGGCATTGGCATGACTCTGCTTGGATTTCCTCCTTGAGCACCAGGGGAAACTCCAGGTCCAGCCTGCCGGACCCGACAATGGTGGCGTCTCAGCGCCACAACCTTCTTGAAGGTGCTTCCTTAGTTGCGACTGAAGTACTGATACGTCTCCAACGTATCGATAATTTCTTATGTTCCATGCTACTTTATTGATGATACCTACATGTTTTATGCACATTATATGTCATATTTATGCATTTTCTGGAACTAACCTATTAACAAGATGCCGAAGAGCCAGTTGCTGTTTTCTGCTGTTTTTGGTTTCAGAAATCCTAGTAAAGAAATATTCTCGGAATTGGGCGAAACTTTCGCCCAGGGTCCTATTTTTGCACGAAGCTTCCAGAAGACCGAAGACCTAACGAAGTGGGGCCACGAGGAGGCCAGGAGGGTGGCCGGCGCGGCCCAGGCCCTGCCGCGCCGACCTATCCCCTGGGCCCTCGTGTGGCCCCCGCGTTGACCCTCCGCCTACTTAAAGCTTCCGTCGCGAAACCCCCGTCGAGAGCCACGATACGGAAAACCTTACAGAGACGCCGCCGCGAATCCCATCTCGGGGGATTGGAGATCGCCTCCGGCACCTGCCGGAGAGGGGATTCATCTCCGGAGGACTCTACACCGCCATGGTCGCCTCCGGAGTGATGAGTGAGTAGTTCACCCCTAGACCATGGGTCCATAGCAGTAGCTAGATGGTCGTCTTCTCCTTGTTGTGCTTCATTGTTGGATCTTGTGAGCTGCCTAACATGATCAAGATCATCTATCTGTAATACTATATGTTGTGTTTGTCGGGATCCGATGGATAGAGAGTACTATGATTATGGTGATTATCAATCTATTGTTCATGTGTTGTTTATGATCTTGCATGCTCTCCGTTATTAGTAGAGGCTCTGGCCAAGTTTTTACTCTTAACTCCAAGAGGGAGTATTTATGCTCGATAGTGGGTTCATGCCTCCATTGAATCTGGGACAGTGACAGAAAGTTCTAAGGTTGTGGATGTGCTGTTGCCACTAGGGATAAAACATTGATGCTATGTCTAAGGATGTAGTTGTTGATTACATTACGCACCATACTTAATGCAATTGTCTGTTGCTTTGCAACTTAATACTGGAGGGGGTTCGGATGATAACCTGAAGGTGGACTTTTTAGGCATAGATGCAGTTGGATGGCGGTCTATGTACTTTGTCGTAATGCCCAATTAAATCTCACTATATTTATCATGTCATGTATATGCATTATTATGCCTTTCTCTATTTGTCAATTGCCCGACTGTAATTTGTTCACCCAACATGCTTTTATCTTATGGGAGAGACACCTCTAGTGAACTGTGGACCCCGGTCCTATTCTTTACATAGCATACAATCTACTGCAATTGTGTTTACTGTTTTCTTTGCAAACATCTTCCACTCGATACGTTTAATCCTTTGTTACAGCAAGCCGGTGAGATTGACAACCTCACTGTTTCGTTGGGACAAAGTACTTGGGTTGTGTTGTGCAGGTTCCGCGTTGGCGCCGGAATCCCTGGTGTTGCGCCGCATCACATTTCGCGACCATCAACCTTCAACGTGCTTCTTGGCTCCTACTGGTTCGATTAAACCTTGGTTTCATACTGAGGGAAACTTGCTTCTATACGCATCATACCTTCCACTTGGGGTTCCCAACGGACGTGTGCATCTACGCGTATCAAGCTAAATTTCTGGCGCCGGGGAGATCAAGACACGCTGCAAGGTGAGTCTCCACTTCTCAATCTCTTTACTTTGTTATTGTCTTGCTTTATTTTATTTACTACTTTGTTTGCTGCACTAAAACAAAACACAAAAAAATTAGTTGCTAGTTTTACCTTATTTACTGTCTTGCTCTCTATATCAAAAACACACAAAAAAATTAGTTACTTGCATTTACTTTATCTAGTTTGTTTTATTTACTGTTGCTAAAATGGCCAACCATGAAAATACTAAATTGTGTGACTTCACAAATGCAAATAATAATGATTTCCTATGCACACCTATTGCTCCACCTGCTACTACAGCAGAATTCTTTGAAATTAAACCTGCTTTACTAAATCTGGTCATGAGAGAACAATTTTCTGGTGCTAGTTCTGATGATGCTGCTGCCCATCTCAATAATTTTGTTGAACTTTGTGAAATGCAAAAGTATAAAGATGTAGATGGTGATATTATTAAATTGAAAGTGTTTCCTTTCTCATTAAGAGGAAGAGCTAAAGATTGGTTGCTATCTTTGCCTAAGAATAGTATTGATTCATGGACTAAATGCAAGGATGCTTTTATTGGTAGATATTATCCTCCCGCTAAAATTATATCTTTGAGAAGTAGCATAATGAATTTTAAACAATTAGATACTGAACATGTTGCTCAAGCTTGGGAGAGAATGAAAACTTTGGTAAAGAATTGCCCAACCCATGGACTGACTACTTGGATGATCATCCAAACCTTCTATGCAGGACTAAATTTTTCTTCGCGGAATTTATTGGATTCAGCTGCTGGAGGTACCTTTATGTCCATCACATTGGGGGCGGCTACAAAACTTCTTGATGATATGATGATAAATTACTCTGAATGGCACACGGAAAGAGCTCCACAAGGTAAGAAGGTAAATTCTGTTGAAGAAACCTCTTCCTTGAGTGATAAGATTGATGTGATTATGTCTATGCTTGTGAATGGTAGATCTAATATTGATCCAAATAATGTTCCTTTAGCTTCATTGGTTGCTCAAGAAGAAAATGTTGATGTGAATTTCATTAAAAATAATAATTTCAACAACAATGCTTATAGGAACAACTCTGGTAATAATTATAGGCCATATCCTTCTGCTAATGGTAATGGTTATGGTAATTCTTATGGGAATTCTTACAATAATAATAGGAATGTACCCTCTGGTCTTGAAGCTATGCTTAAAGAATTTATTAGTACACAAACTGCTTTTAACAAATCTGTTGAGGAAAAGCTTGATAAAATTGATACTATTGCTTCTAGAGTTGATAGGCTTGCCTCTGATGTTAATCTTTTAAAATTGAAAGTTATGCCTAATAATGATATTGATAATAAGATTACTACTACAGCAAATGCCATCCAAGTTAGAATTAATGAGAATATAAGATTAATGGCTGAACTACGTGCTAGGTGGGATAGAGAAGAAAATGAAAAACTAGCTAAAGAGAATAATGTAGCTAAAGTTTGGACTATTACCACCACTAGTAATGCTAATTCTTCACATGTTGCTGCACCTCCTACTATCAATGGTAAAATAATTGGTGTTGGCAATGTTTCTACTCCTAGTGCAAAGCGTACAAAACTGCCTGAAATTGCTAAAACTGCTGAAACTGCTTGTGATAAAACTGCTGAAATTTTTTCCAACCTTGGGAATAATGATCCCATTGCTGTAGCTCATAATGATTTAGATTTTGATGATTGCCACATCTCTGAAGTTATAAAGTTCTTACAAAAACTTGCTAAAAGTCCTAATGCTAGTGCTATAAATTTAGCCTTTACAAAACATATTACAAATGCTCTCATAAAAGCTAGAGAAGAGAAATTAAAACTTGAAACTTCTATTCCTAGAAAGTTAGAGGATGGTTGGGAGCCCATCATTAAAATGAAATTCAATGACTTTGAATGTAATGCTTTATGTGATCTTGGTGCAAGTATTTCTGTTATGCCTAAAAAGATTTATGATATGCTTGACTTGCCACCATTGAAGAATTGTTATTTGGATGTTAATCTTGCTGATAATGTCAAAAAGAAACCTTTGGGGAGGATTGATAATGTGCATATTACGGTTAACAATAACCTTGTCCCCGTTGATTTTGTTGTCTTGGATATCGAATGCAATGCATCTTGTCCAATTGTGTTGGGAAGACCTTTTCTTCTGTTGGTGCTGTTATTGATATGAGGGAAGGTAATATTAAATATCAATTTCCTCTCAAGAAAGGTATGGAACACTTCCCTAGAAAGAGAATGAAGTTGCCTTTTGATTCTATTATTAGAACAAGCTATGATGTTGATGCTTCTACTCTCGATGTTACTTGATTTGCACTTTCTGCGCCTGAAAGGCGTTAAAGAAAAGCGCTTATGGGAGACAACCCATGTTTTTACCTACAGCAATTTTTTTTTTTTTGAGTCTTGGAAGTTGTTTACTACTGTAGCAACCTCTCCTTATCAAGTTTTTGTGCCAAGTAAAGTTTCTATGTCAAAGTTGATGTTATATTTGGGATCGCTGCGCAGAAACAGCATTGCTGTCTGTCACGAATCTGGGCACAATTCTCTGTAGAAAATTCGAAAAAATCTGCAAATTTACGAGCGTGATCCTCAGATATGTACGCAACTTTCATTAGTTTTGAGTTTTTCCATTTGAGCAAGTCTGGTGCCATTTCTAAATTCGTCTTTACGGACTGTTCTGTTTTTGACAGATTCTGCCTTTTATTTCGCATTGCCTCTTTTGCTATGTTGGATTTATTTCTTTGATCCACTAATGTCCAGTAGCATTATGCAATGTCCAGAAGTGAAAATAATGATTGTGTCACCTCTGAATGAGTGAATTATTAATTGTGCACTAACCCTCTAATGAGTTTGCTTGAAGTTTGGTGTGAAGGAAGTTTTCAAGGGTCATGAGAGGAGAATGATATACTATGATCAAGAGGAGTGAAAGCTCTAAGCTTGGGGATGCCCCGTGGTTCACCCCTGCATATTTTAAGAAGACTCAAGCGTCTAAGCTTGGGGATGCCCAAGGCATCCCCTTCTTCATCGACAACATCATCAGGTTCCTCCCCTGAAACTATATTTTTATTCAATCACATCTTGTGTTCTTTACTTGGAGCGTCGGTTTGTTTTCGTTTTTGTTTTTGTTTGAATAAGATGGATCCTAGCATTCACTTTGTGGGAGAGAGACACGCTCCGCTGTTGCATATGGACACATGTGTCCTTAGGCTTTACTCATAATGTTCATGGCGAAGTTTCTTCTTCGTTAAATTGTTATATGGTTGGAATTGGAAAATGCTACATGAAGTAATTTTAAAATGTCTTGGATAATGTGATACTTGGCAATTGTTGTGCTCATGTTTAAGCTCTTGCATCATATGCTTTGCACCCATTAATGAAGAAATACATAGAGCTTGCTAAAATTTGATTTGCATATTTGGTTTCTCTAAGATCTAGATAATATCTAGTATTGAGTTTTGAACAACAAGGAAGACAGTGTAGAGTCTTATAATGTTTACAATATGTCTTTTATGTGAGTTTTGCTGCACTTGTTCATCCTTGAGTTTGCTTCAAATAACCTTGCTAGCCTAAACCTTGTATCGAGAGGGAATACTTCTCATGCATCCAAAATCCTTGAGCCAACTACTATGCCATTTGTGTCCACCATACCTACCTACTACATGGTATTTCTCCGCCATTCCAAAGTAAATTGCTTGAGTGCTACCTTTAAAATTCCATCATTCACCTTTGCAATATATAGCTCATGGGACAAAATAGCCTTAAAAACTATCGTAGTATTGAATATGTACTTATGCACTTTATATTTTATTAAGTTGCTTGTTGTGCGATAACCATGCTTCTGGGGAACGCCATCAACTATTGTTGAATATCATGTGAGTTGCTATGCATGTCCGTCTTGTCTGAAGGTCTATCATTTTGGTGGTTGGAGCATGCAAAATTGTTAGAGAAGAACATTGGGCCGCTAACTAAAGCCATGAACCATGGTGGAAGTTTCAGTTTTGGACATATATCCTCAATCTCATATGAGAACAATAATCATTGCTACATGCTTACGCATTTAAGAGGAGTCCATTATCTGTTGTCCATGTTGTCCCGGTATGGATGTCTAAGTTGAGAATAATCAAAAGCGAGAAATCCGAAATGCGAGCATTCTCCTTAGACCTTTGTACAGGCGGCATGGAGGTACCCCTTTGTGACACTTGGTTGAAACATGGCATGCGAAGACCCGGTAGTCCAAGTTAAGTAGGACGAGGTGCGGGCACTATTAGTATACTATGCATGAGGCTTGCAACTTGTAAGATATAATTTACATAACTCATATGCTTTATTACTACCGTTGACAAAATTGTTTCATGTTTTCAAAATAAAAGCTCTAGCACAAATACAGCAATCGATGCTTTCCTCTTTGAAGGACCATTCTTTTACTTTTAAGTTGAGTCAGTTTACCTATCTCCTTCCACCTTAAGAAGCAAACACTTGTGTGAACTGTGCATTGATTCCTACATACTTGCATATTGCACTTGTTATATTACTTTATGTTGACAATATCCATGAGATATACATGTTACAAGTTGAAAGCAACCGCTGAAACTTAATCTTCCTATGTGTTGCTTCAACACCTTTACTTTGATTTATTGCTTTATGAGTTAACTCTTATGCAAGACTTATTGATGCTTGTCTTGAAGTACTATTCATGAAAAGTCTTTGCTTTATGATTCAGTTGTTTACTCATGTCATTACCTTTGCTTTGATCGCTGCATTCATTACATATGTTTACAAATAGTATGATCAAGATTATGATGGCATGTCACTTCAGAAATTATCTTTGTTATCGTTTTACCTGCTCGGGACGAGCAGAACTAAGCTTGGGGATGCTGATACGTCTCCAACGTATCGATAATTTCTTATGTTCCATGCTACTTTATTGATGATACCTACATGTTTTATGCACATTATATGTCATATTTATGCATTTTCTGGAACAAACCTATTAACAAGATGCCGAAGAGCCAGTTGCTGTTTTCTGCTGTTTTTGGTTTCAGAAATCCTAGTAAAGAAATATTCTCGGAATTGGACGAAACTTTCGCCCAGGGTCCTATTTTTGCACGAAGCTTCCGGAAGACCGAAGACCTAACGAAGTGGGGCCACGAGGAGGCCGGGAGGGTGGCCGGCGCGGCCCGGCCCCGCCGCCGACCTATCCCTGGGTCCCTCGTGTGGCCCCCGCGTTGACCCTCCGCCTACTTAAAGCCCGTCGCGAAACCCCCAACCGAGAGCCACGATACGGAAAACCTTACAGAGACGCCGCCGCGAATCCCATCTCGGGGATTCGGAGATCGCCTCCGGCACCTGCCGGAGAGGGGATTCATCTCCCGGAGGACTCTACACCGCCATGGTCGCCTCCGGAGTGATGAGTGAGTAGTTCACCCCTGGACCATGGGTCCATAGCAGTAGCTAGATGGTCGTCTTCTCCTTGTTGTGCTTCATTGTTGGATCTTGTGAGCTGCCTAACATGATCAAGATCATCTATCTGTAATACTATATGTTGTGTTTGTCGGGATCCGATGGATAGAGAGTACTATGATTATGGTGATTATCAATCTATTGTTCATGTGTTGTTTATGATCTTGCATGCTCTCCGTTATTAGTAGAGGCTCTGGCCAAGTTTTTACTCTTAACTCCAAGAGGGAGTATTTATGCTCGATAGTGGGTTCATGCCTCCATTGAATCTGGGACAGTGACAGAAAGTTCTAAGGTTGTGGATGTGCTGTTGCCACTAGGGATAAAACATTGATGCTATGTCTAAGGATGTAGTTGTTGATTACATTACGCACCATACTTAATGCAATTGTCTGTTGCTTTGCAACTTAATACTGGAGGGGTTCGGATGATAACCTGAAGGTGGACTTTTTAGGCATAGATGCGGTTGGATGGCGGTCTATGTACTTTGTCGTAATGCCCAATTAAATCTCACTATATTTATCATGTCATGTATATGCATTGTTATGCCTTTCTCTATTTGTCAATTGCCCTGTAATTTGTTCACCCAACATGCTTTTATCTTATGGGAGAGACACCTCTAGTGAACTGTGGACCCCGGTCCTATTCTTTACATAGCATACAATCTACTGCAATTGTGTTTACTGTTTTCTTTGCAAACATCTTCCACTCGATACGTTTAATCCTTTGTTACAGCAAGCCGGTGAGATTGACAACCTCACTGTTTCGTTGGGACAAAGTACTTGGGTTGTGTTGTGCAGGTTCCGCGTTGGCGCCGGAATCCCTGGTGTTGCGCCGCATCACATTTCGCGACCATCAACCTTCAACGTGCTTCTTGGCTCCTACTGGTTCGATTAAACCTTGGTTTCATACTGAGGGAAACTTGCTTCTATACGCATCATACCTTCCACTTGGGGTTCCCAACGGACGTGTGCATCTACGCGTATCAAGTACCAGATGTGGAAGCCAAAGGTCGATGATGCGTTTCTGGAGTAGTGTGCCACATGGCCGCGTATGTCTGTGGTGCAACATATGTCACCGCCAGCACTCCTCCGATAACTGTACACTAGTTCATGCTGAAGCCCTGCCTCTCACCTGCCGACTCTCTAGGCATAATGGGTGTGAGGTACGTTGGCCTAGGCATTCCTGGAGCTGAAATGTCCTAGGAGGCATCTGGCAACGGTGGTGTCGCTTCCCTGTTGCCCTGAGTCCCTCTGCCTCGTCACTCTTGGCTGGATGCATGGCTAGGTGTGGCCCAATTTTGTTGCGGTCTGTAGAGGGCACCTCCTTGCCAAGTTGTTGTTGCTTGGTGAGAACGGTCGTGTATGTGCGTGATACGTCTTAAACGTATCTATAATTTTTGATGCTCCATGTTTGTTTTACACCAATTTATATATGTTTTGCTCATACTCCGTTGCACTTTTATAAATTTTCTGGCACTAACCTATTAACAAGATGCCACAGTGCCAGTTCCCTGTTTTCTGCTTTTTGTATTTCATAAAATTTGTACAGGAAATATTCTCGGAATTGGACGAAACAAAAGCCGAAGTCAATATTTTACCGTAGCGAAGACAGACTCTAGAGGGGAGTTGAAGGGGGGCAGCAGGGCGGCCATGCCAGCCCTAGGCACAGCCTAGCCCTGGCCCACGCCTAGGGGTGGTGTGCCCCCCGGCCTCCACCGACATCGCCCTTCCGCCTATTTATTCACGATCTCGGGAAAACCTAAATACCCGAGCCTCCATCCACGAAAAGTTCCGTCGCGGCTGCCATTGCAGAACCTATCACGGGAGGGTTCTGAAACTCTTCCCGGTACCCTGCCGGAGGGGAAATCATCGCCGGAGGCATCTACATCGCCATGCCCGCCTCCAAAGTGATGTGTGAGTAGTTCATCCCTAGACTATGGGTCCATAGCAGTAGCTAGATGGTTGTCTTCTCCAATTTGTGCCTCATGTTTAGATCTTGTGAGCTGCCCTACATGATCAAGATCATCCTTATGTAATTCTACATGTTGTGTTTGCTGGGATCCAATGAATATTGTATACTATGTTGAGATCGATTATATATTCATGTCATATGTTTTTTGTGATCTTGCATGCTCTCCGTTGCTAGTAGATACTCTTGCCAAGTAGAGAAAACAACAATGTTTTATCCAAGGATAATTCTATTGTTTACTATACACACATTGCTTAATGCGATAATCTGTTGCTTGCAAATTAATACTGGAAGGGGTTCAGATGATAATCGGAAGGTGGATTATTAGTCATAGACGCAGTTGGATTACGGTCTATGTATTATGTTGTAATGCCCAAACAAATCTCATAGTAATCATCTTTTCATGTATGGTCGATATTCTATCAATTGCCAGCTGTAATTTTTTCACCCAGCATGTTATTTATCTTTATGGAGAGACACCTCTAGTGAAATGTGGACCCCGGTCCTTTCCTTTACAGTGATAAATTCAACCACTGCAATTCTGCACCGTTTACTTACTGTAAGCTTTGTTCTCTTTTATTACTGCAAACATCTCCTTCCACTCGATACATTTAATCCTTTGTGTTCAGCAAAGCCGGTGAGATTGACAACCTCACTGTAAGTTGGGGCAAAGTATTTTGGTTGTGTTGTGTGCAGGTTCCACGTTGTTGCCGACGCCGATAGTGCGCCCTGCCACTAGTCAGCCAACAACACCTTCAGAAGTCACGCATTTCTCCTACTGGTCGATTAAACATTGGTTTCTTACTGAGGGAATACTTGCTGTTGTGCTCATCATACCTTCCTCTTGGGGTTCTCCAATAGTGTGAAGTCTGCGTACGACAAGCACACGCCATCAAGCTCTTTTCTGGCGCCGTTGCCGGGGAGAAAGAGGATTTCTGCAAGGGGAGTCTCTCATCTCCAATCTCTTTACTTTGTTATAGTTTTGCTTAGTTTATTTACTTTTTCTTGTTTTATTCATTATATCAAAAACACAAAAAATATTAGTTTCCTTTTATAGTCGTATTTTTATCAAAAACACACAAAAAACATTTAGTTTCTTTTATAGTTGTTATTTTGTTTCTAGTTCGTTATGTTGTTCCTTAAGTACGATCTGAAGGACCTATCAGTAGGTAGTGGTTCTATAGCTAGGAAAGATAATATTGAAAAATTCTTCAATCATGTTAGTAAGCATAAAGATATTGATGATAAATCCCTAGTAGAACTTGCTCCTAATTATGAAACTGCTGCAGCTTATTTAGTTCAAATGCTGGAGGCTAGATTTGTTAGCCTTAATCCTATAATGCAGCAAATGTTTCCTAAACTCCATGAAGTTGAGGATGATGAAAAGAAAGATTTTATCCTAGAAACTTTGCTTAGAGAATTTAAAGATGTTGTTATAGAAGCTAGGAAAGTTTTTGATCGGTTTCAGATGCTAGGCTCATGTGTAGATATCTTTGGTACACTTGAAAAAATAGGCAAAACCAAAAATAGGGGAGAAAGTAAGATACCAATACCTTTCAAACTATTAGCAATGCATGAAACTTGGGAAAAGAATTTTAATTGGATTGTTCCTAAAAATCTATTTGATGAAAGTAGTGAACCTAAAAGTGCTGAGAGAGTGTCTTCTAAAACTTATATTGATAAAATAAAAATCATTGTTAAAAATACTTCTCTCATTGATCTTAATGCTTCTTCACTTGATAATACTTGATGCTCGCTCTTTTTCTGCGCCTAGCTGAAAGGAGTTAAAGAAAAGCACTCTTGGGAGATAAACCATGTTTATTTTATGTAATTTTTCTTTTTGTTGAGTCTTAGAAGTTATTACCTCTGTAATAAACTCTCCTTGTCATTTTTATTTTATTTTTGTGCCAAGAATAGCCTCTAATTGGAAGAAAGTAAGATCTGGGGAAGTTGCTGTCCTGAAAACAGATTCTGTGTTGTCACCATAAAAATTCGTAAAAATAGCCAGAGTGGAATTTTGAGCTGCCATTTTAAGATTATGCCCCAGGTTAGTATCTAACTTCCGTTAGTTGACCACTTTTCCATATGAGCAATAGAGGATTTTCGGACAAATCGATCTTTACTTGCTATTCTCTTTTGGCAGATTTCTACCACTATTTGCATTTCCTCTTAAATCTCTTTCTTTTTTAGTTCTTTTGATCAAAGAGATTTTTGAAGAGTTTCTAAAGTAGCTAATGCTTTAATAGATGTTTGATATATGTTAGAACTGAACCCAAGTGGATTCGTTTATTTTGATTGTACTAATGCTGCTAATAGATAATTGTGTGAAGTTTTGTATGAACGAAGTTTTTAAGTGTAGGGAGAGAAGAATGATGTGATGAGATTAAGTATGGACAAAATATCAAGCTTGGGGATGCCCCTGCACCCCAGGAAATATCCAAGAGGTACAAGCGTGAAAGCTTGGGGATGCCCAAGGCATCCCCTCTTCATCAACAAAGCAACATGTCATCTTTCTATGCGCTATATTTTTATTGCTTCATACGCTATGTGTTGATCTTGGAGTGTCTTTATTTTTGTTTTTAGTTTAGTTTAGTTTTGTTTGTTGTAGCATATGTTGGATGCTGGCACATTTGTTTTGGAGAAAGACCCGCTCCATTTTAATTGCATAGAACGCTCTAGTTTTCGTTGTTATTGTTCTGCGATTGTTCTAGTTTGCTAGTACTGCGTTTAGCTCTTGTTCTTTCACTTGAATTTTGTTCAGAGCTCGTTCATATTAATTATTTTTGTATGATTAGATCGCTGGTCCATAATGTATTTCATCTCTGAGAGGTATTTCAAATAAGTTGATTGGTGTTGGAGACGAGTAAAATATTTCATGACTAGTGATGCAAAAGGAAGCTTGTCTAGACTGTGGCATAGATTTTGGTGTGTCATGTTAGATGTTATTCGTGTCATATGCTTAGTATTTATTGTTGTAGCATGACTTGTCTCAAATAGCTGAGAGTGCATAATGTGTTATTGAAAGAATCATGTGTTGTTTCAATCATAAAAGCATAATATTGTGGTATTCTCCTTTGATGCTTGATTGGTCGACTTGGAGCATGCTTATACCATGTTTTGACTATAACCAGTCAACTAAAGCCTCTATGATGATTTAGTTTTTGACTTGTAATATCACTTTATGCTTTGATTGATAATGTTTTGTCGCCCATTATTGCTCTCTTAGTTGGTCGCTCCTAGTCTTTTGCTAGCTTTCGCCTATAGTGAGTATGAACTCTACTCGTGCATCCAACCACCAATAAGCAAAGTTTTCCAGTTGTGTCCACCATATCTACCTAGTAGCATTATTGCTATTCTAAGTATATTCAACATGCTTTTATTTATCTTCCAAATTAAATTTTGTCGTGAGAAAATCAGTTAGTAAAGCTCTCATGAACTTGATGGCGCATTTACTTTCTTGCACTTAATAAACTTGATCATTGTGAATATCTCATGAAGTTTATTTGTTTGCAAATTGCAAGTTGGGAGTTAGCACAACCATGCTTTCATGGGGAATGCTTACAACATTGCACTTATTCATATTTAGTTGATGCCATGTTCTTTTGCTTATGGATGCCTAGGGGGTGTGAAATAAAATGGAAACATGTAAATCCATGGAGTTTGTATATGAGTTAGAGAAACGCTTGGGCCGCTAATCTAAGCCATGCATCATTCATGGTGAAAATTTACAGCGAACCATAGTGAGCATTCTGTGAATCATTATGTATACCCAGAGTAAATAAAAAATTGCTGAGATGCTCATTGTCGGTTTGTCTTGTCATTTTGGCATGAGATTTCTCCTACATGAGTACCTCTATATCATCGGGCAAGAGGTACCCCGTTGGCGGTTCTCAATGATATATGTCTAATTACAATGACAAGAACTTATCTGGGACCTAAGTTGAGTAGCATGAGGTTTAGGTACTCGTATTTAAGGGGCATGAGATTTTCAACTTGTGATTTTTCAAGCATATAGCTCATATTTGCCATTACATTAACTTAACCATTCAAGATGCTTATGATAGGGGCAATGAGAGCTCAAAGCTAATGAGTACCATACTTTTTGGAACGTTTATAAAACTTGTTTATCTTGCTTAATCTGCAAAGAGTCTCTCTTTTACTATTATGTTGAGTCTTCGTCTTCTTGTTTATGCACCAATTAAGAGAGCATAGTTGACATTCTTAGTTCAATGTGCATAGTCCCAAAATTATTATTGATTGACTCATGATTATGACAAATGCTTTTTTTCAATTACTTGTATCTAGTCACCCTCTAAACTTTGAAGGTGTCCTAGCATTTATGTTTTTCTACTTCATAAAGGACATGTTGAGTACCACTTTGCTATGTTTTCTATATGCTCATAAACAAAAAGTTGCTTTCAATGCATTATTATTCATGATCCTTTGTTTGAGTTAGTCTTCATGTTATAACATAGTTGCTAAGTTCTATTGTTAGAATTATATGTATCATGTCTATGTTTAGAGTGCTTAGATCCCAGCTCACAATGCTTTACAATGGTTGATCAATATTGTGTTGGCTGCATGTCACCTCAAAAATTATTTTGTTATCACTTACCTACTCGAGGACGAGCAGGAGTTAAGCTTGGGGATGCTTGATACGGCTCAAACGTATCTATAATTTTTGACGCTCCTTGCTTATTTTACACCAATTTATATATGTTTTTCTCATACATCGTTGCATTTTTATACATTTTCCGGCACCAACCTATTAACAAAATGCAACAGTGCCCAGTTCCCTGTTTTCTACTGTTTTTTTATTTGAGAAAAGTTGTATAGGAAATATTCTTGGAATTGGACGAAACAAAAGCCAAAGTCAATATTTTACCGTAACAAAGATAGAGTCCAGAGGGGAGTCGAAGGGGGGCAGCAGGGTGGCCACGCCAGCCCTAGGCACGGCCTAGCCTTGGCCCGCGCGAAGGGTGTTGTGGGCCCACTGGCCTCCACCGACCTCGCCCCTCCGCCTATTTGTTCACGATCTCGGGAAAAACCTAAATACCCAAGCCTTCATCCACGAAAGGTTCCGTCGCGGCCGCCATTGCAGAACCCATCTCGAGAGGGTTCTGAAGCTCTTCCCGGCACCCTGCCGGAGGGGGAAATCATCGCCGGAGGCATCTACATCGCTATGCCCGCCTCCAAAGTGATGCGTGAGTAGTTCATTCCTGGACTATGGGTCCGAAGCAGTAGCTAGATGGTTGTCTTCTCCAATTTGTGCCTCATGTTTAGATCTTGTGAGCTACCCTACATGATCAAGATCATCCTTATGTAATGCTACATGTTGTCTTTGTTGGGAACCGATGAATATTGTATACTATGTTGAGGTTTATTATATATTCATGTCATATCTTATTTGTGATCTTGCATGCTCTCCGTTGCTAGTAGATACTCTGGCCAAGTAGATGCTTGTGACTCCAGGAGGGGGTATTTATGCTCGATAGTAGGTTCATGCCTCTAGTTTTCTGGAAGAGTGAAAATAACTTCTAATAATGTAGATGTGTTGTTGATACTAGGGAGAAAACATCAATATTTTATCCAAGGGTAATTCTATTGTTTACTTTACACACATTGTTTCATGCGATAATCTGTTGCTTGCAACTTCATACTGGAAGGGGTTCGGACGATAACCGAAAGGTGGATTATTAGTCATAGACGCAGTTGGATTATGGTCTATGTATTATGTTGTAATGTCTAAACAAATCTCATATTAATCATCTTGTCATGTATGATCGATATTCTGTCAATTGCCCAGCTGTAATTTGTTCACCCAACATGTTATTTATCTTTATGGAGAGACACCTCTAGTGAACTGTGGACCCCGGTCCTTTCCTTTACACTGATAAATTCAACCAATGAATCATGCTCTGTTTACTTACTATAAGCTAAGTTCTCTTTTATTACGGCAAACATCTTCTTCCACTCGATACATTTAATCCTTTGTGTTCAGCAAAATCGGTGAGATTGACAACCTCACTGTAAGTTGGGGCAAAGTATTTTGGTTGTGTGGTGTGTAGGTTCCACATTATTGCTGACGCCGGTAGTGCGCCCTGCCACTAGTTAGCCATCAACACCTTCAGAAGTCACGCCTTACTCCTACTGGTCGATTAAACCTTGGTTTCTTACTGAGGGAAAACTCATACCTTCCTCTTGGGGTTCCCCAACAGTGTGAAGTATGGGTACTACAAGCACACGTCATCAGTGTGACGCGCTCGCGCGTGTGTGTGTCCCTCCTTCTGGAGGCTGTACCCCTATTTTTTTCTATCTGTTCAATGAAATGAAACACAAAACATCTTGCGTTTTCTCAAAGAAAAAATAACAAACATGCTACCCTCAAAACAATATTCGGGGTTCAATTCAACACAAACTATAAGGGGGTGAAGTCGATCTCGTGGATGGTTATGGTGGTGATGATGGTGCTGATGGAGATGCCTCCCCGCAAGCCAAGGAGGAGTGGAGATGACGATGGTGTCGATTTCCCCCTCACTGGAGGCACCGGTGCGGTAGGATCTGCCCTGTCCCGAAGTAGGAGAGGACATTCGCCTCCGCCGCTGCCTCAATAAATATCAGGAAAAATATGTCTCAGCTTTTTAGGCGAAACGGAGGCGTCTGTTAAAAGGGGGACCCGAGACGAGCCTGGGTGGCGCGCCCGGTGCTGTTGGGCACGCCACTTGGTTTCTTTTGGACCTCGTGGCCCCTCGCTTGCTTCTTTGGCCCACGGTGCTTCTTCGGGTGAAATACTGATCAAGTAATTTCCCTCGATTTTTTGATGTCCAAAAGGTCTCTGAAACAATAAAAAACAAAAAAGGAGGTTTTCTGCCGCCCAAGAATTAAATACCAATGAAAGGGACTTTATAGGGAAGTCTCATAAATCATCTAGAAATGCATACATAATTATGTATGATGGAAAATATCAATAAAAACTAAACATATATGTAACAATATTGATGATGTAAAATGCATGTATCAGGCAACCTGTCGGGACATGAAGAGGTGTGAGGTGAAGATAGCTTGCGAAGTGCGGAAGGATTTGATAAGATTCCCGCAGGCTGCTCCATTGATGTTCCTTCCATCCCAAGTGACCAATTTCCCTCCCATCTTGTTCTCAAGAGGTTGAAAATCCACTCTTTGGATTTGCCAAGCCGAGAGTAGAAGCTTTGAGGTACTTCATTGGAAGGAGGTTCTTATCACCGGTAAGCCCGGGAGCACATCATCAAGGTTGATATCGTGGCACTGAATGGGGACTACTAAGATTTTTTGGAAACTTGGTGCAAGCCCGATGACCTCACCAAACCTATGAAAGATGCTTGCAATGCTTTGGACATACTCCTTGTGAGGGGCAATAAACACCTCCACATCATCTGCATAAAGAGAGTGATGAATGACAGTTGATCTTTCTCATTTTTCCATTGTCGCTTCTCCAAACGGCTTTGGGGAATGACGAAGGAGTGGCTCAGGCTTAGTTCCATCAACACCGTCGATTGGCCCACACATGTATCCATACTTGTTTTGTGGGATATTTTGTCAAGTAATAATGCCCCGAATAGCAAAGCGATGGCATCCATCACCATGGTCACTAGTTGGCGTAGGGATTCATAGCATAGTGATACGTCCAAAACGTATTGATACGTCTCAAACGTATCTATAATTTCTTATGTTCCATGCTACTTTTATGACAATACTTGAATGTTTTATACATACTTTACATCATTATTATACATTTTCCGGCACTAACCTATTAACAAGATGCGGAAGCGCCAGTTGCTGTTTTCTGTTGTTTTTAGTTTCAGAAATCCTAGTAAGGAAATATTCTCGGAATTGGACGAAATCAACACCCAGGGTCCTATTTTTACACGAAGCTTCCAGAAGACCGAGGGGGAAAGGAAGTGGGGCCACGAGGCGCCGACACACTAGGGCGGCGCGGCCCAGCCCTGGCCGCGCGGCCCTAGCGTGTGGGGCCCTCGTGTGGCCCCCCGCCTTGCCCTTCCGCCTACTTAAAGCCTTCGTCGCGAATACCCCTGTACCGAGAGCCACGATACGGAAAACCTTCCAGAGCGCCGCCGCCGCCAATCCCATCTCGGGGGATTCAGGAGATCGCCTCCGGCACCCTGCCGGAGAGGGGAATCATCACCGGAGGGGCTCTACATCATCATGCCCGCCTCCGGATTGATGCGTGAGTAGTTCATCCTTGGACTATGGGTCCATAGCAGTAGCTAGATGGTTGTCTTCTCCGCTTGTGCTATCATTGTATAGATCTTGTGAGCTGCCTAACATGATCAAGATCATCTATTTGTAATGCTACATGTTGTGTTTGGTGGGATCCGATGAATCTAGAATACTATGTTAAGTTGATTATCAATCTATCATATATGTGTTGTTTATGTTCTTGCATGCTCTCCGTTGCTAGTAGAGGCTCTGGCCAAGTTGATACTTGTAACTCCAAGAGGGGTATTTATGCTCGATAGTGGGTTCATGCCTCCATTGAATCTGGGACAGTGACAGAAAGTTCTAAGGTTGTGGATGTGCTGTTGCTACTAGGGATAAAACATTGATGCTTTGTCTAAGGATATTTGTGTTGATTACATTACGCACCATACTTAATGCAATTATCTGTTGTTTACAACTTAATACTGGAGGGGGTGCGGATGCTAACCCGAAGGTGGATTATTTAGGCATAGATGCATGCTGGATAGCGGTCTATGTACTTTGTCGTAATGCCATGATTAAATCACATAGTAATCATCGTTGATATGTATTGAATCTTGATTTGTCAATTGCCCACCTGTAATTTGTTCACCCAGCATGATTAGTTATCTTATTGGAGAGACACCACTAGTGAACTGTGGACCCCGGTCCATTCTTTTACATCTGAATACATTCTACTGCAATTATTGTTCTTACTGTTCTTTGCAAACAAACATCATCTTCCACTCGATACGTTTAATCCTTTGTTTTCAGCAAGCCGGTGAGATTGACAACCTCACTGTTACGTTGGGGCAAAGTACTTTGATTGTGTTGTGCAGGTTCCACGTTGGCGCCGGTTTCACTGGTGTTGCGCCGCACTACACTCCTCCACCAACAACCTTCACGTGCTTCTTGGCTCCTACTGGTTCGATAACCTTGGTTTCTTACTGAGGGAAAACTTGCTGCTGTGCGCATCACACCTTCCTCTTGGGGTTCCCAACTGACGTGTCGACTACACGCCAGCACGTATCTACTTTCCCAAACACTTTTGCTATTGTTTTGCCTCTAATTTGTGTATTTTGGATACAACTAACACGGACTAATGCCTGATTTCAGAAGAATTGCCCTGGTGTCTTATTTTTGTGCAGAAAATCAACTTTTAGGAAAATCCCCGGAAATAATTGCAATGGGCCTATTTTTACAGAAGACCCACGGAGCCAGAAGATGTGACGGAGGGGGACCACGAGGCGTGATACGTCTCCGACGTATCGATAATTTCTTATGTTCCATGCTACATTATTGATGATATCTACATGTTTTATAGACATTATATGTCGTATTTACGCATTTTCCGGCACTAACCTATTAAAAAGATGCAGAAGAGCCAGTTGCTGTTTTCTGCTGTTTTTGGTTTCAGAAATCCTAGTAAGGAAATATTCTCGGAATTGGACGAAATCAACGCCCAGGGTCCTATTTTTTCACGAAGCTTCCAGAACACCGAAGGGGAAAGGAAGTGGGGCCACGAGGCGCCGCCACACTAGGGCGGCGCGGCCCAGCCCTTGGCCGTGCGGCCCTGGTGTGTGGGGCCCTCGTGTGGCCCCCCCGTTTCCCCTACTTAAAGCCTTCGTCGCGAAACCCCGGCGAGAGTCAAGATACGGAAAACCATCCAGAGACGCCGCCGCCGCGAATCCCATCTAGGGGGATTCAGGAGATCGCCTCGGCACCCTGCCGGAGATCATCTCCCGGAGGACTCTTCATCGCCATGATCCCCTCCGGAGTGATGAGTGAGTAGTTCACCCCTAGACTATGGGTCCATAGCAATAGCTAGATGGTCGTCTTCTCCTAATTGTGCTTCATTGTTGGATCTTGTGAGCTGCCTAACATGATCAAGATCATCTATCTGTAATACTATATGTTGTGTTTGTCGGGATCCGATGGATAGAGAATACTATGTTATGGTGATTATCAATCTATTACTTATGTGTTGTTTATGATCTTGCATGCTCTCCGTTATTAGTAGAGGCTCTGGCCAAGTTTTTGCTCTTAACTCCAAGAGGGAGTATTTATGCTCGATAGTGGGTTCGTGCCTCCATTGAATCTGGGACAGTGACAGAAAGTTCTAAGGTTGTGGATGTGCTGTTGCCACTAGGGATAAAACATTGATGCTATGTCTAAGGATGTAGTTGTTGATTACATTACGCACCATACTTAATGCAATTGTCTGTTGCTTGCAACTTAATACTGGAAGGGGTTCGGATGATAACCTGAAGGTGGACTTTTTAGGCATAGATGCATGCTGGATGGCGGTCTATGTACTTTGTCGTAATGCCCGATTAAATCTCACTATATTTATCATATCATGTATATGCATTGTTATGCCCTTTTCTATTTGTCAATTGCCCGACTGTAATTTGTTCACCCAACATGCTTTAATCTTATGGGAGAGACACCTCTAGTGAACTGTGGACCCCGGTCCTATTCTTTACATCGCATACAATCTACTGCAATTGTTCTTTACTGTTTTCTTCGCAAGCAATCATCTTCCACACAATACGGTTAATCCTTTGTTACAGTAAGCCGGTGAGATTGACAACCTCACTGTTTCCTTGGGGCAAAGTGTAAGGGTATATTGCCCCTATGTGTGGTTTTGGTAATTAATGACAACCCCTATGGACTAATGTTTTCATTGAGTTTATATGAAGGAATATTCCATAGGATCTACTTGCTCTCCATGTGTTGGATTCAAGTATGGATGCCATGAAGATAAAGATATACCTTGTGATTTGGCATCAAGATCATCGGTATGAAGATATATTTGTGATATGATCAAGAAGAAGAAATGAAGATGGAGTTCTTATGTGGAACTCAATATTAGCCATGCTCTATCTTATGTGAGTATGAGAAGATACAAAGAGTGAGTTGGGCAAGTTCAAGATGAGCATCTTGAGTGGATCACATGCTTGAAGCTTGCCGTCCATTTGGTGATAATGGACATGTGAAGATGTGCATCAATGGAGCTTTCCCATCATAGTGTATGGGGGAGCATTTGTGAGTATAGACGAAGCGACAATGATCAAGTGATGGGATGCGCAAGGCAAAGGTATGACCTTGATAGGTTTTCCTTTTACCGGTCTCATGGTGGTTGATGGGAGACCGGATTATAGGATAGATAGCCGCACTATTAAGAGGGGCTTTCGGTTGGGTAACTTGACCACATCGTCTTAGGGAGCTCAACCCTTTGCATACTTTGCATATCCTTATTGCTTCTTGGTGTTTCTCTGTGTGAGGTTCTTGAGCTTGTTGCTAGCTTTACAACAAGTCCAAGTTCATCGAAAACGGAATCCGCATGCATCTTCTATTGCGTTTTCGAGGTTGGGTGATTTTACCGATTATTCATGATATAAGGTTCTACCTTTTATATTCATGATAAAATCCCCTCCTATAGATTCTTGTGTTTTCACTTTCCATAGGATAGCATTTGTTGTTATCTTCCAAACAAAACTGGTTTCATTCGAATCGGGGTTCGGGAGCAAAAGTTATTAAAGAAAAGGGAAAAAGAGAAAAGGATAAAAAGAAAAGAAAAAAAAACAGAGGGGTGGCAGCCGGCCGGCCGCCCGGTCAACCGGGCCACGCGCCGGCCCACCCGGTCAAAACCGGCCTGGGAACCGGTGCCATCCGGGCTGCCTCCCGGGGCCTTTTGGCCCGCGTCCGGCGGCTGGCCCGGTCCCGGCCGGCCGCTGGCGCCCGCCGGTCGACCGGCCTCTGGCCGGGCGGGCCGTTCGCCTCAACGCCGCGCGCCTCGGGCGCCGCCGCCGCGGCCTGCCTGCTCCGCGCCGCCCGCGCTGCTGGGCCGCCCCCGCCGCTCGCCCACCGGCCGCTCGCCCCCGCGCGCCCCTTGCTCTATGCGTCGCACAGCGCGCGCTGCTGCCGCCCGGTTGCTGGGCCGGCTAGACCGGGCGGCCGACCGGGCTCCCCAGTGCCTGCTCCGGTCAACCGGCCTGGCAACCGGCTGGGGCACTTTTTCAGCCCGTTTTTTATGCGATTTGCACACAGTTTTTTCTCCAACGGTTATTTTTCTCCCTAGACTATAAATAGCCCTTCTTCCACCTTGAGCAGCTAGTTCTTCACTTCCTCTCACCTCCATTGTTGCTATTTGAAGAACTTGCTCTCCCCCTTGATTCCTCCAATCATTCTTGCTCATATTTGAGGATTTGAGAGAGGAGATCTAGATCTACACTTCCACCAAACCGTTTCTTCTCTAAGTGAGGGAATCTCTTGGGATCTAGATCTTGGAGTCTTTGGTTGACTTTCCCCCTTGTTCTTCCTCTCCAATCTCATCCTAGCATTCGTTGCTTTGGTGGGATTTGAGTGTGAAGGACTTGAACACCTCCGGTGTTCTTGCTTTGCATCATTGCATAGTGTTGAGCTCTCCACCACGATTTGTTCGAGTGAGAGACCGTGAGCTTGTTACTCTTGGAGGGTGACCTCCTAGTTGGCTTGGTGATTGGTGCTCCGGTGATCTCTTCAAGAAGATTGTGAAGAGGCCCGGGCTTCTCCTTCGTGGAGCTTGTGAAGTGGTTGTGGAGCTTGCCATCTCCGGAGCGGAGGAAAAGCTAACCATAAGGAAAGGGCCATTATCCTTCGTGGGTGTGGCTCGGAGAATAGGGTGAGCCTTCGTGGCGCGGGGAATCCTTCGTGGGACCTCCACTCCTCCAAACGTGACGTACCTTGTTGCAAAGCAAGGGAACACGGGAATACATCCTCGTCTCCGCGTGCCTCGGTTATTTCTATACCCGAGCTCTCTTTCCTTGTGATAGCCATCGTGCTTGAAGTATATATATATCTTGCTATCACTTGTGCTACATATATCTTGTGCCTATCTTGCTTAGCTCTAGTTGTTATTGTTATACCTAGTTGAGCTTAGCATATCTAGGGTTTGTGCTTGTAAACTAAACGATAGTTTAATTCCGCATTCTTACAAGACAAATCCGAAAGAGTTTGTAATTGCCTATTCACCCCCCCTCTAGGCGACATCTCGATCTTTCAATTGGTATCAGAGCAAGGTCTCTCCTTGTTTTAGGCTTCACCGCCTTGAGAGTAAAGATGTCGGCTAGTATAGTGCACAATGACACAATTGTCTTTAATGGCACAAATTATCTTTTATGGCGAAATTGCTTGCTTTGTAATCTTCGGACCTTGTGTCCACATATAGAGCAATTTCTAGATGTAGGTTTTTCTCCTCCGATGGATCCTCAAAATCTATCTTTAGAGGATGAGAAAAACTTACATCTTGAAGCTCAAGTATCTAATGAGCTTGTACTCTCTTTGAGACCAGATTTTCATAGGTTCTTGATATATATAAAGCGAAAATCGTCTCATGAGATGTGGATCAAGCTTAAGGAAATGTTTGGTGGATCCACTTCTCAATTGGTTGGTGGTGACTCCGAGGAGCTCTCTTCCCCTTCACATCATGAAGAGCTCCAAGTTGCTTCCACCTCCGGCCGTGATGAGTTCTCATCTTCTTCCACTTCACCAACGTGTAGCAAGACACGAGGTAATGATATGGTGAGTGGTGAGGAAAATTGCAATGTTGATATTGTGCTCAATAGTGATGATTCTTCATCTCTATCCCATTGTAATGCTTCCTCTTTGGACTTAAACACATCTAGCATTAAAAATAACCTACATGCTTGTGTTGATGGTCCTTGCATATCATGTGTAAATTGCTTACATAGATCTCATGATGATATGCTTACCTTGTCTTGTTCCCATAATCAAAATGCTTCTATTTCCTCTAGTTGGTTGTTGACTAACAATGTAGAGGAAACCGAACACTCTATGGATCAAGACACGACTTCAAATGAGGATTCAAGAATATCTTCATCTTCATCCTCCGGTATGCACATGTGCCTTATGGCAAATGGATCAAAGGTATCTCCTACTTTGACTCCTAACACTTCCTCTAATGATGAGAGTGATGATGATGATAATGATGAAGAATATAATATCTTGGTGCATAATATGGCAATGGTATATGCTTCTCTTCATGGTAATAAAGAAGCTCGTGCTAATCTCGAACACTCTATGGATACCTTGAGTAAATATAGGGAAACCATAGTGGAGTTGGAGTCCCATATTGAAAATGGGGAAAAGAGATTCACTCTCCTCAAGCATGAGCTAAAAGATGAGAAGCATACTAATTTTATGCTTACACAAAAAATTGAATCCTATATGCATGAAAATGAGAAAACTATTGTTGATGCTTGTGCTACTAACTCTACTTCTTGTGAAGCATCTACCTTAAAGGAGAATGTTGAGCTAAGGGCTCAACTTGAGTTGCTAACTAGCAATTGTAGGGAATTGGAAGAAAGCAATAAAACGCTCTCACACTCTCTTGAGGATCTTCTAACTTCCTACGATGAGCTAAAATTAGCTCATGAGGCTTGTATCACTAAGGTAACATCTTGTGAGCCTCATGTGGACATTAGCACAATCTCTACTACAAATGCTATATTGACATGTGCTAGTCCTAGTAGTCCATCTAGTCAAACTAGTGATACACCTTGTGTTGGATTACTTGCTTTGCCTTGTTGCTCTAACAATGAAACTTCTACTTCCTCTAGTACTTGTATTTCTACTAACCATGTAGAGGAAATAAAAGAGCTCGAGGCCCAAGTCCTTTCTTTAAAGAAAGACTTGGAAAAGCGTCATGAAGGGAAATCCGCACTTGACAAGATGTTGAGTGTGCAACAATCCCCCAATGACAAGAGTGGACTTGGATTCAATTCCAATAACAAGAACAAGTCCAAGAGCAAGAGCAACAAAAAGAAGGGCCAAGACAAAGTCAAGGATCCGGCCAAGTTGGTTTGCTTCAAGTGCAAGATTGAAGGGCATCATGTTAGATCATGCCCATTGAAGAAGAAGAAGCACTTGAGTGAGAAACAACAAGGGAAACGGCCACAAGGTCAAGGTCAAGCTCATGCTCGACCTCAAGTTGAAGATAGGCCACTTCCCAAGAAGAATCAAGATATTGTTCCCCAAGAGAAGAAATCAATAAAGAAGAGAAAGGGGAACACTTGCTACTTATGCCGTGTGAAGGGGCACTTTGCTTCTTCATGTTTAGGTAGTACCTTATCTAACCCTATAATTGTTGATGATGATTATTCTCTAGGGAAGGATAAGGATGGCAATGTGTTTGCCAAGTTTGTTGGAACTCAAAGTGGTCTCAAGAAAAGGACCATTTGGGTTGCCAAGCCTATTGTGACTAACCTCTTAGGACCCAACTTGGTTGGGGACCAACAAGCTCAAACGTGATCAATAGGTACATTTGGAGGTCATTGGAGACTTGGCTACTTCATGAAGAATTAAGGGATCTTCATATATTATATTATGACCAAGCCAAGTCGTATGGATTATCATCTATATCTTATATCCAATGTTCCTCCTTGCGGTAACTTATACTTCAACTCACCATATTTATTGTAAGTTACTTGCCCCTTTGCATGTTTGGTTTTGTACCAAATATTTGTGTGTATGTGTTGTGTCTTACTTACCTATCTTGTGTATTCAAGTATGTTTGGTTGACTCATCATATACTTGTGTATTGTTGGGAGCCTAATGCATCTTGATGATATCTTATTTGGCTCTCTTTGAGTGATTAATGGAACATCCCATTTTGGGGGAGTGATATGCATTGTGCATCTCTCTTTCTTTAAAATGTGTGTATGTGGGTACCACCACTTAGTATTGATATTGCAAGATTATCTAGTAACTATGTGGTGTGGCATACTCATGAGAAATTCAAATTCTAAATGTCCATTAATCATCTCTAGTTGAATTTTAGTTGCCTCTTATTTAGAAGAAATGTCTTATCACATTATGGGGGAGTAATATGTTTTGTACATATCACAAACCTAGAAAATGTGAACATATGAGGTTATGCCACTTAGAGTTGATGCTCTTAATTATCTTGTTCCTAGGTGGCATGTTTGCTCAAACAAGCTCCATTCCTAATAAAAATATTTTATTGGCTCATCTTATGGACTCTTGTTTGATTAAGAAATTCTTGGTACGGTTTTCCTCAAATACATATCTCTATATCTTATTTGGGACACCGTTTGCTTCAAGTTATTCTAATCATTGCCGTGCGTGATTGTTTGACTAATTGAAGCCATCAAGAATCTTCATTCGTGCATAGTGCTTAATTCTATATACTTATCCTATGCCTTTTATTGTGAAGTTGATCCTTACTATCATTTTAAATTCACCACCGGAAATTATTTCCAATATACTCATTGTCCTTGACAATTGATAACCTTGTATGTGGTTGAATTCATGGATCATCTTCACCTTGGATTGCTTCTTATTTACTTATCTTATTTCCAAGAAATCTTTGTTGCTCCCACGTGTCTTCTTTGTCCCTTTGAAAAATCTTTTGATAAATTCTCTTGATTCATATCAAGTGTTTGTTTTGGAAGACAAACCTTTTCCTTATGGTACATTGTGCCATTGTGAAAAGTGTATAGGGTTTGGTTTATTTTGTTTGAACCTTGCTCTTTTGGGGAGTTTGCTATCTCATTCTTTCTTACATGATTTATTTGCTTGAATGAGATAAATCCTTGAGCATGTTTGCTTTATTTCATCCTTTATGCTCAATGGTTTCTTCTTAGTTCATTTGTTGAACTTTGTTGAACAAATCTTTTGTGATTTGCGTCTTTGATATTATTTGGACAACAAATTTGTTTGGTCACACCTTTATGCCTTATTCAATTCATTTGGTGTTTTGTCCAAAGTATATCTTTCTTGGATCTTTAAAAGTCTTTGTGCGTGCCTATATGCAATTTATTTATATTTATAGCATGCTTTCTTTCTTCGATCCATTATATAGGGTATACTCCATCAAATCCTAAACGGCTAAGATGTGCATGAAATTCAAATTTCATCTATAAATATGCACATATTGAGATGGAGTGTATCCTATATATTGTGGTTAGTCTAACCATGTTGGACCCAATGAGTTTGGGGACGAAGATGTACTTGAATGATGTTTTAGGTACATTGGAGATGCAATGGAGGCTTGTCTCATCTATAAGGAAGGTGTTGTCACCATATGAGAATTGGAGTCAAGCTAGGATGATCGATGAACTCTTATCTACTACATCAAGCCATTGCCATCTCGGTAACAAGTATCTTATTCATGCATTCTCATATAGCATCCAACCTCTTGTAGGTTGTATCTTGGCATGAAATTATTTATTTCGAAAATATTGCGGTTCTTGAAAAACCCTTTTAAAATAAAACCTCTTATTGAACATTTGAGTAATTTGAGAAGATGCATATGATAGGTTATATATATATATATATCATATTTTATGATTCACCTATCACAAATATGCCCTCTAGCAATTTATTGCATATCAATTCCTCAAAGAGCTCTTGTGTGCAATATTGATGAATTTGTGAAATAAATCCGTATTTGAGATACTTGTTGCCTCTCTCAAAACATTCCAACTAGCTTTACTTCCCTTATTGTTAGTTGTGATGTTTTTGAGATTTTCTTGGTTGAAGCTCATTCATATACCGCGAGTGTGTAAATTGGAGCCATAGGCTATATATGCTTCTTAAGCAAACATCCTTTGGTATATCTTATGACTTCATCTTGGATATCTTGTCTTATCTATTTTGTTAACCTCTTATGTGTGCATGTCTCTTTATGGATCATTTGTCCACTTTAGAAACTTATATACATAAGAGCGTTAATCCATCACCTTGATATCTTTGTTCTTTGCCGACCATCTTTTATCCTTTTGTTTCTTAGTGGTGTTGGTAAAGGAGATTTATGAGTGCTTGGTTTATTTGTTTTCCTTCTTGCACTCATATCTCGTAATTGTTGGACTAAAGTTGTTCTTGATAAGCATATTCTCTTTATCTTAGTTGTGTTCTAAATGATATATAGGGAGTGAGGATTCCATGTTTGTGCATATTGTATTCAAATGCAAACATTATAAATTGTGCACGAACCTTGGGGAGCTTTATTTTTTTATTTTAGAGCACTATATCTCTCTTATCATGATATCTTTGTTTGTCCAATTGGATCTTTGATTGCTTGCTTTACTTGTTGAAGCTCACTTCACCATGTTATCTTTATGCAATCTTTGATCCTCAATATAGTTTGATTTCCTTCAAGTATTCATCATTGGATATGTGCACTTGATTCCACTCAAATTATGAGAAGTGCACACTTTGGGGAGGAACTCACATTATGTTGGCTTTCTAAATTTTTCACCCATTTTGACAATCGATGCCAATGGGGGAGAAGTTTAGAGGGTTTAAGGGATGGTTTTATACTTAAGTTTGGTTTGTGCTTAAGTGTTTTGCCTCTCATGCATTCCATATTTATATGTCTTGCATGGTTGTATATATATAGTGGAAATTGCCCCAAAGGTTAATCTTGACAATGTATGCAATGAATTCATGTTCATCACACGTGCATACATTGTGGGGGAGTTTGCTCTATATATATTGGTTCTACTCACATCCCTTGCATTAGTTGTAGTTGTGTGAGTAGAGTTGGTTTTGATATGGGATAGTAGCTTTGTGTTACTTGACCATATCAAATACAACCTCTTGTATACAACTTATTCTCGGATAAGTTGCGTACTTGTCTCTAATATTCATTATATAAACCCTCTTATTGTGGTTGTCATCAATTACCAAAATGGGGGAGATTGTAAGGGTATATTGCCCCTATGTGTGGTTTTGGTAATTAATGACAACCCCTATGGACTAATGTTTTCATTGAGTTTATATGAAGGAATATTCCATAGGATCTACTTGCTCTCCATGTGTTGGATTCAAGTATGGATGCCATGAAGATAAAGATATACCTTGTGATTTGGCATCAAGATCATCGGTATGAAGATATATTTGTGATATGATCAAGAAGAAGAAATGAAGAAGGAGTTCTTATGTGGAACTCAATATTAGCCATGCTCTATCTTATGTGAGTATGAGAAGATACAAAGAGTGAGTTGGGCAAGTTCAAGATGAGCATCTTGAGTGGATCACATGCTTGAAGCTTGCCGTCCATTTGGTGATAATGGACATGTGAAGATGTGCATCAATGGAGCTTTCCCATCATAGTGTATGGGGGAGCATTTATGAGTATAGACGAAGCGACAATGATCAAGTGATGGGATGCGCAAGGCAAAGGTATGACCTTGATAGGTTTTCCTTTTACCGGTCTCATGGTGGTTGATGGGAGACCGGATTATAGGATAGATAGCCGCACTATTAAGAGGGGCTTTCGGTTGGGTAACTTGACCACATCGTCTTAGGGAGCTCAACCCTTTGCATACTTTGCATATCCTTATTGCTTCTTGGTGTTTCTCTGTGTGAGGTTCTTGAGCTTGTTGCTAGCTTTACAACAAGCCCAAGTTCATCGAAAACGGAATCCGCATGCATCTTCTATTGCGTTTTCGAGGTTGGGTGATTTTACCGATTATTCATGATATAAGGTTCTACCTTTTATATTCATGATAAAATCCCCTCCTATAGATTCTTGTGTTTTCACTTTCCATAGGATAGCATTTGTTGTTATCTTCCAAACAAAACTGGTTTCATTCGAATCGGGGTTCGGGAGCAAAAGTTATTAAAGAAAAGGGAAAAAGAGAAAAGGATAAAAAGAAAAGAAAAAAACAGAGGGGTGGCAGCCGGCCGGCCGCCCGGTCAAGCGACCCACGCGGCCCCGGTCAAACCGGCCTGGGAACCGGTGCCATCCGGGCTGCCTCCCGGGGCCTTTTGGCCCGCGTCCGGCGGCTGGCCCGGTCACTGACCGGCCCGCTCGGCGCCCCGCCCGGTCGACCGGCCTCCTGGCCGGGCCGGGCTGTTCCGCCTCAACGCCGCGCGCCTCTGGGCCGCCGGCTCCGCGCCGCCCGCCTGCTGGGCCGCCTTCCCGCCGCCGCCCACGCGGCCGCTCGCCCCTGCGCGCCCCCGCCTTATTCGCCGCCCAGCGCGCACGCCCCGCCCGGCTGCTGGGCCGGTCGGACCGGGCAGGCCACCGGCCTCCCCAGCCCAGGCTCCGGTCAACCGGCCTGGCAACCGGCTGGGCACTTTTTCAGCCCGTTTTTTATGCGATTTGCACACAGTTTTTTCTCCAACGGTTATTTTTCTCCCTAGACTATAAATAGCCCTTCTTCCACCTTGAGCAGTTAGTTCTTCACTTCCTCTCACCTCCATTGTTGCTATTTGAAGAACTTGCTCTCCCCCTTGATTCCTCCAATCATTCTTGCTCATATTTGAGGATTTGAGAGAGGAGATCTAGATCTACACTTCCACCAAACCGTTTCTTCTCTAAGTGAGGGAATCTCTTGGGATCTAGATCTTGGAGTCTTTGGTTGACTTTCCCCCTTGTTCTTCCTCTCCAATCTCATCCTAGCATTCGTTGCTTTGGTGGGATTTGAGTGTGAAGGACTTGAACACCTCCGGTGTTCTTGCTTTGCATCATTGCATAGTGTTGAGCTCTCCACCACGATTTGTTCGAGTGAGAGACCGTGAGCTTGTTACTCTTGGAGGGTGACCTCCTAGTTGGCTTGGTGATTGGTGCTCCGGTGATCTCTTCAAGAAGATTGTGAAGAGGCCCGGGCTTCTCCTTCGTGGAGCTTGTGAAGTGGTTGTGGAGCTTGCCATCTCCGGAGCGGAGGAAAAGCTAACCATAAGGAAAGGGCCATTATCCTTCGTGGGTGTGGCTCGGAGAATAGGGTGAGCCTTCGTGGCGCGGGGAATCCTTCGTGGGACCTCCACTCCTCCAAACGTGACGTACCTTGTTGCAAAGCAAGGGAACACGGGAATACATCCTCGTCTCCGCGTGCCTCGGTTATTTCTATACCCGAGCTCTCTTTCCTTGTGATAGCCATCGTGCTTGAAGTATATATATATCTTGCTATCACTTGTGCTACATATATCTTGTGCCTATCTTGCTTAGCTCTAGTTGTTATTGTTATACCTAGTTGAGCTTAGCATATCTAGGGTTTGTGCTTGTAAACTAAACGATAGTTTAATTCCGCATTCTTACAAGACAAATCCGAAAGAGTTTGTAATTGCCTATTCACCCCCCCTCTAGGCGACATCTCGATCTTTCACAAAGTACTTTGGTTGTGTTGTGCAGGTTCCACGTTGGCGCCGGAATCCCTGGTGTTGCGCCGCATCACATTTCGCCACCATCAACCTTCAACGTGCTTCTTGGCTCCTCCTGGTTCGATAAACCTTGGTTTCTTTCTGAGGAAAACTTGCTGCTGTGCGCATCATACCTTCCTCTTGGGGTTCCCAACGAACGTGTGAGTTACACGCCATCAAGCTCTTTTTCTGGCGCCGTTGCCGGGGAGATCAAGACACGCTGCAAGGGGAGTCTCCACTTCCCAATCTCTTTACTTTGTTTTTGTCTTGCTTTATTTTATTTACTAAT
This sequence comes from Lolium multiflorum, assembly GCA_030979885.1. Classification (NCBI taxonomy): domain Eukaryota; kingdom Viridiplantae; phylum Streptophyta; class Magnoliopsida; order Poales; family Poaceae; genus Lolium; species Lolium multiflorum. Next base: position 128,990,820 of record CM061749.1, read on the forward strand.
TTGTTTGCTCTACCTAAACAAAACACAAAAAAATTAGTTGCTAGTTTTACTTTATTTACTGTCTTGCTCTCTATATCAAAAACACACAAAAAATTAGTTACTTGCATTTACTTTATCTAGTTTGCTTTATTTACCGTTGTTAAAATGAATACCCCTGAAAATACTAAGTTGTGTGACTTCACAAACACAAATAATAATGATTTCCTATGCACACCTATTGCTCCACCTGCTACTACAGCAGAATTCTTTGAAATTAAACCTGCTTTACTGAACCTTGTTATGAGAGATCAATTTTCTGGTGTTAGTTCTGATGATGCTGCTGCCCATCTTAATAATTTTGTTGAACTTTGTGAAATGCAAAAATATAAGGATGTAGATGGTGATATTATTAAATTGAAATTGTTTCCTTTCTCATTAAGAGGAAGAGCTAAAGATTGGTTGCTATCTTTGCCTAAGAATAGTATTGATTCATGGACTAAATGTAAGGATGCTTTTATTGGTAGATATTATCCTCCTGCTAAAATTATATCTTTGAGAAGTAGCATAATGAATTTTAAGCAATTAGATACTGAACATGTTGCTCAAGCATGGGAGAGAATGAAAACTTTGGTAAAGAATTGCCCAACCCATGGACTGACTACTTGGATGATCATCCAAACCTTCTATGCAGGACTAAATTTTTCTTCGCGGAATTTATTGGATTCAGCTGCTGGAGGTACCTTTATGTCCATCACTTTGGGGGCGGCTACAAAGCTTCTTGATGATATGATGATAAATTACTCTGAATGGCACACGGAAAGAGCTCCACAAGGTAAGAAGGTAAATTCTGTTGAAGAAACCTCTTCCTTGAGTGATAAGATTGATGTGATTATGTCTATGCTTGTGAATGGTAGATCTAATGTAGATCCAAATAATGTTCCTTTAGCTTCATTGGTTGCTCAAGAAGAAAATGTTGATGTGAATTTCATTAAAAATAATAATTTCAACAACAATGCTTATAGGAACAATTCTGGTAATAACTATAGGCCATATCCTTCTGCTAATGGTAATGGTTATGGTAATTCTTATGGGAATTCTTACAATAATAATAGGAGTGTACCCCTGGTCTTGAAGCCATGCTTAAAGAATTTATTAGTACACAAACTGCTTTTAACAAATCTGTTGAGGAAAAGCTTGATAAAATTGATATTATTGCTTCTAGAGTTGATAGACTTGCCTCTGATGTTGATCTATTAAAATTGAAAGTTATGCCTAATGAGGATATTGATAATAAGATTACTACTACAGCAAATTCCATCCAAGTTAGAATTAATGAGAATATAAGATTAATGGCTGAATTGCGTGCTAGGTGGGATAGAGAAGAAAATGAAAAACTAGCTAAAGAGAATAATGTAGCTAAAGTTTGGACTATTACCACCATTAGTAATGATAATGATTCACATGTTGCTGCACCTCCTACTATCAATGGTAAAATAATTGGTGTTGGCAATTTTTCTACTCCTAGTGCAAAGCGTACAAAACTGCCTGAAATTGCTAAAACTGCTGAAACTGCTTGTGATAAAACTGCTGAAATTTTTTCCAACCTTGGGGACAATGATCCCATTGCTGTAGCTCATAATGATTTAGATTTTGATGATTGCCACATCTCTGAAGTTATAAAGTTCTTACAAAAACTTTCTAAAAGTCCTAATGCTAGTGCTATAAATTTGGCCTTTACAAAACATATTACAAATGCTCTCATAAAAGCTAGAGAAGAGAAACTAAAACTTGAAACTTCTATTCCTAGAAAGTTAGAAGATGGTTGGGAGCCCATCATTAAAATGAAATTCAATGACTTTGAATGTAATGCTTTATGTGATCTTGGTGCAAGTATTTCTGTTATGCCTAAAAAGATTTATGATATGCTTGACTTGCCACCATTGAAGAATTGTTATTTGGATTTTAATCTTGCCGATAATGTTAAAAAAAACCTTTAGGGAGGATTGATAATGTGCGCATTACGGTTAACAATAACCTTGTCCCCGTTGATTTTGTTGTCTTGGATATCGAATGCAATGCATCTTGTCCTATTGTGTTGGGAAGACCTTTTCTTCGAACCGTTGGTGCTGTTATTGATATGAGGGAAGGTAATATTAAATATCAATTTCCTCTCAAGAAAGGTATGGAACACTTCCCTAGAAAGAGAATGAAGTTGCCTTTTGATTCTATTATTAGAACAAGTTATGATGTTGATGCTTCTACTCTTGATGTTACTTGATTTGCACTTTCTGCGCCTAGCTGAAAGGCGTTAAAGAAAAGCGCTTATGGGAGACAACCCATGTTTTTACTACAGCAATCTTTGTTTTATATTTGAGTCTTGGAAGTTGTTTACTACTGTAGCAACCTCTCCTTATCATGTTTTTGTGCCAAGTAAAGTTTCTATGTTAAAGTTGATGTTATATTTGGGATCGCTGCGCAGAAACAGCATTGCTGTCTGTCACGAATTCTGGCATAAGTCTCTGTAAAAAATTCTAAAAAATCTGCAAAATTACGAGCTTGATCCTCAGATATGTACGCAACTTTCATTAGTTTTGAGTTTTTCCATTTGAGCAAGTCTAGTGCCCCTTTCAGGTTCGTCTTTACGGACTGTTCTGTTTTTGACAGATTCTGCCTTTTATTTCGCATTGCCGTATTTGCTATGTTGGATGAATTCCTTTGATCCATTAATGTCCAGTAGCTTTGTGCAATGTCCAGAAGTGTTAAGAATGATTGTGTCACCTCTGAATATGTGAATTTTAATTGTGCACTAACCCTCTAATGAGTTTGCTTGAAGTTTGGTGTGAAGGAAGTTTTCAAGGGTCAAGAGAGGAGTATGATATACTACGATCAAGAGGAGTGAAAGCTCTAAGCTTGGGGATGCCCCGTGGTTCATCCCTGCATATTTTAAGAAGACTCAAGCGTCTAAGCTTGGGGATGCCCAAGGCATCCCCTTCTTCATCGACAACATCATCAGGTTCCTCCCCTGAAACTATATTTTTATTCAGTCACATCTTATGTTCTTTACTTGGAGCGTCGGTTTGTTTTGTTTTTGTTTTTGTTTGAATAAAATGGATCCTAACATTACCTTTTGGGAGAGAGACACGCTCCGCTGTTGCATATGGACAAATATGTCCTTAGGCTTTACTCATAATGTTCAAGGCGAAGGTTGAAACTTCTTCGTTAAATTGTTATATGGTTGGAATTGGGAAACGCCACATGTAGTAATTCTAAAATGTCTTGGATAATGTGATACTTTGCAATTGTTGTGCTCTTGTTTAAGCTCTTGCATCATATACTTTGCACCCATTAATGAAGAAATACATAGAGCTTGCTAAAATTGGGTTTGCATATTCGGTCTCTCTAAGGTCTAGATAATTTCTAGTATTGAGTTTTGAACAACAAGGAAGACGGTGTAGAGTCTTATAATGTTTACAATATGTCTTTTATGTGAGTTTTGCTGCACCGGTTCATCCTTGAGTTTGCTTCAAATAACCTTGCTAGCCTAAACCTTGTATCGAGAGGGAATACTTCTCATGCATCCAAATCCTTGAGCCAACCACTATGCCATTTGTGTCCACCATGCCTACCTACTACATGGTATTTCTCCGCCATTCCAAAGTAAATTGCTTGAGTGCTACCTTTAAATTCCATTATTCGCCTTTGCAATATATAGCTCATGGGACAAAATAGCCTTAAAAACTATCGTAGTATTGAATATGTACTTATGCACTTTATCTCTTATTAAGTTGCTTGTTGTGCGATAACCAAGCTTCTGGGGACGCCATCAACTACTCTTTGTTGAATATCATGTGAGTTGCTATGCATGTCCGTCTTGTCTGAAGTAAGAGAGATCTACCACCTTAATGGTTGGAGCATGCATATTGTTAGAGAAGAACATTTGGCCGCTAACTAAAGCCATGAATCATGGTGGAAGTTTCAGTTTTGGACATATATCCTCAATCTCATATGAGAATAATAATTGTTGCCACATGCTTATGCATTAAAGAGGAGTCCATTATCTGTTGTCCATGTTGTCCCGGTATGGATGTCTAAGTTGAGAATAAGCAAAAGCGAGAAATCCAAAATGCGAGCTTCCTCCTTAGACCTTTGTACAGGCGGCATGGAGGTACCCCTTTGTGACACTTGGTTGAAACATGTGTATTGCGATGATCCGGTAGTCCAAGCTACTTAGGACAAGATGCGGGCACTATTAGTATACTATGCATGAGGCTTGCAACTTGTAAGATATAATTTACATAACTCATATGCTTTATTACTACCGTTGACAAAATTGTTTCATGTTTTCAAAATAAAAGCTCTAGCACAAATACAACAATCGATGCTTTCCTATTTGAAGGACCTTTCTTTTACTTTTATTGTTGAGTCAGTTTACCTATCTCTCTCCACCTTAAGAAGCAAACACTTGTGTGAACTGTGCATTTATTCCTACATACTTGCATATTGCACTTGTTATATTACTCTATGTTGACAATATCCATGAGATATACATGTTATAAGTTGAAAGCAACCGCTGAAACTTAATCTTCCTTTGTGTTGCTTCAATACCTTTACTTTGATTTATTGCTTTATGAGTTAACTCTTATGCAAGACTTATTGATGCTTGTCTTGAAGTACTATTCATGAAAAGTCTTTGCTTTATGATTCATTTGTTTACTCATGTCATTACCATTGTTTTGATCGCTGCATTCATTACATATGTTTACAATAGTATGATCAAGATTATGATGGCATGTCACTCCAGAAATTATCCTTGTTATCGTTTGCCTGCTCGGGACGAGCAGAACTGGGGATGCTGATACGTCTCCGACGTATCGATAATTTCTTATGTTCCATGCTACATTATTGATGATATCTACATGTTTTATACACATTATATGTCGTATTTACGCATTTTCCGGCACTAACCTATTAACAAGATGCCGAAGAGCCAGTTGCTGTTTTCTGCTGTTTTTGGTTTCAGAAATCCTAGTAAGGAAATATTCTCGGAATTGGACAAAATCAACGCTCAGGGTCCTATTTTTGCATGAAGCTTCCAGAAGACCGAAGGGGAAAGGAAGTGGGGCCACGAGGCGCTGCCACACTAGGGCGGCGCAGCCCAGCCCTTGGCCGCGCGGCCCTGGTGTGTGGGGCCCTCGTGTGGCCCCCGCGTTGCCCCTACTTAAAGCCTTCGTCGTGAAACCCCCAGTACCGAGAGCCACGATACGGAAAACCTTCCAGAGACGCCGCCGCCGAATCCCATCTCGGGGATTCAGGAGATCGCCTCCGGCACCCTGCCGGAGAGGGGAATCATCTCCGGAGGACTCTTCATCGCCATGATCGCCTCCGGAGTGATGAGTGAGTAGTTCACCCCTGGACTATGGGTCCATAGCAGTAGCTAGATGGTCGTCTTCTCCTAATTGTGCTTCATTGTTGGATCTTGTGAGCTGCCTAACATGATCAAGATCATCTATCGTAATACTATATGTTGTGTTTGTCGGGATCCGATGGATAGAGAATACTATGTTATGGTGATTATCAATCTATTACTTATGTGTTTTTTATGATCTTGCATGCTCTCCGTTATTAGTAGAGGCTCTGGCCAAGTTTTTGCTCTTAACTCCAAGAGGGAGTATTTATGCTCGATAGTGGGTTCATGCCTCCATTGATACCTGGGACAGTGACATAAAGTTCTAAGGTTGTGGATGTGCTGTTGCCACTAGGGATAAAACATTGATGCTATGTCTAAGGATGTAGTTGTTGATTACATTACGCACCATACTTAATGCAATTGTCTGTTGCTTGCAACTTAATACTGGAAGGGGTTCGGATGATAACCTGAAGGTGGACTTTTTAGGCATAGATGCATGCTGGATGGCGGTCTATGTGCTTTGTCGTAATGCCCTGATTAAATCTCACTATATTTATCATATCATGTATATGCATTGTTATGCTCTTTTCTATTTGTCAATTGCCCGACTGTAATTTGTTCACCCAACATGCTTTAATCTTATGGGAGAGACACCTCTAGTGAACTGTGGACCCCGGTCCTATTCTTTACATCGCATACAATCTACTGCAATTGTTCTTTACTCTTTTCTTCGCAAGCAATCATCTTCCACACAATACGGTTAATCCTTTGTTACAGCAAGCCGGTGAGATTGACAACCTCATTGTTTCGTTGGGGCAAAGTACTTTGGTTGTGTTGTGCAGGTTCCACGTTGGCGCCGGAATCCCTGGTGTTGCGCCGCATCACATTTCGCCACCATCAACCTTCAACGTGCTTCTTGGCTCCTCCTGGTTCGATAAACCTTGGTTTCTTTCTGAGGGAAAACTTGCTGCTGTGCGCTTCATACCTTCCTCTTGGGGTTCCCAACGAACGTGTGAGTTACACGCCATCAAGGCGCGCACACCACGTGGTGGCTCGGTGGGCCCATGGCTGCGCCGCCACATGGTGACGCCGGCTCGGCCAGCCCCCGACGCTCCTCTCTGGACTACTTAAAGCCCTTAACCTAAAAACGCATGGGGCGTCAACCAATTTTCCATAAGACATCCAGAACTCCGCCGCCATCTAAAACCCAATCTCGGGATTAGAAACTCCGTTCTGGCACCCTGCCAGGACGAGGAATTGGAGGAGATCATCGCCATCATCGCCACCGACGCCTCTCCATCGACCATCCATGTTTCCCCCATCCATGTGTGAGTAAATCCCCGCTGTAGGCTGAAGGGGATGGTAGGGATTGGATGCGATTGTTCATGTAATAGCCATAAGATTGTTAGGGCATGGTGCCTAGTATCCGTTGTTGGTATTTTTATGATATTGTTGCAACTTGTTATGATTAATGTTTGTCACTTAGGGCCCGAGTGCCATGATTTCAGATCTGAACATGTTATTGATTCATGATGATATTCATTGTTTTATGATCTTATCTGGTTGTATACACATATTGCTGTCCGGAACCCGAGGCCCCAAAGTGACAGAAATTGGGACAAGGGGGAAGGCTGTGATATGAGGATCACATGTGTTCACGGAGTGTTAATGCTTTGCTCCGGTACTCTATTAAAAGGAGTACCTTAATTACCAGTAGTTTCCCTAGAGGCCCGGCTGCCACCGGCTGGTAGGACAAAAGATGTTGTGCAAGTTTCTCATTGCGAGCACGTACGACTATATACGAACACATGCCTATGGTTATTTAGTACTTGGATACTGTTTTATTATTATCTGCAAATGCCTAGTCTTGATTATTACATGAGTTATCTTATCCATGCAGCGCTCGTTCATCCATTCCTATGCCTACAGTATTTTAATCCTGTTGTTTACTATAATCACCACTGCTGTCTTTATTACACTGCTGCTTATATTTCACTACTGCTACTGCTATGAAACTGTTGCTACTGATAAACTATTGCGAGCAAGTCTGTTTCCAGGTGCAGCTGAATTTACAACTCCGATGTTAAGGCTTACAAATATTCTTTTGCTCCCCTTGTGTCGAATCAATAAATTGGGTTTTACTTCCCTCGAAGACTGTTGCGATCCCCTATACTTGTGGGTCATCAACACTATTTTCTAGCGCCGTTGACAGGGAGCATAGCTTTATTTGCTAGTTCACCTGAATTGATATTGTTCGCTGCAAATCCTCCATCCTGGGTAAACCTTGCGATGCTAAAGTCGCCATATTACCATCAGTTACAAGAAAAGGTACAACTCTAAATACCTCTGCTGCTCTTGATTTACCATCTGTGATAAGCCAACTTGTTTCACCACCACAAGCTTCACGTGTTGGTACTTCTGCTGAATCTGAAAATTCCTCTTATAATTTTGATGATGCTTCTACTGTGCTTGATGATAATGGTTCATTAGGTCCTTTTCTAGATGCTACAATTGCTAGGTCTAGACAAATTGAAAATACTGAAATTCCTAATGAAAATACTGTTACACCTGTTAATTCACCTGAGTCTGAACACTCTAGTGATGATCCTGATGAAGATTATGTGGAACTTGATGATGATTTTATTGATAAATGTAATGCTACTACTGGTGCAAGTAACATTAAAAAGCTTCTTGCACAACATGCTGTTAGATATAAACTGTCTCCTGGTCCTAAATTTGCCACATCTCCTATAAACATTAAGGATAAGGATTATGATTTTTCTCTTGATTTATCTCATATATCTATTGTTGAGAAAACACCTTTTTGTGGTACTGAAAAAGAAAGTGCTGTAGAGCACATGAATGAGTTTTCTACTTTGAGTAGCTTGTTTTCTGATGATATCAAGAAGCGTACTTATTTTGTTGCTAAAAATTTTCCTTTCTCATTAAAGGATGATGCTAAAACTTGGTAGAATAGTTTGCCTCCTGATTCTATTGATACTCCAAGTTGTTTGCTTGATGCTTTCTTTCGAAAATATTTTCCTGCTAGTGCTAAGCATATTGCTTTGCAGAAAATTTATAGTTTTGACCAGGAAGATGGAGAGAAATTGCTCGAAGCTTGGGCAAGGTTTTGCTCTCTTCTTAGAGCTCGGCCTGGACATGATTTGGAAAAGCATGACTTACTTGATATATTTTATAGTGGACTAACCATTGAGTCTAGGGCATACCTGGATAGTTGTGCTAGTTGTGTTTTCAGGAAAAGAACTCCAGACGAAGCTGAAGAATTAATGGCTATAATAAGCCAAAATCATGATGATTGGACTACACATGAACCAACCCCAACACCAATATTGAAGAAGAGGAGTATGATTGAATTAAATGATGAAGATATGAGGGAAGCCAAGAAATCTCTTAAAGAGAAAGGTATTAAATCTGAAGATGTGAAGAATTTACCTCCCATAGAAGATTTATGTAAGACTAGTTGAATGCCCGTGCTTCGCCACGGCTCCTTGCCATATATTTGATGATGTCTATGTTATACGGGTGAACATATAATGCATGTAAATATTGCAAGTATATAGGAAAAAATAACCGCATGTAGTATTTAACACACTTATTATAGAATAAAAACTTGGAACATATATAGGATAAAAACTCAAATATAATACTTCCTCCATCCATAGATGTTGTCTTAATATACAGATAAGGAAAAAAATCAATTCTTTCCACAACTTTCGGTCGTAAGTTTGTATGATTAAAAAGGAAATGTACATGTCATAATAAAATGAAGAGATAAATATTTATAACCTTAAAGTAATAAGGGTAATTAAAATTAGTCCATGGTCTGGCCATTCCCATTCCTTACATATTCGTATATAAGTCAAATCTAAGCCTTGTGTGCCCTTGTTTTCATATATGTTCTGATATCTAACGGAAAACATGCAAGAATATGAAGCGGACAAATGGAGCTTTTTTCTGAGAGTGCGCAAATAGCGCACCAAATTATTAAGGAAAAAGAAGCAATTTACAAGATGCTTGACATAGTTGCGAACAAACTGTCACATTTACACCATACACACACCGTAACACCTAAGCCTAATCTCATGGGATTGCTTGTCTCCCTCCGGTAGCTGCAAGTTTCCATAGGCTCAGCTCATCCATGATGCAATTAATTAACTCCCTAGCATCACATTGCCTTTTTTTAGGGACATATTGCCTTCTTATGTTTCCTAATACATGGGTGTTGCCTTGTTTCCAAATTGACCAAAACTAATCACCAAAGTGTAAACCCCCCTCTCCTCTTGGTATCCTCCACATTGATCCTTGTCAGCCGATGAAATCTCCACAAGGAAACCTTATCTCTAGCTGTTGAACAAGACTTTCCTAGCGTATACACCATGAAGTAGATATGTCTGTGCTATTTTTATGGTGTAGACAAGAGGATCTGATTGTGTGCAATGAGGTTCCTTTTAGTTCTATTTGTGTTGTTCCAGTCTGTTCTTTTAGTTTATTGGGATACATCTAATGTAGACAAGCCTAACAATTGCAAATCTACAAAGACCCAATCAGCAGAATGCTACAAACAAATTAATGTTTTCTATTAGAGGTGATGTGAGAACAGCGCGGGGAAGACAATCACTAACAACTCTGGAAGCAACCACCCTTCTAGTGAGAAGAAGGTCGATTACCTTGGCCAATACAAATTTGTGTAATAGCTACTGTGTATATGATTTCTTAAAATTTGCCAGGAAAAAACCATGAGTAGTTTGGGTAACAGGATTGGATCCTGAGTTAAGTCTTATGTTACGGATGGTGCAATAATTTAGGAAAAAACCATAAGTAGTTTAGGAAAAAAAAACAAAGTTCAGCATAGTCTGGTTACTGACCCAGCCTCGCAGATGCCAGCTCCCAAAGTTAGCACTATGCACCGCTAAAGTGTGGGCACCTGAATTACAAACCCAACAGAAAAGAAGCAAAAAAGAACATTAAAATCCACAGACCTGAAATTTGATGTCTGTGAACAGAGAGTGCTGAGTGACTTGCTGCGGGTTTCCTACACCAGCAGCTATAGCTTATCCATGTTCGTCCGTTATGACAATCCCCACCCAACAACATCAGTATTCTTCTGAAAGGCACCATCTGTGTTGATCTTTCGGATTCTAGAAGGAGGTCAGGACTATTTCTTTCCCAATCTTGAGTTTTCTAGCTGCTTTATTCCATTTAAAGCATTTATGACATGATAATCAGTAGAGAAGCAAATTCCATCAAAAGGTTTGAGCGCAAAACACATCGAAACCGCAGCTGATATTCTTCTGATTCACCATGTCCTTGGATGTTGCATGGAGCAATAGTTCAATAAATAATTATGACAGAGCAGATTTCAAGCCACAATGGTGTATTCTGCATGAAGATATTGATTATTTTAGAGAAGTTTGTGATTAACTTTTCTCCAAGTGCAAGATTTGACACATATCAACTTTCGAAACTTCTATGAAATATTTTGCATGGTTACTATCAGGATCTACAGATAGTTTTGAATATAAATGTATTTTACTTCCATGATGAAACACTTACCCGCCAGATTTCAATGTCAATATCACAGTCCCTCATTTCCGGTCTCTGTTTAAGCAAAGTGTACTTGTTAATAAAACACATCCTCAAGAGTCAAGACCTCAACCATGTTGAGTATAGTGCAACTTGATTCATGCACATGCGCTAACTCATCAAATGGCCTGGTTTTTCATTGTCTCAAAGCAATCAGTCAGTGTTAGTAATCTCAAGAAAAGTGTGGATAATAAATGTCATAAAAAGACCTGAAAAATTGCTCCCTAGTTAAATACTCCAGAAACTCCACATGCGGCACAGTAGCAGCCACAAAATATGACACATTTGCATCACTAAAATTGCAGCTTGTAAACATTATGGTAGCATGTCTTTGGCCATATGTATGACCTGGGTACAAGCAAAGAGTACTTATGCCTCGCTTTCACAAAAAGAGACCTCGTTTGTTCTGCTTATAAGCACTCCCTGAAATCTGCAGTTAACTGAAACATACAAAGGCTTATTTATAAAGGGTGGCCATCACTTAAAAACTAATTCCAAATAAAGGCCTCGTCAATAATCAGACTATTATGGGAAAATAGCGCCGAAGTAATGCCTGGAGTGTCACCATTAATGCGACTACGACAGCGTCGAACTCCCGATTATTTCCAACACTGTCAGATAAGTAACTGCAGATCAACACGTAAAAATGTTTAGGGATTCTGCAACCAAACGAACATTTCCTAGTAGTGGCACAAAGGTAGTAGACAGTTGTGTCAAAGATAAGTTTGAGCCTCTGCAGAACAAATATAACCGATAGAAGAAAAAATAAGTATGGTATCAACAATTCCTAGCTCTGTTACCTGTGCACTTCCAGTATTTTGGTTGTGCCCGGCCAAGCCTGACGCTGATGTGATGACAGAGGCGACAGCCACCCTTTCATTGTTCGATGATGGAGGCGATGTCCACGGTAGTGAAGAAGTACTTCCCGTCCTAGCCAGGGGTGCCAGCGCTAAAGGGGAAGATAGGAAGGTCAATCTCGTACAACATCTGGCTGTGGGACACCGGCGGGCATGGGAGCTGCGGCCGTATCCGATCGGCAAACACAGAAACATAGAATGAACTTGAACTCCAACACCTCTTTGTGCGCCCATCACGATTCGTGGTGTAACCACGGACAGCTCAGCTGTGACGGCGCACAGCCGGGACACCAATACATCTCCTAGACCAGTCAGGCAGGGTCAAAGCTTCCGCGTCATGGCCATTGTGCGCCCCAGCAGCACCTGTGGGAAGGAGAAGAAGGCCCTGAAGGACCGCTTGATGATGTTGTCGCCCGTTGACCTAGACCCCGCGGCCGTCGATCTGGCCCCAAAGCAGGGCAGCAACGCGGGCGAGCCTGAGGGAAGCCACCACGCCGTCTCCGGCCGTGCTGCCGCCGGCATCAAGGGTGTCGCCACGGGAAAGAAACCGGAGGAGCTTCACACGCAATGATCTGCGGCTAAGTGGTGCGTTCCCGAGGAGAGCGGGAGGCGGCATGTCTTTAGCGGCCGGGAAGAGGGCCTGGGGTTTGGAAGGGGATGGCGATAGGGCACCTAAGATTGGATCGGTACGGTGTAGTGTGGGAAGGAAAAGAAAGGCCTGCATGTCGACGCACGGCGGACGAAGGAGGAGACGGGAAACGGAAAACGAAAGCAAGAATTTTTAGGGCGGTGGCATTTTCTAGGTAAATTGCGTGAAGTGTGACAACAAGGGAAGGTGTGTGGCATCAAAGGAAGAGTTGGAAGCCAGGAAGGTGTGACATTGCATGTTTCACTTTAATAGTAATAAGGGAGGTGGCATTTTCTAGGTAAATTGTGTGAACTGTGCAGTTTTAGACTGATACTCTAAACTAAGAATATGAGAGAAAATCATGAATATGCTCGTTTTGCACATGGTTCTGCCTTCTTTGGCAGGCATAATACAAATCGATATATTGTGACAGTAAGAGATACTTTACCAAAATTTCATACACTCCCTCCATCCCGCAAAAGATGTCACACCTTTATCTAAATTCGGATGTATCTAGACAAATCTGAAACATCTTTTTGTGAGACAGAGGGAGTACTATGTCACATGTGTGATTTGCCTGGTAGTCAGGATGTTTACCTCCAAGTAACTTCATATTTTTCTCAATTGCAGTTTTCTCATGTATAGTTCACACACTGCAAGGGAATCAGTTCATGGGTACATCATTTTCCCTTTCTCTATTTTCCATAGGAACTTCATGAAAGAACCATCTCTACATGTTCATATACAGCTTTGTTGAACGTGTGACTATTATCAAAACATTGGAAGTGCTTTAACAAATTCAAGGATATGGGGCACCTCAACAAATTAAAATGCCTACTGGCTATCTAGGGCCTTTTTCTTGACTGCGGAAACTTGATATAAGAAATATTGATTGACATCCACCCCGAATAAGAAAAGATCAAAAGATATATACCTGGCTAAGCTCATTATCTAGCGCCGTTGATAATCTGACGGGTCTGTCACGCCTCTGAAGATATGCTGTAGTAATGATTCTGAACATATGCAAAATGTTTGCTTATTTGTATATGAGAATACAAAATGTAAAATGGTATAGTTCGACAGAAATTAGACAAGTCAGCAACCAACTATTATGAAGTCGAATCATGCACAATCTAAAACCAGAACTATCTATTTTGCAGTAATTCTGAATTTAATGTTAAGAAGAGACCAAAGTTCAACCAGATCATTCCATCAACACAAAATATAACCTGGAAGTTAACCTTCTTTTAACTCAAATAAATCCCGGAACAAGCAGCGAGTGTATAATTCAGTGGACCACGAGAGTTTACCACAATTAATGAGCGGCCATGTGAGGCGATGCAGGGTACATATTTTCATATGGGGAGGAAACAAGGTGTTGTTTATATGATGTTACAAAAATATATTTAGTCATTTGGATCAGGGATCACCTACCTGAGTCAAAGAACGTAAAGTGTTTTAGGGTTTTCGTGGGGCAATGCCTCTCCACGTATCTCTTTATATAGATCAGCTGTGTACATACAACGTACAATAATACATGACAGGTATAATACATCTAGACCTACTTTAACATCCCCCCTCAATCTGAACTTTTACTCTGTACAAGATTCAGATTGGTACTAAATCGGTCTAGCATCTGTCGAGTAGCTGGTTTAGTGAACACATCAGCTAGCTGATCACTGGAAGAGATAAACCTGACCTGAAGAGCTCCAGACGCCACGCGCTCACGCACAAAATGGAAATCGATCTCAATGTGCTTGGTTCTTGCATGAAAAACTGGATTAGCGGTCAGGTAAGTCGCCCCTAAATTATCACACCACAATATGGGGATGCGCTGCCGAGATACTCCCAACTCCTTGAGAAGAGACTCTATCCAAATAGCTTCAGCAGCGCCATTTGCCAATGCTTTGTACTCTGCCTCAGTACTTGATCTTGAGACAGTAGGCTGTTTCTTCGAACTCCAAGAGATGAGATTCGGACCAACAAATATAGCATAGCCTCCTGTGGATCGACGATCATCCACACATCCTGCCCAATCCACGTCAGTGAAGACACTAATACCAGTCGAGGATGACTTGCGAAACAGCAGTCCTGTATTCAGCGTGCCCTTAACATAACGCAGGATGCGCTTGACTGATTCCCAATGAACATCAGTTGGTTGTGACAGGAACTGACAGACTTTGTTTACCGCAAATGATATATCTGGTCGGGTGAGGGTCAAATACTGAAGGCCTCCAACAACACTGCGGTAGCGGTGAGAATCCTCAATACCTAGGGGAGTGCCAGACTCACGAGAGAGATGTTCCGTCACATTCAGCGGCGTAGAAGTGGGTCGACAATTCTCCATACTCACACGGTGCAAAAGATCCAATGCATACTTCCGTTGAGTGACAGTCATCCCCCCAGAATTGTAGGACGCTTCAAGACCCAAGAAATATTCCAGTGCACCAAGATCCTTGATGGGAAAACTGGCAGAAAGGGCACGCACAAGACGATCAACCGCCCCTTGGGTAGAACCAGCAATGACAATATCATCGACGTACACCAACATGTATATCTGGACACCATCCCGAGAGAATGTGAACAACGAAGTGTCAGCCTTCGAAGAGACAAAACCCAGGTCTGCCAAGAGAGCACTCAGGCGAGCATACCAAGCGCGCGGAGACTGCTTGAGGCCATAGAGAGCTCGCTGTAACTTGCACACATGAGAGGGATATCGCTCATCCTCAAAACCGGGTGGTTGGTGCATATACACATCCTCGGACAGGAAACCATGAAGGAAAGCATTGTTGACATCAATCTGACGGAGACTCCATCCACGAGACACTGCAAGGGAGAGAACCAGTCGC
The DNA here is from genome assembly GCA_030979885.1 of Lolium multiflorum. NCBI lineage: Eukaryota > Viridiplantae > Streptophyta > Magnoliopsida > Poales > Poaceae > Lolium > Lolium multiflorum. Next base: position 129,006,144 of record CM061749.1, read on the forward strand.
ACTATGGCTGGCTTGACGACTGGACTGAATGTATCACCATAGTCGATGCCATGCCGTTGAGTAAAGCCCCGAGCGACAAGTCTGGCCTTATGTTTATCAATAGAACCATCAGGCCGATGTTTGGTCTTGAAAATCCACTTGCATCCGACAATGTTAACGCCGGGCGGTCGAGGAACCAAGACCCATGTCCTGGTATGATGAAGTGCAGCCACCTCATCAGCCATGGCAGCCCGCCACGCAGTCTCGCGAAGTGCATCGCGATGAGACACGGGCGCGGCAAAGAAAGCACGCCGGCCAATGTCGTAACGGACAGTACCGTCAGTGTATGTCTTCTCGCGACGAGTGTTGTCGCGGGCGCGGGTGATCATGGCGTGTCCTGGAGCAGCCGCAGGCGTCGCGGTCGAGGGAGCAGGGGAACCCTCGACGGGAGGCGACGCGGGCTGATCAACGCCGAGTGCCGCCCCAGGCGGAGAGGGGACCGCGGGCGGAGAGGGACAAGCCGGCCCATCGCAAGGCGCACTGGGCGCCGTCGGACCAGTGGACGTGGGCGCGGCATGCGGCATCGGATCCCGCGCCTCCGCATGCACGTCGATCACCGAGGCGGGCACGTCGAGCACCGCCCCATGCACGTCGGTTTCCTGCACACAAGAACTACCAGGCACAGTAATCGGCTGTTGACGTCAGAAACCCACCGGCGGGCAGTGACTGGCCAACACCGTAGAGCCGGGAATGACTAGGGCTGCGGCTGGCCCCAGTCCCTGAGCGACGGCCCGCAAAGCCTCCTGGTCGCGCGCCGATGCGGGTCGCAAGGGCGTGCCACCTGACCTATACCTGGTCAGGAAGGTGTGGATGATGCCTCGCTTAGTTTCCTGCAGGGCACACACGTACACGTTAAATACGAGCCTCGATCGGCTCTCAGGTTGTCCTGTGAATCGGCTCATGGAGCCGATCCACCCATGATTCGTCCAAGGTGGCCGAATATATGGTGGTCCTGCTTGATCAAGATAAAGCATATGAGATCCACGACGATCTAGGGTTTTCACCGCATAATCGGATCATCCTACTCACGATTGGGCCTCGCGCTCACGCACGGTAAACGTAAGCCAGCCCTAGACAAGACCTAAAAACCAACACTAGGTTGATCCTCGGAACGTCCTGTCTAGGGGCAGCAAACTACACCATGCATGCCGCTGGATCCTCCAACCCTTTGTAAGGCCTAACTATTGCAGATATTAAACTAATCCTTGATGAATCAAGGAGCGACCATAACGGATCAGATCTACTAAATAAAGATCAAGCGGGGTGCCGCCCCTGCACCCATGATGAGGCACAAGGACGGCTAGACGCGCAAGGGTTGCACTACGCAAGCATATGATGCTAAGAACGATGCTAACCCTAACGCGTCTACGATAACTACGTTGCTCGCCATCAAAAAGGCTTCAGTACGAGCAACGCATGAACAACTAGGCAGGCTCGTGCTGCCTAGATCGCGAGATGCGATCTAGGCAGCATGGTGCTTACCGGAGGAACCCTCGAGACGAAGGAGTTGGCGATGCGCCGAGATTGGTTTGTGTTGAACGTTGGTTGTTGTTTATTCCATAAACCCTAGATACATATTTATAGTCCAGGGACTTTCTAATGTGGGCGTGCACCATACCGTGCACGGGTAAAACTCTAACTTCTAAACTAAGATGCGATCTAACATGTTACAGATATATGGGCAATTAGGCCCGAACTCTCAGCGCAAGGCCGCTTCGAAGATGCTCCACGCGTACGTCTTTTAAGCCCATCTCCACTTTACGGCCCGTCTCCTGATCTGGCCAAAATCAGGTGATAACACATGCCCCCCTGGTTTTGGAAATGACATTTCCAAAATCATTACGCTTTCTTTCGCCGGGTCATGTCATGGCAGAACCGTCGCAGTTTCCTTCATGATGACGTCTTGCCTCCTCGCCTTCTCTGCACGACCTGACGGTTCTGGCACCACGTTCTCGGGAACTGCTTCGGCATTAAACCAGATATTCCCCCTTTTATTCGGCCACTTCCTGTAGCTCTCTTCCTCATCCTCCAGGCACTAGCACTTCCAAAGAAAAAACCCTCCTGTGCCACCATGTCTTCCTCTTCGTCAGACCTTTCTGCGCAGTCCTCCCCCTTCCGCGAGCCGACGCCGGAATGGAAACCGGAGGAAGCCCACGCGGCCAACATTCGCCGCGCCATCGAGGCCGGGGATGAGCCAAGCCACGACTTCTCCACCTGGTCAGAGGACGACCAGTCCCTGACCGACGGGGAGAGCGACCTCTCCTTCCTTGCCAGGGAGGAGGCGGTGGAGGAAAGCGACGACGACCACCTTCCCTGGGACGGGGCCCCCTCCTCCGAAGAGGAGAGGCCGGAGGAGGAGGAAGAAGATGACAGCTCCTCCGACGAGCCGCCGGCCAAGCGCCACTGCCCCTGGCCCGGCAATCTCAGCGATTTCGACAGCGACGACGACGACGCTGATGAAGAAGACGAGGACAACGAAGGTCCTGCCGGCGGTCGCTACAGCAGCGACGACGAGCCGGCTGGGAGCAGCGCCGACGACGGCGATGATGACGACGACGACGAAGGCAGCAACAGCCCCTAGATAGGATCTTAGCTCAGGGCCATCAGTAGTAGACGGGCAATGTAGCCCCTAGGATCTTCTTTTGAGAGCAATCAGCTCTTTATGTAAGAACTCTAGTTAATCAATGGAGAACTTCCCCAACTCGATCTTGTCGTCCTCTTTTATGATAATTTAGCCGATTGCCCTTTATACCGTGCTTGCCGATTGCCAATCTGGTCGGTGCTTTAAGGAGCCGATGGCAACGCATCGGACTCTATGATAAACTCGAGGTAGATCCATCCAGACCTCCACCCCTAGGACGAGCCGCAATCGCGCAAATCCTAGATCCTGGAAATGCAGACTCAACCACACGGACTAATGGACCTCAGCGGCATTCTCATCTACCGGATCCTCTTTGCCACTGTCCTGATAATGCCTCATCTCTTCGTAGTCACACCTGGTCCAAAGTCCGTCAGCGATCGTTGCTTCCTCCCATTACCTCCAGCCATTCCCGTCTGCAATAACTCACCCCCTCTTGACGAGTTACGATGCAGAGCAAGCCGATTTTAACCAAATCGGCTCCATAAAACAAGGAATCCTTAAGGGGCGAGCTGCCCCCCGAGCCTTAGCTCAGGCGAGGATAAAAGCAGACCAGCTGATTGAGCCATCATCGGTTTCCCATCTGTATCACTGTGTTAGGCTCAAAGAGCCAGCCCCTGGCAAATTCTGGAAAGGTCAGCAGCTCCCTTGAACCGAGGACCCTCCTTGCTGTCTTAATTAGCTCGTCATCTTGGGCGAACTGATGCAGCTTCTGGTGCAAATAGCTCGGCTCGAATGATTCGGCTCATCAAGATCATCGGCTGTTCTCATGACCCTAGACTGATCCGCAAGCTTGCGCCAACACTGCCGATTTGGTGATGGATGCTCCGTGAGATCCACCAGACCCCTTGAGTCGACGGCCAAGCGTCGGCTTTGCCCCATGAGACCTCAAACAAGATTATGAGCCCTACTAGCCAATCCAGCGGGCTGGCCATCTGGTTCCGGGTAGGTGCCCACAACAAAGCCCCGTGCGTGTCACTCAATTGGCTTGTATGTAGAAACTGATGTTTCTGGTGACAACAGCATCATTCTTCAGGCAAGCTGAGATGCAGGGCTAGCCGATTGGGAAAAAATCGGCTTCCTATAATGAAGGACCCTTCAGGGTCAACTGTCTCCCTGAGCTTCTTCCGTTCAAGTCCTGCGTCTTTGACAGGCTGATGCAGCCCTTGGTGAAGATGTTTCCTGACGTTTTCCCCCCTTTCGGTCGTGACATGCCGTAGCCGATCGCCCCATCATTGACTATTCTTCTGGTTCCAGAAGAGACATACTGCTTCGCGGGGCCGCGACCCGACATTTTTTTTTTTGAGAGAAACTGTGAAGCATAGCCTCACAGCAATTTATTTAAAACCAAGAATCCACCACATACATATGTACAAAACAGGAAAGAAAAGAAAAAGAAACTAGGAGCCTAAAACAAAGAATCTATCCAGGCCTGCATCTGAGAGACATGCTTTTGTTTAACCCTATGCTTATGCAGATAAACATCATGAATAAAATCTCTTCTCCAAGCTCTAAAAGATGGCCTAGTGTGCTGAAAGATCAGTCCATTCCTTTGCTTCCAAATGTGCCAAAGTGCTAAAATAACAACCTCAGTGAAAAAAGGCTTCCCAAACTCCTTTCTTGCATGTATGAATTTGTCCTCAATTGTATCCCCAACTGACCAATCAATCTGCAGATAGTTCCAAATCCTGACACTGAAAACACACTCAAAGAACAAATGAATTCTGTCTTCATAAGAATGTGAAGAGCAAAGAATACAATGGTACTCATCAGTAACATTCCAATGCCGCCTCTTAATCATGTCCTTTGTATTGAGCCTGTCACTGATCAACAACCAGGCAAAAACCTTTATTTTCAACACACACTTACTGTTCCAAATCCAACCGTAAACCTTACTGCAAGCAAAACCCCTGAAACTATGTCGATAAAAACGCTGAGCTGTATAATCCCCATCCTTCCAAATGGTTTTCCATTCATCCTTGCCATCTGGTTGTAACACCACAGTTTGAATCAAACCCTGCAAATCAACAAGCTCCATGACTGCCTGCTGTGACAAAGGCCTCTCAAAGAGATCCACAATATCGGGCATGAGCAATGCCTCCTTAACAGATAAGGTCTGATTCACTGTATAAGAATAAAGCCTTGGAAATCTTTCCTGAGGACAAACACCATTCCATCTATCTGCCCAAAACATAGTTGTAATGCCATCCTTTATATTCACCGATGTCACAGACCTGTAAAGCTCTGACAACTTCATCACATCTCTCCACCAAAAGGATCCACATAGCTTGGATGCATGTGGCACCCCTTCTGGATAATAGTTCCAAACCAAATTGACCCAGGGCAAATCCTCCCTATTAAAGAACTTATGCAAATGCTTCAAAAGAAGTGCCTCATTCTGCAATTTAAAATCCAGAACCCCCAAACCTCCATTTGCTTTGGGCTTACAGATCATATCCCAGGAAGCCAAGGACTGACTAGTGCTGCATTCACCCTTCTTCTTTCTCCACAGACACTGCCGAATAATCCTGTTTAATTGCTTAATGATACCCACTGGAATACTCAGTGTACATAAGAAGAAAATTGGCATTGAGCTAAGGCAAGATTGGATCAACTGCAGTCTACCACCATAAGCTAACAGTGAAGAACTAGCAGATAACCTTCTCTCCATTCTATCCACCATAGGCAAAAGATCTTGCATAGCTGGTCTGGTGGTACCCAAAGGTAACCCCAAATAAGTGAAAGGCATAACACCAACCTTACAACCAAAATCACTTGCAAGGGCTGCCACCTCTTCCTCAGATAAATTTATAGGCAACATACAAGATTTATGAAAATTCACTTTCAAACCTGTGGAAGAGCTAAAGTCCTGCAGAGCTACCTTAAGCACAGCTAATTGTGCACTATCAGCAGGGACAATCAACAGTGTGTCATCTGCATACTGTATAATTGGGAAGTCTGGATCACCAGTTTGAATAGGCAATGATATAAGACCCCTCTGCAACAAATCATTCACCACTGATTGTAGCAAATCTGCTCCAAGAACAAATAACAGGGGAGAAAGTGGATCCCCCTGCCTAACCCCCCTCTTGCATTTAAACTGCTTGCCTGGAACTCCATTGATGAGGACTGAAGAAATACCTGATTCCAAAATCATCTTGACCCAAGCAATCCACTCCTTACTGAAACCTTTCTTCCTTAAAATCTCATAAATGGCCTCATGCTCAATAGTGTCAAATGCCTTCTCAAAATCAAGTTTCAAAATGACCACTGGTCTCTTTGAGGCCTTACACTGATGTATATACTCAAAGGTCCAGGCAAGACAATCATGAATGGTTCTACTTTTGATGAAGCCATATTGATTTTTGTGTATGCACTGCATAATAACCTTCTGAAACCTATCAGCTGCCATTTTGGTGAGAAACTTCAAGCAGCAATTTGTCAAAGAAATAGGTCTGTAATCATTCACACTCTCAGCTGACTGCTTCTTAGGAACTAAAGAAATATGGGAAGTATTAATATGCTCCAGATTCAAACTGCCTTGTGCAAACTCAGCAGCCAGATTATAAAAATCATGCTTGATAATATGCCAGCACTTTTTCATAAACAATCCATTAAAACCATCAGGCCCAGGGGCCTTGTCCACTGGCATTCTTTTAACTACCAAATCCATTTCCTCATGAGTAAAAGGAGCTGCTAAATTTTCAAGCCCATCCACCTTGCTCAAAAGAGTATTTAAATCAAATTTCATATCAATTCCCATAGAGGACCCCATTCTATCCTTGTAACAATTCCACACCATACCAGCCATTTCATCATGGTTGCTGACCTGCCTTCCATCTTCTGCAATCAAGGAAGCAATACTATTCCTTCTATATCTCTCTGTTGCCATGGCATGAAAAAACTTTGTATTTTCCTCCCCTTGTTTCATCCATCTAATGGTACATCTCTTCCTCCAGTACCTATACTGTGCACGACACCATGATCCGCTTGGGGCATCAATCATTCTATTGAGAAGAGCCTTCAGTGGAGCCTCGCCGCTTGATGACTGCCCGATGGCCGTGCATCGGCTGTGCTCAGAAGTTTTGATGTCTTCGATTTTTTGTGGCCGATTTGTTTATGTATCGGCCCCCACACTTGAGCTGCTCTGCTGGAAACTTAAATCCGTCCCCAACTCCGTACCATCCCTCTGTGTGCCCCCCGAGCCGATTTTGTCAAGTAATTGATGGTATCGGCTCTTCAGGCAGTCCCTGCTGGGTCAAATATCAATCCCAGGCCAAATAGGTGGTGGGGATAATTTTGGCCGATTGCTGGAATCGGCCTCCACATTGCTTGCCCGGTGAAGGTTTTATGATGTTCCTCCACAAATCCTTGGGGCCGATCGCAAGGATCAGCCTCGACACATTTGTCCATCGATGTTGTTCTCGTTATACGGTCAGTCCGGTGGATAGAACTAATCTTACCCCGTTCTTTGTCACATCGATGCGTTCGCAGTCGTCCAAATTGATGCCCGAGAGTGGTTCTTGACCTGATGCCTCCCAAATACCCATGCCGGCTGTTGAAATCTCGGCTGAGTCATCGGCGTGGACGACCTCCACTTCATCCCCATCCAACTGTATTAGGCATTGGTGCATCGTGGATGGGATGCAGCAATTGGCGTGGATCCAATCCCTCCCTAATATTACAGCATAGGTACTTTTGCTGTCGACAACAAAAAACGTTGTAGGGATAGTCTTCCTTCCTACGGTCAAATCCACATTCAGAACACCTTGCGCGTCCGATGCTTGGCCGTTGAAATCGCTCAATGTCACATTGGTTTTGATTAAATCCGAGCTGGAGCGTCCCAACCGCCGTAGCATGGAGTATGGCATAATGTTGATAGCCGCTCCGGTGTCTACCAACATCTTATTGACAAGCTGCCCATTGATGTAACCTCGTAAGTACAGGGCCTTTAGATGCCTGTAACTCCTTTCTCGCGGCTTCTCGAAGATGACCGGCCGTGGGCCGCAGTCCAGTTGTGCCACAGGTGCTTCATATAACCTTGGAGCGCTAAATTCCGCAGGAAGGATGAAAACCATGTTGGTTCCAGCCGATGTTTCATCATCGGCTTTCCTTTGCCTAGGGCGCCACTCTTTCCTTTGTGGCCGACCTTCTTCATCCAGGGTTCGCTGAATTTTGGCGGCCAGGTCAGGCCGCGCCTTCCTCAGCGCGTGTAGATATACCCTTTCGGCTTCTTCCAACGCACGTAATCGCTGCACCCTTCGTTTTTGGGAGCGGCTGAGTCCGTCAGGACACCATCTCGGCCGATGATACTTATCCTCTTCATCACCGTCCTCTAGCTCCTCGTGATCTTCTTCCTGAACGGACTCGGTACGCTCGCTCCAAGACGGGAGAGGCCCCAGGCGCTCGAACACGGATACCTTAGCTATACCCTTCTCCTTTTGTTTACATTCCGGGCAATTGCCGATTGTTGGTAGTCGGCTCATTCCAGAATCCCAGCAGTGTCTGAAAAAGGGGCATTCCCAGTGCCTATCCACATTGTCCGGCTCTTCAGACCTCCCTCTGGCGCGACGTTCACACCCGTCGTCATGGTCGTTTTTCCGACGATACCTCCCGTCTGCACCAGACCGATGACCCCTTTGATCGCCTTCGCCGTTGCGGTGACGTCGGTCGTATGGCTGATCGTATTTGCTGAGGAGATGCACAGATGATGGGCGTGGATACCGCATGCTTCTCTCCTCCTCCTTGGTCAGGTATCGTTTAACGTCGTCCTGGGGCCGGTTTCGTGGACCGGCTCCCTCTTTCTCTTTGCCACGAGAGTGGCTGCTCTCCGCTTTGTCCGCGTCATGGCGGATCACGAACCCTGCCATATTGGCGTCGAACGAGAACCCTGGTTCCCTTATGGAGTGGCTGAGATCGACCGTATTGACGCCATGGGAGCGGGCGTCGAGGGAAGAGCCGATGAGGTCGGCTTGGCGGAGGGCCCTGACCTCGTCGTACTTCTTCTTGAGCTCGCCAGTGAGCTCCTCGTAGGTGACCGGAGTTTCTTCCGCCATCTCTGATGTGGATGGCGAGGTGGTTGTCGTTGAAGATTGTCCCACCGGGCGTGCCAGAATGTGTTGACGTCAGAAACCCACCGGCGGGCAGTGACTGGCCAACACCGTAGAGCCGGGAATGACTAGGGCTGCGGCTGGCCCCGGTCCCTCAGAGCGACGGCCCGCAAAGCCTCCTGGTCGCGCGCCGATGCGGGTCGCAAGGGCATGCCACCTGACCTATACCTGGTCAGGAAGGTGTGGATGATGCCTCGCTTAGTTTCCTGCAGGGCACACACGTACACGTTAAATACGAGCCTCGATCGGCTCTCAGGTTGTCCTGTGAATCGGCTCATGGAGCCGATCCACCCATGATTCGTCCAAGGTGGCCGAATATATGGTGGTCCTGCTTGATCAAGATAAAGCATATGAGATCCACGACGATCTAGGGTTTTCACCGCATAATCGGATCATCCTACTCACGATTGGGCCTCGCGCTCACGCACGGTAAACGTAAGCCAGCCCTAGACAAGGCCTAAAAACCAACACTAGGTTGATCCTCGGAACGTCCTGTCTAGGGGCAGCAAACTACACCCTGCATGCCGCTGGATCCTCCAACCCTTTGTAAGGCCTAACTATTGCAGATATTAAACTAATCCTTGATGAATCAAGGAGCGACCATAACGGATCAGATCTACTAAATAAAGATCAAGCGGGGTGCCGCCCCTGCACCCATGATGAGGCACAAGGACGGCTAGACGCGCAAGGGTTGCACTACGCAAGCATATGATGCTAAGAACGATGCTAACCCTAACGCGTCTAACTACGTTGCTCGCCATCAAAAAGGCTTCAGTACGAGCAACGCATGAACAACTAGGCAGGCTCGTGCTGCCTAGATCGCGAGATGCGATCTAGGCAGCATGGTGCTTACCGGAGGAACCTCGAGACGAAGGAGTTGGCGATGCGCCGAGATTGGTTTGTGTTGAACGTTGGTTGTTGTTTATTCCATAAACCCTAGATACATATTTATAGTCCAGGGGACTTTCTAATGTGGGCGTGCACCATACCGTGCACGGGTAAAACTCTAACTTCTAAACTAAGATGCGATCTAACATGTTACAGATATATGGGCAATTAGGCCCGAACTCTCAGCGCAAGGCCGCTTCGAAGATGCTCCACGCGTACGTCTTTTAAGCCCATCTCCACTTTACGGCCCGTCTCCTGATCTGGCCAAAATCAGGTGATAACATCGGCAAATGAGATAAGTCATATTTGCGCATACAGTCACTCGTCACCGGTTCATCGGAGGGAAACGAAATCGCTTGTTTCAAGGTGGAGACATCGACGGTAACACCGGGAGTGGAGTACGGGAAGACTGACTCATCAAAAACGACATCACGGGAAATATAAATACGGCCCGTGGAGCGGTCTAGACACTTGTACCCCTTGTGCATCGGGCTATACCCCAAGAAAACGCACATCGTGGATCGGAAAGACAACTTGCGAATATTGTACTTCCGCAAACTAGGCCAGCAAGCACATCCAAAGACACGGAGAAAGGTGTAATTGGGTTGGACCTTAAGAAGCCGAAAGAGAGGTGTATCTTGCTGTAGCACAGGTGTAGGCATGCGATTAATGAGATAGCAAGCGGTGAGAAAGGCTTCATCCCAATACCGAAGTGGGAGAGAGGAGTGCGCAAGCAACGCAAGGCCGGTTTCCACCAGATGGCGATGCTTGCGTTCAGCAATCCCGTTTTGCTGCGATGTGTGAGGACATGAGACGCGATGGGAGATGCCAAGACGCTGGAAATAGCTGTGCAACTTATGATACTCGCCACCCCAATCCGATTGAACGGCTTTGATTTTGGTGTTCAACAGACGCTCCACATGCGCCTGGAAGGTGTAAAAGACATGCTCAACATCAGACTTATGCTTGAGAAGATAAATCCAACAGAAACGGGAATAATCATCGACAAAGCTAACATAATATTTATACCCTCCCGAGGATGCAATAGCTGGACCCCATACATCCGAATGAATTAACTCAAGAGGTGCAGTAGAAATACGATGAGAATTATTATAAGACAATTGTCGACTTTTGGCACACGGACAAGCATCACAAACTGAAGTCTGATTATTGGAAGAACACACTAAATCATTTTGCCTAACAATAGCTTGAACGACATTATTGGTGGGATGACCAAGGCGACGATGCCAATGAGGCGAAGAGGTCTTCACGCCGGAAAGCGCTCGGCGCGACGATGGATGCAGAACTCGACCAAACGGGACGGGGTACAGTCCGTCTTTGCTTCTACCGTGGAGCAGAATTTTCTTCGTGACCTTGTCCTTTACAAGGAAAAAGAACTTGTGAAACTCAACAAAAACATTATTGTCGGAGACAAGGCGATAAACTGAAAGGAGGTGGTTATGAATATGTGGAACACGGAGGATATTATTCAGTTTCAACGATGAACCAGGTAAAGACGAATGACCAATATGTGAAATAGACAAACCTGCAGCGTTGGCCACCTGAACTTGATCCTTCCCGTGGTAGCGGTCATGAACGTGGAGACGTTCGAGATCACTCGTCAGGTGATCGGAGGCACCAGAGTCGAGGTGCCAGTACTGTTCGTTGGAGGATGTCGATGCAGAGTTGCATGTGCGCTGCTTTGGATCATAGCGCCGGCGACAGTCATTCGCGTCATGCCCCCAGATATCACAGATTTGGCACTGGGGGCGCCACCTGTGACGCCCTCCTCCATTGCGGCCATTGTTGCCGCCATTGCCGTCATTGCGGCGACGGTCTTGGCCACCTCCACCGTGACCACCAGACCCCTGTCCGTTGCCTCCTTGGACAGGGCCGTGCTGTCCCTGCGAGCCACCACCTGCGGGACGACCACCGCTGGGGCGAGACGAGTCGCCCGCGCGCCCTGAGTTGTTGAAGTAGGGGCGAGACGCGGCGTTAGCCGAGGATGTCCAGTCCTCGGGATCTGCCTGCTGCTGCTTCTGAAGGCCCTCATAGTTGAGGACGGTCTTGTAGAACATGGCCAGCGTGACAGGCGTGGTCGCGAAGTCCATGGACGCCGCGATCGGGTTGTACGCAGTTCCCAACCCGGTGAGCATGTAGTCGATGATCACGTCATCGCGGAGAGGGGAACCAGCGGCGGCCATGGCGTCGGCGAGAGCCTTCACCTTCTGCATGTACTCGCTGGCGGACTTGTCTCCCTTCTTCAGTCCTTGGATCTCGCGCCGAAGGGCACGGATGCCGGCGCGGTTCTCGGCGGAGATATTGGCGTGGACGGCGCTCCAGGCCGCCTCAGCCGTTGCGCAGCCGATGAGCTGGGCCGAGACTTCCTCGTGCATCGACCCGAGAAGATGGCCGAGGACGCGTTGGTCCAGGGTCCACCATTGCGCATACGCTGGGTTGTCGACGTCGCGTGCGGCGTCACCGGTGCCTTCCCGGATTGTGCGCGACGGTGCTGGGTGCGAGCCGTCGAGGAAGCCGTGGAGACGTGCACCGGCGAGGTTGGGAAGGGCGAGGGCCTTCCACAACATGAAGTTGCTGCCATTCAGACGAACGGCGATGGGCGGGAGAACCGGGACTGCCGCCGTGTCCAACGGCGGCGTGACGACAGGGCCCGCCACGGTGGTAGACAGACTCGCGCTGGAGGTGGTCATCAGCGCAAGGCTGGAGGAAGGGTGCTGGGCCATCGCAGCGGCGGCGGCGAGCGAGATCGCGGCGGCGGCGGCGGACTAGGCGCGGCGGCGGCTAGCTAGGGTTTTGCTAGCTGCGGCGGCGAAGGAGCCAGATGGCTCTGATACCAAGTCAAAGAACGTAAAGTGTTTTAGGGTTTTCGTGGGGCAATGCCTCTCCACGTATCTCTTTATATAGATCAGCTGTGTACATACAACGTACAATAATACATGACAGGTATAATACATCTAGACCTACTTTAACAACCTGGATGTAGTACGTATGTACAGTAATAATAAACACCATCTTTTCCACGATGATGATAGGTCAATATGTTCCCTGTATAGAAACAAATGACTAATGTGTAGAGTGATTTGGAGATAACTTTGAAGGACCATCTAATGGAAAGTTCTATATAAATCTTCACTAAGGTTAATCATACTATTCCATAATGTCTTTTTCACTAAGATCTGCACATAAACCTGAAAAGAAAAAGGAGAAGTGAAAAAATGCAACTGTGCCTACCATGCTCTCAGGTGCTAGAAAACTTCCCAACTAAACAGCAAGCAAGGAAACCTCAGAAAATGAACAATGCCTCTTCTTGTGCAGGTTGCTGAGTTTCTTTGCTGTGTAACAGGATGCTTGCTTCGCCTTCACAATCAGCACTTCCACTTGCATTCCAGGAGAAAATATACATCAGCAAACTCAAATCATGCTCAACCTTTTGGACAGTCCGTGCATGATATAGGTAGGAAACGACATAGCTTGGATAGGTATGAAGTTTCCATTAAACTACTAATTGTACGATAGTGGAATTAATGACTGTAGTATATATAAGTTTTAGTTTCATGAAATAATACACTGACCAATCTAATTTGGATCACACAAAAGTGCATGTGGTTCAACTGCAGCCACAGTCATACAGACAACTACATAGAATTGAAGAAAAGGAACAATTGGTTTGTTACCTTCTCGAGGAAGGGAGCAGCAGGCATACTTCAAGAACAAGGACGGACCGGCGGAGGTAATGGAGCTCCAGAACATGTTAAGACCTAGCAGCAGGGCGACGACCAAGCACAAGATGATGATGACATGGTGTACACCCACGTCTTCCACAGCTTGTTCTTCCCCTCCTCCACAATCACCTCCTTCTCCACAACCGAGCTCAACCCACACTACTCTCATCCTTCGTCGTTGCTGCCGTGTAGTTCTCGCCTCGCTTGACGACGTCGGAGCCTCTCCTTCCCACAACACACCTTGCAGCTGGCCTTGTCCAGACTCCAGAGTAGAGTTGTCAAGAGGAATGTCGCCACCAGGCGGCAATTGTCAACCGCGGCAAGAGGAAGCGAGTAGTGGTAGGGGGATTTACCTACCTTGGTCGGCGCGAGAGGAGAGGGATTTACCTCCGGCTCCGGAGGCGGCGGCTCCACGACCGATGGCGGCGGCTCCTCGACAACCGGCTCCAGCGGAGGCAAGATCTATTTCCTCTTGGTCGGCTCAGGACGCGGCGGCGGCTGGACGATCTCGAATTCTCGATTTCCTTGATGACTTCGCAGGCCTCGCAACGCAGCTTGTTGGCAAGCCTGTCAGCATCGAAGGTCCTCGTAACAATTACCTTGATGTCATCAGTCACGAACTCGCCCTTCTCGATCTTGATGTGACAGCGGCAGCAATCAAGGTCCACTTGCACCAACACACCAGGTAGGTGGAATAGCAGCAGCTCCGGGGACGGAGACGATGGCTGATTTGTACTGGGGCTTGGTGGCGATCAATCTCGCGAGGACTGGCGTGGGGACGACACGGAGACGGGGCAACTGGCGTGGGGCGTGGCGCATGGGGAAGAAAGTGGAAGATCTGAGAGGATGTGTGGGTCACTGATAGGATCGTGAGAGGGTAGGGCAGTTACAAAGGAGGCGCGAGCGCGATGCCCTCGGCGCAATTTTTTTCGGTGGGAGATGGACGACGTACCATGGGACACCACCTCTAGACAATTAATATAGTAGAGATAACTCCCCCTTCATCCACAATTGAGGTACATTCTCTTCAACACTTTGATAAAGGAGACATTCCTTACTCAAAACCCCCTGATCAATGTTTAGATGAATTTGATAATTATGTTGTTAAGCAAGATAACTTAAATATGAGAGTAGAGAATCATCTAATGAAAAATTCTCAAGCTATTAGTAAATTGCATGATACTGTGTAGAGAACCTCCAATGATGTTAAGATGCTTGTTAAACATTTTCATATGGTTCAAACTCAAATTGATCAACTCACTAAAGTGCAAAATGACTTGTTAAAAAATACTTCTAAAGAAAAACATGCTTATGAAGTAACAACTAGAGGTGGTGTTTGTACTCAGGATCCTCTATATCCTGAGGGGCATCCTAAAAGAGTTGAACAAGATTCTCAACAAACTAAAGAAACTAGTGCTCCTTCTAAGAAAAAGAAGAAGAAACATAAAACAGTTGTAGAATCTTCTGAACCTGTTAATGCTCCTAATAGTATTTCTATTTCTGATGCTGAAACTGAAAGTGGTAATGAACATGATAAAGATAATGATAATAATGATGTTTCTGATAAAGAAGAGATTGAAGATGAACCTGAAAAGCATGCTAAAAATAAAAAGTACACTAAAGAAGATTTCATTGCTAAGAAACATGGTAATGAAAGAGAACGTTGGGTTCAAAAGCAAATGCCTTTTCCTGTTAAGAAACTAAAATCAAAGGAGGAAGAATGATACGTCCAAAACGTATCTACTTTCCCGAACACTTTTGCTATTGTTTTGCCTCTAATTTGTGTATTTTGGATACAACTAACACGGACTAACGCTGTTTTCAGCAGAATTGCTCTGGTGTCTCGTTTTTGTGCAGAAATCCAACTTTCGGGAAAATCTTCGGAATTTATGCAGAAGGCCCTATTTTCCAGAATACTGACGGAGCCAGAAGGAGAAGTAAGGTGGAGGCCCGAGGGCCCCACACCATAAGGCGGCGGGGCCTAGGGGGGGCCGCGCGGCCCTATGGTGTGGCCCCCTCGGCTGGCCTCCGACGCCCCCTTCGGACTACTTATCGGGTTCGACCTAAAAACGCACAGAGAGAAGTCGAAGTCGCCGAAACCCTCCAGAGAGCCGCCACATCGCGAAACTCCGTCTCGGGAGCCGAAGTCTCCGTTCGGCACTCCGCCGGGACGGGGAATTGGAGGAGATCTTCACCGCCATCACCGCCAATGCCTCTCCATCGACCAGCCATGTTTCCCCCATCCATGTGTGAGTAATTCCCCCGCTGTAGGCTGAAGGGGATGGTAGGGATTGGATGAGATTGGTCATGTAATAGTCATAAGATTGTTAGGGCATAGTGCCTAGTATCCGTAGATGTCACTTTTATGATATTGTTGCAACTTGTTATGCTTAATGCTTGTCACTAGGGCCCGAGTGCCATGATCTCAGATCTGAACATGTTATTGATTCATGAAGATATTGGTTGTTTATGATCTTACCTGCAAGTTGTATACACATGTCGCTGTCCGGAACCAATGACCCCAGTAGAAATCGGGACAACCGGAGGGAATGGTAGCGATGTGAGGATCACATGTGTTCACGGAGTGTTAATGCTTTGCTCCGGTACTCTATTAAAAGGAGTACCTTAATATCCAGTAGTTTCCCTAGAGGCCCGGCTGCCACCGGCTGGTAGGACAAAAGATGTTGTGCAAGTTTCTCATTGCGAGCACGTACGACTATATATGGAACACATGCCTATTGATTGATTAGTACTTGGATACCATTTTATTATTATCTGCAAATGCCCCTGCTTTGATTGTTACATGAGTTTCTCTCATCCATGCAACGCCCGTTAAATCCGTCCCTATGCCTACAGTATTTTAATCCTGTTGTTTACTATAATCACTACTGCTGTCTTTATTTCACCGCTGCTGTTATTTCACTATTTCCACTGCCATAAAACTGTTACTACTGATAAACTCTTGCGAGCAAGTCCGTTTCCAGGTGCAGCTGAATTGACAACTCCGTTGTTAAGGCTTACAAGTATTCTTTGTCTCCCCTTGTGTCGAATCAATAAATTGGGTAATACTTCCCTCGAAGACTGTTGCGATCCCCTATACTTGTGGGTCATCAAGACTATTTTTCTGGCGCCGTTGCCGGGGAGCATAGCTTTATTTGGAAGTTCACTTGGATTGATATTGTTCGCTGCAAATTCTCCATCATGGGTAAACCTCGCGATACTAAGATCGCCATATTACCATCCACTACAAGAAAAGGTACAACTCTTAGTACCTCTGCTGCTCTTGATTCACCATCTGTGATAAGTAAACTTGTTTCACCACCACAAGCTTCAAATGCTGGTACTTCTACTGAATCTGAAAATTCCTCTCATAATTGTGATGATGCTTCTGCTGTGCTTGATAATGATGGTTCGTTAGGATCTTTTCTAGATGCTACAATTGCTAAGTCTAGACAAATTGAAAATACTGAAACTCCTAATGAAAATGCTGCTACACCTGTTAATTCACCTGAGTCTGTTGAATATTCTAGTGATGATCTTGATGAAGATTATGTAGAGCTTGATGATGATTTTATTGAAAAATGCAATGCAACTACTGATGCAAGAAAAATTAAAAAGTTGCTTGCAGAACATGCTGTTAGATATAAACTGTCTCCTGATCCTAAATTTGCCACATCTCCTATAAACATTAGGGATAAAGATTATGATTTTTCTCTTGATCTATCTCATATAGCTATTGTTGAGAAAACACCCTTTTGTGGTACTGAAAAAGAAAGTGTTGAACACATGACTGAGTTATCTACTCTTAGTGGTTTGTTTTCTGATGATATTAAGATGCGTACTTATTTTGTCGCTAAAATTTTTCCTTTCTCATTAAAGGATGATGCTAAAACTTGGTATAATAATTTGCCTCCTGGTTCTATTAAAAGCCCAAAAGAATTGCTTGATGTTTTCTTCCGTAAATACTTTCCTGCTAGTGCTCAACATGCTGCTTTGCAGAGAATTTATAATTTTGACCAGGAAGATGGAGAGAAATTGCCTGAGGCGTGGGCGAGATTTTGCTCTCTTATTAGCTCAGCCTGACCATGATTTGGAAAAGCATGATTTACTTGATATATTTTATAGTGGACTAACTATTGAGTCTAGGGCATACCTGGATAGTTGTGCTGGTTGTGTTTTCAGGAAAAGAACTCCAGACGCTGAAGAATTATTGGCTAAAATAGGCTGGAATCATGATGATTGGTCTACACCTGAACCAACCCCGACACCGATAGTGAAGAAGAGGGGTATGATTAAATTAAATGATGAAGATATGAGGGAAGCCAAGAAGTCTCTTAAAGAGAAGGGTATTAAACCTGAAGATGTGAAGAATTTACCTCCTATAGAAGATTTATGTGAGATAACTCCCCCTTCATCCATGATTGAGGTACACTCGCTTCAACGCTTTACTAGAGAAGATATTCCGTATTCAAAACCTCCTGCTCAATGCTTAGATGAATTTGATAATTATATTGTTAAGCAAGAAAACTTTAATATGAGAGTAGAGAATCATTTAATGGAAAATTCTCGAGCTATTAGTGAATTGCATGGTATTGTGGAGAGAACCTCCAATGATGTTAAGATACTTGTTAAACATTTTCAAATGGTTCAAACTCAAATTGATCAACTTACTAAAGTGCAAAATGACTTGTTGGGAAATAATTCTAAAGAAAAACATGCTTATGAAGTAACAACTAGAGGTGGTGCTTCTACCCAGGATCCTCTATATCCTGAAGGGCATCCCAAAAGAGTTGAACAAGATTCTCAACTAACTAAAACTAGTGCTCCATCTAAGAAAAAGAAAAAGAAACATAAGAATGTTGTAGAATCCTCTGAACCTGTTAATGATCCTAATAGTATTTCTATTTCTGATGCTGAAACTGAAAGTGGTAATGAACATGAGGAAGATAATGATAAGAATGATACTCCTGATAAAGAAGAAATTGAAAAAGAACCTGAAAAGCCTGCTAAAAATAAAAAGTACACTAAAGAAGATTTTATTGCTGAGAAACATGGTAATGAAAGAGAACCTTGGGTTCAAAAGCAAATGCCTTTTCCTGCTAAGAAACTAAAATCAAAGGAGGAGGAACATTATAATAAATTTTGTGATTGGATGAAACCTTTATTTTTGCAAATCCCTTTGACTGATGCTATTAAATTGCCTCCTTATTCAAAGTATATGAAAGATATTGTTACTAACAAAAGGAAAATCCCGAATGAGGAAATTTCCACTATGCTTGTTAATTACTCCTTCAATGGTAAGATTCCAAAGAAGCTTGGAGACCCAGGTATACCGACTATTCCTTGTTCCATCAAGAATAATTATGTTAGAACTGCTCTATGTGATTTGGGAGCAGGTGTTAGTGTGATGCCTTTTTCTCTTTATAAGAGACTTGATTTAGATAAGTTGATACCAACTGATATATCTTTCCAAATGGCTGATAAATCTACTGCTATTCCTGTTGGTTTATGTGAAAATGTTCCTGTTCAAGTTACTCAGCATTGATTGATATTAACTGATTTTGTTGTGTTGGAAATGCCTGAAGATGATAATATGTCCATTATTCTTGGAAGACCCTTTCTTAATACTGCAGGGGCTGTTATTGATTGCAATAAAGGCATGGTTACTTTCAATGTTGATGATAAGGAACACACTGTCTATTTTCCCAAGAGGATTGATAAAGTATGTGGAGTTAATACAATTTTTAATGTTAAAACTATCAAAGTGGGATCCATTGATTGTCCTATATATGAGCCTAAAGAAGAATATCAAACTCTTGTGATTGGATCCATATCAATTCAATATAAGGTAACATGATTGATTTGAGGTTTATTTCTTCTTATGTCATATAAAATTTATTTGGTAGCAAGACTTGATCAACCTTGTTAACAAGTATATTTTATTGCATAAGAGAGCTAAACAACATTTCTTTCTTTCTTTCTCCCTCCACTTATTTTACTTGCTGTAGCACCTTTTGTTGTTCAATATGCTTTAGTTGTTTAATATTTTGGAAATCATTTTCCTGCGCAGTAATAATTAGTTTAACACCCAGAAATGTGCATTTTTCGAAGTTCTCTAAAAATTACAAAAATTACACCGTTGGTCCTATTTTTCGATGAGGCACCTGGGAGTACTAGAGGATGACATGTGGGGCACCAGAGGGTGCCACACCACAGGCCGGCGCGGCCAAGGAGGTGGGCGCGCCACCCTGTGGTGTGGGCCCCTCCTTGCCCCACTACTTCATCTCTTCCTCCCAGCATCTTCTCTCTCCCGAAAAACTCGTACCAAGTTCCTCTCACTCGTGTTTCTGCTCAAGAACTCGCGATTTTTCGATCTCCTTGCTCAGCCCAGATTTCTGTTTGAAATTTGGCACATTTACTCCTTGGTATGTGACTCCTTTGATTGTCCAATTAGAATTTCATTTGGTTGAGTATATCTTGAATATTTTGCTGCTGTAGATAACATGTTTAGTGGGCTTGCATGCTTGTTCTAAGTGGTAGAAATTACTTTTGATGCATGTGTAGTACTCTAGCAAGTTCCTATAGTAGTTTCCCTTCAATTATATACCTTGAAATCAAATTTTATAATGATTGTTGAAAATTTCAGAAGGGGAAGATGAAGAAATTCAAATTTGGAGAATTGTTCAAGAAAGCAACAACCAGCACCGGTAGGCCCTCGAGGGCGTCTACTCAGATTAGGCGATCCTACAATGAGGATGTCATCGCGCCTAGCTTCGCGCCCGAGGAGGACAATGGGGCTCCTAATGCTTCATCCTTCCCATGTTATGATTTTCTGACAAATGCAGGGATATTGGATGACTTCTTCACCCTTGTCAACAGGGCAGGCTTAGCCACCTACGTGGGAGATGAAAGGGAACAATACTACAGGCTCACCAAAGTTTTCGTTGAGAGCTTCAAGTTCCACAACGCGCAATTTGAGCCGACAGTTGCATTCAAGATCTATGATATTCCTGTTACTATGGAATTGGAAGAATTTTGTCGTGCATTGGATATTGCCCCTGTAGGTACCGCAAGGAGGATTGATGACAATCCCCGAGATCTGTTGGAGCTCTACTGAGGGATCACCGAGGATGATTGCCGCACCATCCAGCGAGGGAAGATAAGAAACATTCAACTCCCCGCTATTAAATATTTCGCATATTACATTGCTACTAGCATTTTAGGTAGAGAAAATACTAGCAATATCTCTAGCTACCATCTTGCTTTCTTGAATGCTGCACTTACTGGAGAGACATCTTATCATCTTGGTTCTCTTATTGCTCGCCGCCTGTCTAGCAGGGGGCCTATTTTTGGAGGAACTATTGCACTGCGCATTTTAACACATCTAGAGATTCCTCTTGATTCTAATGATGTACCATTAACCCCTAGGAGACTAGATATTGCTGCTATGAAGAGCCATCATTTTGTTACTACTGACTCTACTATAGATAATATGGTCTATAGAATGTTGTTTGCTGATGGGAATGAGAAGGAAATCCCTCTTCCCCAGCCAGGTTTGTTCAATATTGACAGGCAATCATGGTCGCTCACTAAGGAGGCGGTGGAGGAACATATGAAGATACAAGAATTCCACCAGCAACATGACTCCGAGAACGCCGAGCCCTCCTACGACTACACCGTCACATACCCCGACGTTTCCTCCAGCACATACCTGGAACCGGGTCGTTCTTCGTCGTACTACGGAGACACCACTTCATGGGGACCGTGGGAATGAACTCCACTTAGGCCAAAAGCCTAAGCTTGGGGGAGGTATACCTGCATCACTCATTCTTTGCATATTATGGTTGCTGGATACTTGTACATACTTGTTTAGTCTCTTAGAGTGGTTTTCTAATGAGAGGGAGATGATATTTGGGGAAGTGCTGTCCAAAAACAGATTCTGGGCTGTTACCAAAAAAATTCGTACGCACAGCCAGAACGTTTTTTGAGTTGCCAATTTTTGAGCATGTTCCCCAGGTTGTTATCTAACTTTCATTAGTTGAACACTTTTTGGTCTGAGCAATGGAAGATTTTTGTTAATTTCGATTTCTGTACTGCTGTCAGGATTTGGCAGATTTCTGTCATCCTGCTTTTCTGTGTTTCTGTTAGCTTGCATTCTTTTGTTTTCGCTTTGTTTCTTTCCTAAAACACAAAACGACCAAAAATATTTCTGTTGTTTCCCTTCACCATTTGTTTATTTGGTTCTTTGCTCTTAGTTTACTTTGTTTGCTATCGGTAGTTTGCCATAAGAAAACCCAAAAAGATTTTGCTTTGTTTGCTTGTTTCTCTAGTTCTTGTTTCTAATTCGAAAACACCAAAAATATTTGCTGTTCTTCTTTGGTTTGTAAAGTTCATCATGAGTTCAATGGTCTTCGGTGGCTGGAGCGTGGTTTTCATTTCATATTATCCAAGCTACACAAGTGAAAAGGCAATAATGACGATCTACGACAATCTGATTGTGGTGAGAGGCTGGTATGAACTCTATTTGCTTTCATTTTTGTACATATACTCATCCATATGAGCATGCTTAGTTGGTTCATGTGAGGTATATGTTATTTGAGAAAGTCTAGTAGTTCATGATCTCTCATGTTTAGCTCCAATTTATTAATATGAGTAGCATGTCATGGATGTTTGCTTGCATTGTTTTATTCATAAGTAAGTATGACATTGTGGTATCCTCCTCTGAATAATTTATTTATATCGACTTGGCACATGCTCACGCATGCATATGACTGAACAAAAGTCAATTAGGCCTCGATGATTTATATTGCTTCAGAGTTATTGTATCACTTTTATGCCTCCATTAATTTATTTTGCCGCAAGCATGATTATGACAGTTACTGCTCTCTTGATTTGTCGCTCCCTAGTCTTTTGCTAGCCTTCACTTGTACTGAGCGGGATCGCCGCTCGTGCTTCCAAACACCTGAAAACCAAGTTGTTCCAAAGTGTCCACCATAAATACCTATGCATGGCATTTCAAACCATTCCAAGTAAATTCTCATGCGTTACCTTTAAAACTTTCAAAATGTTTCTCAATTTGTGTTAATGTTTCATAGCTCATGAGGAAGTATGTGGTGTTTAGCTTTCAACCTTGTCATTTACTTTTGACGGATTCTCATATGGACTAGTGGCACATCCGCTTATCCAATAAGTTTGCAAAAAGAGCTGGCAATGGGATTCCCAGTCCCGAATTAATTAACTTAAATAGACACTCCTCCATGGTTTGTGATTGTTGGACGACACCCGAAGGATTCGGTTAGCCATGGCTTGTGTAAGCAAAGGTTGGGGGAGTGTCATCATCATAATAAAACTTAAATAAAAAGGCACTCCTTCATGGTATGTGATTGTTGGCGGGCACCCGAGGATTAGCCATGGTTTGTGTAAGAAAGGTTGGAAGGAGTGCCACATAAACATGCAAATAATTCATGGGAGCCGCTCTTAGGAGTCCGGTTGATGAGGTAGTTAGTGTACCCATTACCATTCGTTGACAACAACAAACACCTCTCAAAATAATTTTACTCCTGCTTTACAAATGAAAAGCTCTAGCGCATGTTAATCCCTGCTTCCCTCTGCGAAGGGTCAATCTTTTACTTTTATGTTGCGTCTCCATTCTTTATTTGAGCACTGTCTTGAGAGCACAACTGTCATTCTTAGCATAATATGCTTGTCTCAAAATATGATTGATTGTGGTATAACTTTGATGCTTTTATCTTTGACAATCACTACTTCTAGTCTTTCTATGAACTCCAGAGGTGCCTCGGCATTTATGTTTTGCCGATCAAATACAGGCAAGCGAGATACCACTTTATCATATTCTCTTATGAACATTGCAATCCTGCTTATATACATGATTCATGATGCTTATTATTAATTGTTGGTACCTCTTCATGATTGACATAGCTGTTGGATGATCTTATTTGCATGTATCTCATTATGAACTGCTTAAGTATTAGCCATAACATGAGAATATATACATCATATGAGCAAATGTGTTCGTGAAAGTTCTTTTATCGCTCAGTTGTTAACTGAATTGCTTGAGGACAAGCAATAAGCTAAGCTTGGGGGAGTTGATACGTCCAAAACGTATCTACTTTCCCGAACACTGCTATTGTTTTGCCTCTAATTTGTGTATTTTGGATACAACTAACACGGACTAACGCTGTTTTCAGCAGAATTGCTCTGGTGTCTCGTTTTTGTGCAGAAATCCAACTTTCGGGAAAATCCTCGGAATTTATGCGAAGGCCCTATTTTCCCAGAATACTGACGAAGGAGAAGTAAGGTGGAGGCCCGAGGGCCCCACACCATAGGGCGCGGCCTAGGGGGGCCCGCGCGGCCTATGGTGTGGCCCCCTCGGCTGGCCTCCGACCCCCTTCGGACTACTTATCGGGTTCGACCTAAACGCACGGAGAAGTCGAAGTCGCCGAAACCCTCCAGAGCCGCCACATCGCGAAACTCCGTCTCGGGAGAAGTCTCCGTTCGGCACTCCGCCGGGACGAATTGGAGGAGATCTTCACCGCCATCACCGCCAACGCCTCTCCATCGACCAGCCATGTTTCCCCCATCCATGTGTGAGTAATTCCCCCGCTGTAGGCTGAAGGGGATGGTAGGGATTGGATGAGATTGGTCATGTAATAGTCATAAGATTGTTAGGGCATAGTGCCTAGTATCCGTAGATGTCACTTTTATGATATTGTTGCAAATTGTTATGCTTAATGCTTGTCACTAGGGCCCGAGTGCCATGATCTCAGATCTGAACATGTTATTGATTCATGAAGATATTGGTTGTTTATGATCTTACCTGCAAGTTGTATACACATGTCGCTGTCCGGAACCAATGGCCCTGAAGTGACAGAAATCGGGACAACCGGAGGGAATGGTGATGTGAGGATCACATGTGTTCACGGAGTGTTAATGCTTTGCTCCGGTACTCTATTAAAAGGAGTACCTTAATATCCAGTAGTTTCCCTAGAGGCCCTGCCACCGGCTGGTAGGACAAAAGATGTTGTGCAAGTTTCTCATTGCGAGCACGTACGACTATATATGGAACACATGCCTATTGATTGATTAGTACTTGGATACCGTTTTATTATTATCTGCAAATGCCCTGATTGTTACATGAGTTTCTCTCATCCATGCAACGCCCGTTAAATCCGTCCCTGTGCCTACAGTATTTTAATCCTGCTGTTTACTATAATCACTACTGCTGTCTTTATTTCACCGCTGCTGTTATTTCACTATTTCCACTGCCATAAAACTTTTACTACTGATAAACTCTTGCGAGCAAGTCCGTTTCCAGGTGCAGCTGAATTGACAACTCCGCTGTTAAGGCTTACAAGTATTCTTTGTCTCCCCTTGTGTCGAATCAATAAATTGGGTAATACTTCCCTCGAAGACTGTTGCGATCCCCTATACTTGTGGGTCATCAAAGAACACTATAATAAATTTTGTGATTGGATGAAACCTTTGTTCTTGCAAATCCCTTTGACTGATGCTATTAAATTGCCTCCTTATTCAAAGTATATGAAAGATATTGTCTCTAACAAAAGGAAAATTCCTAATGAGGATATTTCCACTATGCTTGCTAATTACTCTTTCAATGGCAAGGTTCCAAAGAAGCTGGGAGACCCAGGTATACCGACTATCCCTTGTTCCATCAAGAATAATTATGTTAGAACTTCTCTATGTGATTTGGGAGCAAGAGTTAGTGTTATGCCTTTTTTCTCTTTACAAGAGACTTGATTTAGATAAGTTTATACCAACCGATATATCTTTGCAAATGGCTGATAAATCTAGTGCTGTTCCTGTTGGTATATGTGAGGATGTTCCTGTTCAAGTTACTAATAATTGCTTAATATTAACTGATTTTGTTGTGTTGGAAATGCCTGAAGATGATAATATGTCTATTATTCTTGGAAGACCTTTTCTTAACACTACAGGGGCTGTTATTGATTGCAATAAAGGAAAAGTCACTTTCAATGTTGATGACAAGGAGCATACTGTTTATTTTCCCAAGAAGATTGATAAAGTATATGGAGTTAATACAATTTCTAATTTCAGAACTATCAAAATGGGAATTATTGATTGTCCTATATATGAGCCTAAAGAAGGATATCAAAATATTATGCTTGGATGCATATCAATATAAGGTAACATGATTGATTTGAGGTTTATTTCTTCTTATGTCATGTAAAATTTATTTGGTGGCAAGACTTGATCAACTTTGTTAACAAGTATATTTTAAATGCATGGAAGAGCTAAACAACATTTCTTTCTTTCTCCACACTTGTTTTACTTTCTGTAGTACTACTTGTTTTGCAAGATTCTTTAGTTGTTTAAAAAAATGGAAATCTTTTTCTGCCCTGAAACAGTTATTTTAACACCTAGAAATGTGCATTTTTCGAAGTTTTCAAAAATTTATAAAAATTATACCACTGTTCCTATTTTTTAAAATACAACCTCGGAGTGCCTGGGGCTAACCAGTGGGGCACCCCAGGGCTGCACCTCATGTGCTGGCGCGGCCAGCATGGGGGGTGCGCCGCCCTGTGGTGTGGGCCCCACCTGCCCCCCATTCACTCATCCACCTACCACTCCACTCTCTTCCACGGGAAAACACGACACCATTGTTCAAACCTGAGTTTCTTGTTGTTCTTGCTCGAAATTTTCGATCTCCTTGCTCAGCCCATCTTTGCTTCTGAGATTTGGAGCATTTGTTCTCTGGTATGTGACTCCTCCGATTATCCAAATATAATTTTGTTTAGTTGAGTATATCTTGAGTATTTTGCTGTTGTAGGTGACATGTTAAGTGAGTTTGCATGCTTGTTCTAAGTTGTAAAAATTAGTTTTGATGCATGTTTAGTACTCTATCAAGTTCCTATAGTAGTCTCCCTCATTTACATGTCTCAAAATCAACTTTTATAATGGTTGTTGAAAAATTTCAGAAAAGGGAAATGCATAACCACACCTTTGGAGAAGTGTTTGAGAGGGATACGCCAAGAGTGACAAGGCCTTCAAGGGCAGCTACTCGTGTTAGGCGATCCTATGATGAGGATGTCATTGCACCTAGCTTTGAAGATGAAGAGGACAATGGGATTCCTAATGCTTCATCCTTTCCGTGCATTGACTTTTTGCGTAATGCAGGGCTACTTGATGACTTCTTGTTTCTCATTAATAGGGTGGGCTTGTCTACCTATATGGAAGATGAAAGTGATCAATTTTATATGCTAACTAAAATCTTTGTTGAAAGCTTTAAATTCAGCAACACACCTTTCACACCATCAGTTAAATTTAAGATTTATGATATGCCTATTACTATGAAATTGGGTGATTTTTGTGCTGCACTGGACATTACTCCTATAGGTACAGCGAAGAAGATCGAGAACCGCCCCAAAGCTTTGATGGAACTCTATCGAGAAGTTACCAACGATGATGACCGTACCATTCAGCGCGGCAAGATAAGGAACATTCAGCTCCCTGCCATTAGATATTTCACTTATTATCTTGCTACTAGCATTCTTGGTAGGGAGAACACTAGCAACATTTCTAGTTATCATCTTTCTTTTCTAGTTGCTGCACTTACTGGAAGTACGCCTTATCATCTTGGTGCTCTCATTGCTCGTCGCTTATCTAATAAGGGACCTATTTATGGAGGAATTGTTGCTTCACGTATTGTTGCATATCTAGGTCTTTCTGTTGATCCTAGTGATGAGAAATTAATTCCTATTAAGCTTGATATTGCTGCTATGAAGGGTCACCAATTTGTCACAACTAACTCTAATTTAGAAAATATTGTCTATAGAATGTTGTTTATTGACGGGGATGAGAGGGAAATCCCTTTGCCGCAGGACGATTTGTTCAGTGTTCGCATGAGGCCTTGGTCGCGCTCCAAGGAGGAGGTGGATGAGCAGCTGAGGATACTTAGCTTTCACCAGTAGCACGACTCCGAGGATGCTGAGCCCTCTGATGGGTACGCCGTCACGTATCCTGGTGCGTCCTCCAGCTTGTACCAAGGACAAGATCCTCCTTCATCATATTACGGAGGTGCCACCTCATGGGCACCGTGGGATTGATCTCCACTTAGGCCAAAAGCCTAAGCTTGGGGGGAGGTACATCGACATCTCACTCATTTACATATCATATCTTGTCGGTACTTTGTATATCCATGTTTCGATTTTCTTTCTTTCTTTTTGTTGCTTGTTGTTTATTTCTGTTTTCCAAAACACGAAAAAACCAAAAATATTTCTGTTGTTTCTCTCTATTTATTTATTTAGTATTAGTTTGCTTAGTTTTAATTCGGGTTGCTATTTAAAAAATTCAAAAAGATTTTGCTTTGTTTGCCTGTTTTCTTTGTTCTTGTTCCAATTCGAAAACACCAAAAATATTTGTTGTTCTTCTTCGGTTTTGTAAAGTTTATTATGGAGTTCAGTGGTCTCTGGTGGTTGGAGCTTGGTTTTCATTTCATGTTATTCAAGCCACACAAGTCAAAGGCAATAATGACGATCTACGACAACTCGACTGTGGTGAGAGGCTGGTATGAACTCTATTTGTTTTCATTTTTGTACATATACTCATTCATGTTAGCATGCTTAGTTGGTTCATGTGAGGTATATGTCATTTAATGAAAGTCTAGTAGTTCATGATCTCTCATGTTTAGCTCCAATTTATTAATAACTAGCTGGGTGACCCGCGCAATTGCGCGGCTAGCACAATTATTTTTGGAATTTTGTACTATATGATGTATTCATTTTCTTGTTGATATTGTTTTTGGAATAATTCAAGCGAAATAAGTACCCAAAATGCATTTTAAAACTCATGATACACTATTTGTAGTACATATGCAGGCCTTTCATGAGAACTGACACTTCCTAGACAAATAAGTGGATCAAGGATAATATACATTAGGGTCAAATGTGTTTACTCCACCAAAGTGACAGAAATTCATGTTTGCTAGTCTCCATGATCCATCTTACTGTGGAAGAGTCATAGACTAAGCTCAACGTTTTTTACTTGGCTGGTGCATAATTTTGGGTCTAGTTGGCACTTATCTTACAGTATATCTGCCTGCTTTATCAGGCGAATGTCTTGTGAGCCCGCTCTTATATATTTTCTAAGTGCAGTTTCCGCACTTACTTAGCAGTTGTCATCATTCGGACATCGTCGCATGTCTGTCTCAGGCAATAGCTAAAGCTAGTTTCACTGGACCTTAATCTCGTCTTTGAATAAAAAAATGGTTGGTCCTTAATTTTGGATGTCCCTGATTCGATTATTTGAAACATTTCGACACACGAAAATGGCTCTATCATAACAGAGAGATCCTTCCTTTGCTAGAAGAAAAGTATTATATGTGCTGGTTCTTATTTCTCACAGGGTCAGGGTTACTCATAGATCAAAGCTTTTGGCTTAGATAGAGAGTAACCCTTGTATTTCTTATTTGCACCTTGCCCTTGTAAATATATACTATATGTAAATATTATTTTCTTCTTTAACAGAAAATTTACAGTGAGGCCCAACTATTTCCCGGTCAAAAGAAATAATAGGTCGGAAGTGATCTGAAAAACATACTACATATGACAATAATTTATAAATATCCTTAGCTTTCCTATTTGAGTTAGTGCATTCATCTTTCTTATTTTATTACGATTTTTTCCAGTATTATCTCCATGTGATCCTTTTGTGTGTTTATGGGAGAGCATAGAAATTTCGTGTCCTTTTATATTTTGAACGCCTAGAAATGTACTAATTACATGGATAAATAGCTCAAGCTTCAAATAATACGTGTGGCTTGCATGTTTGCATGCCTAATCAGTCACGATATGTACTGATGTTCATATATCTGATAAAATTGTCATATTTTATAGGCAATATAGAGGCCTAAGTAAAGAAGAAAGAGCTTGAAAAAATCCCCTAGAAAACACTACACAATATCTATATACTGTAGGTAATTCGATTGGAGTAAACTACAAAAGAATTTCAAGTGTATAGAAGGTCTGACCGCCTTGACCGGCATTGGTTGGGCTGGACTACAATTGAGCCTCCACGTATTTCTTTGCTTCGTTGCTGATGACTTAAGAATGGCTTACAGGGTGGCACACACCAATAAAAGGATGGAAACATAAAAGGTAGGTTGTATCATTGTCTATGCAATTTCTTTGTATGATCACCTCCATGAGCATATGCTGGGTTAGTAAAACAAATCCTGCTATAAACGTAGGAAGAAACTTTATAATCAACTAATGTTAGACATCTGAAGAAGTAATCAATCAAATAAAAAGACAAACCAGCAAATGATTTGCTTGTTCGCCCTTTTATGTTTGTTTGCTTTGATTCTTCAGAGGCGCATCCAAGCCCTGCATCAGTAAGGATCAACAATATCACTGGATGCTTTCTTGCATGGATAGATTCATTGGTACACATAGAAGTGCATCGATTCCTTAATATTTCGAACCAAAATTTGCAAAAAAAAACAATATTTTGACCTTTCTTCAAATAATATGAAATTATAAGGGCTGAATGGAGCAGCGCATATATACTGTCGGTAAAAGCATAGCGTTAAGGGGATTAAAATCTAAAATAATTGCGGAAAGATCAGCGATGTAATCACATAAAACATGATGTGTGTAAAAGCATGGTTGATCTAAAATGCATTCCACCAAAAGTTCTAGTTTGTATGCTGAAAAAATATAAAAAATAAAAACATACAGAAGTAGTTTTTTTGTACCTAAATTGATAGTTCAGTCAACTTGTGCACCCTTTATGGATTCCTGCATGGGACGGCATTGTCTCTACTTCAAGCTGGAGCCGTCAATAAAATACTTCAGTTCATATGATACGCATACAGCTATAGCTGCTTTAATCTTGAACACTAAAATTTATATATTGTATATCAGATGATTACATACCTCAACAGCAACATGCATGTACGTATATCCTGACTTCCTGGCCAGCTGAAGTGTACTGAGAGAGAGCACGCCTTCGTCGATCGTCACGGTCTGGCAAGAGGAACCACGTGTCCGGCGACGGGACATCAAGTAGGTTCCTGTCTGTGAACGCGTATCGCACGATGCCTCAACGGCAGCCATGGAGTCGAGAACGCCGGCTTCCTGAAGACCTTCGTCTTGCAGCGGCCAGCTCCGGCGTGTTTCTTGTGTCCATTAACTCTGATGTGCCAACTTCGATCAGACGTCTCCGTGTGCCTGGTTGTTGGCCCACTGGCCGTATCATCAACGCCAGTTCCCACAGAAACTGTGCTGAGTCCAGGACCCAATTAGATCTTGCTTACTACCATGGCGCCTGCCCCCACGGTGTACTGTATTATTCCTGGATTTTTCCTGAAACTATCAATAGTATATGTATCATCCATTCATCCTTACCTTGTGTGCCCATGGAGTCGATTTACGTCCACATCTGAATGGGTAGTTTGAAAAGGTGGCCGACGGCGTGGGAAGTTAGATCACCAGATGCCGTAACACCTGAGAGCCAAGAACTCGTCAAAAGATTTATGTTTGTAGCGTCATGTGGAAAGTACTTGTTTTTTTGCTGTGATGGAGGCGGTCTCACCTTTACCGGATCAAATAAGCACATGGAGAAGACAACGTTGCTGTAAATTGATGTACA
The DNA here is from genome assembly GCA_030979885.1 of Lolium multiflorum. Classification (NCBI taxonomy): domain Eukaryota; kingdom Viridiplantae; phylum Streptophyta; class Magnoliopsida; order Poales; family Poaceae; genus Lolium; species Lolium multiflorum. The sequence continues at coordinate 129,037,211 of CM061749.1, forward strand.
GATCTAACGATGACATGTAGAAGCGGAGCCGCAGATTTTACATGGCGAGGCTGCTGCGAGGCAGATGCTGCAGCTTCCATGCACTGGCCAAATCAATCAACGGCAGGCCAGATGCTTAGAAGTTAGATCGATGCCAATTTTCATTGCCAGACCTGGGAGAAGCTGAAAACATAGTTGGAGCGTAGCTGTTGATGGTGGTCTCGGAACATCCATCCAATATTCTTCGGAGCTGCGCTAGGAGCATAGGATGCAGCGACATTGCCTGGATTGATTGCGATCTGTTTTTTTTACGTTGTCTAATAGGAGACGGAGATAGAGAGTCCCGGTACGATATAATAGTTCTATGGAGTCAATCTTAACCGATACAAAATCTAAACGGCTAATAGATCCATCTCCGCTGTCAATTGTTTGTTGGACTTCTCATTGGATGTGCCGTGTGTAGGCATGCATTTTTTTTTTGTTGAGAATCGTATGTAGGCATGCATACGTGACTGATTATGGGTCGTGCCGATTCTGGGCTTTTTAAAAGTTTGTTTTAACGCCCGACTTTGGGCTTGCGTTTGGCCATGGACTTACATGCACGTGGTCTCCACCTGTTCCGTCTATCCCGTCATGTTAACTCCGAAGCGTTATCTTACCTCTAAATCTAATACGTTGATTTTAAAGTTGCTTGTCGCTGATTAATCTAAACCGTTTATTGTTTGTTGTTTTAATTATATAATAGATGAGTAGCATGTCATAAATATTTGCTTGCATTGTTTTATTCATAGATAGGTATGACATTGTGGTATCCTCCTCTGAATAATTCATTTGGATTGACTTGGCACATGCTCACGCATGCATATGACTGAAAAACAAAAATTCAATTAAGCCTCGATGATTTACTTAGCTTCAGAGTTCTTGTATCACTTTTATGCCTCTGTTAATTTTATTTTGTCGCAAGCATGATTATGTCGGTTATTGCTCTCTTGATTGTCGCTTCCTAGTATATTGCTAGCCCTCACTTGTACTGAGCGGGAATGCTGCTCGTGCTTCCAAATCCCTGAAAACCAAGTTATTCCAAAGTGTCCACCATAAATACCTATGCATGGCATTTCAAACCATTCCAAGTAAATTTTCATGTGCTACCTTTAAAACCTTCAAAGTACTTCTCAATTTGTGTCAATGTTTTATAGCTCATGAGGAAGTATGTGGTGTTTTATCTTTCAATCTTGTCGGTCAGACTTTCACCAATGGACTAGTGGCATATACATCCGCTTATCCAATAATTTTGCAAAAAGAGCTTGCAACTGGGTTCCCAGCCCCAATTAATTACAACTTTCATTAATAATTCTCTTCACATGTTTTGCTCTGATTTATCAGTAAGCAACTTAATTTGCAAATAGACACTCCTCCATGGTATGTGAATGTTGGAAGGCACCCGAGGATTCGGTTAGCCATGGCTTGTGTAAGCAAAGGTTGGGAGGAGTGTCATCCATAATGAAACTAAAATACATGTGTAAGCAAAAGAGAAGAGGGATGATCTACCTTGCTGGTAGAGATAACGTCCTTCATGGGAGCCGCTCTTGAAAGTCTGGTTGACAAGGTAGTTAAAGTGCCCACTACCATTCGTTGACAACAACAAAAACCTCTCAAAACAATTTTACTTATGTTTTAAAAATTAAAAGCTCTAGCACATGTTAATCCCTGCTTCCCTCTGCGAAGGGTCAATCTTTTACTTTTATGTTGAGTCACCATCCTTTCTTTGAGCACCTTCTTGAGAGCATAATTGTCATTCTTAGTGTAATATGTTTGTCCCAGAATATGGTTAACTATGGTATAATTTTGATGCTTTTATCTTTGATAATCTTTGCTTCTAGTCTTCCCATGAACTTCAGAGGTGCCTAGGCATTTATGTTTTGCTGTACAAATACGGGCAAGCGAGATACCACTTTATCATATCTTTTTATGAGCATTGCAATCCTGCTGATAGATATGTTTCATGATGCTTATTATTAGTTTGTTGGTATCTTTTTCATGATTGACATAACTATTAGATGACTTTATTTGCATTTATCTTATTATGAATTGCCTAAGTACTCGTCCATATAATGAGAATATTTATATCATATGAGCAAATGTGTTCATGAAAGTTTTTTTATCGCACTCAGTTGTTAACTGAATTGCTTGAGGACAAGCAATAAGCTAAGCTTGGGGGAGTTGATACGTCCAATTTGAGTACTTTCCCAAACACTTTTGCTATTGTTTTGCCTCTAATTTGAGTATTTTGGATACAACTAACACGGACTAACGCTGTTCTCAGCACAATTGCCCTGGTGTCTTATATTTGTGTAGAAAATCAACTTTCAGGAAAATCCTCGGAAATAATTGCAATGGGCCTATTTTTACAGAAGACCCATGGAGCCAGAAGATGTGATGGAGGGGGGCCACGAGGCGCGCACACCACGTGGCGGCGCGGTGGGCCCATGGCCGCGCCACCACATGGTGACGCCGCCTCGGCCAGCCCACGACGCTCCCTCTGGACTACTTAAAGCCCTTGACCTAAAAACGCACGGGGTGTCAACCAATTTTCCAGAAGACATCCAGAACTCCGCCGCCATCGAAAACCCAATCTCGGGATCAGAAACTCCGTTCTGGCACCCTGCCGGAACGGGGAATTGGAGGAGATCATCGCCATCATCGCCACCGACGCCTGTCCATCGACCATCCATGTTTCCCCCATCCATGTGTGAGTAAATCCCCGCTTTAGGCTGAAGGGGATGGTAGGGATTGGATGAGATTGTTCATGTAATAGCCATAAGATTGTTAGGGCATGGTGCCTAGTATCCGTTGTTGGTACTTTTATGATATTGTTGCAACTTGTTATGCTTAATGCTTGTCACTTAGGGCCCGAGTGCCATGATTTCAGATCTGAACATGTTATTGATTCATGATGATATTCATTGTTTTATGATCTCACCTGCAAGTTGTATACACATATTGCTGTCCGGAACCCGAGGCCCCAAAGTGACAGAAATTGGGAGAACCGGAGGGGAAGGCTGTGATATGAGGATCACATGTGTTCACGGAGTGTTAATGCTTTGCTCCGGTACTCTATTAAAAGGAGTACCTTAATTACCAGTAGTTTCCCTAGAGGCCCGGCTGCCACCGGCTGGTAGGATAAAAGATGTTGTGCAAGTTTCTCATTGCGAGCACGTACGACTATATACGGAACACATGCCTATGGTTATTTAGTACTTGTATATTATTTTATTATTATCTGCAAATGCCTAGTCTTGATTATTACATGAGTTATCTTATCCATGCAGCGCCCGTTCATCCATCCCTATGCCTACCGTATTTTAATCCTGCTGTTTACTATAATCACCACTGCTGTCTTTATTACATAGCTGCTTATATTTCACTACTGCTACTGCTATAAAACTGTTGCTACTGATAAACTATTGCAAGCAAGTCTGTTTCCAGGTGCAACTGAATTGACAACTCCGCTGTTAAGGCTTACAAATATTCTTTGGCTCCCCTTGTGTCGAATCAATAAATTGGGTTTTACTTTCCTCGAAGACTGTTGCGATCCCCTATACTTGTGGGTCATCACATAGAAAGCAAAAAAATTCCTACCGCAAGAACGAATAACAAGCCAAGATCTAATCTAGTAGATGGTAGCAACGAGATGAGACCATCATACCATCGAAGATCGCTAAGCGTTAATGAGATATGAAGACGTCCTTCTCCCCGTTCCAGCGGGTAGCGGATGTAGTAGATCCTCGTCGGAATCCCGACAGCATGATGGCGTGGTGACGGTGGTGGTGGAGAACTCCGGCAGGGCTTCGCCATAAGCCGTGCGGGAGAGAGGTGGAGGAGGGAGTCGCTAGGGTTTAGAGAGAGGGGGCTAGGGCGCCGGCCCTTGGTGCCCTAGGTCCTCCCCTCTCCCCCCTTTAAATAGGTGGAAATCCCTAGGGTTTACCCAAAAACCACATTGGAGTCCAACTCCAAAACTTGCCAAAATTGGGAAAACTAGACAAGGTGGGATTCCTCCCCTTCCTTGTGGTGTGGCCGGCCACCATGGTGGAGTCTACCATGGACTCCACCTTCACACTTAGTGGGTTGGCTAGGGTTGGTGGAGTCCCTCCAGGACTAAACCTTCCATAGTGATTTATTCCGGATGAACCTTCTACAACCTTCCATAAATTCACCGGACCACTCCCAAACTTGGAATGTGACTTCTCATATATGGATCTTATTCTCCGGACCATTCCGAAACTCCTCGTGATGTCCTGGATCCGATCCGAGACTCCGAACAATATTCAAACTCCATTCCATATTCCATATCTACTTAAAACAACATTGAACCTTAAGTATGTCACCCTACGGTTTGTGAACTATGCAGACATGATCGAGACACTTCTCCAATCAATAACCAATAGCGGGACCTGGAGATCCATAATGGCTCCCACATATTCAACGATGACTTCGTGATCGAATGAACCATTTACATACGATACCGATTTCCTTTGTCACGCGATATTTTACTTATCTGAAGTTTGATCATCGGTATCTCTATACCTAGTTCAACCTTGTTACCGATAAGTACTCTTTACTCGTACCGTGATATGACATCGCTGGTGAGCCAGTCACATGCTTGCAAGATAATTGGATGACATTCCACCGAGAGGGCCCAGAGTATATCTATCCGTCATTTGGATGGACAAATCCCACTATTGATCCACGCGCTTCAACCTATACTTTCCGAACACTTAATGCCACCTTTATAACTACCCATTTACGAAGTAGTGTTTGATATCATCAAAGCATCCATCCAGTGTAGGTGATTAACATGATCTTAGGGTCAAAGGATTAGGTTACTAAGTATCTAAAAGCTTGAAGCAAAACGAACTTATTGACTTGATCATATTCTACGCTTACTATGGGTGTATGTCCATCACATCATTCACCTAATGATATGATCTTGTTATTAGTAACATCCAATGTTCATGATCATGAAACCATGATCATCTATTAATCAACAAGCTAGTTTAACAAGAGTCTTACTAGGGACTCTTTTGTGTTTACAAAACACACAAGTATTAATGTTTTCGGTTAATACAATTATAGAATAGAATGTAAACATTTATCATGAACACTAAGATTTAACAATAAACACTTTTATTATTGCCTCTTGGGCATATCTCCAACAGTTGGACCATTTGGAACGAGAGGAACATGATGGTGTTTTGTAAAAAAAAAAAATCCACCCCTATGACGGTGCTTCTTTGCTCCATTAGAGAATCTATAACATATGACCTATAATAGGGCACCCAAAACAGGTGATATAAACTGTTATCTCACTTTGTCATTTTTTACATCTCAAAAACACTTCTTGATTTAACAGATGATGTATTTTAGGGCACCAAAACTGGAATATATGGCCGACGTCAGCGTGATGTTACCGCCATGTCTTTTCAGTGAGAGCGAGCAGGGACACGTGGTGGTTAGTGTTTGATGTGGGGCTTCAAGAGAAACCAAATAATGGCATCGATGTGACCTATTTTTCATTGGAGGGGCTCCTGCGACGAGTTTCCACGGCGCCGCTGACATAGGCACCCCAAATGGGCCTGCCATAGATGGTACCCGGGATTTACTGAAGGCCCACTATCCGAAGAATAAGAAGATTCGGGAGCCCAAGATGTATTAAGGAAAGCTAGAGTTGTAATAGGAAGTATTATTTGTAATGGCGGGACGAGTTAGAAACCGTCCCGAACTCTGTAACTTGTACGATACGAAACCCTCGGCTCCACCTCCTATATAAGGGGGAGTCGAGGGACAAAGAAAGGATCGAATCTACTATCAACATAACCCTAGTTTTCATAATCGCCGAGTACTTTTCGCCTAAACCTTCGAGATCTACTTGCCCTCTACTTCTAGCAAAACCCTAGTCTACAATCTGTAGGCATTGACAAGTTAATCCTTTGTCAATTGGCGCCGTCTGTGGGAATTAGAGGCTGCAAGGATCTGATCTCGATGGCACGTTCAAGATCTTCGACTTCATCAACAGCAAGCAACGCGATGGATCGAGGTAACAAGGGAAAAACTGATCTATTCAATTTTATTCCTCACCCGCCCTCCCGTATGGATGCATGTGCCTATCTGGAGGAGCCCATCGTCATGACGTTCGGAGAATTCCAATTTGGCGTCAACAAGGAAGGATCCTACCGTCTCGAAGTTCCGATCTCGTCGGAATTTTCAGCGGTCGACTCCAACTTTTCGTCGACGACGAGGAGTTTTCGTCGACATACTTCGTCGACAACAAGGCAAGCGGAAAGCTCGCCAAGATCTTCAGCAACACATCCTTCGAGTCATCTGCGGACTCCTTTATAAGCAGCGACTCCAACAGCGTCGACAGCTTCAACTTCATCGACAAGTCTGCTGCCATCGGAAAGGTCTTCACCACTCTATATGATGGTGTCACCAGTCCCGACAAAAATCAATGCACAAAATATCATCAGATCTATGTGGTAGAAGGGGCAGGCACATCAGACCCGCCAACATCAGAGGCTTTCGACGAATTGGGAAATCCATACGTCGATCCCGCTGATCTCAGACATGGTCTAGGCACCAAATATCCTGGATCCACAACTCGCGCAAGAGTACAGCTCCCGCAAAGTGCGTGGGATAGGGCTGCGAAAGCCATGGATGGTTCAGAACCCATGACCAACACCGCTACTGCACAAGAACTTCAAGCATATCAATATAGACTTGCTCGAGTAAGCAGAGAGTTGGAAAAACAGACAGCATCCTTGAATAGGAGAAAAGAAGCAGCATACGCCGGGCAGATTTAAGTCGCCTTTCAGGAAATACAGGAGATAGTCACAGAGAAGCTCGGAGGAGAGCAATGTCTCGGCTGCAAAACATACCTGAAGCAGAAAGAGGAAACATAATCCAAAATCTCGACATGTCCTTTATGTCGATCGACGAAAGAGGAAATATCATCCCGAAAACGCCAGAGGCAGGTTACATGGCAACACAAGCATACATCTTGGCGTCCAGACCACCTCCTGGGGACCCGAGAGAACCATTGTTCAATATGGCAATGGCTGGAGTAGGGGTTATGGGAACAGCGTTTGCAACAACGCCTCCCGAAGAAAATCCCAGACAAAATAGTCCACGACACACCGCAGCAGTTCAAGACCCACCAAGAGCAAGTGGAGCAAGGGACACAGCAGTCCAAGTAAGGGTGGACAGAGCGCGACAAGAAAGGAGGGACCGTCAGTACTCGCCAGAGCTTGCCGACGAAGATATGTGTGGGCTCCCATGCTTTACGAGAAGAGTGCGAAAAACTCGAGTCCCAAAAGGGTTCAAGTTACCCGAGAATTTCAAGAAGTTCGACGGCCTGCAAGATCCCGAGGATTGGCTCGTGGATTATCTCGAGATGGTGAAACTGGTAGGAGGAACCAGAGCAACAGCTATGCAAAGTATCCAAGTTCACCTGAGTGGTGCCGCAAGATCTTGGATAAAGAAACTCCCTTTGAACTCCATCGACAGCTGGGAAACCTTTGAGGACATCTTCGTGAAGAACTTCCGATCCACCTGCAAAAAACCCGCGTCGTTGGAAGAATTACGAGCGTGTCGACAAAAACATGACGAGTCGATGAGAAAATATATACAGCGGTGGAACATTATCAAAAACTCGGCAGAAGACATATCTGACGAGAGGGCAATAGATGCGTTCGTGGCAGGAATCCGACGAGCAGACTTCGTCGAGGACTTGGGAAGAACTAATCCCAGGACAATCTCAGCGTTGATGGAAATCGCTAACAAGTGGGCAGATGGAGAAGACGCAATATACAACAAACGACACAGGTCGCCAGAAGAGGATCGTAGTCGAAATTATCAAAATAGAAGGCGATTTTCTCGCCAGTTCTACAACAACGATGCTCCTGGCCATATATCGGCTGGTTTTCGGGGAAACCCTGGAGGAAATAGTCGAGATGATTATCAAAGGAGCAACGAGCAACAAGGCGACAATAGAGGTGATTTTCGCGGCAACAGACAAAATAGTGGACCAAGGATTCAAAGACCTTACGTGTCTCCCGAGGAGATGATGAACGGTCCGTGTCAAATGCACTTTTACCTCGACAACAATGGAAAGAGACAGTCAGGACATCTCCAGAAAGACTGCCGCAATTTTCAGGCAATGTTGCGAGCCGCAGGAATCGCAAATGCCCAAGCAAATAACAGAAATCCTCGGGAGCCAAGGAGCGAGATTCACCTTCCACCTCCTCCCGCAATAACCGAAGAAAATCGACACCAGCTCAGAATAGCGGCAGCACCACAACCACCCCCATATGTCGATCCCAATTCCAATGGCGCAGTTTTGATGATTCAGAAAGCTAGGCCGTCCAACAGGGCGCAGAAGGTCATATCTCGACAAGTGTTTATGGCAGAGAAGATGCCTCCACCAACAGTCGAGTATCTAAATTGGTCAGGGCAAGACATAGGCTTCACAATCGCGGATCATCCGCAGCAGGTTCCTCGACCAGGACAATCAGCACTTATTCTACCCGCAGTAATTGCTGGGTTCGACGTGTCGCGAGTTTTCATAGATGGCGGCAGCAGTCTAAACCTCATGTATGCAGACACATTGAGGAAGATGAACATATCCCTGGCAAACTTGAAACCAACTGACACACGCTTTCACGGGATCACACCAGAGAAGCCAAGTTACCCATTGGGCAAGATCAACCTCGACGTTCAGTTTGGAACCCGAGAAAACTACAGAATAGAGAACCTGGAGTTCGAAGTTGTGGATTTCCCGTCGCAATATCACGCTTTGTTGGGACGACCAGCGTACGCCAGGTTCATGGCAGTGCCGCATTATACATATCTGGAGGTTGCCTGGGCCTAAGGGACCTATCACAATCAAAGGAAGCTTTGCACTGGCCGATAAATGCGACAAAGATTTCCATCGACTGTCAGAAACTTTCGGGATGCAAGCAGAATATGCGGCACCTAGGCTCACTGATTATGATGTGCTGCCAGAGGTAGGAAGATCTAAGGAGCCAACTTTCAATATAAATAAAGATTCAAAAGAGGTACAGATCCACCCGACAGATCCAAAGAAAACGACGTCCATTGCTACAAACATGGATGTCGCATAGGAAAGCGCGCTCGTCGAGTTCCTCCGTGAGCACTGGAAAATCTTCGCATGGTGTCCAGCCGACATGCCAGGAGTACCCAGGGAACTTGCCGAGCACCACCTCAATTTGGATCCTCTTGCACGACCAGTAAAGCAACCTTTGCGGCGTTTTTCAGAGCCTAGCCGCAAAGCTATGTTATCAGAAATAGATCGACTCAAAGATGCCGGGTTCATCAGAGAAATATCTACAGAAGCCACATGGGTAGCTAACCCAGTGATGGTGCCGAAGAAACACACAATAGTCCTTCGCATGTGCGTCGACTTTACGTGTCTCAATAAACATTGCCCCAAGGATCACTTTCCCCTCCCAAGGATCGATCAAATCATCGACTCCACGGCAGGATGTGAACGTCTTTCCTTCCTGGACGCATATTCTGGTTATAACCAGATCAGATTGAAAGAAGAAGATGAAGCCAAGACAGCGTTCATCACACCTTATGGCGTGTTTTGCTACAAAACAATGCCCTTTGGTCTGAAAAACGCGGGAGCAACATATCAGCGGATGATGCAGAAGTGCCTAGCAACACAGATCGGGAAAAATGTACAAGTCTACATCGACGATGTCGTAATAACATCAAAGAAAGGGTCAACGTTGATTGAAGATTTGAAGGAAACCTTCGACAACCTCGACAAGTTCTGCCTCAAGCTGAACCCGACAAAGTGCTCTTTTGGAGTACCCGCAGGAGAACTTCTCGGGTTCTTAGTATCAGCAAGGGGGATTGAAGCTAATCCCGAAAAAATACAGGCCATCGTCACTATGAGAAAGCCAACAAAGTTGAAGGAAATACAAGTTAACGGGGCGAGTCGCAGCTTTAAGCAGATTCGTCGCCAGGCTAGGAGAAAAGGCGCTGCCGTTTTATGCGTTGATCAAGCAAGGAGAAAAATTTCAATGGAACGAGGAAGCAGACAGAGCTTTCGAGAATCTCAAGCGAGCAATTTCGACACCGCCAATATTGGTGGCGCCAAAAGAGAAAGAACCTCTCCTCTTGTACATTGCAGCTACACCTCAGGTGGTCAGCACGGCCTTAGTGGTCGAAAGGGAAGAAGAAGGTAAGCTTCATGGAGTTCAAAGGCCAGTATATTTCATCAGCGAAGTACTGTCGCCGTCAAAACAGCGGTACCCGCAATATCAAAAGCTAGCATATGGAGTATTCACGACAGCAAGAAAACGGCATTATTTTTCGGCTCACCCGATAATAGTGGTCAATGAAGCTCCCTTATCAAATATACTGAACAATCCAGAGGCTACGGGTCGTGTCTCCCTTTGGGGAATAGAACTTTCCCCTCGGGACATCACGTATGAAAAAAGAAAAGCAATAAAGTCGCAGGTCTTACCAGATTTCATTGCAGAGTGGATGGAGCTACAAAACACAGGACCCCCAGATTTGTCAAGGACTTGGACCATGAACTTCGACGGGTCCAAGAGATTGGAAGGTGCCGGAGCAGGCGTGATATTAGTTTCACCTGAAGGCGACAAGTTGAAGTATGTTCTGCGGATGACGTTCCCAAACGCATCTAACAATGAAGCAGAATATGAAGCTCTCATACACGGGATGAAGATGGCGAAAGCTTGCGGTGCAACCCGATTGAAAATTTTCGGCGACTCACAGTTGGTAGCTCAGCAAGTAATGAACCAATGCGACGCAGTCAACGAAAGTATGATAGCATACAAGGAGGTGTACAATGAGCTGGAGAAGCTATTCGATGGTTGTGAAGTAAACCACATCAGCAGGATGAGCAACGATGAAGCCGACGTTCTCGCAAACATCGGGTCACAATGCCTCGCAATCCCTCCAGGTGTGTTCTGGGAAGAGATTAGCGAGAGATCAACAAAGCCGGCAAAAACAAAAAAGGAGAAGAAAGAGAAAACATCGACTGTCACCAAGGGCACAGAAGAAGAAGAAGAAGAGCAAGAACTAGTCATGATGGTACAAGTTCCATGGATGCAGGCCTACATATCATACATCCTAAGGAAAGTCATACCCGACGATCCAGTCGAAGCAAGGCGAATAATTAGGCGATCAAAAGCTTTCACTGTGGTAAAAGGGGAACTGTACAAACGCAGTATTTCGGGTGTGCTACAACGGTGTGTTACACCCGAAGAAGGAAGGATCATCCTAAAGGACGTGCATGAAGGAATATGTGGGCACCACGCGAGTAGCAGAGCTATCGCGGCTAAGGTTTTCAGAGCAGGATTTTATTGGCTAACAGCAATCGAGGATGCGAAGGAAATAGTGCGAACTTGCGATGCGTGCCAAAGATTTGCGGCAAGACCTCACTCTCCTGCCGCAGAACTTATGCCAATTCCATTGTCTTGGCCTTTCGCTCAATGGGGTCTCGACATGGTAGGTAAATTACACAAAGCTTCGCCAGGAGGTTATGAGTATATGCTTGTTGTTGTCGACAAGTTTACAAAATGGATCGAAGCAAAGCCGATAAATTCACCGGACGGCGCGTCAGCGATTAAGTTCGTGAAAAGCATTGTCTTCAGATTTGGAGTTCCTCACAGTATTGTGACAGACAACGGCAGCAATTTCACGTCCAAAGAGTTCAAAGCATACTGCGTAGAAGTGGGCATTAAATTAAGTTTTGCATCTGTTGCACATCCTCAGACCAATGGACAAGTCGAGAAGGCCAACGGCATCATCTGCAATGGCATCAAGAAACGCCTGCTAGGACCATTGGAAAAAGCCCGGCATACTTGGCCGGAGGAGTTACAAAGTGTGTTGTGGAGTATCCGAACAACACCAAATACGGCGACACAGGAAACACCGTTCTTTCTGGTTCATGGCGCCGAAGCAGTCCTGCCAATAGAAATAGAGCACGATTCTCCAAGAGTCACAGAATATGACGAAGAAACATCGAGGAAATCTTTGGAGGATGATGTCGACGCACTCGATGAAGCTCGAGACGAAGTCCTGTCAAGAGTTGCCAAATATCAGCAGGACCTGAAAAACTATCACAGTCGACGATTGCGGCCAAGGTCTTTTCAAGTTGGTGACTTAGTTCTGCGGCTCAACCAGAAAAGTCACGAAAAACTCGAATCACCATGGCTTGGACCCTACATCGTCACAGAAGTAATCGAAGGAGGAGCATACAGAATCAAAGACAAGAAGACAGGGATTGACGAGCCAAATCCCTGGAATGTGGCACAGCTCAGGCGTTTCTACGCCTAGGTGTCGAAAATATAGTCCTCCTTTGTAAATCTTCAATGTACTGAAACGCCCACGAGTTTTCAGACGCACTCTTTTCCTTTTCGGGGCACCGAGTGGGGCCGGGAAAGGTTTTTAATGAGGCGGGCTCGTGGTGCTGCAATATAATAAAGATAGTGGAATTATATATCTTCTTCTCGACAAGATCAGGGGTTTTCCCCTACATGATACAATATATATATAAACACAGTGTCGACAAACGCAAAAGAAGCATATTGCCTTGGTAAACATACCTCGCCAAAATAAAAAGAGATACAGACAAAATAGTGATCAACAAAAGACTCGGGGGCTTACACCCACAAAAATAGTATACAGTGTATATTATCTTGCCTTGGGACAACCTCGCATGATATTAAACAAAAGACACTGCAATCAAAACGCCCGGGGGCTTGGCGATAAAAATAAAATACAATGACTTTACAATATAGCTCGTCTATACAGGATACAAAGTTCGGAATAAATGTCAAGGATTTCCCAATATATTATCTATGGTTAAGCGCTCGTTATTTACAGCGCGAGTACTATGCTCAGCATAGCTACCCTTCACGAAGAATTCGGAATCCATCCGAAGAAGTTCATCCATCATATCTTCAGCAACAGGAGTAACTATGTCATCATATTTGCCGAAGTTCCTTTTCCTCTTCGACATCTTCTCCAGGCACTTTGGGACAATTTGCCCTACATCTAACTTCGGGTAGCAAATCTTTATCATAATCATCGCAAACCTTGCACCAGCAGCTAGTTGGGCTCGTACAAAGCCGTGGATGCGAGGAGCATCTCGAAATTTGTCCATCAATGCAGGAAGGGTTTCTGGCATCTTATTGCGAGGAAACATGGTACCATACACCAGAGACAAAGTTCTTGTACAGAAGTCAAGATATTCGCGAACCTGAAGTGCACGATCTTGAAATCTCACGATTTGGCGGGTCCGCTCAGGTGTACCCCAAAAAGGCGATCCGTGCTCATGTGCAAGCCGAAGGAGAACATTGGAACGAGCCTCGACACGTTCATCTTCAGTTATAGGATCCAAAAAAGCACCTATGGTTTCATAAAACAATTCAGTGGGCAATGAGGAGGCAAGCAGCAAAGGAAAACGAAGAAGCGAGATAAGGACAATAAAACTTACCCGCCATATCCAAACTAGCATCTGTTAGCAGCTGCAGCATAGAATTCTCTCGAGATGCAGCCGCGTCAGCTTCAGCAACAGCAGAGTCCTTTTCAGCAATGGCAGTTTGTGCCTGTTGGAGTGCAATTTCTTCGGCTTCAGATGACTTACGAGCTTTCTCCATCAGCACAAGTGATTGCTTCTTCACGAACTGCAGTTGGTGTCGAAGTTCGTCTAACTCTTGCGGCAAGGAATCCTCGGCAGACGAAGCATCAGCAGGAGTTCTCCTTGGGGGAGAAGGCAAAATATTGGAAGAACCAGGAGCTGGCGTATAATTGTCAAAAATTAACTGGAAAAAGAAATGTTTCGACATCAATCACTGAGCAAAGATAGATTTTCATTCATCTCCATAATATATACATGTCTATTACAAAAGAAGGACCTTCTAGAGGGATACTGAAATAGTTCTCGCCAATAACACTACGGCGACAAAGCCAAAAGAAAGAGGAATGCTAAAAAAGAAAAAGCAGAGGCATTCAACTAGACCTCCGGCTTTGATGAGCTAGGAGTCGAAGATGGCTTGATCCCGATATAAGCCAGGATTTTCCTCGTGTTGGGCTTAGCTGCCTTGATCAAAGACCTCCACCTTGACTGTTCTATCTGATCAGTGTCGCCAACTTTTGACCAGTCGATAGATTGTTGGCTATCAGCAACCAAGGCGACAGTATTTTCCACGGCAATCTTCATATTCTCATGGCGCACCCTTAACCCAAGATCTTCAGACGGATTGAAACACTTGGCGAGGTCAAGGAAAGTTGCGGGTTCCTCTTTCTTTGGGAAGAAATAAGGAAAAAGCCGCGACAACCCCGCTTTAGCCTGATCAATGCCTCCGCGTGCCTCTGATCCATGAACTTCAAGGAGTGAAAGGGCGTCAAGAAGAGAATCATTGGCGGGTTCATCAAGTTGAAATTCTTGAGCTGTTCTAGCTGTCAAGAAAGAAAAATTGAGCAACAAACGAGTGCAGAGAAGAAAATACAAGAGAATAATGAGTGGTACTTACCTACGAAGCGGCGACTCTGCGTCGTTAAACGCTTACGGATCGCCTCCTCGCGAGCAGACTGGGCGGCTATGTGATCGCTCAAGGAAGTTTCAGCGGTGTGAAGCCTCTTTCTAAGGTCTTCGACACCAGCAGCGTCAGCCTTGGCTTTATCAGCCTCTGCTCGTGCATCAATAGCATCTGACTCAGCCTTTTTGCGAGCCTTTTCACTTTGCTCTAATTGCTGAGCAAGTGTATTGGCACGATCATTGGCTTCCGCCAGTTTTTCTACAATGGAAGATAAATATAGTTACAAATCTCGACAACAAAGAAGGAACAAAAGAACAGAGGCAAAAAGGAGCAGAGCATTACCTTCAGCTTTATTCGCATATTCACGATACCCAACAAATTGGGCACCGATGCGAAGAAGATCCTTGATCACAGGCTGTTAACCAAAAAGAGAAAACAAAGAGAAAATGGGGGTATGAGAAAAATATGGTGATGCACAGAAGCAAACAGAGAAAACATAGACACTGACAAAAAAGTAAAGAACTTACATCTTCCATGAGAAGGTTCGAAGAGCTACTCAATTGGAGAGTAGGCTCCGAGACAATCTCCGTCCTTGCCCTTTTCGGTGAAGGGGCTCGGGGGCTCGAAGGAGGAGTAGAAGCGCCGATGTTTTGTTGAGGAGGCGAGGATTCCTCTCCTTCAACTCGTGGCTCTGAAATAACTAGGGTATGTGACATACTCGTTCGAGCAGCCACATCCAAAGCTGGCGTTTCCTCGTCATCATCACTATTGCAAAAGGGTGGCAGTGTAAAAAGCAAGGCAAGCAAAAATTCTTCGAATAGAAAAATAAAAGAGGGAACTTACGAACTGATGATACTCGCAAGATATGGATCATAAGCTGCCTTTTGCGGTAAAGGAGCAGCTTCTTCGGGTTTAGAAGTCCCGGAATCTTCGACATCACCCCTCTTCCTTTTGTTCTTTGGAGAATCAGCAGGAGGAGGAGACTGGGCCGATGTAGTGTCTTCAGAAGCAGCATCTTTTTCAGCAGATCCCGCAGATTTTCGAGAATCTGCGGGTTCATTCACAAAAGAGGAGGCCTCTTGGTTATCATTAGAGATAACGGTCCTTTCTTCGACTTCCCCACCTTCAGGAAGAGGAGGAAGTGAAACAAGATTTGGATGATTCTGTCCAAAAAAAGGGAAGGATATCAGAACGAAGCAAACAATGCAAAAAAGCAAGGCAGTAAAAAATTGCGCGACAATGTTTACCTTAGGAAGCGCATGGGTGGCGCTGTATGGTTTTACGCGACAAGAAGAAGGGATGGCATCTTTTTTGCTGAGGGAGGTGATTTTTCGGACAAGCCTCTCCAGGTCCTTGACTTCCAAATCCACCGACAGCCGATCCACGTCTTCGTTGCCAGTATATTTCCAGAGAGGGAATTTGCGAGCTTGAAGAGGCTGAACTCTACTCTTAAGGAAATACACTATAATCTGGATACCTGACAATTCTTTGCCGCGAGTATTTTGCAACTCATGGATGCGAGCCATCAGGGATTCAGTCGAAGTTCTTTCTTCCTCGGTAGCCTCTGCATCCCAGGAACGGCGACGAAGAATTTTCTCGGCACCGTCAAAAGGAGGAATATTATCCTCGAGGCAGCCATCGTTTTCTTCGCGAATGTACAACCACCTCTTGCGCCAACCTTGAACGGAGTCAGGGAGCTTGACGTCGAAGTAATCAGCAGTGGAGCGAATAGAAATAACAACGCCGCCTATATTATAGGCGACATTGGGAGAGCCATTGCGGCGACAGAAGAAAATGCGCTTCCAAAGCGCCCAATTAGGTGAGACGCCAAGGAAGGCTTCACAAAGCGTGATGAAAATAGAAATGTGGAGGATTGAGTTTGGCGTGAGGTGGTGAAGCTGGAGACCGTAGACATAGAGTAATCCACGGAGGAAAGGATGGATGGGGGTGGATAAACCACGGATGAGATGGTCGACAAAACTTACCCGGTACCCCATTGGAGGGGCTGGGTAGCTTTCTTCACTGGGGAAGCAAACCGCTTTGGGCTTCGTGGTGATTCCCAGTTTCTTCAGGAGGTTCAGGTCTTGGTTTGTGATCTTGGACCTTTCCCACTCCGCAGTTCCTAGATCCGCGGCGGCCATGGAAGAATCAGGAGTGCTGTGCCTGGTTAAGCGACGCGGTGGCATCAACAACGGCAATGGCGAGCAGCAGTGAAGAGAAGAGCTTTGGCAGCAGTGGAGCGCAAGGGGAGATTTTGCAGCAGAGAACGGCGCGAGCGGAAGTGCTCGAGGAAGAAGAAGGAGATCTTATATAGAGGTGCGGTGAAGCGACGGAACCGTTGGATGAAGAAAGAATGCAGGAGATGATTACCACGTGGCAACGAGGGCAAATTAGTATTTCAACATTGACGAGGTTACAGAACGTGCGCCAGGAAAAGCGGAGGACGTGTGTCCCCCACTTGCACGACGTGTCAACGTGGTGGGAATAGTGGACCCACAAGGCAGAAATAAAATCCCAATTATTGACAGAGATGAAGAGAATTCGACAAGGGAAAATATGTCGACAAGAAAAATAAAAAGAGAATGGCGACAGGGTTAAATATTCGAATACTCTTGGAGCCTTTGATCAAATACAAGTTTTTGCTCAAATGCTCGGGGGCTACTCTGGAAAAATAGAAAATTTCGAGTATGACAATATAGAAATGGCGAGAGCCTATGACCAAATCCAAGAATTTGTTCATAGCCTCGGGGGCTACTCCCATCGGGAGCGCTGGTCGCGCACCCGATAAATATAAAAATATCGAGAAGGATTATAAATATAGCGGCAAAGGATGCTAATCTGTGGAGCCTACACCCAAGCACAAAGTTCTTGGTTGTAGCCTCGGGGGCTACTCCCATCGGGAACGCTGTTCGCGTGCCCGATGAATTTGATCAGAAATAGAGAAAAAGAAGTGAGTATATTTCGAGTTACACAAATAACTCTATATATACTCCCATCGGGAAGACAAAATAAAGTCATCTGATATGACTCAATAAAATGTGCTATTCCAAAGGCGAAAAGCACTCGACAATATATTCTCAGAACGCCAAAGTTGCGATCAATTTCTGAATGCCGCAAATTTGCGAAGGTAAGACCCCGATTCTGCTGGGCGTGGCATCGCCAAAGACTGCGCTCTGCTACTTTTATCCGTATCAACAGATACGAAGAAAAATCCTAACGGACGCGTTAGGTACCCGATAAATTTGACTGGGACTTGACAGAATGGTAAGACCTTAAGCGGCACCTGTCGAAGTTTACACCAGTATCCCGAGATCATGTCCGGGGACGTGATCTTGAAGTAGGTTTTTGCGGATTGCCACTAGAGCAGTTAACTAGTACCTGATCCGTCAGATGAACTAGCCCCAACTACCATTATCCCTGTACAACATAGAATTTTATGTGGAGTATAAATAACAGCTCTCGAACAAAAATAAACGGGAGAGATTTTCCCTGACTCTGCGATTCAAGCAAAATCTCGGGGGCTACTGACATAGGCACCCCAAATGGGCCTGCCATAGATGGTACCCGGGATTTACTGAAGGCCCACTATCCGAAGAATAAGAAGATTCGGGAGCCCAAGATGTATTAAGGAAAGCTAGAGTTGTAATAGGAAGTATTATTTGTAATCTGGCGGGACGAGTTAGAAACCGTCCCGAACTCTGTAACTTGTACGATACGAAACCCTCGGCTCCACCTCCTATATAAGGGGGAGAGGGACAAAGAAAGGATCGAATCTACTATCAA
The DNA here is from genome assembly GCA_030979885.1 of Lolium multiflorum. NCBI lineage: Eukaryota > Viridiplantae > Streptophyta > Magnoliopsida > Poales > Poaceae > Lolium > Lolium multiflorum. Next base: position 129,055,570 of record CM061749.1, read on the forward strand.
CATAACCCTAGTTTTCATAATCGCCGAGTACTTTTCGCCTAAACCTTCGAGATCTACTTGCCCTCTACTTCTAGCAAAACCCTAGTCTACAATCTGTAGGCATTGACAAGTTAATCCTTTGTCAGCCGCACTATAGATCTCCTCGGGACGACGACTCTGAGCAAGAGGTATTGGGAAAGGGGTCCACCAGGACAACATACTCACCCTAAGCGTGACGCTGTGCTCAACGACAAAGGTAGTGGACGGCGACGAGAAGATCGACGGTGTCCGAAGGTGTGGAAGGTGCTGATCAGAAGCTATCGGGGGCGGGTGAGTGGTGAAATTGGCGGGGAGAGACGGTCTAAAGGGATGGTGTGGGCTTGGCTGGTCCCATCCATGGTTATTCGGTAGCTAGCAGCGGTCAAATCGGTTGGAAGGCGATGGCGCGTGAGGACAAGAAGCTTCAGTACGACTGGACCATGCACAGTGATGTAAATTATGATACATCACTACCCCATGTGATGTATATTTAGGCCACTTGGTTGAAAATATACATCACGTACGAAAAAAATTAATAACATTTGTATCTAAATAAAGTTAAATGAATTAATTTAAATTGGTGTAAACTCCAATTGGAAAAATTCACTACAGCCCCGGCCGTACTAAAAGTACCAGCATCTGGTACGTACGTCTTGGAGTGCTACTTCTAGTACTGCTAGCTAGGGGGTAGTGGCTAGCTAGCAAAAGAAAAAACTAGTATACTCTCGTGGAGCGCACAGCTCTCAATTTCCTGGCATGGCAATCTCCCTCCTGGATAGGTCACCTTTGGGTTCTCCACAATTGTACAGTATTGTTTTTCGAACGAGGGTTCCCAAATAATTACTAAAGGTTGTTTTGGCCACCTTATCCACATGTTTAATTTTTAAAATACAACTTTTACAAAGCTATGTAACGTGAAAGTTATTTTGAGATGATGTTATTCTAATAGGAGGCACACAAGTGCCCACCTTTAAATTAATAACAGTACATTGGTGCTAAAGAACAGCTTACAAAACATCGACGAAGCAAGCAAAATAACAGATACATGCTAAGAACAACTTGAAGAGTTCAAGCCCTCATCCGCGACCAGCACCGGAGCTTGAAGAAGCCACCTGGAGAGGGAGCTAGCAAGATTAACAGTCTTGAACTGCACATGGACACCAGAAACAGAAGCCTCATCATGTCCATCGCTGAAGGATGCCCCTGCCTCCTCGTCCTATCTCGAATGATTAGCACTTAATTTTAGGGACACGGCTAGTTCTCGGTCGACCTAGAATTAAGTTAATATTCGGTCAAATGATACCACCCAATTTTATGTGCATCCAAAAAAGTGAGCAATTACACACCCATGTGCACATATCACGATGCAAATCTAACGGTCATAGAGTTAATCTAGAAATAATTTAAATTTTGATCGTCCTAGAACTAGCAAAAGTATAAGGTGAAAGTGTGCGGCTACTTTTGTGATGATAATACTAGTTAGAGATCTAGAAGTTTGACTTGGCTACGTAATGTTTTAGAAATCCAGCCAGAAAACAGGCATCTGCGGTCGAGTCTTCGTGCTTGGTTTAGTATAGTTGTGCTCTACCTTTTGTTTTAGCTTGATCCTTGATCTCCGTTGTAAAAGGATGTCCTCAACACTTTGTATCGTTCGATCCTGTTGGCTTATATTAATTTAAAATTAAGCTCTATAGACTTTTATCTAAAAAAACAGCTTTAGAGAAGCACGAGCACATAGAATGGTTGTACAGAAATGGGTATGTTTGTTGAATACTCTTCAGTCTTGCTAATCTCTTCAGTGTAAAGCGAAATGAATGCTTGCGGTTTGCTAAGAATATACATCGAGTTGCTAGTCTCTTCTTTTATTGGAGGCTTAATTAGGTAAGGTTAACTGACCCCATGTCCGGGTCCTACTAGTAGTGGCAAAAGCACTAGTAGAGTACACGTAGACTTAGTGGAGCACATCACATATGTTAAAGCTATGACTTTGGACAGCTCTGGGTGAATCTACATATGTTAAAGCTATGACTTTGGACAGCTCTGGGTGAATCTACATATGTTAAAGGGCATTGCTACATAGTGCTCAGGCACCGGTTAGTCTTAGGGAGTGCCCCACCCAAATATAGAAAGAAAACTAATCCCACGTTCCGTACATTCCTAAAGTAGAAAAATCCGACTCCGTCCGACTCTGAGAGTTTCCTCCGCGCCACTTCTCTTTGTATTCAAGCAACCGGAGAATGCCTGCTCCATCGCAACTCCCAAACACATTGGTGAAATGCAAAAATCCAGACAGAACGAAACCGAAAATAAATGCATCTAGCAATTTTTTCTTTTTCCAAATAAGAATGGCAGAGATAAATGTAGAAAAAAAGGAATAAATTACAATCTGGGGAGAAGCTACTAGATCGTGGATGTAGAAAAATGAAAAAAAGTACATCCACCGTTCCCATCATCTGGTTGTAAAAAGAGATCAAAAAATACATCAAGATCTGGGGGAAAAGCTACTATTTTCAAGATATCCGATGTAGAAGAATGGAAAAAATACATCCACCGTCCCATGATCTGGATGTAAAAAGAGATCAAAAAATACATCAAGCTCCAAAAAATTAGAATCTCCAGAGAACCTGCTATTGTTACATACGTTGGTATTATTAGATGTAGAACTGGACCATTGAGGTGCAGGAGTTGATGGGAAGAGGAGGGTGGGGAGGCTCTTCCCATCGGTGTGACGGGCCCCTGTGGTGGCGCTGCCACTTTGGCTCGGCGTGAACGCCACGAGCAGCACGCCCGTCGAGCACCAGCGCCGCGCACCTCCTCCACGAAGCAGCCCCAGCCTCTACCGACGCCCCTCCTCACCGGAGAAGCCCCAGCCTCCGTCGGCGCCCCTCCTCGCCTGAGCAGCCGCCGACGCCCCTCCTCGCCGAAGACCCTCCGTCGGCGCCCCTCCTCGCCTGAGCAGCCGCCGACGCCCCTCCTCGCCGGAGAAGCCCCAGCCGCCGACGCCACAAGCCCCGCGCCTCTCCTCGCCGAAGCAGCCCTAGCGGCAGCCGAAGCCAAGTTCCCCGCGCCTCACCTCGCCGGAGCAGCCCAGCCGCCGCAGACGCAACGAGCACGGCGCCCGCCTCGCCGGAGCAGCCTCAGTGCTCTGCCTAGATCTATGTGTGGGGAAGGAGATGGTATCCCGGTGAATGAAGAAAATTCTGGTTGGGGGTGGGGATGGATGTTGTATCGAGAGTGAAACCAGACTACCTTAGATGACCACCGATGGATGTTGATCGGACGGGAGTTACAGAGAGCACTCGCTAAGACTAGAGAGTGCCCCGGCACGTATTAGATTACACGTATGTTAAAGCTATGACTTTGGACAGCTCTGGGTGAAAGAACTCAGCGTAATGTTTATCCTACTAACAAGAATCTTTTTTTATCTCTTAAAAAGAATATTTTTTTAGGGGTACAAACAATATGGTAGAGGGTGAAGGCTGGCAAATGAGTGGACCGAACCAATTTACCTCTCTACAACACATTTTTACTTGGACTGTACATTCGACCAAAGCCCACGTTGGCCACGGTTAAGCTCCACCAAGGCTTCCTTTCCTAGGCCGATCATGGCAACTCCTGTTTGCCACAGCAAATGCTTTCCTTTCCTGGGCCAGACCGATAAGATGTCGCATTTTTTCTTCATTTTTTCTTCATCTTCTTCAGTGTTTTTTCTTTCTATTTTGCTTCTACTTTTCTTGTTTTATGTTTTTCCTCATTCTTTTCTTGAAATTTTCCTTCTTTTATTTTATTTTATTATATTGCTCTACTTTTTATGTTTCCTTTATTTTCTTCACATACAAAAAGTTTTAATATGATATGTAAGAAAAAGTTTGTCACACAACACAAGGGGCGTTCTGGCATCTGGAAGAATATTCCCCTGATTTTTAAAAAGATTTTTAAACACCATTCCAAATGTCAAAAATATGATTAAAAAATCTCCACATATATGTCGAAATTCTATGTACTCACAAAGTAGTTTTAAAAGAACCGATATTTATGGTGTCGTGTGTAAAAATACAAAACCAGCATGAAGAAAGCTTTTGACGGGACATTTATGTATATATTTTACGCATGACACAAAAAATATCGTATTTCCATGAAATTTTCGTGCACGCATAGAGTGTCAAGACGTACACGCCATATTTTTTCTAATTATTTACATTTTGAAATGTTTTTTCTACTGGCAGGAGCATATGCACTCAATATCAAACGTGAATTTTCAATGAACATGATTTTTGATTATATAAAGAATCATTATTTGCAGGATTACAACATCAATTTTTAGATATGTGTGAACATTTTTTGTACATATGTGAATGCAAATTTGGATGTATGTGAGAATTCACATTTTGCATAAAGAAGGGGAAAATAGTATTGTACATGTTAATTGGCCACGTCGGATGCGTCTCACTAGGAGGTGCTTTAGGCGTGGTAGGCAGGGCTGCTAATGGTAGTGAATAACATCCCCCGACCATGCGAAGACCCGTGAGAAGTTCATATTCTTCTACCTTAGGTTGGGAACTATTTTTCCGATGAAGTGTGTTTTACTACCAATAACATAGAATTGAAAATATAAAATTGAAAAGACGTTGCAGTCGGTCTCTATATAACTAAGATGCACACAATCGTAGAAGTTTAACAAAATGAAAATAAAATAAACCTAGGCGAAAAGAACGAATCATGTAGAGATCGTAAATCACCTAAGGTGTTGGGGGACGAATCCATGGATCACATTTCCATCCATGTGGGATAAAAATATGCCTCACCATTTGCTCCAAACATGTAGACCTTTTAATAACATGCCCACCTGTTGTAGAGACTAACACCAGGAGATGACCCGCATAAGAAAAAAAATCTTACCATTCAAAATATTTGTCATTTCAACATAGTCAAAGCAACCATATTATTGAAAGCTCTCATATCCTAATAAGCATTTTAAACTTATGATCGTGTCAAGTAACCAGTTGTTAAGTATGTTTGCAACACTTATAATGAAAGAGTTAGTGTTACATTTACAAGGTTTTTCTTTTTTTGAAGCTTAACTGTAAGGCACCAGCCTCACAGCATTTTCCTTTTATTAAAAAGCAGAAACAAAGAGATACAATAAGATGTTGGAAGAAAAAAGGAGAAGAGCTCACCTACCTACCTCTAAAAAGGAAGAAAAACTCTAATCAAGGTAAGCTATGTATCCAGGTCAGAAGACTGTCTCTATATTTAACCTTAATCCTATGTTGTAACAGAGTAATATCATGTATAAAATTACATTTCCACCTTGCAAAGGTTGGCCTTTCATGCTCAAAAATGCGCCCATTACGCTGCTTCCATATATGCCAACATGCCGTGATCATGACTTCCATGAAAAAAGGTTTAGCAAAACCCCTCCTAACCTCAGCAACAGCCGTTTGCAAGTCAGCATCCCTGGGCCAATCAATCTGAAGATAACTCCATATCCGATGACTGAAGTTACATGTGAAGAAGAGATGCAGTCTATCCTCATATGTATGTGTAGGGCATAACACACAATGCCTATCCTCTCAGTCATTCCAGTTTCTCCTTACGAACAAGTCCCTAGTGTTCAACCTATCATTGAGGAGCAGCCATGCAAACATCTTTGTCTTCATTATACAAGCTGACTTCCATAACCATCGAAAAACAGCTGGGACTAATATATGAGCATGCAAATGTGCATAGAATTTTGAAGGATAGTATTTATCTCCCCATGAATATTTCTAAATGTCAGGCCTGCCTGAAAGTGGCTGAGATATCAATCCTTGCTGAACCTGACAATACTCCTGATAAGCTTCTGCAGATAATGGCCGATAGAAAAGCTGGGAGAAATCTTCAGTGGAAAAAACATCAGCAGCAGACATATCCTTATCAATTACAAAAGAGAATAATCTTGGGAACCTAGTGGCCAAAGGCTGTGTTGAATCCATGAACTTCCACTTATCATTCCAGAACAGAAAAGAGTAGTTCCAGGCTCAATAAAAGTGACTTCAGCAAAACTCCCAAACAACTGCAAAATATCCCTCCACCAAAAAGAACCACAAGGCCTAGCAGAGTGAGGTACATAATTAGCATAGTAACTATTCCAGATGAGCTGCACCCAAGGTGTATCACACTGATTATAAAACTTGTCTAGATGCTTCAGAAGCAAGGCATTATTCTTCTTCTGAAAATTGACAATGCCAAGGCCACATTTTTCCTTTTTACAAGGTTGTTCATGGTTTACTACTTTCTCAGATGCAATGTAAAAATTTATTGGTATCTTCATATATTTTTGGCATTATTGATTGCCAATTCTAAATGGACCAGTTCATTATACATGGAGCCCACTGGAAATTTTCGTTCTCACATAGATTTCACGAAAATTCATCAGTCCCTTGCAACAGTTGGATCATGCATTGCCAACCATCCTAGAAGGGATTTTCATGTCGTAGGACTGATACCAATTAAATCTTGTCTGAACATCACATTTTGTGGAGCTGTCTCCAAAACCATATCATTTGCATTGCTCTTGTGATGGAAAATGCTATATGGATTTTTGTATTATTCTCGGATTAAAATTGCTACTAGCACGCATCATTTTTTTATAAAAAAAACTAGAAATATTGATGCAAGATGCAATGAAGAAGTTTCGCTTTGAAACAACTATGCATGAGAAGCAATTTTATTTTTATGTTTATTTGTTTTGCTACTTTGCAGGGAAGCATGATTCATGGTAATGTCCTACACCTACGGGGTTACATATTTACAACGTTATGACTCTAAAATTTGATTGGACAGTTCATTCAGACGTGAAAACAAGATGGTTTTTCAAGATGCTTACCTTTTCTTTTTGGTTGTTTCGGTATACTTATTATTAATATTAAAACCTTCATAAAATATTATGTTGCATAATAAAATGATTGATAAATCCTAGCTCATAGGTGTCATCATTATGCAAACCACTTTCCGTCATCTTTGGCATCTTATTTTTCGTAGATAGGTGTGAGAAACTTTAGATCAGCCTCCAAGTGGCGGATCTAGCTCAACATGTCAAGGTGATCTAGCATGCAGAAACTTCTGTATGGAGTTACATGACTGCATTCTACATGACACATGCCCCCGAAGAAATGTTAATTCACCTATTCTTCGAATGCAGTTTCAGTCAGGGCTTCTAATGGCACTTGGTATGGAATGAAATACATATCTAAACGTTAACAACATGATCATGGAGGCAAAACGGAGATATAATATGGAATTCTTAACTGAGATCATTATTATAGGATGCTGGAGTTTATGGGACCAAAGGAACGACGCCATCTTCACTGGAAATGAACCATCTATTCAGAGATGTATTATAAAATTTAGAGCCTATATGAGCATCAATTGGCATAGAGCTAAACGTAACCATAAGGAAGGTCTCCAATCATGGTTTGACACATTATGAAAATGTAATGGATCAGTAATCCCACCATTGTAAACATTCCCGATATATATTATAAAATGACGGAGGGCGACCGAGCGTTCCGCGCGCCCCTAACACCGGCCATCTCCTCGTCAGACTCGCCCTCGCCGGCGGGACGGGCTGTCGGATCTCAATTCGTCTGCCTTGAAGAGGAGGACGAGGCGCGGGAGATGGCGGAGGAGTTCGCGTGGCTAAGGCTTGGGTTTGATCCCGAGGTGCCACCGGTTGGTACATCACCGGGTATGTCTCAGGCGGAGGTGGCGGAGGACTTCTGGATGAAAATCGGGTTTCCGACGGTGGAATCAAGGGCGTGGCCGCGGTCGGCGCCGCCGAAGGTAAGCGTTTCTTCGTGCAGGACTTCGGAGCGAGCCAGGTCGGCTTCGCCGCCACTGGGTTAGGTATGTATGGTGGACACAATGACAAACTTTTTTTTTTGGAGTTGGATGCACGAGTAGAGCTCATACTCACTACAAGTGAAGGCTAGCTATAGACTTGTTGACGTCAGAAACCCACCGGCGGGCAGTGACTGGTCAACACCGTAGAGCCGGGAACAACTAGGGCTGCGGCTGGCCCAGTCCCTCAGAGCGACGGCCCGCAAAGCCTCCTGGTCGCGCGCCGATGCAAATTGCAAGGGCGTGCCACCTGACCTATACCTGGTCAGGAAGGTGTGGATGATGCCTCGCTTAGTTTCCTGCAGGGCACACACGTACACGTTAAATACGAGCCTCGATCGGCTCTCAGGTTGTCCTGTGAATCGGCTCATGGAGCCGATCCACCCATGATTCGTCCGAGGTGGCCGAATATATGGTGGTCCTGCTTGATCATGATAAAGCATATGAGATCCACGACGATCTGGGGTTTTCACCGCATAATCGGATCATCCTACTCACGATTGGGCCTCGCGCTCACACACGGTAAACGTAAGCCAGCCCTAGACAAGGCCTAAAAACCAACACTAGGTTGATCCTCGGAACGTCCTGTCTAGGGGCAGCAAACTACACCCTGCATGCCGCTGGATCCTCCAACCCTTTGTAAGGCCTAACTATTGCAGATATTAAACTAATCCTTGATGAATCAAGGAGCGACCGTAACGGATCAGATCTACTAAATAACGATCAAGCGGGGTGCCGCCCCTGCACCCATGATGAGGTACAGGGACGGCTAGATGCGCAAGGGTTGCACTACGACAGCATATGATACTAGGAACAATGCTAACCCTAACACATCTATGATAACTACGTTGCTCGCCATCAAAAGGCTTCAGACGAGCAACGCATGAACAACTAGGCAGGCTCGTGCTGCCTAGATCGCGAGATGCGATCTAGGCAGCATGGTGCTTACCGGAGGAACCCTCGAGACGAAGGAGTTGGCGATGCGCCGAGATTGGTTTGTGTTGAACGTTGGTTGTTGTTTATTCCATAAACCCTAGGTACATATTTATAGTCCAGGGGACTTTCTAATGTGGGCGTGCACTAAACCGTGCACGAGGCAAACTCTAATCTCTACGTAACCTACTATAAAGATACACGGGCTAACTAGCCCAAACTTGGTAAACAAGGCCGATTCACAATCTCTTCTATATGTATATCTTCAAACCCGTCTTGATCGCGGCCCACTTCTGGCTTGGTCAAATTCCGGTGATAACACATGCCCCCTGGTTTTGGAAATGACATTTCCAAAATCATTATGCTTTTCTCTCGTAGGGTCATGTCGTGGCAGAGCAGGACCGTCGCAGAGGCCTTCATCATGATAACTTGCCTTCTCAACTTCTCTGCACGATTAGACAGTTCTGGCACCACCTCCTCGGAAACTGCTGTGGCATTGAATTTTTACTATGCCCCCTTTTATTTAACCGCAGCAAACAGTCTTCTTCCTCATCCCCTTCGCACTAGCCTTCAAAAAACCCCCCTCTGCCACCATGCCTTCGTCCTCCTCTTCTTCCTCCTCATCGGGTCTTTCCTATGTGTCCTCTCCCATCCGAGAGTCGACGCCCTCGTGGGGCACGCAGGCGGCGTACGACATCCTCGCCCCAACGAAGTGGGACAAAGAGGACCATGACTCCCTCGTCCGGTCCGAGGATGACAAATCCTTGACCGACGGGGAGAGCGACCTCCACTTCCTCGCCGTTGGGGAAGCGGAGGAGGAGAGTGACGACGACAGCTTCTCCTGTGACCTCACCTCTTCCGGGGAGGAAGGGGAGCAGGGAGAGGAGGAGGAGGACGACGACGCGAGCTCCTCCGACGAACCGCCGGCCAAGCGGTTCTGCCCTCGGCCGGGCAACCTTAGCGACTTCGACAGCGATGAGGACGACGAAGAAGATGAAGACGACGAGGGCCCAGTCGGCGGCCATTGGAGCGACGACGAGCCCGCCGGAAGCAGCGCCGATAGTGACGACGATGGCGACGACGAGGGCAGTGATGGCCCATAGATAGGTCCTCTAGAATAGGGCCAGTAGTAGTAGATGGGGCAATAGATCCCCTAGTACTTTCCTTTTGAGAGCAATTAGCTCTTCTTATGTAAGGAATCTCGTCGAATTAATGGAGAAATTTTCCCCAATTCTGATTATGCCGATTCCTTCTGAGTTTACTTGAGCCGATTCCCTCTTCTACTGACCTTGCCGACTCGTTCCCTTTGCCAATGCGTGATGAGCCGATAGCACCGCATCGGTCCTTCAAAAATCGCCCTTCCCTTCTCCAACTGATGAAGGACCAGCCGATGGTATCCCAATCGGCTTTTAAACAGAGCAAAACAGAGCATCCACCAGGCCTGCTGCCCCCCGAGCCTTACTCAAGGCGAGACTGTCAAAGAGAATGTGCCAAAACCGATCCCCTTTCTTCCTCAGACAGCCGGAACTTGGTTCAGGAACCCAAATCAGCTCGAATCAACGGAAGGCACCACCGCTGGCCTGAATTTGGTGAAGACTCGATGTCCATGTATCGGCTTCTTGTATCCTTAAGTCGATGTCTGCTGCATCGGCGGCGCTCAAAATTTTTTTTAAATTTTTTAGGCCGATTTGTGTGTCGGCCCCCATATTTGATAGTATTATCTCATATCCTCGTGTTTTATCCATCTAGGTGCCCCCCGAGCCGATTCTGTCAAGAGAATTGATGGTATCGGCTCTTCAGGTAGTCCTTGTTGGGTTAAACGTTGATCCCAGGCAGAATGGATGGTGAGGATAATTTTGGCCGATCGCTGGAATCGGCCTCCACGTTGCTTGCTCGGTGAAGGTTTTGTAATATCCCTTCAACAGTTTCGGAGGGCCGATCGCAAGGATCAGCCTCGCCACATTGCTTATTGACGTAGTCTTGCTACTCGTCCATGTCAGTAGACAAAACCAGCCCAATCTCCGATTTTATCACGTTGGTGCGCTTGCTGTTGTCCACCTTAGGTGCATCGTGTGATCGTGGAGCTCTATACTTCGCCGGACGAACGAGCACCATGTTTGTGCCAGCCGATGTTTCATCATCGGCTTTCCTTTGCTTGGGGCGCCACTCTTTTCTTTGCGGCAGTCCCTCCTCATCCAGGGTCCTCTGGACTTTCGCAGCCAAATCAGGTCGTGCCTTCCTCAGCGTATGCAAGTATAACCTTTCGGCTTCCTCCAGACCGCGCAATCGCTGAACCCTGCGCTTTTGTGAATGGCTGAGACCATCAGGACACCACCTTGGACGGTGGTACCTGTCTTCTTCGTCTTCCCCCTCGTCTTCCGAATCCTCGAGATCTTCCAACAGAGGGGTCTCAGCACGTCTGTTTTGTGGTGGGAGAGGCCCTAGGCGCTCGAATACAGACACGTTGGCTGCCTCCTTCTTTTTCTGGTTGCATTCTGGGCAGTTGCCGATTGTTGGTAATCGGCTCATTCCTGAATCCCAGCAGGAAAGGGCAGTCCCAATGCCTGTCCGTATCGTCCTGCTCCCTGGCGTGGCGCTCCTGCCGCTCCTCATCGTGATTATGCCGACGATGTCTTCTGTCGCTTCTAGCCATACGGCCTCTTTCATCATCGTCGCCGTGTTGCCGGCGTTGATCATACCGACTCACGTACTTATTGAGGAGGTGATCAGAGAGGGGTCGTTGATATCTTATGTTCTTAACTTCCCCCTCTGTGACATAGCGCTTGCCATCTTGATGGAGCCGATCGCATGGAGCGGCCCCCTCGTGTCCTTGCTCTGAGAGCAGCTGTCCTCATCCCCGTCCTTCTCAGAGCGGTGTCCAAGCTCTACCATGCTGATGTTGGCTGAGAAATCAGGCTGGCACCCTCTGAGGTGGGCGAACTCCACCATGTTGACGGCGGGGAAGGGGTGTGTGTCGACCTTCATGGCGTACTGGTTAAAAATTAATCGCCCATTTTCTATTGCCATCTGGATCTGCTGACGCCACACCCTGCAGTCGTTAGTGGTGTGGGTGAACGTGTTATGCCACTTGCAGTATGGCTTTCCGTTCAGCTCTTGCACCGTGGGAACTTTGTGGCCTTCGGGAATCTTTATATGCTTCTCCGCGAGTAAGAGATCAAAAATCTGCTCGGTTTTCGTCACGTCGAAGTCGAATCCTCTTGGAGGTCCTGGTGGCTTCACCCATTTGCAGGTTACTGGTCCTGCAGCTCGAGTCCACTCAGCCACCGCGACCTCTTGTTCTCCCGTAGCGACCTCATCTTCGCCTGCGTCGACCATGGTAACCACCCGCTTGAACTTGTCCTGGTAGACATCTGGGTGACGCTGTTCATATGCTGACAGCTTCTGAACCATGTGCGCTAGTGACGGGTAGTCCGCTTGGGAGGCCACATCCTTGATCGATGATGACAGACCCACCACCGCCAACTCGACTGCTTCCTTTTCGCTTACGTGAACCGAATAGCATCGGTTCCTAACGGTCCTGAAGCGCTGGATGTATTCTGACACTGTTTCCCCGCGCTTCTGTCGTACTTGTGCTAGATCGGCAATGCCAGCCTCGGAAGCCTCCGAGTGATATTGCTCATGGAACCGTTCTTCCAGCTGCTTCCAAGTCTGGACTGAGTTCGGTGGCAGCGACGTGTACCAGCCGAAAGCCGATCCTGTGAGGGACTGTGAGAAGTACCTCACGCGCAGCTCGTCTGACGCTGAGATCATGCCCAGCTGTGCCAAATATCGGCTCACATGCTCGATGGAGCTGGAGCCATCTGATCCGCTGAACTTTGTGAAGTCCGGGAGCCGATATTTGGGTGGTAGCGGGATCAATTCGTACTCGTTGGGGTACGGCTTGGTATAGCCGATCGCCTTTCTTTTCGGCATCATGCCGAACTGATCTTTCAGGATCGTACAAATTTGATCCGCGGTGATGGCTGCAGGTGCCGAACCCTGAAGATTCGTCGGAGTGGCGTACTTAACCAGCCATGCTTGTTTCTCTGGTTCTGAGCCAACTGCAGGAGCTGGGCTCGGGAGCTTTGTCGGGGTGGCGTATTTAGCTAGCCACGTTTGCTTCTCAGGGTCTGCCTCCGACGTTCCTCCTGTTGCCCCAGAAGTCCCTGCTATAGCAACCTGGTTCGAGGGTGCCCAGGTGTTGCAGTCTGGCACGTATGCGCATGCGTACCCGTGCGGGATCTCCTTGGGCGCGTCCTGTAGGAATTGGTAGTCACTGGGGTCACCACCAATCTTGTAGACGACATAGGCCGATGAGTTCGGCGCTTCGGGCGCTGCCAACGCGAACGGCAGCGGTGGACGGGACTGGAGTAGCAACTCCCCTTGGTGAGTCCCTAGGGCTGGTCCTGACGGAGAGTACTGATGGCTCATGATCTCCTGGATCACGCGCAGCACGACGCGCTCCAACGTATTCACCAGGCTCTCAGAATGGCGGTGCAGCGAATGAGCCACCATGAAGTTTATCTCCTGACGCAGCGACCTGGTGCGTTCCTCTGACGGGGTGGACAGGTCCACTCCATCAAGCGCGCCTTCAGGTGTGAACCCCTTCCATCGATGCCATGGGAGCGGGTCCTGTGGAAAGAGCCGATTAGGTCGGCTTCGAGGGCAGATTTGACCTCGTCATACTTCTTCTTGAGCTCGCCAGAGAGCTCCTCGTACGTGACCGGAGTTTCTTCTGCCACCTCTGATGTAGATGGCATTGTGTTTGATGTTGAAGATGTGTCCCACCGGGCGTGCCAGAATGTGTTGACGTCAGAAACCCACCGGCGGGCAGTGGCTGGTCAACACCGTAGAGCCGGGAACAACTAGGGCTGCGGCTGGCCCCAGTCCCTCAGCGACGGCCCGCAAAGCCTCCTGGTCGCGCGCCGATGCAAATTGCAAGGGCGTGCCACCTGACCTATACCTGGTCAGGAAGGTGTGGATGATGCCTCGCTTAGTTTCCTGCAGGGCACACACGTACACGTTAAATACGAGCCTCGATCGGCTCTCAGGTTGTCCTGTGAATCGGCTCATGGAGCCGATCCACCCATGATTCGTCCGAGGTGGCCGAATATATGGTGGTCCTGCTTGATCATGATAAAGCATATGAGATCCACGACGATCTGGGGTTTTCACCGCATAATCGGATCATCCTACTCACGATTGGGCCTCGCGCTCACACGGTAAACGTAAGCCAGCCCTAGACAAGGCCTAAAAACCAACACTAGGTTGATCCTCGGAACGTCCTGTCTAGGGGCAGCAAACTACACCCTGCATGCCGCTGGATCCTCCAACCCTTTGTAAGGCCTAACTATTGCAGATATTAAACTAATCCTTGATGAATCAAGGAGCGACCGTAACGGATCAGATCTACTAAATAACGATCAAGCGGGGTGCCGCCCCTGCACCCATGATGAGGTACATGGACGGCTAGATGCGCAAGGGTTGCACTACGACAGCATATGATACTAGGAACAATGCTAACCCTAACACATCTATGATAACTACGTTGCTCGCCATCAAAAAGGCTTCAGTACGAGCAACGCATGAACAACTAGGCAGGCTCGTGCTGCCTAGATCGCGAGATGCGATCTAGGCAGCATGGTGCTTACCGGAGGAACCCTCGAGACGAAGGAGTTGGCGATGCGCCGAGATTGGTTTGTGTTGAACGTTGGTTGTTGTTTATTCCATAAACCCTAGGTACATATTTATAGTCCAGGGGACTTTCTAATGTGGGCGTGCACTAAACCGTGCACGAGGCAAACTCTAATCTCTACGTAACCTACTATAAAGATACACGGGCTAACTAGCCCAAACTTGGTAAACAAGGCCGATTCACAATCTCTTCTATATGTATATCTTCAAACCCGTCTTGATCGCGGCCCACTTCTGGCTTGGTCAAATTCCGGTGATAACAAGACTGAGAAACGACAATCAAGAAAACAGTAACTGTCATAATCATGCTTGCGACAGAATAATATTAACAGAAGCATAAAAGTAATACAAGAACTCCGAGGCAAAATAAATCATCAAGACTTAATTGACTTTTGTTTAGTCTTATGCATGCATGATCATGTGCCAAGTCGATTCAAATGAAACATTCAGAAGAGGATATAACAATGTCATCCCGTTTTATGAATAGAGCAATGCAAGCAAACATCTATATGACATGATACCTACTATTAGTAAATTGGAACTAATAATGAGAGAGCAAAAACTACTAAGAATCGTTAAGTAGCATACACCTTACACAAACAAACTATGCATGTCCACATAAATGAGTATATGTACAAAAACGAAAACAAATAGAGTCCATACCAGCCTCTCACCACATCTCGAATTTTCATTATCGCTCTTCACTTGTGTGGCTTGAATAATATGAAATGATAACCAAGCTCGAATGGAGTCATGGAAGACCGTTGAACCCTGCAGCAAACTTTACAAAACAAAATAAGAACAAAAAATATTTTTGGGTTTTGGATTTTGAATCAACACACAAAGCAAAATCTTTTTGGATTTTCGAGTAGCAAAGGATAACGACAAAATGAAACAAACTAAAACTTAAAACTAAAGAAGCAAATAAAGACAAACAACAGAAATATTTTTTTGTCTCTTTTTGTTTTGGAAAGTAGAAATAAAACAATAACAATAAAAGAAAGAAAACTAACATAGATATGGCAATGTAAATAGTGGCAGAAATCTACCAACACAGATCATCAGGTAAAGATCAATTTTTTTGAAAATGTTCTGTCCCTCAAATCGAAAAGTGCAAAACTAATGAAAGTTTGATAAAAATTTGGGGCATATTCTAAAAAATTGGCAGCTCAAGACGACGTTCTAGATGGGAATACAAATTTTTTCGTTGACAACACATAATCTGTTTTGGGACAGCAACTTCCCCAATTCTTACCTCCTTCTATTAGAGGCTATCATTGGTATAAAAAGAAAATAAATAGGATAAGGAGAGGTTATTAAAGTGGTAACAACTTCCAAGATTTAATAAAAGAGAAATTAAAGATATAAACTAAACAAGAACAAAAGAAAGCGAAAAATGGATATACAAAGTTTCGACGGAATATGATGTATCGATGAGTGAGATGTCGGCATACCTCACCCCAAGATTAGGCTTTTGGCCTAAGTGGAGATTGATACGTCCAAAACGTATCTACTTTCCTGAAAACTTTTGCTGTTTTTGCGCTCTATCTTGTGTGTTTTAATACAACTAACGCGGACTAACGCTGTTTTCAGCAGAATTTCTCTGGTGTCTCATTTTTCTGCAGAAATCCAACTTTCAGGAAAATTCCCGGAAAATATAGAAAAACTCATATTTCACCTAAAGACTCCCGGAGCCAGAAGACAAGACGAAGGGGGCCACGAGGGGCCCACACCTACCCTAGGCACGTGCCAGGCCTTGGCCACGCCTAGGGGTGGTATGGCCGCCTCGGCCACCCCCTCGACCTGAAAACCGAGGGGGGTTCGACGTTTTTCCAGAAAGAGTTCCGCTGCTCCGCCGCCACCAGAAACTCCGTTTTGGCACCCTGCCGGGACGGAGATTTGGAGGAGATCACCGCCATCGCCATCGCCATCACCGACGCCTCTCCATCAACCATCCATGATTACCCCATCCATGTGTGATTAATTCCCCTCTGTAGGTTCTAGGAGATGGTAGGGATTGATCATGTAATAGCTATAAGATTTTTATGGGCATAGTTCCTAGTATCCGTTGTTAGTATTTTTGACATTGTTGTAACTTGCTATGCGTAATGCTTGTCACTTTGGGCCCGAATGCCATGATCTCAGATCTAACCATGTTATTGAATCATGATGAGAATAATTTTTTTTATCATATCTGCAAGCTGTATACACACATTGTTGTATGGAACCCGAGGCCCCAAACTGAAAATAATTGGGATAACTAGAGGGGATGGCTATGATGTGAGGATCACATGTGTTCACGGAGTGTTATTGCTTTGCTCCGGTACTCTATTAAAAGGAGTACCTTAGTTACCAGTAGTTTCCCTAGAGGCCCTGCTGCAACGGGCTGGTAGGACAAAAGATGTCGTGCAAGTTTTTCTATGCGAGCACGCACGACTAAATAGGAACACACGCCTATGGTTATATTATGCTAGGATGCTTATATCATTATTACTTGCAATGCCTATGTCTTTCTATTATATGGATTCTCTCATTCATGCAACGCCTGTTCATCCATCCCTGTGCCTACAGTATTCTAATCCTGTTTTCTACTGCAATCATCGCTACTGCTGTTTTTATTTCATTACTGCTGCTACTTCACTACCACTGCTATAAAACTGTTACTGCTGATAAACTGTTGCGAGCAAGTCTATTTTCAGGTGTAGGTGAATTGACAACTCATCTGTTAAAGATTATAAATATTCTTTGGCTCCCCTTGTGTCGAATCAATAAATTTGTGTTATACTTCCCTCAAACACTGTTGCGATCTCTTATACTTGTGGGTCATCAAGACTATTTTCTGGCGTCGTTGGCGGGGAGCATAGCTTTATTTACAAGCTCATTTGAAGGTGATATTGTTCTCTGCAATATATTCATTATGGGGAAAGCTCCTGAATCGAAGTTTCCTATATTGTCATCCACTACAAGAAGAGGTACAACTCTGAACACCTCTGTTGCTCTTGATTCGCCATCTGTTATGAGTAAGCTTCTTACTCCACCACATGCTACTGCTACTTCTACTAAATCTAATAATGCTCCTGATGATTTTGATAATGCTTCTACTTTGCTTGATAAGAGTGGTTCGTTAGGTCCTTTCCTAGATACTACAATTGCTAGAGCTAAACAAATTGAAAATGCTGAAAATACTATTACACATATTAGTTCACCTCAAGCTAGGGGGAATCCTAGTGATGATCTTGATGAAACTTATATTGAACTTGATGATGACTTCATTGAAGAATGTCATGCTACTAGAGATGCAAGTGCTATGAGAAGTCTTCTTGCAAGACGAGCTGTTAGATATAATTTGTCTCCTGATTCTAAATTTGCCACATCTCCCATAAATATTAGAGATAAGGATTATGATTTCTCTCTGGATTTATCTTACATATCTATTGTTAAGAAAGAACCTTTCTGTGGTATTAAAAGTGAAAGTGCTATGAAACATATGAATGAACTCTCTACTTTGAGCAATTTATTTGCCGATGATATTAAGATACGTACTTACTTTGTCACTAAAATTTTCCCTTTCTCTCTAAAATTTGGTATGATAATTTGTCTGCTGGATCTATTGATAGTCCTATTGGTTTGGTTAATTCCTCTTTCATAAATATGTCCCTGCTAGTGCTCAACATGCTGCTTTGCAGAAAATCTTTGACTTTGTGAAGATAGAAGGAGAGAAATTTCCTGAATCTTGGGAAAGGTTTTGTTCTTCAATTAGAGCACTACCTAAACATCCATTAGCTAAAAATGAACTCCTGATATATTCTATAATGGACTAACTGTTGAATCTAGCACATACCTAGGTAGTTGTGCTGGTTGTGTTTTTAGGAAAAGAACTCCGGCCAAAGCTGAGCAATTATTGGCCAAAATAAGAAAGAATTATGATGATTGAACTACACCGGAGCCAATACGAACACAGAAGAAAAGGGGAATGATTGAACTAAATGATGACGTGATGAGGGATTCCAAGAAATCTCTTAAGGAGAAGAGTATTAAATCCCAAGATGTGAAGAATCTACCACCTATAGAATAATTATGTAAGCCAATCCCTCGCTCTTCCACTATTGAGGTACACTCTCTTCAACGCTTTGATAGTAGGGATATTCCCTACTATAAACCTCCTGATCAATGCTTAGATGAATTTGATAATTATATTGTAAAGCAAGATACTTTTAATAAGAGAGTGGTACATCACCTAATGAAAAATTCTAGAGCTATCAATAATTTGCATGATATTGTGGAAAGAACCTCTAATGATGTTAAAATGCTTGTTAAACATTTCCATATGGTTCAAACTCAACTTGATCCGCTAACTAAAGTGCAAAAAGATTTGCTAACAAATGCTTCTAGGAAAAAACATGCTAATGAAATAAGAACTAGAAGTGGTGTTTCTACTCATGATCCTCTATATCCTGAAGGACATCCAAAAAGAATTGAACAAAATTCTCAACGAGTTGATGATACTAGGACTAAGTCTAAGAAAAATAAGAAGAAACATA
Source organism: Lolium multiflorum (assembly GCA_030979885.1). Classification (NCBI taxonomy): domain Eukaryota; kingdom Viridiplantae; phylum Streptophyta; class Magnoliopsida; order Poales; family Poaceae; genus Lolium; species Lolium multiflorum. Next base: position 129,074,637 of record CM061749.1, read on the forward strand.
AAATTGTTGTAGAATCCTCTGAACCTGCAAAGGATCCTAATAGTATATCTATTTCTGATGCTGAAACTGAAAGTGGTAATGATGGAAATGATGCTTCCGATAAGGAAGAAATTGAAGATGAACTTGAAAAGCATACTAAGATTACAAAATAAACTAAGGAACATATAATTGCTAGTAAACATGGTAGTGAGAGAGAACCTTGGGTGCAAAAACCAATGCCTTTTCCTAATAAGCAACATAATTCAAAGGAGGAAGAACATTATAATAAGTTCAGTGAATAGATGAAACCTTTGTTTCTGCAAACTCCTTGGACCGATGCTATTAAATTGCCTCCTTATTCAAAGTATATGACAGATATTGTCTCTAATAAGAGAAAGATTCCAAATGAGGAAATTTCCACTATGCTCGCTAACTACTCCTTTAATGGTAAGGTTCCAAAGAAGCTTGGTGATCCAGGTATACCCACTATTCCGTGCTCCATAAAAAATAATTATGTTGGAATAGCTTTGTGTGATTTGGGAGCAGAAGTTAGTGTTATTCCTTTTTCTCTCTATAGAACACTTGATCTAGAAAAATTAATACCAACTGATATATCCTTGCAAATGGATGATAAGTCTACTACTATTCCTGTTGGTATATGTCAGGATGTTCCTGGTCAAGTTGCTCATCATTGTATGATATTGACTAACTTTGTTGTTCTAGAAATGCCTGAAAATGATAATATGTCTATTATTCTTGGGAAACCTTTTCTTAACACTGCAGGGGCTGCTATCGATTGCCACCTAGGAAAAGTAACTTTCAATGTTGATGATAAAGAGCACATGGTTTATTTTCCCAAGAAGATTGATGGGAACTATGGCCTAAACTCAATTATTATTGTTGATACCATCTAAATTGGGAAATTTCATTTGCCTTTGCCCAAGCCAAAGAAAGAGAATGATATTGTCATGATTGGGACTATGCCCATCAAGATTGAGGTAACATAATCATATTGTGAAATACAAGGTTTTGATTCATATAAAATTGTTTTGATAACCAGAATTGATCAACCTTGTTAACAAAGTAATTTTGAATGAATGAAAATATGTTTTCACCTATGTACTATTGATTGACTTTATATTAGAATGCTTTAGAGTTGTTGTAGATTTGGTTTTGATTTGGTTTTTCATCTTTCCATAATTGTTTTCCTGTGATAGAATCGTTATTCAAATTCTGAAAATTGTCCAGAAATAAAGTTTCTCGAAAAATTCCAGAAAATATCTTAGAAAATTTTTACGCATGAAAAGGGACAGCGAGGCACCTGGGGGAGCCCAGCGGGACCCACAGGCCGGCCACACCATGTGGTGGCACAAGGCAGCACCTGGCCGCGCCAAGGCCAGGTGTGGGCCCCCCTGGCCCTCCAATTGCTCCCTCCTATGCCATTCTCTTCTCTGTCCCGAGAAAACCCACCATTGCTCAAACCCGTGTTGTTGATGTTCTTGCTAGCGAATTTTTGATATCCTTGCTCAACCCATATTTCGTGCAGAAATTTGAAGCATTTTTTTCTTGCCACAAGATGGTTTGTTTAGTGTTCATAGGTTGTTGTGGTCGCGCTCAAAGGAGGATTTTGACGAGCAGCTGCGACTGCTTGGATTCCATGGGCAACACCAGGAGGAGACGACAGCCACTGATGACTACACCACACACTACGCCGGGGCGTCCTAGAGTTCATATCAGGACGAGGGTGCTTCTTCGTCGTATTACGGAGGCAACACTTCTTACACCGCTTGGTCCCCATGGGATTGATCTCCACTTAGGCAAAATCCTAAGCTTGGGGGCAGGTATACCAACATCTCGCTCATCTACATATCATATTCCGTCGGAACTTTGTATATCTGTGTTTCTCTTTCTTTTTGTTCTTGTTAGTTTATTTTTGTAATTTATCTTTATTTGAATCTTGGAAGTTCTTACTACTGTAATAACCTCTCCTTAGCTTATTTATTTAGTTTTTATACCAAGTATAGCCTCTAATAGTAAGGAGGTAAGAATTTGGGAAGTTGCTGTCTAAAAACAGATTATGTGTTGTCACCATAAAAATTAAATGGCTAGAATGGAATTTTGAGCTGCCAATTTTTGATCATATGCCCCAGGTTGTTATGTAACTTTCTTTAGTTGAGCACTTTTCTAGATGAGCTACAGAACATTTTCAGAAAAATCGATCTTTGCCTATTATTTTGGGTTGGCAGATTTCTGCCAATTGTTGCATTTCTGTGTTTATGTTAGTTTTCTTTCCTTTTGTTGTTCTTGATTTTTTTTCTACTTTTCAAAACAAAAAAAGTCCAAAAATATTTCTGTTGTTTCTCTTCATTTGCTTCATCTTCTAATTATGGTTTGCTATGCAAAAATCCGAAAAGATTTTGCTTTGTGTGTTGATTAAAAATCAAAACCGAAAAATATTTGTTGTTCTTCTTTGGTTTTGTAAAGTTGCTGCAGGGTTCAACGGTCTTTCGTGACTACATTGGAGCTTGGTTATCATTTCATATTATTCAAGTCACACAAGTGAAGAGCAATAATGACGGTCACGACAATTCGAGTTGTGGTGAGAGGCTGGTATGAACTCTATTTGTTTTCATTTTTGTACATATACTCATTTATGTGGACATGCTTAGTTTGTTTGTGTAAGGTGTATGCTACTTAATGATGCTCAGTAGTTTATGCTCTCTCATGATTAGTTCCAATTTACTAATATTAGGTAAAATGTCATATAGATGTTTGCTTGCATTGCTTTATTCATATAACGGTATGACATTGTAGTATCCTCCTCTGGATGCTTCACTTGAATCGACTTGGCACATGCTCAAGAATGCAAAAGATTAAAAAATTCATTTAAGCCTCGATGATTTATCTTGCCTCGGAGTTCTTGTATTACTTTTAGGCTTCCGTTAATTTTATCTGTCGCAAGCATGATTATGACAACTACTGCTTTCTTGATTGTCGCTTTCCAGTCTATTGGTAGCAATCGCTTACTGAATGGATCGTAGCGAACAAGAGGGGGGGGGGTGAATGGGCGCTACACAATTTTTAACCTTTTTCAGTTTTAGTGCAACGGAAGATAAATGTGATAGCTTTGGTGATGGAGGTGTTCCTAGAATGAACCTAGGCTAGTGCAACAGGTAGAGGAACCAAACAACAATAACAAGGATAAGGAGCGGGACAACCGGAGGGCACGAAGACGAGGCGAGGATTTGTTTCCCGCAGTTCCTCCCACAAAAGGGAGTACGTCTGTGTTGAGGAGGTGTGATGACCCACAAGTATAGGGGGTTGATGCGCGTAGATGTACACGTCCGTTGGGAACCCCAAGAGGAAGGTATGATGCGCACAGTGGCAAGTTTCCCTCAGTAAGAAACCAAGGTTTAATCGGACCAGTAGGAGTCAAGAAGCACGTTGAAGGTTGATGGCGGCGAAATGTGATGCGGCGCAACACCAGGGATTCCGGCGCCAACGTGGAACCTGCACAACACAACCAAAGTACTTTGCCCCAACGAAACAGTGAGGTTGTCAATCTCACCGGCTTGTTGTAACAAAGGATTAACCATATTGTGTGGAAGATGATTGTTTGCGAAGAAAACAGTAAAGAAAGTATTGCAGTAGATTGTATGCGATGTAAAGAATAGGACCGGGGTCCACAGTTCACTAGAGGTGTCTCTCCCATAAGATTAAAGCATGTTGGGTGAACAAATTACAGTCGGGCAATTGACAAATAGAAAAGGGCATAACAATGCATGTACATGATATGATAAATATAGTGAGATTTAATTGGGCATTACGACAAAGTACATAGACCGCCATCCCAGCATGCATCTATGCCTAAAAAGTCCACCTTCAGGTTATCATCCGAACCCCTTCCAGTATTAAGTTGCAAGCAACAGACAATTGCATTAAGTATGGTGCGTAATGTAATCAACAACTACATCCTTAGACATAGCATCAATGTTTTATCCCTAGTGGCAACAGCACATCCACAACCTTAGAACTTTCTGTCACTGTCCCAGATATCAATGGAGGCATGAACCCACTATCGAGCATAAATACTCCCTCTTGGAGTTAAGAGCAAAAACTTGGCCAGAGCCTCTACTAATAACGGAGAGCATGCAAGATCTTAAACAACACATAAGTAATAAATTGATAATCACCATAACATAGTATTCTCTATCCATCGGATCCCGACAAACACAACATATAGTATTACAGATAGATGATCTTGATCATGTTAGGCAGCTCACAAGATCCGACAATGAAGCACATAAGGAGAAGACGACCATCTAGCTACTGCTATGGACCCATAGTCCAGGGGTGAACTACTCACTCATCACTCCGGAGGTGATCATGGCGATGAAGAGTCCTCCGGGAGATGATTCCCCTCTCCGGCAGGGTGCCGGAGGCGATCTCCTGAATCCCCGAGATGGGATTCGCGGCGGCGGCTGATACGTCTCCAACGTATCTATAATTTCTTATGTTCCATGCTACTTTATTGATGATATCTACATGTTTTATGCATACTTTATGTCATATTTATGCGTTTTCCGGAACTAACCTATTGACGAGATGCCGAAGTGCCAGTTCCTGTTTTCTGCTGTTTTTGTTTCAGAAATCCTAGTAAGGAAATATTCTCGGAATCGGACGAAATCAACGCCGTCCTATTTTTCCACGAAGCTTCCAGAGCACCGAGAAGGACCGGAGGGGGCCACTGGACCCCCACACACCACCCGGCGCGGCCCGGGGGCGCGCCCCCTAGGGTGACACCACCGTCGACCCACCGACTCCGCCTCTTCGCCTATTTAGTCGTCCCTGACCTAAAACCTCGGACACGTTCGACGAAACCCGAGAAAACCTTCCAGAGCTGCTGCCATCGCGAAATCAAGATTCGGGGGACAGAAGTCTCTGTTCCGGCACGCCGCCGGGACGGGGAAGTGCCCCCGGAAGGCTTCTCCTTCGACACCGCTGCCATCTCCACCGCCATCTTCATCACCGCTGCTTCTCCCATGAGGAGGAGTAGTTCTCCATCGAGGCTCGGGGCTGTACCGGTAGCTATGTGGTTAATCTCTCTCCTATGTACTTCAATACAATGATCTCATGAGCTGCTTTACATGATTGAGATCCATATGATGAGCTTTGTATCGCTACTAGTTGTGTGCTACTCATGTGATGTTATTAAAGTAGTCTATTTCTCCTTCTTGTCGTAGGATATGATCATGATCTCTTGTAGGTTGTGGAGTTAATTATCATTATGATAGTATTGATGTGATCTATTCCTCCTTCATAGTGTAATGTGGACAGTGTGTGCGCTATGTTAGTTCTTGGTTTATTTTGCAATGATCTATTATGCTCTAAGGTTACTTAAACATGAATATCGAATGTTGTGGAGCTTGTTAACTCCGGCATTGAGGGTTCGTGTAATCCTACGCAACGAATGGTGTTCATTATCAAACAAGAGTATATGTAGCACATATGAGAAAGAGTTATTTATTATGCGATCAATGTTGAGAGTGTCCACTAGTGAAAGTATGATCCCTAGGCCTTGCTTCCAAGCATCGAATCTCCGTTTGTTTACTGTTTTGTTGCATGTTTACTCGCTGCCATATTTTATTCAGATTGCTATTACCACTCATATACATCCATACTACTTGTATTTCACTATCTCTTCGCCGAACTAGTGCACCTATACATCTGACAAGTGTATTAGGTGTGTTGGGGACACAAGAGACTTCTTGCTTTGTGGTTGCAGGGTTGCTTGAGAGGGATATCTTTGACCTCTTCCTCCCTGAGTTCGATAAACCTTGGGTGATCCACTTAAGGGAAAACTTGCTGCTGTTCTACAAACCTCTGCTCTTGGAGGCCCAACACTGTCTACAAGAATAGAAGCACCCGTAGACATCAAGCTATTTTTTGGCGCCGTTGCCGGGGAGGAAAGGTAAAAGGTACTCACACTCCGGATCTCGGCTACCAAGCTATTTTCCGGCGCCGTAGTAAGTACTCGAAGCTATTTCCTTTAGATCCTGCAATTGCATCTTTTTGTTTCTTGTTTTTATTTTTCACTAGTTAGGCATAATGGAAAACAACAAAAAAATTAGTGAGCTTTTTAATCTTTTTCCTGATTTAGAATTGTTTGATACAAAAATTTAAAAACCTATGGAACCTTATTTGCATGCTAGTAGCAATGTTATTAGTATGAATGCAATTACTGCTAATGCTATGGAGAAGTCTAAGCTTGGGGAAGCTAGTTTATGTGATCTTTTTAGCCTCCCATCTTTAGGGGAGAAAATTTGCTCTGATGATACTTTATCTCCCATATGCGATAACTCTAATGATGCTTGTGACATTTTAAATCCACCTACTGAAAGTATTCCTTACAAGATACCTATGAAAATTATTGAACGTGTTATGGATAACCGCTATGAAGGGGATGGAACTGTTCATCCTGAAGATCATTTACTGTTTTTGCATGAATTATGCGGGTTATTCAAGTGTGCAGGTATTTCAATGGATGAAGTTAGGAAGAAATTATTTGTTATGTCGCTATCTGGTGAAGCGGCGCATTGGTATAAACTGCTGAAGGACGGGCGCTCTCTTGATTGGAAGGATATTGTGCCTCTATTTTATTCCAAGTTCTATCCTCCAAGTGAAATTCACAAAGATCGAAACCGTATATATAATTTTTGGCCTCATGATGGAGAGAGTATTGCCCAAGCATGGGAGAGATTGAAGTCCTTAATGCTCAAATGCCCCAATCATGAGCTTCCTGGTAATGTTATCATTGATAATTTTTATGCAAGACTTTCTTTTCAGGATAAAACCTTGCTGGATACTTCTTGTTCTGGATCATTCACACGCAATAAAGAAGAGTTTAAATGGGACCTTCTTAATCGGATTCAGGAGAACGCTGAAGATTGGGAGAATGACAAAGGTAGAGAGTCAGGTATAAATTATGATTATGAATGCATTGAAACTTTTATGGATACTGATAAATTTCGAGATATGAGTGCTACTTATGGTCTTGACTCTCAAGTTGCTGCAAATCTTTATAAAGCCTTTGCTTCTCATTTTGAATTGCCTAAAAATAATTTTGATAAGTATCATGAACCTTTTAAAGAGGCTTGCATGAAGAATGACATTGTTGTTAATGATTGCAATAAGCATGCTCAAACTCCTAAGAATGCTATTTCCTATAAGCATGTTAATTTTTGTGGAATGCATAGACCTTGTGGAATTAATCAAATCGAAGATGAATATTGTATCCACCATAGTAATGAAAAAACTAGAAAGTGGGCTAGGACTCTAGATGATCTTGGTAAAAAAGTTTGTGCCCTCTATCCTTTTATTTGTGAAGTTTGCCATGAAGTGGGTCATTTTAATTTTCAATGCTCCTCCAATGATAATTTGAACCCAATGAGTGCTGCAAATTTGTATTGTGATGATGAAATTACTCCTAATCAGCATGATGAACTTACTTTATTTTTGTGGTGTGAAGAGCTCTCAAGAAAAATCTCTTTGTTACATATGAGTGATCTTGATATTGATGATGTCCTGCATGGGTGTTTTTCTTATTGCATTGACAATAGCCATACAAACACTTACATACAAAATATTTTAGAAGATGACACCTTGCCAAAATATGATAGGACCGCTGTGTGTTTTCAACTAATTAATGAAAAGGAGGGATCCTCCCAAGTTTCTTCTATTGTTTCTGAAAGTAAATCAGGTTATGCGGACAAGCCACCCTTCAAGCCTCTTCCTCCTAAAGAAGGGAACGAGGAGAAGAAGAAGAAGAAGAAGAAGAAGAAGAAGAAGAAGAAGAAGAAGAAGAAGAAGAAGGAGAATAAAGAGAAAGAGGCAATGGCATATCCCCGCGTGTATGAGGTAACAATAGGTAACCGTAAGTATGTTGCGCCTAATGATTATTATGATAATGAATCTGAGTACGATGATCTTCCTATGCCCTGTACCCATGTTAGTGATCATGATTTGGATGAGCACACTACCTTTGATATTGGAAATCTCTTTGGTACTGATTATGAAAGTAATGATGATAGCATTATTCATGTCCCCTTAAACGATGATATTGAAAGCTCTAAGCTTGGGGATGTTGTGCTTGAAGATCCTATATTTGAGACCTCTACTTTTAGTGAAAATGATGATATTACATATTCTGGTTTAGATAATTGCTATAGAGATGTATATGACACATGTTACAATTATCCTTATGAAACTTGTCATAGTTATGATGGGCTTGCCAAAAACCATTCCCTTAGTATGCAACTTGTTTACCATGTTCAAATTCTCAACAATGATCCTGCTCCAATTACTATTAATGAGAAGAGTTTTTCTTATGTCAAAAATAATGATACCCTTATGCATATGAACCATGATAAAAATGTTTTAAGTGATGGTTATATTGTGGATTTCATCAATGATGCTACTGAAAGTTATTATGAGAGAGGGAAACATGGTTATAGGCATCTTAATAATATTAAGTTTCCCCTCTTTATGTTGAGAATCTTGAAGTTACTCGTGTTTTATCCTCTTATGCTTGTCACTTTGTTCTTCATGAATTCATTTGTGTACAAGACTCCTTTGCATAGGAAGTGTGTTAGACTTAAATGCTCTCTTTTGCCTCAACTCTTATTTCTTGCGAGTGCATCATTAAAACTGCTGAGCCCATCTTAATGGCTATAAAGAAAGAACTTCTTGGGAGATAACCCATGTGTTTATTTTACTACAGCAATTTTTGTTTTGTTGAGTCTTGGAAGTTGTTTACTACTGTAATAACCTCTCCTTATCATGTTTTTGTGCCAAGTAAAGTTTCTATGTTAAAGTTGATGTTATATTTGGGATCGCTGCGCAGAAACAGCATTGCTGTCTGTCACGAATTCTGGCATAAGTCTCTGTAAAAAATTCGAAAAAATCTGAAACATTACGAGCGTGATCCCAGATATGTACGCAACTTTCATTAGTTTTGAGTTTTTCCATTTGAGCAAGTCTAGTTCCCCTTTCAGGTTCGTCTTTACGGACTGTTCTGTTTTTGACAGATTCTGCCTTTTATTTCGCATTGCCGCTTTTGTTAAGTTGAATGAGTTTCTTTGTTCCATTAACTTTCAGAAGTTTTGTGCAATGTCCAGAAGTGTTAAGAATGATTGTGTCACCTCTGAACATGTGAATTTTTATTATGCACTAACCCTCTAATGAGTTTGCTTGAAGTTTGGTGTGGCAGAAGTTTTCAAGGGTCAATAGAAGAGGATGATATACTATGATAAAGAAGAGTGAAAGGTCTAAGCTTGGGGATGCCCCGGTGGTTCATCCCTGCATATTTTAAGAAGACTCAAGCATCTAAGCTTGGGGATGCCCAAGGCATCCCCTTCTTCATCGACAACTTATCAGGTTTCTTCTAGTGAAACTATATTTTTATTCACATCTTATGTACTTTACTTGGAGCGTCTGTGTGCTTTTATTTTCGTTTTGTTATTTTCATTCTCTGAATAAGTTCATCCTTGTGTGGGAGAGAGACACGCTCCGCTTTTTCATATGAACACTAGTGTTCTTCATTCATGCTTTTAATGTTCAAGGGCGAAAGTTGATCGCTTCACTTGTTGTTATATGGTTGGAAACAGAAAATGCTACATGTAGTAATTGGTAAAATGTCTTGGATAATGTGATACTTGGCAATTGTTGTGCTCATGTTTAAGCTCTTGCATCATATACTTTGCACCTATTAATGAAGAAATACATAGAGCTTGCTAAAATTTGGTTTGCATAATTGGTCTCTCTAAGGTCTAGATAATTTCTAGTATTGGGTTGAACAACAAGGAAGACGGTGTAAAGTCTTATAATGTTTACAATATGTCTTTTATGTGAGTTTTGCTGCACCGGTTCATCCTTGTGTTTGTTTCAAATAACCTTGCTAGCCTAAGCCTTGTATCGAGAGGGAATACTTCTCATGCATCCAAATCCTTGAGCCAACCACTATGCCATTTGTGTCCACCATACCTACCTACTACATGGTATTTCTCCGCCATTCCAAAGTAAATTGCTTGAGTGCTACCTTTAAACAATTCAAAAGTTATTACCTCTGATTTGTGTCAATGTTTTATAGCTCATGAGGAAGTATGTGGTGTTTATATTTCAATCTTGTTGGGCAACTTTCACCAATGGACTAGTGGCTTCATCCGCTTATCCAATAACTTTGCAAAAAGAGCTGGCAATGGGATTCCCAGTCCCAAATTAATTAACAAAAATAGACACTCCTCCATGGTATGTGATTGTTGGACGGCACCCGAAGGATTCGGTTAGCCATGGCTTGAGAAAGCAAAGGTGGGGAGGAGTGTCATCATAATAAAACTAAAATAAAAAGGCACTCCTTCATGGTATGAGATTGTTGGCAGGCACCCGAGGATTCGGTTAGCCATGGTTTGTGAAAGAAAGGTTGGAAGGAGTGCCACCCAAAAATAAAATAAAATGGGAGCCGCTCTTTGAAGGTTTGTCTGGCAAGGGGGTTAGAGTACCCGCTACCATTCGTTGACAACAACAAACACCTCTCAAAACTTTATTTTTATGCTCTCTTTATGTTTTCAAAATAAAAGCTCTAGCACAAATATAGCAATCAATGCTTCCCTCGTCGAAGGGCCATTCTTCTACTTTTATGTTGAGTCAGTCTACCTATTTCCTCCCATCTCAAGAAGCAAACACTTGTGTGAATTGTGCATTGATTCCTACATACTTGCATATTGCACTTGTTATATTACTTTACATTGACAATATCCATGAGATATACATGTTATAAGTTGAAAGCAACCGCTGAAACTTAATCTTCCTTTGTGTTGCTTCAATACCTCTACTTTGAATTATTGCTTTACGAGCTAACTCTTATGCAAGACTTATTGATGCTTGTCTTGAAAGTACTATTCATGAAAAGTCTTTGCTTTATGATTCATTTGTTTACTCATGTCATTACCATTGTTTTGATCGCTGCATTCATTACATATGCTTACAATAGTATGATCAAGTTTATGATGGCATGTCACTTAAGAAATTATCATTGTTATCGTTTACCTACTCGAGGACGAGTAGGAACTAAGCTTGGGGATGCTGATACGTCTCCAACGTATCTATAATTTCTTATGTTTCATGCTACTTTATTGATGATATCTACATGTTTTATGCATACTTTATGTCATATTTATGCGTTTTCCGGAACTAACCTATTGACGAGATGCCGAAGTGCCAGTTCCTGTTTTCTGCTGATTTTGGTTTCAGAAATCCTAGTAAGTCTAAGCTTGGGGGGAGTTGATACGTCCAATTTGCATCACTATTTTGTATCATAATTTGCTGTTATTCATTGATATATTTCATATTGGGACACAATACTTATGTTATTTCATCTATTTTGCATGTTTCATCATCATTGGAGGATCAAGCACCGGAGCCAGGATTCTGCTGGAAAAAGCACCGTCAGAACGCAATATTTCGGAAGATCAACTGTGGAAGGGAATTTCACGAAAATTCCTATTTTTCCAGATGACGGAGGGAGCCAGAAGGGGAAGAAGAGAGGGGCCACTGTGGGCCCAGACCATAGGGCGGCGCGGCCCAGGGCCTGGCCGCGCCACCCTATGCTGGGGGGCCCACGACCCTTTTCGCCTCCTTTTCTTCGCGTACTCCTTCGTCCCGAAAACCTAAGCCACAGAGGGATCCTCACGAAGGGTTACAGCCGCCTCTGCGGGGCGGAGAACACCAGAGAGAAAAGAGCTCTCCGGCGGGCAGGAATCCGCCGGGGAAATTCCCTCCCGGAGGGGGAAATCGACGCCATCGCCATCGTCATCGAGCGGGACATCATCTCCATCATCATCATCATCATCTCCACCATCTACACCGCCATCACCACCGCTGCACCTCGTCATCGCTGTAGCAATTCGGGTTAAATCTTGATTGTTTGATAGGGGAAACTCTCCCGGTGTTATTCTATACTTGTTGTAGATGCTATTGAGTGAAACCATTGAACCAAGGTTTATGTTCAGATTGTTATTCATCATCATATCACCTCTGATTGTATTCCATATGATGTCTCGTGAGTAGTTCGTTTAGTTCTTGAGGACATGGGTGAAGTCTAAATGCTAGTAGTGAATTATGGTTGAGTAATATTCAATGTTATGATATTTAAGTTGTGGTGTCATTCTTCTAGTGGTGTCGTGTGAACGTCGACTACACGACACTTCACCATTTATGGGCCTAGGGGAGTGCATCTTGTATTCGGTTGCTAATTGCGGGGTTGCCGGAGTGACAGAAACCTAAGCCCCCGTTAGTATATCGATGCAGGAGGGATCGCAGGATCTCAGAGTTTAAGGCTGTGGTTAGATTTATCTTAATTACTTTCTTGTAGTTGCGGATGCTTGCAAGGGGTATAATCACAAGTATGTATTAGTCCTAGGAAGGGCGGTGCATTAGCATAGGTTCACCCACACAACACTTATCAAAACAATGAAGATTAATCAGCTGTATGTAGCGAAAGCACTAGACTAAAATCCCCGTGTGTCCTCAGGAACGTTTGGTCATTATAAGTAATCAAACCGGCTTGTCCTTTGTGCTAAAAAGGATTGGGCCACTCGCTGCAATTATTTCTCTCGCATTTTATTTACTTGTACTTTATTTATCTGCAATATCAAAACCCCCTGAATACTTGTCTGTGAGCATTTACAGTGAATCCTTCATCGAAACTGCTGCCAACACCTTCTGCTCCTCGTTGGGATCGACATTCTTACTTATCGAAGATACTACGATACACCCCTATACTTGTGGGTCATCAAGACTATTTTCTGGCGCCGTTGCCGGGGAGTGAAGCGCTATTGGTAAGCGGAATTGGTAAGGAAATTTACTGTTTGTGCTGATTTTATTTCTGCCTGCTGCTATAAATCATTATGGAGAGATCTTCTCTTCAATTTCTATTTGGGAAATCTACTACTACTGCAACGGTAGTGGATGAAGCGCCAGGTGAGGAAGTAGTACCATATAAAATACCTATGAAAATTATTGAACGTGTTATGGATAACCGCTATGAAGGGGATGGAACTGTCCATCCTGGTGATCATTTATTGTTTTTGCATGAATTATGCGGGTTATTCAAATGTGCAGGTATTTCTATGAATGAAGTTAGAAAGAAGCTATTCACTATATCGCTGTCTGGTAAAGCGGCGCACTGGTATAAATTGCTGAAGAATGGTGATTCTATTGATTGGGAGGACATTGTGCCTTTATTCTATTCCAAATTTTATCCTCCAAGTGAAATTCACAAAGATCGGAACCGCATATATAATTTTTGGCCTCATGATGGAGAGAGTATCGCCCAAGCTTGGGGGAGATTGAAGTCTTTAATGCTCAAATGCCCCATTCATGAGCTTCCTGGTAATGTTATTATTGATAATTTCTATGCAAGACTTTCTTTTCAAGACAAGACCTTGCTGGATACTTCTTGTTCTGGATCATTTACACGCAAGAATGAAGAGTTTAAAAGGGACCTTCTTGATCGGATCCAAGAAAATACTGAAGGATGGGAGAACGACAAAGATAGAGAATCAGGTATAATTTATGATTATAAATGCATTGAAGCTTTTATGGATACTGATAAATTTCGTAATATGAGTGCTACATATGGTCTTGATTCCCAAGTTGTTGCAAATCTTTATAGAGCTTTTGCCTCTCATTATGAACTGCCTAAGAAGAATTTTGATAAGTATCATGAACCGTATAAAGATAAAGTTGATTCATCTGTAAACAAATGTGTAGTGGTTGAAACTGTTGATAATGTTATTCCTGAAGCTTATATTGAAAAAACTCCTTTCCCTGCTAAAATGAAGGAGTACTCTGTCATATCTAGTGCGGTTAATAAAAGTGAAAAGAAACCTAAAGAACCTGAAGAACAAATTAAAATTGAACCTGCTGTTGCTATAGTTAAAGATCTTGTGACTGAAAATGTGGAGGATGGTCATATTATTTTCTGTGAAGATGCTTCTAATATTGTTTCACATCCTAATAAATCCAAACAAGTTAGTGTTCCTATGCTATCTGTTAGAATTGGTGATCATTGCTATTATGGTTTATGTGATATTGGTGCAAGTGTTAGTGCTATTCCTTATGAGCTTTACACGGAGATTATGCACGAAATTGGTTCTTGTGAACTTGAAGATATTGATGTGGTTATTCATTTGGCTAATAGAGAAACTATTTCTCCAATTGGTATTGTTCGAGATGTGGAAGTTTTATGTGGTAAGATTAAATATCCTGCTGACTTTTTGGTACTTGGTTCTGCTGCTAGTGATCATTGTCCTATCATTTTTGGTAGACCTTTTCTAAATACTTGTGGAGCTATTATAGATTGTAAGAAAGAGAAAATTTTGACTAGATTTGCTGGTGAACCTTATGAATTTAACTTTTCTAAATTTACCAAAACTCCTTATAAAACTGACTTGCCTAGTAATGATTTTAAAATGGAGCAGTGTGCATCTATTGTTCTTGTTCCTAATAACCCTTTGCAGCAACATCTGGAGAATAGTGAAAGTGAAGCTTTTAGGAAAGAAAGAGATGAGCTTGAGGAAATTTTTCGTCGCCAACCTATTCTCAAGCATGATTTACCGGTGGAAGATTTGGGTACAACACCGCCACCAAAGGAAGATCCTGTTTTTGATTTAAAGCCTTTACCTGATAATCTTAAATATGCTCATATTGATGATAAGAAAATATATCCTGTTATTATTAGTTCTAAGCTTTCAGAGATTGAGGAAGAAAGGTTATTGGAAATATTGAAGAAACACCGAGGAGCTATTGGCTATACTCTTGATGATTTGAAAGGGATTTCTCCTTCTATTTGCCAACATGCTATTAATATGGAAGAAGATGCAAAGCCTGTTGTTGAACATCAACGTCGTCTAATTCCGAAGATGAAGGAAGTGGTAAGGAACGAGGTATTAAAACTCCTTGAAGCTGGTATTATATATCCTATTGCTGATAGTAGATGGGTTAGTCCTGTTCATTGTGTTCCTAAGAAAGGAGGAATGACTGTTGTGCCTAATGATAATGATGAGCTTATTCCTCAAAGAATAGTTGTAGGTTATAGAATGTGCATTGATTTTCGAAAAGTTAATAAAGTTACTAAGAAAGATCATTACCCTTTACCCTTTATTGATCAAATGTTAGAAAGGTTGTCTAAAAATACTCATTTTTGCTTTCTTGATGGTTATTCTGGGTTTTCACAAATTGCTGTTAAAGCTAAAGATCAAGAGAAAACCACTTTTACTTGCCCTTATGGAACTTATGCTTATAGGCGTATGCCTTTTGGTTTATGTAATGCTCCTGCTACTTTTCAAAGATGCATGTCTGCTATTTTTCATGGTTTTTGCGAAAGTATTGTAGAGGTATTCATGGATGATTTTTCTGTCTATGGGAATTCTTTTGATAATTGCTTGCGAAACCTCGATAAAGTTTTGCAGAGATGTGAAGAAACTAACCTTGTTCTTAATTGGGAGAAATGCCACTTTATGGTTAATGAAGGAATTGTATTGGGACATAAAATTTCGAGAGAGGTATTGAAGTTGATAGAGCTAAAGTTGAAGCAATTGAGAAGATGCCCTATCCAAGGGATGTTAAAGGTATTCGTAGTGTTCTTGGTCATGCTGGGTTTTATAGGAGATTTATTAAAGATTTCTCTAAAATTTCAAAGCCTCTTACTAATCTTCTTCAAAAAGATGTACCTTTTGTTTTTGATGATGATTGTAAGGAAGCTTTTGAAACTCTAAAGAAAGCCTTAACAACTGCTCCTGTAGTTGAACCTCCTGATTGGAATTTGCCTTTTGAAATTATGTGTGATGCTAGTGATTTTGCTGTAGGCGCTGTTCTTGGACAGCGGGTAGATAAAAAATTAAATGTTATTCATTATGCTAGTAAGACTCTTGATGCTGCTCAAAGAAATTATGCTACAACTGAAAAGGAATTGTTAGCTGTAGTCTTTGCTTGTGACAAGTTTAGACCCTATATTGTTGATTCGAAAGTTACAATTCATACTGATCATGCTGCAATTAGATACCTTATGACAAAGAAAGATGCTAAGCCAAGGCTTATTAGATGGGTACTTCTGTTGCAAGAATTTGATTTACATATTATAGATAGGAAAGGTGCTGATAATCCTGTTGCTGATAATTTGTCTAGATTGGAAAATATTGCTTATGATCCTGTTCCTGTTAATGATAGTTTTCCAAATGAACAATTGGCTGTAATAAAGGTGAGCTCGCGAGAGAGCCCTTGGTATGCAGATTATGCTAACTTTATTGTTTCGAAGTATTTGCCTCCAACCTTTTCAGCTCAGCAAAGGAGGAAATTCTTTTATGACTTGAGGCATTATTTTTGGGATGACCCACACTTGTATAAAGAAGGAGTGGATGGTATTATGCGAAGATGTGTTCCTGAATATGAACAACAGGAGATATTGAGTAAATGTCATGGAAGTGTTTATGGAGGACATCACGCTGGAGATAGAACCGCGCAAAAGGTTCTACAATCAGGTTTTTATTGGCCAACACTCTTCAAAGATGCAAGGAAGTTTATCTTATCTTGTGATGAATGTCAAAGAGTTGGTAATATCTCCAGACGCAATGAAATGCCTATGAATTATACTCTTGTTATTGAACCATTCGATTGTTGGGGATTCGACTTCATGGGTCCTTTCCCTTCTTCAGACGGTAACACTCATATACTTGTCGCTGTTGATTATGTTACTAAATGGGTAGAAGCTATACCTACAAAAAGTGCTGATGGTGAGACCTCTATAAAAATGCTTGTAGATATTATATTTCCTAGATTTGGAGTACCTAGATATATTATGACTGATGGAGGTTCTCATTTTATTCATGGAGGTTTTAGAAAAACTCTTGCTAAGTATGGTATTAATCATAGAATTGCTTCTGCTTATCACCCTCAAACTAGTGGTCAAGTAGAATTATCAAATAGAGAGATTAAAGCTATCTTAGGTAAGACTGTTAATAAATCTAGAAAGAATTGGCCTAGCAAATTGAAAGAAGCGTTATGGGCTTATAGAACTGCTTATAAAAATCCTATGGGAATGTCACCTTATAAAATGGTTTATGGAAAAGCTTGTCATTTACCTCTAGAACTAGAGCACAAAGCTTATTGGGCTGTTAGAGAATTAAATAAAGATCCTAAATTAGCCGGTAATAAGAGGTTGTTGCAATTAAGTTCTCTAGATGAATGGAGAAGTGAAGCTTATGAAAATGCTAAACTCTTTAAAGAAAAAGTTAAGAAGTGGCATGATAGAAGGATCATCAAAAGAGAATTTAATGTTGGAGATCAAGTTCTATTGTATCGGTCTCGTCTCAGATTCTTTGCAGGGAAATTACTCTCGAAGTGGGAAGGACCATATGTTGTTGAGGAGGTGTATCGTTCAGGAGCAATTAAAATTAGCTCTCTCCAAGGCAATGCCACACAAGTGGTGAATGGACAAAGACTCAAGCATTATATCTCGGGCGATTCTTATAATGTTGATGTTGATATTATTCAAGTGGAAACACCGGAGGCCTTCATCAAAGGACAAATTGACAGTCCGCCAGAACTGGACTTTGAATAGGTAACAGTATAGGTAATAAAAAGTCCGCGTTTACCTTTCCGAACATTATTTCTGCTGTTTTTAGAAAATATGAAAAATTACGAGTTCGAAACGGAGTGGAAAGGACGCACGAGGGGTGCCACCATAGGCCGGCGCGGCCTGACCTGGGCCCGCGCCGACCTATGGTCTGGCCGCCTCGTTGCCCCTTTCCGACTCTGGTTCGATCTGGAACCTTCCTTTTGTCGTAAAAATATTTGCTATATAATCCCCCGGACCCCTGGAGGTCCGTAATATCGTTTTCTCGTCGTGTTTTGTTTCGAGCTGTTTTCTGCCAGATTTGTTTTGATCTAGAAGCACCATGGTCTCCAACAACAAAGACAAGGGGCCTTGGAGGGAAGAGATGGATGAAAGGATCAATAAGGAGAAGGAGAAGATAGCATCAGCAAAAGGAGAGTGGGAAACTACGAAGAGTAAGCCAATCTTGGTGGGATCGGTTAACACTGGGCGTTCTTTTTCTCATAACTTGCAGGGAGCTCTTCCGCCTGCTCTGGACCTCGACTCTTTCCCTTGTGTGGAGGAAGCAATACGGGTTGCTGATGAGTTTTGTGATCAATATCGTGCTCTAAGAAGGGAAGTGGAGATACTTCAGGAGGAGAACCAGCGACTTCGCAGAATGCTGGAATATTACTCAAATCCCAGCACAAGGCCGTCACCGCCACACTCGGGTAACAATGAGTCTCTTCAGGTTTTGGTGCAGAATTGCAAAATTGAGAAGCTGAAGCTGAAGGAGATCCTTATGAAGCGCGAGAGGAATCCATCACCATCATCACCGAAGGAGTAATTCATCATCGGTATTGGCATCCCCTTGGTTTGTTCCAAGCTTGGGGGAGTGCCGCGGTATCACATCACCACTACCTTTATCTTTTACTATCAAGTAGTGTCATATCATGAGTAGGGAAGTTATCATATGGAATAGTATGCAATGTGGAAGTATCTCTCTTAGTTAGTTATCTATGTATCCGTTGGTGTGAGTTATCGTTATGGAATATTAATGAGAAGTCTTATCATTTACTTTTTGCACACCTTATTTTAGTTTGCAATCTCCATTATATGATTACTCTTGACATGAGTATTGATATCACTTTGGGAGCATCAAGTAAATCTATTTGGTTTTGGCAAACTTAGCATTGGTCAATAGCAACAACATCTTGATGTTTAATAGAAGATAGAAATACACTTAGATATATTACTATTATCTCTATGCTTAGTATTCTGAAGTTAAAGTTGCTTGTGCTTATGAGAAAGATGCATGATTGTTTCTATCATATGTATATTTGTTTGTTTCCCTCAACCTTTATGCTTGCTATCAAACCTTGCTAGCCAAAGACCTGTATCGAGAGGGAATGCTTCTCATACATCCATAACCTTAGACCAAACCTATGCCATTTGTGTCCACCATACCTACCTACTACATGGTATTTTCTGCCATTCCAAGTAAATACTTCATGTGCTACCTTTAAATTATTCAAACTATACTACTCCTTATTTGTGTCAATGTTTTATAGCTCATGAGGAAGTATGTGGTGTTTTATCTTTCAATCTTGTTGGGCGGACTTTCACCAATGGACTAGCGGCACATCCGCTTATCCAATAACTTTGCAATAAGAGCTGGCAATGAGGTTCCCAGCCTCAATTAATAACCTTCATTAATAATTCTCTTCACATGTTTTGCTCTGATTCATCAGTAAGCAACTTAATTTTGCAATAGACACTCCTCCATGGTATGTGAATGTTGGAAGGCACCCGAGGATTCGGTTAGCCATGGATTGAGAAAGCCAAGGTTGGGGGGAGTGTCACCCATAATAAAACTAAAATACATGTGTAAACAAAAGAGAAGGGGGATGATCTACCTTGCTGGTAGAGATACCGTCCCTCATGGGAGCCGCTCTTTGAAGGTTCGTTTGGCAAGGGGGTTAGAGTACCCGCTACCATTCGTTGACAACAACAAACACCGCTCAAAATCTTACTTTTATGCTCTTTATATGATTTCAAAACTTGAAAAGCTCTAGCACATGATTTAATCCCTGCTTCCCTCTGCGAAGGGCCTATCTTTTACTTTTATGTTGAGTCAGTAAACCTATTTCCCTCTATCTCAAGCAAGCAATTGAGTTGTTGTGAACCAATCATTTATGCTATGATTCAGTTGATCATGTCTTTTATACTTTCTTGTTTAGTACCAATTTTATCTGAATGAATATGACTTTGAAGTTATCAATGATTATGAGGAGATTGTTATGCTTAAATATGAAAGCTCAGCTATAAAATCTAATATGAAAGCTTTGCTTAAAAGTACAATCCGTTAGTAGTTCTCTGACCAAGAACAAAGTTTGCCATCACCAACTATGATTTCTTATGCACCTTTACTTGTGATTTCTCTTTACTTATTTCGAGATGAGTTATATGAGGAAGTTGTTTACTAGAATGTCTTGTGTAAATGAATATGATGCTTCTTGTCCGTATTTTATTTATCGACTCTTCACTCCATAAACATGTGGTCTCGTTTATCGAGCTCAGTTTCGCTTGGGGACAAGCGAGGTCTAAGCTTGGGGGAGTTGATACGTCCAATTTGCATCACTATTTTGTATCATAATTTGCTGTTATTCATTGATATATTTCATATTGGGACACAATACTTATGTTATTTCATCTATTTTGCATGTTTCATCATCATTGGAGGATCAAGCACCGGAGCCAGGATTCTGCTGGAAAAAGCACCGTCAGAACGCAATATTTCGGAAGATCAACTGTGGAAGGGAATTTCACGAAAATTCCTATTTTTCCAGATGACGGAGGGAGCCAGAAGGGGAAGAAGAGAGGGGCCACTGTGGGCCCAGACCATAGGGCGGCGCGGCCCAGGCCTGGCCGCGCCACCCTATGCTCTGGGGGGCCCACGACCCTTTTCGCCTCCTTTTCTTCGCGTACTCCTTCGTCCCGAAAACCTAAGCCACAGAGGGATCCTCACGAAGGGTTACAGCCGCCTCTGCGGGGCGGAGAACACCAGAGAGAAAAGAGCTCTCCGGCGGGCAGGAATCCGCCGGGGAAATTCCCTCCCGGAGGGGGAAATCGACGCCATCGCCATCGTCATCGAGCGGGACATCATCTCCATCATCATCATCATCATCTCCACCATCTACACCGCCATCACCACCGCTGCACCTCGTCATCGCTGTAGCAATTCGGGTTAAATCTTGATTGTTTGATAGGGGAAACTCTCCCGGTGTTATTCTATACTTGTTGTAGATGCTATTGAGTGAAACCATTGAACCAAGGTTTATGTTCAGATTGTTATTCATCATCATATCACCTCTGATTGTATTCCATATGATGTCTCGTGAGTAGTTCGTTTAGTTCTTGAGGACATGGGTGAAGTCTAAATGCTAGTAGTGAATTATGGTTGAGTAATATTCAATGTTATGATATTTAAGTTGTGGTGTCATTCTTCTAGTGGTGTCGTGTGAACGTCGACTACACGACACTTCACCATTTATGGGCCTAGGGGAGTGCATCTTGTATTCGGTTGCTAATTGCGGGGTTGCCGGAGTGACAGAAACCTAAGCCCCCGTTAGTATATCGATGCAGGAGGGATCGCAGGATCTCAGAGTTTAAGGCTGTGGTTAGATTTATCTTAATTACTTTCTTGTAGTTGCGGATGCTTGCAAGGGGTATAATCACAAGTATGTATTAGTCCTAGGAAGGGCGGTGCATTAGCATAGGTTCACCCACACAACACTTATCAAAACAATGAAGATTAATCAGCTGTATGTAGCGAAAGCACTAGACTAAAATCCCCGTGTGTCCTCAGGAACGTTTGGTCATTATAAGTAATCAAACCGGCTTGTCCTTTGTGCTAAAAAGGATTGGGCCACTCGCTGCAATTATTTCTCTCGCATTTTATTTACTTGTACTTTATTTATCTGCAATATCAAAACCCCCTGAATACTTGTCTGTGAGCATTTACAGTGAATCCTTCATCGAAACTGCTGCCAACACCTTCTGCTCCTCGTTGGGATCGACATTCTTACTTATCGAAGATACTACGATACACCCCCTATACATGTGGGTCATCAGTACCCTATTTTTCCACGAAGCTTCCAGAGCACCCGAGAAGGACCGGAGGGGCCACGGCCCACACACCACCCGGCGCGGCCCGGGGGCGCCCTAGGGTGACACCACCTCGTCGACCCCTCCGCCTCTTCGCCTATTTAGTCGTCCCTGACCTAAAACCTCGGACACGTTCGACGAAACCCGAGAAAACCTTCCAGAGCCGCCGCCATCGCGAAATCAAGATTCGGGGGACAGAAGTCTCTATTCCGGCATGCCGCCGGGACGGGGAAGTGCCCCCGGAAGGCTTCTCCTTCGACACCGCTGCCATCTCCACCGCCATCTTCATCACCGCTGCTGCTCCCATGAGGAGGGAGTAGTTCTCCATCGAGGCTCGGGGCTGTACCGGTAGCTATGTGGTTAATCTCTCTCCTATGTACTTCAATACAATGATCTCATGAGCTGCTTTACATGATTGAGATCCATATGATGAGCTTTGTATCGCTACTAGTTGTGTGCTACTCATGTGATGTTATTGAAGTAGTCTATTCCTCCTGCATGGTGTAAAGGTGACTAGTGTGTGCACCGTGTGGTTCTTGTCGTAGGCTATGATCATGATCTCTTGTAGGTTGTGGAGTTAATTATCATTATGATAGTATTGATGTGATCTATTCCTCCTTCATAGTGTAATGTGGACAGTGTGTGCGCTATGTTAGTTCTTGGTTTATTTTGCAATGATCTATTATGCTCTAAGGTTACTTAAACATGAATATCGAATGTTGTGGAGCTTGTTAACTCCGGCATTGAGGGTTCGTGTAATCCTACGCAACGAATGGTGTTCATTATCAAACAAGAGTATATGTAGCACATATGAGAAAGAGTTATTTATTATGCGATCAATGTTGAGAGTGTCCACTAGTGAAAGTATGATCCCTAGGCCTTGCTTCCAAGCATCGAATCTCCGTTTGTTTACTGTTTTGTTGCATGTTTACTCGCTGCCATATTTTATTCAGATTGCTATTACCACTCATATACATCCATACTACTTGTATTTCACTATCTCTTCACCGAACTAGTGCACCTATACATCTGACAAGTGTATTAGGTGTGTTGGGGACACAAGAGACTTCTTGCTTTGTGGTTGCAGGGTTGCTTGAGAGGGATATCTTTGACCTCTTCCTCCCTGAGTTCGATAAACCTTGGGTGATCCACTTAAGGGAAAACTTGCTGCTGTTCTACAAACATCTGCTCTTGGAGGCCCAACACTGTCTACAAGAATAGAAGCACCCGTAGACATCAGCGGCGCCTCTGGAAGGTTTTCCGTATCGTGGCTCTCGGTACAGAGGGTTTCGCGACGAAGACTTTAAGTAGGCGGAAGGGCAACGCGGGGGCCACACGAGGGCCCCACACACCAGGGCCGCGCGGGCCAAGGCCAGGCCGCGCCGCCCTAGTGTGGCGGCGCCTCGTGGCCCCACTTCCTTTCCCCTTCGGTCTTCTGGAAGCTTCGTGCAAAAATAGGACCCTGGGCGTTGATTTCGTCCGATTCCGAGAATATTTCCTTACTAGGATTTCTGAAACCAAAAACAGCAGAAAACAGCAACTGGCTCTTCGGCATCTTGTTAATAGGTTAGTTCAGAAAATGCGTAAATACGACATATAATGTGTATAAAACATGTAGATATCATCAATAATGTAGCATGGAACATAAGAAATTATCGATACGTCGGAGACGTATCAGCATCCCCAAGCTTAGTTCTGCTCGTCCCGAGCAGGTAAACGATAACAAGGATAATTTCTGGAGTGACATGCCATCATAATCTTGATCATACTATTGTAAACATATGTAATGAATGCAGCGATCAAAACAATGGTAATGACATGAGTAAACAAATGAATCATAAAGCAAAGACTTTTCATGAATAGTACTTCAAGACAAGCATCAATAAGTCTTGCATAAGAGTTAACTCATAAAGCAATAAATCAAAGTAAAGGTGTTGAAGCAACACAAAGGAAGATTAAGTTTCAGCGGTTGCTTTCAACTTATAACATGTATATCTCATGGATAGTGTCAATGTAAAGTAATATAACAAGTGCAATATGCAAGTATGTAGGAATCAATGCACAGTTCACACAAGTGTTTGCTTCTTGAGGTGGAGAGAGATAGGTAAACTGACTCAACAATAAAAGTAAAATAAAGGTCCTTCAAAGAGGAAAGCATCGATTGCTATATTTGTGCTAGATCTTTTATTTTGAAAACATGAAACAATTTTGTCAACGGTAGTAATAAAGCATATGAGTTATGTAAATTATATCTTACAAGTTGCAAGCCTCATGCATAGTATACTAATAGTGCCCGCACCTTGTCCTAATCAGCTTGGACTACCGGATCATCGCAATACACATGTTTCAACCAAGTGTCACAAAGGGGTACCTCCATGCCGCCTGTACAAAGGTCTAAGGAGAAAGCTCGCATTTTGGATTTCTCGCTTTTGATTATTCTCAACTTAGACATCCATACCGGGACAACATGGACAACAGATAATGGACTCCTCTTTAATGCATAAGCATGTGACAACAATTATTATTCTCATATGAGATTGAGGATATATGTCCAAAACTGAAACTTCCACCATGATTCATGGCTTTAGTTAGCGGCCCAATGTTCTTCTCTAACAATATGCATGCTCCAACCATTAAGGTGGTAGATCTCTCTTACTTCAGACAAGATGGACATGCATAGCAACTCACATGATATTCAACAAAGAATAGTTGATGGCGTCCCCAGAAGCATGGTTATCGCACAACAAGCAACTTAATAAGAGATAAAGTGCATAAGTACATATTCAATACCACAATAGTTTTTAAGGCTATTTTGTCCCATGAGCTATATATTGCAAAGGCGAATGATGGAATTTTAAAGGTAGCACTCAAGCAATTTACTTTGGAATGGCGGAGAAATACCATGTAGTAGGTAGGTATGGTGGACACAAATGGCATAGTGGTTGGCTCAAGGATTTGGATGCATGAGAAGTATTCCCTCTCGATACAAGGTTTAGGCTAGCAAGGTTATTTGAAGCAAACTCAAGGATGAACCGGTGCAGCAAAACTCACATAAAAGACATATTGTAAACATTATAAGACTCTACACCATCTTCCTTGTTGTTCAAAACTCAATACTAGAAATTATCTAGACCTTAGAGAGACCAAATATGCAAACCAAATTTTAGCAAGCTCTATGTATTTATTCATTAATGGGTGCAAAGTATATGATGCAAGAGCTTAAACATGAGCACAACAATTGCCAAGTATCACATTATCCAAGACATTTTAGAATTACTACATGTAGCGTTTCCCGATTCCAACCATATAACAATTTAACGAAGAAATTTCAACCTTCGCCTTGAACATTATGAGTAAAGCCTAAGGACATATTTGTCCATATGCAACAGCGGAGCGTGTCTCTCTCCCACACAGTGAATGCTAGGATCCATTTTATTCAAACAAAAACAAAAACAAAACAAACCGACGCTCCAAGTAAAGAACATAAGATGTGGAATAAAAATATAGTTTCATGGGAGGAACCTGATGATGTTGTCGATGAAGAAGGGGATTCCTTGGGCATCCCCAAGCTTAGACGCTTGAGTCTTCTTAAAATATGCAGGGATGAATGATGACCCACAAGTATAGGGGATCGCAACAGTCTTCGAGGGAAGTATTACCCAATTTATTGATTCGACACAAGGGGAGACAAAGAATACTTGTAA
This sequence comes from Lolium multiflorum, assembly GCA_030979885.1. NCBI lineage: Eukaryota > Viridiplantae > Streptophyta > Magnoliopsida > Poales > Poaceae > Lolium > Lolium multiflorum. Next base: position 129,100,134 of record CM061749.1, read on the forward strand.
GCCTTAACAGCGGAGTTGTCAATTCAGCTGCACCTGGAAACAGACTTGCTCGCAAGAGTTTATCAGTAGTAACAGTTTTATAGCAGTAGGAATAGTGAAATAACAGCAGCGGTGAAATAAAGACAGCAGTAGTGATTATAGTAAACAGCAGGATTAAAATACTGTAGGCACAGGGACGGATTTAACGGGCGTTGCATGGATGAGAGAAACTCATGTAACAATCAAAGCAGGGCATTTGCAGATAATAATAAAACGGTATCCAAGTACTAATCAATCAATAGGCATGTGTTCCATATTTAGTCGTACGTGCTCGCAATGAGAAACTTGCACAACATCTTTTGTCCTACCAGCCGGTGGCAGCCGGGCCTCTAGGGAAACTACTGGAAATTAAGGTACTCCTTTTAATAGAGTACCGGAGCAAAGCATTAACACTCCGTGAACACATGTGATCCTCACATCGCTACCATCCCCTCCGGTTGTCCCGATTTCTGTCACTTCGGGGCCATTGGTTCCGGACAGCGACATGTGTATACAACTTGCAGGTAAGATCATAAACAACGAATATCTTCATGAATCAATAACATGTTCAGATCTGAGATCATGGCACTCGGGCCCTAGTGACAAGCATTAAGCATAACAAGTTGCAACAATATCATAAAAGTGACATCTACGGATACTAGGCACTATGCCCTAACAATCTTATGACTATTACATGACCAATCTCATCCAATCCCTACCATCCCCTTCAGCCTACAGCGGGGGAATTACTCACACATGGATGGGGGAAACATGGCTGGTCGATGGAGAAGCGTTGGCGGTGATGGCGGTGAAGATCTCCTCCAATTCCCCGTCCCGGCGGAGTGCCAGAACGGAGACTTCTGGCTCCCGCGACGGAGTTTCGCGATGTGGCGGCTCTCTGGAGGGTTTCTGGCGACTTCGACTCTCCCCGTGCGTTTTTAGGTCGAACCCGATAAGTAGTCCGAAGGGGGGCGTCGGAGGCCGGCCGAGGGGGCCACACCATAGGGCCGCGCGGGCCCCCCCTAGGCCGCGCCGCCTTATGGTGTGGGGCCCTCGGGCCTCCACCTTACTTCTCCTTCTGGCTCCGTCAGTATTCTGGGAAAATAGGGCCTTCTGCATAAATTCCGAGGATTTTCCCGAAAGTTGGATTTCTGCACAAAAACGAGACACCAGAGCAATTCTGCTGAAAACAGCGTTAGTCCGTGTTAGTTGTATCCAAAATACACAAATTAGAGGCAAAACAATAGCAAAAGTGTTCGGGAAAGTAGATACGTTTTGGACGTATCAACTCCCCCAAGCTTAGCTTATTGCTTGTCCTCAAGCAATTCAGTTAACAACTGAGCGATAAAAGAACTTTCACGAACACATTTGCTCATATGATGTATATATTCTCATGCTATGGCTAATACTTAAGCAGTTCATAATGAGACACATGCAAATAAGATCATCCAACAGCTATGTCAATCATGGAGAGGTACCAACAATTAATAATAAGCACCATGAATCATGTATATAAGCAGGATTGCAATGTTCATAAGAGAATATGATAAAGTGGTATCTCGCTTGCCCGTATTTGATCGGCAAAACATAAATGCCGAGGCACCTCTGGAGTTCATAGAAAGACTAGAAGTAGTGATTGTCAAAGATAAAAGCATCAAAGTTATACCACAATCAATCATATTTTGAGACAAGCATATTATACTAAGAATGACAGTCGTGCTCTCAAGATAGTGCTCAAAGAAAGAATGGAGACACAACATAAAAGTAAAAGATTGACCCTTCGCAGAGGGAAGCAGGGATTAACATGCGCTAGAGCTTTTCATTTGTAAAGCAGGAGTAAAATTATTTTGAGAGGTGTTTGTTGTTGTCAACGAATGGTAATGGGTACACTAACTACCTCATCAACCGGACTCCCAAGAGCGGCTCCCATGAATTATTTGCATGTTTATGTGGCACTCCTTCCAACCTTTCTTACACAAACCATGGCTAACCGAATCCTCGGGTGCCTGCCAACAATCACATACCATGAAGGAGTGCCTTTTTATTTAAGTTTTATTATGATGATGACACTCCCCCCAACCTTTGCTTACACAAGCCATGGCTAACCGAATCCTTCGGGTGCCGTCCAACAATCACAAACCATGGAGGAGTGTCTATTTAAGTTAATTAATTTGGGACTGGGAATCCCATTGCCAGCTCTTTTTGCAAAATTATTGGATAAGCGGATGTGCCACTAGTCCATATGAGAGTCCGTCAAAAGTAAATGACAAGGTTGAAAGCTAAACACCACATACTTCCTCATGAGCTATGAAACATTAACACAAATTGAGAAGCATTTTGAAGGTTTTAAAGGTAGCGCATGAGAATTTACTTGGAATGGTTTGAAATGCCATGCATAGGTATTTATGGTGGACACTTTTGGAACAACTTGGTTTTCAGGTGTTTGGAAGCACGAGCGGCGATCCCGCTCAGTACAAGTGAAGGCTAGCAAAAGACTAGGGAGCGACAAATCAAGAGAGCAGTAACTGTCATAATCATGCTTGCGGCAAAATAAATTAACGGAGGCATAAAAGTGATACAAGAACTCTGAAGCAATATAAATCATCGAGGCTTAATTGACTTTTTGTTCAGTCATATGCATGCGTGAGCATGTGCCAAGTCGATATAAATGAATTATTCAGAGGAGGATACCACAATGCCATACTTACTTATGAATAAAACAATGCAAGCGAACATCCATGACATGCTACTCATATTAATAAATTGGAGCTAAACATGAGAGATCATGAACTACTAGACTTTCTCAAATAACATATACCTCACATGAACCAACTAAGCATGCTCACATGGATGAGTATATGTACAAAAATGAAAACAAATAGAGTTCATACCAGCCTCTCACCACAATCAGATTGTCGTAGATCGTCATTATTGCCTTTTCACTTGTGTAGCTTGGATAATATGAAATGAAAACCACGCTCCAGCCACCGAAGACCATTGAACTCATGATGAACTTTACAAACCAAAGAAGAACAGCAAATATTTTTGGTGTTTTCGAATTAGAAACGAAAGAAAACAAGAAAACAAAGCAAAATCTTTTTGGGTTTTCTCATAGCAAACCAACGATAGCAAATAAAATAAGAGCAAAGAACCAAATAAACAAATGGTGAAGAGAAACAACAGAAATATTTTTGGTCTTTTTGTGTTTTAGGAAAGAAACAAAGCGAAAACAAAAGAATGCAAACTAACAGAAACACAGAAAAGCAGGATGACAGAAATCTGCCAAATCCTGACAGCAGTACAGAAATCGAAATTAACAAAAATCTTCCATTGCTCAGACCAAAAAGTGTTCAACTAATGAAAGTTAGATAACAACCTGGGGCACATGCTCAAAAATTGGAAACTCAAAATAACGTTCTGGCTGTGCGTACGAATTTTTTTGGTAACAGCACAGAATCTGTTTTTGGACAGCACTTCCCCAAATATCATCTCCCTCTCATTAGAAAACCACTCTAAGAAACTAAACAAGTATGTACAAGTATCCAGCAACCATAATATGCAAAGAATGAGTGATGCCGGTATACCTCCCCCCAAGCTTAGGCTTTTGGCCTAAGTGGAGTTCATTCCCAACGAGGGTCGGAGTTCCACGCCGGTGGGTCATACATGGAGTGATAATAAGGCCCCTGCGCAGAAGAATATCGTGGAGGCTCCACATGACCATGATGTTGATATGAGGAGCTCGCTGCATCGGATGAAGAGTCGGGGTGCTCCTCGGCCTCCTCCACACCTTCCCTTGCACGATGGCTTTCCCTTTCTATGTATGCGTTTAGCTCATTTTCTGTGATCGACCACCCTTTCCTGGCATCAAGGTTAAACAGAGCAGGTGCAGGCAATCGTACTAGTTTTTCAATTTTCTTAGTTATGCTCCAATTTTTCTTATACAAAGTTATCCTATAATGCAGGTTGTTCAAATTAGATGCATCTGAAATAAACTCATGTTTAATCATGGAAACAACATCAAGCTTCTCTATAGAAAGCGGAATATCTAAATGGTGAGGTCCTACACCATGCATAGCTAATAAGCGAGAGGCGATAAGACCTCCACAAATTCCTCCTTTCTCACGGTTAGTAGCAAGTCTACAAGCTATTAAAGCACCCAAATTATAAGTCCTATCCTGTTGCAAAGCGGCAGCTAAGAAAGCCAAATCTTGGACAGATAATTTACCTCCAGTCTTTCTCGCAAGAACGCACTTTGTAACGAAATAAGCAAAGTAGCGGATAGCTGGCTGTTGAATGCTACTAATCTTACCACTATCATTGGAGAAGCTCCTCCCATTACAAATCATTGTATAAAGATTTGAGAGCTCCCGCGGCGTTCCCCTGATCTTCTCGCAGGATCCCCACCGCGGCACTCTAATTGCTGTACAAAAATCACTGAAAGGCAAGTTGATAGTTTTGTTATAAATCTTGTACCGGACCATGGGGTTAGTTTGAGACCGATGAAATTCGAAATCCTGCACAACCGACACCGTTAGTTTAGCATATTGGTGAGGTTCACCAACAGTAAAACCTTCCAACCCTGCATTGGAAATCAGTGTTTGAACATCTTGCAGGATTCCTGCATTCCGCATAAAATCCGTGCATGGGTAATAAGAGGGGTATACTCCCTCTTCACGATGAACTCTCATGACTTGCTGTACCTCCAACTCTTGTTGGTTAAGTTGGTGCATACTCCCCTCCATTTTCTGAAATTTTCAACAACCATTATAAAATTTGATTTCAAGGTATATAATTGAAGGGAACTACTATAGGAACTTGCTAGAGTACTAAACATGCATCAAAACTAGTTTCTTCCACTTAGAACAAGCATGCAAGCTCACTAAACATGTTATCTACAGCAGCAAAATATTCAAGATATACTCAACCAAACAAAATTCTAATTGGACAATCAAAGGAGTCACATACCAAGGAGTAAATGTGCCAAATTTCAAACAGAAATCTGGGCTGAGCAAGGAGATCGAAAAATCGCGAGTTCTTGAGCAGAAACACGAGTGAGAGGAACTTGGTGCGAGTTTTTTCGGGAGAGAGAAGATGCTGGGAGGAAGAGATGAAGTAGTGGGGCAAGGAGGGGCCCACACCACAGGGTGGCGCGCCCACCTCCTTGGCCGCGCCGGCCTGTGGTGTGGCACCCTCTGGTGCCCCACAGGTCATCCTCTGGTACTCCCAGGTGCCTCGTCGAAAAATAGGACCAACGGTGTAATTTTTGTAATTTTTAGAGAACTTCGAAAAATGCACATTTCTGGGTATTAAATTAATGATTACTGCGCAGGAAAATGATTTCTAAAATCTTAAACAACTAAAGCATATTGCAAAACAAAAGTGCTACAGCAAGTAAAATAAGTGGAGGAAGAAAGAAAGAAATGTTGTTTAGCTCTCTTATGCATTAAAATATACTTGTTAACAAGGTTGATCAAGTCTTGCTACCAAATAAATTTTATATGACATAAGAAGAAATAAACCTCAAATCAATCATGTTACCTTATATTGAATTGATATGGATCCAATCACAAGAGTTTGATATTCTTCTTTAGGCTCATATATAGGACAATCAATGGATCCCACTTTGATAGTTTTCACATTAAAAATTGTATTAACTCCACATACTTTATCAATCCTCTTGGGAAAATAGACAGTATGTTCCTTATCATCAACATTGAAAGTAACCATGCCTTTATTGCAATCAATAACAGCCCCTGCAGTATTAAGAAAGGGTCTTCCAAGAATAATGGACATATTATCATCTTCAGGCATTTCCAACACAACAAAATCAGTTAATATCAAGCAATGTTGAGTAACTTGCACAGGAACATTTTCACATAAACCAACAGGAATAGCAGTAGATTTATCAGCCATTTGCAAAGATATATCAGTTGGTATCAACTTATCTAAATCAAGTCTCTTATAAAGAGAAAAAGGCATTACACTAACACCCGCTCCCAAATCACATAGAGCAGTTCTAACATAATTATTCTTGATGGAACAAGGAATAGTCGGTATACCTGGGTCTCCAAGCTTCTTTGGAATCTTACCATTGAAGGAGTAATTAGCGAGCATAGTGGAAATTTCCTCATTGGGGATTTTCCTTTTGTTAGTAACAATATCTTTCATATACTTTGAATAAGGAGGCAATTTAATAGCATCAGTCAAAGGGATTTGCAAAAATAAAGGTTTCATCCAATCACAAAATTTATTATAATGTTCCTCCTCCTTTGATTTTAGTTTCTTAGCAGGAAAAGGCATTTGCTTTTGAACCCAAGGTTCTCTTTCATTACCATGTTTCTCAGTAATAAAATCTTCTTTAGTGTACTTTTTATTTTTAGCAGGCTTTTCAGGTTCTTTTTCAATTTCTTCTTTATCAGGAGTATCATTCTTATCATTATCTTCCTCATGTTCATTACCACTTTCAGTTTCAGCATCAGAAATAGAAATACTATTAGGATCATTAACAGGTTCAGAGGATTCTACAACATTCTTATGTTTCTTTTTCTTTTTCTTAGATGGAGCACTAGTTTTAATTAGTTGAGAATCTTGTTCAACTCTCTTGGGATGCCCTTCAGGATATAGAGGATCCTGGGTAGAAACACCACCTCTAGTTGTTACTTCATAAGCATGTTTTTCTTTAGAATTATTTCCCAACAAGTCATTTTGCACTTTAGTAAGTTGATCAATTTGAGTTTGAACCATTTGAAAATGTTTAACAAGTATCTTAACATCATTGGAGGTTCTCTCCACAATACCATGCAATTCACTAATAGCTCGAGAATTTTCCATTAAATGATTCTCTACTCTCATATTAAAGTTTTCTTGCTTAACAATATAATTATCAAACTCATCTAAGCATTGAGCAGGAGGTTTTGAATACGGAATATCTTCCCTAGTAAAGCGTTGAAGAGAGTGTACCTCAATCATGGATGAAGGGGGAGTTATCTCACATAAATCTTCTATAGGAGGTAAATTCTTCACATCTTCAGGTTTAATACCCTTCTCTTTAAGAGACTTCTTGGCTTCCCTCATATCTTCATCATTTAATTTAATCATACCCCTCTTCTTCACTATCGGTGTCGGGGTTGGTTCAGGTGTAGACCAATCATCATGATTCCGGCCTATTTTAGCCAATAATTCTTCAGCGTCGTCTGGAGTTCTTTTCCTGAAAACACAACCAGCACAACTATCCAGGTATGCCCTAGACTCAATGGTTAGTCCACTATAAAATATATCAAGTAAATCATGCTTTTCCAAATCATGGTCAGGCTGAGCTCTAATAAGAGAGCAAAATCTCGCCCAAGCCTCAGGCAATTTCTCTCCATCTTCCTGGTCAAAATTATAAATTCTCTGCAAAGCAGCATGTTGAGCACTAGCAGGAAAGTATTTCCGGAAGAAAACATCAAGCAATTCTTTTGGACTTTTAATAGAACCAGGAGGCAAATTATTATACCAAGTTTTAGCATCATCCTTTAATGAGAAAGGAAAAATTTTAGCGACAAAATAAGTACGCATCTTAATATCATCAGAAAACAAACCACTAAGAGTAGATAACTCAGTCATGTGTTCAACAACACTTTCTTTTTCAGTACCACAAAAGGGTGTTTTCTCAACAATAGCTATATGAGATAAATCAAGAGAAAAATCATAATCTTTATCCCTAATGTTTATAGGAGATGTGGCAAATTTAGGATCAGGAGATAGTTTATATCTAACAGCATGTTCTGCAAGCAACTTTTTAATTTTTCTTGCATCAGTAGTAGCATTGCATTTTTCAATAAAATCATCATCAAGCTCTACATAATCTTCATCAAGATCATCACTAGAATATTCAACAGACTCAGGTGAATTAACAGGTGTAGCAGCATTTTCATTAGGAGTTTCAGTATTTTCAATTTGTCTAGACTTAGCAATTGTAGCATCTAGAAAAGATCCTAACGAACCATCATTATCAAGCACAGCAGAAGCATCATCACAATTATGAGAGGAATTTTCAGATTCAGCAGAAGTACCAGCATTTGAAGCTTGTGGTGGTGAAACAAGTTTACTTATCACAGATGGTGAATCAAGAGCAGCAGAGGTACTAAGAGTTGTACCTTTTCTTGTAGTGGATGGTAATATGGCGATCTTAGTATCGTGAGGTTTACCCATGATGGAGAATTTGCAGCGAACAATATCAATCCAAGTGAACTTCCAAATAAAGCTATGCTCCCCGGCAACGGCGCCAGAAAATAGTCTTGATGACCCACAAGTATAGGGGATCGCAACAGTCTTCGAGGGAAGTATTACCCAATTTATTGATTCGACACAAGGGGAGACAAAGAATACTTGTAAGCCTTAACAGCGGAGTTGTCAATTCAGCTGCACCTGGAAACAGACTTGCTCGCAAGAGTTTATCCGTAGTAACAGTTTTATAGCAGTAGGAATAGTGAAATAACAGCAGCGGTGAAATAAAGACAGCAGTAGTGATTATAGTAAACAGCAGGATTAAAATACTGTAGGCATAGGGACGGATTTAACGGGCGTTGCATGGATGAGAGAAACTCATGTAACAATCAAAGCAGGGGCATTTGCAGATAATAATAAAACGGTATCCAAGTACTAATCAATCAATAGGCATGTGTTCCATATTTAGTCGTACGTGCTCGCAATGAGAAACTTGCACAACATCTTTTGTCCTACCAGCCGGTGGCAGCCGGGCCTCTACTACTGGAAATTAAGGTACTCCTTTTAATAGAGTACCGGAGCAAAGCATTAACACTCCGTGAACACATGTGATCCTCACATCGCTACCATCCCCTCCGGTTGTCCCGATTTCTGTCACTTCGGGGCCATTGGTTCCGGACAGCGACATGTGTATACAACTTGCAGGTAAGATCATAAACAACGAATATCTTCATGAATCAATAACATGTTCAGATCTGAGATCATGGCACTCGGGCCCTAGTGACAAGCATTAAGCATAACAAGTTGCAACAATATCATAAAAGTGACATCTACGGATACTAGGCACTATGCCCTAACAATCTTATGACTATTACATGACCAATCTCATCCAATCCCTACCATCCCCTTCAGCCTACAGCGGGGGAATTACTCACACATGGATGGGGGAAACATGGCTGGTCGATGGAGAAGCGTTGGCGGTGATGGCGGTGAAGATCTCCTCCAATTCCCCGTCCCGGCGGAGTGCCAGAACGGAGACTTCTGGCTCCCGCGACGGAGTTTCGCGATGTGGCGGCTCTCTGGAGGGTTTCTGGCGACTTCGACTTCTCCCCGTGCGTTTTTAGGTCGAACCCGATAAGTAGTCCGAAGGGGGGCGTCGGAGGCCGGCCGAGGGGGCCACACCATAGGGCCGCGCGGGCCCCCCTAGGCCGCGCCGCCTTATGGTGTGGGGCCCTCGGGCCTCCACCTTACTTCTCCTTCTGGCTCCTCAGTATTCTGGTAAAATAGGGCCTTCTGCATAAATTCCGAGGATTTTCCCGAAAGTTGGATTTCTGCACAAAAACGAGACACCAGAGCAATTCTGCTGAAAACAGCGTTAGTCCGTGTTAGTTGTATCCAACATACACAAATTAGAGGCAAAACAATAGCAAAAGTGTTCGGGAAAGTAGATACGTTTTGGACGTATCAATGAACCACGGGGGCATCCCCAAGCTTAGAGCTTTCACTCCTCTTGATCATAGTATATCATACTCCTCTCTTGACCCTTGAAAACTTCCTTCACATCAAACTTCAAGCAAACTCATTAGAGGGTTAGTGCACAATTAAAATTCACATATTCAGAGGTGACACAATCATTCTTAACACTTCTGGACATTGCATAAAGCTACTGGATATTAATGGATCAAAGGAATTCATCCAACATAGCAAATACGGCAATGCGAAATAAAAGGCAGAATCTGTCAAAAACAGAACAGTCCGTAAAGACGAACCTGAAAGGGGCACTAGACTTGCTCAAATGGAAAAACTCAAAACTAATGAAAGTTGCGTACATATCTGAGGATCACGCTCGTAATTTTCAGATTTTTTCGAATTTTCTACAGGGACTTATGCCAGAATTCGTGACAGACAGCAATGCTGTTTCTGCGCAGCGATCCCAAATATAACATCAACTTTAACATAGAAACTTTACTTTGCACAAAAACATGATAAGGAGAGGTTGCTACAGTAGTAAACAACTTCCAAGACTCAAATATAAAACAAAAATTGCTGTAGTAAAAACATGGGTTGTCTCCCATAAGCGCTTTTCTTTAACGCCTTTCAGCTAGGCGCAGAAAGTGCAAATCAAGTAACATCAAGAGTAGAAGCATCAACATCATAACTTGTTCTAATAATAGAATCAAAAGGCAACTTCATTCTCTTTCTAGGGAAGTGTTCCATACCTTTCTTGAGAGGAAATTGATATCTAATATTACCTTCCTTCATATCAATAACAGCACCAACGGTTCGAAGAAAAGGTCTTCCCAACACAATGGGACAAGATGCATTGCATTCAATATCCAAGACAACAAAATCAACGGGGACAAGGTTATTGTTAACCGTAATGCGCACATTATCAATCCTCCCCAAAGGTTTCTTTTTAACATTATCGGCAAGATTAACATCCAAATAACAATTCTTCAATGGTGGCAAGTCAAGCATATCATAAATCTTTTTAGGCATAACAGAAATACTTGCACCAAGATCACATAAAGCATTACATTCAAAGTCATTGAATTTCATTTTAATGATGGGCTCCCAACCATCTTCTAACTTTCTAGGAATAGAAGTTTCAAGTTTTAGTTTCTCTTCTCTAGCTTTTATGAGAGCATTCGTAATATGTTTTGTAAAGGCCAAATTTACAGCACTAGCATTAGGACTTTTAGCAAGTTTTTGTAAGAACTTTATAACTTCAGAGATGTGGCAATCATCAAAATCTAAATCATTATGAGCTACAGCAATGGGATCATTGTCCCCAAGGTTGGAAAAAATTTCAGCAGTTTTATCACAAGCAGTTTCAGCAGTTTTAGCAATTTCAGGCAGTTTTGTACACTTTGCACTAGGAGTAGAAACATTGCCAACACCAATTATTTTACCATTGATAGTAGGAGGTGCAACAACATGTGAATTATTATCATTACTAATGGTGGTAATAGTCCAAACTTTAGCTACATTATTCTCTTTAGCTAGTTTTTCATTTTCTTCTCTATCCCACCTAGCACGCAATTCAGCCATTAATCTTATATTCTCATTAATTCTAACTTGGATGGCATTTTCTGTAGTAGTAATCTTATTATCAATATCCTCATTAGGCATAACTTTCAATTTTAATAGATCAACATCAGAGGCAAGTCTATCAACTCTAGAAGCAATAATATCAATTTTATCAAGCTTTTCCTCAACAGATTTGTTAAAAGCAGTTTGTGTACTAATAAATTCTTTAAGCATGGCTTCAAGACCAGGGGGTACACTCCTATTATTGTTGTAAGAATTCCCATAAGAATTACCATAACCATTACCATTAGCAGAAGGATATGGCCTATAGTTATTACCAGAGTTGTTCCTATAAGCATTGTTGTTGAAATTATTATTTTTAATGAAATTCACATCAATATTTTCTTCTTGAGCAACCAATGAAGCTAAAGGAACATTATTTGGATCAACATTAGATCTACCATTCACAAGCATAGACATAATCACATCAATCTTATCACTCAAGGAAGAGGTTTCTTCAACAGAATTTACCTTCTTACCTTGTGGAGCTCTTTCCGTGTGCCATTCAGAGTAATTTATCATCATATCATCAAGAAGCTTTGTAGCCGCCCCCAAAGTGATGGACATAAAGGTACCTCCAGCAGCTGAATCCAATAAATTCCACGAAGAAAAATTTAGTCCTGCATAGAAGGTTTGGATGATCATCCAAGTAGTCAGTCCATGGGTTGGGCAATTCTTTACCAAAGATTTCATTCTCTCCCATGCTTGAGCAACATGTTCAGTATCTAATTGCTTAAAATTCATTATGCTACTTCTCAAAGATATAATTTTAGCGGGAGGATAATATCTACCAATAAAAGCAAAGATAGCAACCAATCTTTAGCTCTTCCTCTTAATGAGAAAGGAAACAATTTCAATTTAATAATATCACCATCTACATCCTTATATTTTTGCATTTCACAAAGTTCAACAAAATTATTAAGATGGGCAGCAGCATCATCAGAACTAACACCAGAAAATTGATCTCTCATAACAGGTTCAGTAAAGCAGGTTTAATTTCAAAGAATTCTGCTGTAGTAGCAGGTGGAGCAATAGGTGTGCATAGGAAATCATTATTATTTGTGTTTGTGAAGTCACACAACTTAGTATTTTCAGGGGTATTCATTTTAGCAAAGGTAAATAAAGCAAACTAGATAAAGTAAATGCAAGTAACTAATTTTTTGTGTTTTTGATATAGAGAGCAAGACAGTAAATAAAGTAAAACTAGCAACTAATTTTTTTGTGTTTTGTTTAGGTGCAGCAAACAAAGTAGTAAATAAAATAAGCAAGACAAAAACAAAGTAAAGAGATTGGGAAGTGGAGACTTCCCTTGCAGCGTGTCTTGATCTCCCCGGCAAAAACAGGCTTGATGCGCGTAGATGTACACGTCCGTTGGGAACCCCAAGAGGAAGGTATGATGCGCACGGCAAGTTTCCCTCAGTAAGAAACCAAGGTTTAATCGGACCAGTAGGAGTCAAGAAGCACGTTGAAGGTTGATGGCGGCGAAATGTGATGCGGCGCAACACCAGGGATTCCGGCGCCAACGTGGAACCTGCACAACACAACTAAAGTACTTTGCCCCAACGAAACAGTGAGGTTGTCAATCTCACCGGCTTGCTGTAACAAAGGATTAACCGTATTGTGTGGAAGATGATTGTTTGCGAAGAAAACAGTAAAGAAATTGCAGTAGATTGTATGCGATGTAAAGAATAGGACCGGGGTCCACAGTTCACTAGAGGTGTCTCTCCCATAAGATTAAAGCATGTTGGGTGAACAAATTACAGTCGGGCAATTGACAAATAGAAAAGGGCATAACAATGCATATACATGATATGATAAATATAGTGAGATTTAATTAGGCATTACGACAAAGTACATAGACCGCCATCCAGCATGCATCTATGCCTAAAAAGTCCACCTTCAGGTTATCATCCGAACCCCTTCCAGTATTAAGTTGCAAGCAACAGACAATTGCATTAAGTATGGTGCGTAATGTAATCAACAACTACATCCTTAGACATAGCATCAATGTTTTATCCCTAGTGGCAACAGCACATCCACAACCTTAGAACTTTCTGTCACTGTCCCAGATATCAATGGAGGCATGAACCCACTATCGAGCATAAATACTCCCTCTTGGAGTTAAGAGCAAAAACTTGGCCAGAGCCTCTACTAATAACGGAGAGCATGCAAGATCTTACATAAGTAATAAATTGATAATCACCATAACATAGTATTATCTATCCATCGGATCCCGACAAACACAACATATAGTATTACAGATAGATGATCTTGATCATGTTAGGCAGCTCACAAGATCCGACAATGAAGCACATAAGGAGAAGACGACCATCTAGCTACTGCTATGGACCCATAGTCCAGGGGTGAACTACTCACTCATCACTCCGGAGGTGATCATGGCAATGAAGAGTCCTCCGGGAGATGATTCCCCTCTCCGACAGGGTGCCGGAGGCGATCTCCTGAATCCCCCGAGATGGGATTCGCGGCGGCGGCGTCTCTGGAAGGTTTTCCGTATCGTGGCTCTCGGTACAGAGGGTTTCGCGACGAAGACTTTAAGTAGGCGGAAGGGCAACGCGGGGGCCACACGAGGGCCCCACACACCAGGGCCGCGGGCCAAGGCCAGCCGCGCCGCCCTAGTGTGGCGGCGCCTCGTGGCCCCACTTCCTTTCCCCTTCGGTCTTCTGGAAGCTTCGTGCAAAAATAGGACCCTGGGCGTTGATTTCGTCCAATTCCGAGAATATTTCCTTACTAGGATTTCTGAAACCAAAAACAGCAGAAAACAACAATGGCTCTTCGGCATCTTGTTAATAGGTTAGTTCCAGAAAATGCGTAAATATGACATATAATGTGTATAAAACATGTAGATATCATCAATAATGTAGCATGGAACATAAGAAATTATCGATACGTCGGAGACGTATCATCATCCCCAAGCTTAGTTCTGCTCGTCCCAGGAAGCTCATGAATGGGGCATTTGAGCATTAAAGACTTCAATCTCCCCCACGCTTGGGCAATACTCTCTCCATCATGAGGCCAAAAATTATATATACGGTTGCGGTCTTTGTGAATTTCACTTGGAGGATAGAATTTAGAGTAAAATACAGGCACAATATCCTTCCAATCAAGAGAACGCCCATCCTTCAGCAGTTTATACCAATGCGCCGCTTTACCAGATAGCGACATAACAAATAATTTCTTCCTAACTTCATCCATTGAAATACCTGCACATTTGAATAACCCGCATAATTCATGTAAAAACAGTAAATGATCTCCAGGATGAACAGTTCCATCCCCTTCATAGCGGTTATCCACAACACGTTCAATAATTTTCATAGGTATTTTATATGGTATTACTTCCTCACCTGGCGCCTCATCCACTACCGTTGCAGTAGTAGTAGATTTTCCAAATAGAAATTCAAGGGAGGATCTCTCCATAATGACTTAGGATGTGTTTGGTTGGGTGGCTATCCCTCAAATGGCTATGGGTAGTCATCTTTTATGTGGCTAGCACATGTTTGGTTAGTGGTGTAGGGTGGTTGAGGGTAGCCAAATTTTCCTCAAAAGCTGGTTGAGGCCAACCACCAGAAAAGTGGTGGTTGAGGCTAACCACCCGTGGGCAAGCCACTGGAGTAACCCGCGAAACGTTTTCTCTCCTTGCTCACCTCCTCCTCCCCCTACCACGAAGTTCTTTGTGGTGGCGACCATATCGAACTCAATCTCACCGTGCGAGACGAGTTTTTAGAACTTCGGCAACCAGTGAAGACCTGACCGAGGTAATCCCACACCCTCCCTTTTCTGGTGGTCCTCCTCGTCTCTATTGTCGTGCTCGTGGCGGCAGGTCACGCGCAGCGCGGCTGGGTACGCGCGGCAAGTCACGCGACGGCGTGTGGGGGCAGGTCGCACGCGGCCGTGAGCTGCAGGGCGTGGGGCAGGCGACGTCGTCGACAAGGGGCTAATCGATTGGTTACCCACAGAGCTAGCTAGGTAGTCATACTCATTGTTGTGCGCTGCTGGTCAGATGCTAATCGATTGGTTATAAACAAAGCTAGCTAGCTAGATTATGTACCTAATCTTGTACTACATACAAATCTGCTAGTTTGACTCATGGTTATGATGTCAACCAAAATATTGAACTCATATTATGAGGTATTCTCACCATCTTAAATAAAAGGTGATCATATCACCCCAGCCATGTTTCACACCCGAAACCAAACACAAATATGGTTGTGGTTAACCACTTTCCCAACCAACTCAACCAAACATAAAAAGTGGTTAACCCTAACCACGTGGTTGGGGGTACCCATAGTCACTTTTTCATGCCCACAAACCAAACACATCCTTATAGTAGCAAGCAGAAACAAAATCAGCACGTACAGTAAAAGTTTCCTTACCAATAGCGCTTCACTCCCCGGCAACGGCGCCAGAAAATAGTCTTGATGACCCACAAGTATGGGGTGTATCGTAGTACTTTCGATAAATAAGAGTGTCAAACCCAACGAGGAGCAGAAGGTGTTGACAAGCAGTTTCGATGAAGGATTCACTGTAAATGCTCACAAACAAGTATTCAGGGGGTTTTGATATTGCAGATAAATAAAGTACAAGTAAATAAAATGCGAGAGAAATAATTGCAGCGAGTGGCCCAATCCTTTTTAGCACAAAGGAAAAGCCGGTTTGTTTACTTATAATGACCAAACGTTCTTGAGGACACACGGGGATTTTAGTCTAGTGCTTTCGCTTCATACGGCTGATTAATCTTCATTGTTTTGATAAGTGTTGTGTGGGTGAACCTATGCTAATGCACCGCCCTTCCTAGGACTAATACATACTTGTGATTATACCCCTTGCAAGCATCCGCAAATACAAGAAAGTAATTAAGATAAATCTAACCACAGCCTTAAACTCTGAGATCTGCTATCCCTCCTGCACCGATATACTAACGGGGGTTTAGGTTTCTGTCACTCCGGCAACCCCACAATTAGCAAACAAATACAAGATGCACTCCCCTAGGCCCATAAAGGTGAAGTATCATGTAGTCGACGTTCACATGACACCACTAGAAGAGTAACACCACAACTTAAATATCATAACATTGAATACTACTCAACAATAATTCACTACTAACATTTAGACTTCACCCATGTCCTCAAGAACTAAACGAACTACTCACGAGACATCATATGGAACATGATCAGAGGTGATATGATGATGAATAACAATCTGAACATAAACCTTGGTTCAAAGGTTTCACTCAATAGCATCAATAACAAGTAGTAATCAACACCGGGAGAGTTTCCCCTATCAAACAATCAAGATCCAACCCAAATCGTTACAGCGGTGACGAGATGCAGCGGTGGTGATGGCGGTGTAGATGGTGAAGATGATGACGATGATGATGGAGATGATGTCCAGCTCGATGACGATGGCGATGGCGTCGATTTCCCCCTCCGGGAGGGAATTTCCCGGCGGATTCCTGCCCGCCGGAGAGCTCTTTTCTCTCTGGTGTTTCTCCGCCCCGCAGGCGGCTCTGTCCTTCTCCGTAACTCCCAGGTCTTAGGTTTTCGAAGACGCGAAGGAGAGGCGGCAGAGGGGGCTGTGGGCCCCCTCCCCACAAGGCGGCGCGGCCAGGCCTGGGCCCGCGCCGGCCTATGGGGGGCCCATGGCGGCCCCTCTCGGCTCCCCTTTTGGCTCCCTTCGTCTTCTGGAAAAATAGGAATTTTCGTGTAATTTCCGTCAATTGTTGATCTTCAGAAATATGGTGTCCTGACGGTGCTTTTTCCAGCAGAATCCTGACTCCGGTGAATAATTCTCCAATGATCATGAAACATGCAAAATAGATGAAATAACATAAGTATCATCTCTAAATATGAAATATTTCTATTTTCGTGCCCCTGCTTCGTTAGTTTTACTCAGTTTTCCCCAGCTCGTTAGTTTTTCCTCAGTTTTCCCCTCCCTCTAGTTTGAAACCCATCGAAGACGCGGGTTGCCGTCAGGTCAGAGGCCTTACCGTTACCGTGAGGTCAGTTCCTCGCTGACCGTCTCGTGCTGACGGGTGGATCCATCTACCGCTGACGCGTGGGCCGTTTTATTTACTGATTGTATACGCGGTGCTGCCAATGACAAATGGGGCCGCTCTATGGGGCTGCCGCAGCCAATGACCAGTGGGTCGTCTATTTATTTATAGAAAATTATATAGGGATCCCAATTATATATTGCCGCTCTGTGGGGCCTCCGCAGTCAATGACCGCTGTGGTCGTCTATTTTATTTAGAGAATATAATATAGAGCCGCTCTGTAGGGGCCGCCTCAGCCCATGGCAGGTGACTATTTTCGCAGCTTAATCTAAAGTGACTTTTGTGCTAAACATTGTGCATCCCGGCGTTGACCTAGCAGTGGCGGCGAGGATGTGGTGCTCGAATAATAGTGGAAATGCGATATTATTTTTTACATGCATAATATATAGAAAATAGCTAGATCTCTAAATCGATGCATATGAAGCTACATATATATTCTTGGTCATGATCCCCTTAATTATCTAAAGGGGATGGATGCATGGCTTCACGTCGTCGTCGCTTTCATCATCAGTATCTTCGTCGTCTGAGTAGTAGTACCTCCTGCACATTGTTCCGTCAAACACCTTCACTGTGAGCACATCATCGCCTTCATATTTGAAGTGTACGAACCAGCCGAAATCCACACCGTGCGCGATGGCGAATTTCTCCCAGCCCTTGTCGAGGTACATCCGGCCTTGTCCGTCAAATAGGACCTCCACGGTCCAGAGACGAGGACCGCAGTCAGCTGCTCGCAGATACACCTTAGCTGGCTCCTTGCCGTCAAGATAGTCCGCAAATTTTTTTGGGAGTTCCTGCAAAGAGATCGAGCGCCGATCGTTTGAAATTAGGGAACCCTTGAAATTAAAGGTTTTTTAGAACATGCCCATAATTAATCACATGCATCATATATGTGGGAACGCGTACGTACCTTCTTGACCAAAGGGTCTTCATAGACGACGATGAAGAACTCCTCTATGATCAATGGCAGTGTTGACGGTGGTGGTGGCAATGATGATGATCCACTTCCCATTCCCCTTCCCCTTCCCCTTCCCCTTCCGGTCCGCGTCCGAGATGTGGAAGCCATGGCAATGGATAAAGTGTATGTGAACGAAGAAGAGAGAGGCAGAACCTATTGACACAAGGGATGGCCGTGTGGGTGTTTATAAGGGAGAGATGACCGTTGTAGGGGTTTACACAATAAAATAAGGAGGAGATGACCGTTGTGGGGGTTTATACACAATAAATTAAGGAGGAGACGACCGTTGTGGGGGTATATATCTCAACAAAAAAAGTAATGCGGACTATGTTGACTAGTTTATCATTTTACGGTGAAAAGTAATGCCTAAGACTACTCATAGTGGGAGTAACTTGGGTAGTAACATAGAGCTATGTTACCATAACATCACATTTTCCAAGATTATATGAGTCTACAACCTAATTAATATGGCTTTGCATGACACTACACATATGTTACTTCCCACTATGAAGGTAGTAACATAGAGTAGTAACATGTGCATGTTACTACTCTATGTTACTCTCCACTATGACTAGTCTAAAAGAAAAGTAATGGCTACAAGAAATCGGTGATGGTTTATCGTTTTTTGCGTGAAAAGTAATGGGTACAAGAAATGGGTGATGGTGTATCATTTTTTGCGTCATAAGTAATGGGTCCAAGAAATGGGTGATGGTGTATCATTTTTTGCGTCATAAGTAATGGGTCCAAGAAATGGGTGATGGTGTATCATATTTTTGCGTGATAAGTAATGGCTACAACAAAATCGGTGATGGTTTATCGTTTTTTGCGTTGAAAGTAATGGCTACAAGAAATGGGTGATGGTGTATCATTTTTTGCGTGAAAAGTAATGGCTACAACAAAATCGGTGATGGTTATCATTTTTTGCGTGAAAAGTAATGGCTACAAGAAATGGGTGATGGTGTATCATTGTTTGCGTGAAAAGTAATGGCTACAACAAATCGGTGATGGTTTATCATTTTTTGCGTGAAAAGTAATGCCTAAAAAGAGTTTATAATTTAGCTCGTGAAAAATAATGCAGAAAACCAAACTTTAGCGTACTAGGTAACCGCCCTTTCGCATACATAGAGTGTGGAAGCTAACCGACGACAGAGAGAGAGAGGGTGGTGGCCCCGACCAGAGAGAGAGATAGGGGTTATCCTGCCCGTTAGATCATACGATCAACGGTCGGCGGGCAAGATCCGCGTGACATGGGCTAGACCAATCAGGGCAATGTTGGGCGTCTGTGAGAGTTTGTGAAGGGAGAGGGCAAAACTGAGTAGTATCAAGAAACCAAGGGCAAGTGAGTAGTAAACAGACTAAGGGATTCAAATATGAGATTTAAAAAATGGAAAATGCGTGTTTTGTACAATGAAACCCATCTTGGCCTACCTCAAACTATTTGCAATACCAATATACATCAGTGTGAGAATTGTGGCCTCATTTAGACAAAGTATGTTTTGGGGAAAGCTGTTTTGGGTAGGGCTTATTATGGAAAACCATGCACCTTCATAGCTACTAGGTGATTTGAGAAGTGGCAATTTGTGGTGAAACTTGATTTATCTATGATTTATCTATGATTTGAGAAGTGGCAATTTGTGGTAAAGACTCCATGAGTAAGTGCCACTCTTTTTCGGATTTTTTTGCACATTAAATAACTCATTTAACTAGTTAATCCCATTTGTTGACTCTCTGTTGACCAGCCACTTGAGGGTAAAACTGAGTATATTGCACTAGCCAGTATTAGCACTCGAGGAGAAAACTGAGCACACAAAAAATGCTAGTATATGACTCGAGGGTATACCTGAGTATATCTAAATTTCCAGGGTTAGACTCGAGGACGCGTGTTGCGGTGCAGAAGTGGAAGACGTGCCATTGTTGACGCGTGTCGCGGTGCAGACGTGCAAATAGTGGACGCGTAGGACGCGGGTCGCATTTAGGACGCGTAAGCCCCTCCCTCCCTCTGCACACAGTCGTCTCATTCTCGCTCACGCACGAAACCACCCCTCTCACGTCCCATCAACTTCTCCAAATCGAAAAAACCCCAACCGCCGTACGCACGCTACCCTGCCGGCGATGGAGAAGAAGAATGCGCCGGCGGCCGTCGCCTCCGAGCCCGTCGCCTCCGCGCCCGTCGCCGCCGAGCCAGTCGCCGCCGAGCCCGTCGCCGCCGAGCCAGTCGCCGCCGAGCCCGTCGCCGCCGAGCCAGTCGCCGCCGAGCGCGTCGCCTCCGAGGGCGGCGCATCCAAGCGCGGCTCCTCCGTGAACTGGGCCTCTCTCTCGGCTGATGGACCACTTCACCAGATCGGCGAATGCTTGCTGGCGAACGAGGAGTACGCCGACACGTACTCTGCCATGAGGCAAGTCTGTAGAAATTGGCGCTCAGGTTTGCCTGAGCCCGACGTGCACCTGGACGAATGGATCATGCTACACCACGCCCTTCCACACGTCGCTGAGTTCACCTTCCTCCAACTCGGCACATCACGCTACGTCACCATAGATCTATCCGAAGTTCATACAAGGTTCAACTTCCTCCATATCTACCTCTTTATTTTCAATCTTAAACATCTTAATTAGTGCTGAATGTTATCGTGCTTGCCCAGATACTACTTCGTCGGATTTTGCCGTGGCGTCATCGTGCTTGCCCAGAAGAACCCGCCGCACAAGATACGGCTTCTGAACCCACTCACAAAGAAATACACTATGTTTGAGGCGCAGATGCCATCTATTTTCCTGAAATCAGTCGCTGTGATCAAATCCCCGACTATGGTCTTCGTTACCGCACATTACCCGTCGGAAATTGGTTGGGTCGATGAGAGCACTCCAACTAAGGATATAGATAAAGATTGGGAAAACAGATTTTCGATCAAGAACCATTGTCTGCGTTGCATTACACCGTTCAATGGTGAACTGTATGCACTAGCTGTGGACAATTTAGAGCACGGAAGAATAGTGTGCACCAATGTACAGTTGCAGCAGCGCACGAGCACTGTCAAGATGGAGACACTAATTTCATTTCCAGAACTTGGACATCAGAAGTTCTACCTCGTGAAGTCGGATGGTGATCTGCTGCTTGTGTTGTTGGTCAGCGTGGCTTTGGCGGGCAGACCATTGGTGTACCGTGTGGACACTCAGAGCCGCTCTCTCCATCCGGTCAGTAACATTGGCAGTAATGCCTTCTTCGTGAATTATATCCGGTGTATCTCCGTCGACACCAGAGTGTACCCGACACTTCGACCTGGCTGCATCTACTACACGGATTTGGGTTATATCAGAGAGTACTCTCATGATACAAAGGCCTGGGAGGAGTGGCCAGAACGTGTGGATAGAATAGGAAACTACGGTATGAGAAATGAATACAAGCCATACCGTTTGGAGGATGTATTGGCCGCACACTGCAGACGGAGGGAGTTCAATCAATATTTCCTTGGGGTAATGCACGGCTGGAGCAACGACGAAATATATGAGGAGGAATGAAGAACAAATTCATTCATCCTAATCTTCTTGTTGTCCATACATTGCGTGCGTCTTGTATATTACAACGTTATTGGCTGCTTTTGGCTGCTGTATGCAGTTTCCCTATGTATTATACTTAGCTTTCTGATTATGCAGTTGTCAATTTATCATATACTAGCTTCTACATTTGGTACTAGATTTGCTGCCATATTGGGCAAAAAACGAGGGCCAAAAGGCATAAATAACCCCAGAGATTTGCTACTAGATTTGCTGCCATATTGAAGAAAGACAGAAATAGAAGCTTCTCTAGATTTGATACTAATTTGGTGAAAAAGACAGAGAGAGAAAGAGGGGAAAAGGTGCTCTTCAAAATGCCAATTTGGGCCGAGAGAGACAAAACCCAGCTCCTGCTCACGTGCAACCAAACGCTTCTCGTCCTGTCCCACGCGGTCCCTTTCTACCAGCCCCACGCGACGCGGCCCCACACGTCGCGGCCCCACAGACGACGCGGCGCAACACGCCAGCACAGAACGTCCAAATAAACGGATTCCTTCCGTCTGAGCTCGTTCTGCGGGTTTCAAACTAGAGGGAGGGGAAAACTGAGGAAAAACTAAGGGGCTGGGGAAAACTGAGTACAACTAACGACCCGAGGGCACGAAAATAGAAATCCCAAATATGAAATATATCAATGAATAACAGCAAATTATGATATAAAATAGTGATGCAAAATGGACGTATCAACTCCCCCCAAGCTTAGACCTCGCTTGTCCCCAAGCGAAACTGAGCTCGATAAACAAGACCACATGTTTATGGAGTGA
Organism: Lolium multiflorum; assembly: GCA_030979885.1. NCBI lineage: Eukaryota > Viridiplantae > Streptophyta > Magnoliopsida > Poales > Poaceae > Lolium > Lolium multiflorum. The sequence goes on from CM061749.1 coordinate 129,122,785, forward strand.
AGAGTCAATAAATAAAATACGGACAAGAAGCATCATATTGATTCACACAAGACATTCTAGTAAACATTCTCTTCATATAACTCAACTTGAAATAAGTAAAGAGAAATCACAAGTAAAGGTGCATAGGAAATCATAAATGGTTATGGCAAACTTTGTTCTTGGTCAGAGAACTACTAACGGATTGCTCTTATTTTATAAGCAAAGCTTTCATATTAGAATTTATATAGCAGGGCTTTCATTCTCAATCATAACAATCTCCTCATAATCATTGATAACTTTCAAAGTCATATTCATTCAGATAAAATTTGTACTAAACAAGAAAGTATAAAAGACATGATTAACTGAATCATAGCATAAATGGTTGGTTCACAACAACTCAATTGCTTGCTTAAGATAGAGGGAAATAGGTTTACTGACTCAACATATAAGTAAAAGATAGGCCCTTCGCAGAGGGAAGCAGGGATTAAATCATGTGCTAGAGCTTTTCAAGTTTTGAAATCATGTAAAGAGCATAAAAGTAAGATTTTGAGCGGTGTTTGTTGTTGTCAACGAATGGTAGCGGGCACTCTAACCCCCTTGCCAAACGAACCTTCCAAGAGCGGCTCCCATGAGGGACGGCATCTCTACCAGCAAGGTAGATCATCCCCCTTCTCTTTTGTTTACACATGTATTTTAGTTTTATTATGGATGACACTCCCCCCAACCTTTGCTTTCTCAATCCATGGCTAACCGAATCCTCGGGTGCCTTCCAACATTCACATACCATGGAGGAGTGTCTATTGCAAAATTAAGTTGCTTACTGATAAATCAGGGCAAAACATGTGAAGAGAATTATTAATGAAAGTTATTAATTGGGGCTGGGAACCCCGTTGCCAGCTCTTATTGCAAAATTATTGGATAAGCGGATGTGCCACTAGTCCATTGGTGAAAGTCCGCCCAACAAGATTGAAAGATAAAACACCACATACTTCCTCATGAGCTATAAAACATTGACACAAATAAAGAGTAATATAGTTTGAATTATTTAAAGGTAGCACATGAAGTATTTACTTGGAGTGGCGCAAAATACCACATAATAGGTAGTTATGGTGGACACAAATGGCATGGGTTTGGTCTAAGGTTATGGATGTATGAGAAGCATTCCCTCTCAATACAGGTCTTTGGCTAGCAAGGTTTGATAGCAAGCATAAAGGTTGAAGGAAACAAACAAATATACATGTGATAGAAACAATCATGCATCTTTCTCATAAGCACAAGCAATTTTAACTTCAGAATACTAACTCATTAGCATAAAGATAATAGAGTAATATATCTACATGTATTTCTCTCTTCTATTTAAACATCAAGATGTTGTTGCTATTGACCAATGCTAAGTTTGCCAAAACCAAATAGATTTACTTAATGCTCCCAAAGTGATATCAATACTAATGTCAAGAGCAATCATATAATGGAGATTGCAAACTAAAATAAGGTGTGCAAAAGGTAAATGATAAGACTTCTCATTAATATTCCATAACGATAACTCACACCAACGGATACATAGATAACCAACTAAGAGAGATACTTCCTGTTATCACCAGATTTTGGCCAAATCAGGAGATGGGCCGTAAGTGAAGATGGGCTTGAAGGATACACGCGTGGAGCATCTTTGAAGCGGCCTTGCACGAAGAGTTTGGGCTTAATTGCCCATGTATCTGTAATATAGTAGATCGCATGATAGTTTAGATTAAAAGATAGAGTTTGACCCGTGCACGGTTAGGTGCACGTCCAGATTAGAAAGTCCCTTGGACTATAAATATGTATCTAGGGTTATCGGAAAAGGAGGACAATCACGTTCACAACAAACACAAATCAGGCGCATCGCCACCCCTTCTTTCGAGGGTTTCTCCGGGTAAGCATCATGCTGCCTAGATCGCATCTTGCGATCTAGGCAGCACAACGTTTATTCGTTTACCTTGTGTTGCTCGTGCTGAAGCGTTGTTGATGGCGAGTAGCACTATTTATCGTAGATGTTTTGGGGCTTGCATAGATGCTTTTCTTGCGCATATCTGCTTAGCTGTGCCGTCCCTCAATATCTAGCTGCCCTTACACCTATCCAGGTGTAAGGGCAGCATCTTGCTTGTTCGTTACTTAGTAGATCCGATCTGTTATAGTTGCTCCTTGTTCTTCAAGGATTAGTTTAATATCTGCATGATTAGGCCTATGCTGGGGTTGGACGATCCGGTAGTGCGTTAGGTGTTGTTTGCCGTTCCTATAAGGGATGTTCCGGGAATTGACTTAAACGTTGGTTTTTAGGCCTCTTATAGGGGTAGTTTTCATCATCTTTCGTATCTGCTAGGCCCAACTACGCGTAGGATGTTCCGGTTATGCGGTGAAAACCCTAAACTGTCGTAGATTGGTTTAGCTTTGTTTTGATCAAGCAGGATCCCCATGTCATTGAAAATCCAACGTGAACCATGGGGCGATCGGCTCTTTGAGCCGATCCGCAGGGCAACCTGAGAGCCGATAGGGCTCGTATTTAATGTTTACGTGTCTGCCATGCAGGAAACTAATCGAAGCAATCCAACACCTTCCTGGCCAGGTATAGGTCAGGTGGCACGCCCTTGCAACCGCCAGGTCGTGTGCCGGAGCATTTGCGGGACGACGTCGAGGGACCAGGGCTCGCTGCCGCCTTGGAAGCCTCCCGGCTCTTCGTGTTGCTTAACCACTGCTCGCCGGTGGGTTTTGGCAGGCAACACATTCTGGCACGCCCGGTGGGACTGCAACAACTGGATGATCCAGGTTACAGCAGGAAGGACTGCCACGGCAGGAGGAGTCGCTGGAGCAGGAAGCAGTTCTGGAGCAGATGCTGAGAAACAGGCGTGGCTAACTAAATATGCCACCAATACAAGTCATGAACGATCAACTTCTGCAGCTCCTACGGTGGATGAGATCACCGCAATCATGAGAGACCAGTTCGGCATCCTGCCGAAGAAGAGAATGATCGGCTATTCCAAGCCGTATCCCAACGACTACGACCTGATCCCGCTGCCACCTAAGTATCGGCTCCCTGACTTCACAAAATTTAGTGGATCAGAAGGAACCAGCTCGATCGAGCACGTGAGCCGATACTTGGCACAGTTGGGCATGGTCTCAGCTTCAGACGAGCTACGTGTGAGGTTCTTCTCGCAGTCTCTCACGGGTCCAGCCTTTGGGTGGTACACCTCGTTGCTACCAGACTCGGTTCGGACGTGGAAGCAGCTGGAAGAGCAGTTCCATGTACAATACCATTCAGAAACTACGGAAGCTAGCCTTGCCGATCTGACCCAAGTTCGGCAGAGACGAGGAGAGACGGTATCTGAGTACATCCAGAGGTTCAGGACCGTCAGGAACCGATGTTATTCGGTTCGCCTATCTGAGAAGGAAGCAGTCGAGCTGGCGGTAGCAGGATTATCAGCGCCGCTCAGAGATGTGACCTTCCAAGCAGAGTACAATTCACTGGCGCACATGGTTCAGAAGTTGACAGCATATGAACAGCGCCATCCAGAATTGTACCAGGACAAATACAAGCGCGTCGCCCTGATCGAGACAGACGAAGATGAAGATTCTGCAGGAGATCAGGAGGTCGCTGTAGCTGAGTGGACTCGGGGGGCAAAACCCGTGTCCTGCAAGTGGGTGAAGCAACCAGGGCCTGTGAAGGGGTTTGACTTCGATTTGAGCAAAACGGAGCAAATTTTCGATTTGCTGCTGAAGGAGAAACAGCTGAAGTTACCCGAAGGCCACAAAATCCCCACGCCACAAGAGATGAACGGCAGGCCATACTGCAAATGGCATCACACGTTCACCCATACCACCAACGACTGCAAAGTCTTGCGCGGACAGATTCAGATGGCGATAGAACAAGGCCGATTACTCTTCGGTCAGTTTGCCATGAGAGTTGACACGCAGCCGTTTCCGGAGGTCAACATGGTCGATCTCAGTCAGTGCATAGGACGCGAGCCAGGTTTCTCGTTTGATATCAATATGGCAGGGCTTGCAGATCGCCATGGCGAGGATAAGCCAGAGAGCAGTCGCTCTCGCGGCAAAGATAAAAAGGAGGCCGATCCACGCGACCGGCCCCAGCATGATGACAGACGGTATTTGACTGAGGAAGAGGTGATAAGCGTGCGGTATCAACGACCACTTTCCGCGCACCTCCTTAACAAATATGAACAGCAGTACGACCGACGTCGGCGCTACGACGTAGATGATGATAGATATCGTCGGTCTGATGCAGACAACAGGAAATACCGTCGATACGAAGGGTATGAGCGTCACGCCAGAGGGAGGTCAAGGGAGCAAGAGGACATGGACAGGCATTGGAATTGTCCTTTCTTCAAACACTGCTGGGACTCAGGAATGAGCCGATTGCCTACAATCGAGAACTGCCCAGAATGTAAGCAGAAGAGGAAGGGAGCAAATGAAGTTTCAGTGTTCAAGCGTCTAGGACCTCTCCCACCTCAGAACAAACGAGCTGAGTCATCCCAAGATGAAGACTTTGAGGAGTCAGAAGAAGAAGATAGATATCACCGACCAAGGTGGTGTCCTGATGGACTCAGCCACTCCCAAAAGCGCAGAGTGCAACGGCTCAGAAACTTAGGCCAGTACCTGTACACGTTGAGGAAAGCACGGCCTGATCTGGCCGTGAAAATTCAGCAAACACTGGAGACAGAGGCTCGCCCACCAAAGAAAGTGTGGCGACCCAAGCAGACAAAAGCCGATGCAGGGACATCGGCTGATACAAACATGGTGTTCGTTCTCCCGTCAGAGTTTTGTGCTCCAAAAGACGAGGAAGTATCAGTGGCACAGTTTGATTGCGGGCCACGGCCAGTTATCTTTGAGAAGCCACGAGAAAGGAGCTATAGGCATCTGAAGGCCCTATACCTGAAGGGTTATATCAACGGGCAGCCTATCAGCAAGATGCTGGTTGACACGGGAGCAGCAGTCAACATAATGCCGTACTCCATGTTACGACGTTTGGGACGTTCTACTGAAGATCTGATCAAGACCAACGTCACGCTAAGCGATTTCAACGGCCAACCGTCAGAAGCCAAGGGTGTTCTGAACGTGGACTTAACTGTCGGCCGAAAGACCATCCCTACATCCTTCTTCATCGTCGACAGCAAGAGCACTTATGCTGTTCTGCTAGGAAGGGATTGGATCCACGCTAACTGTTGCATTCCATCCACAATGCATCAGTGCATCATACAATGGGATGGAGATGAAGTGGAGGTTGTTCATGCAGATGATTCAGTCGATATCTCTTTGGCTGCCATGAACATCTGGGAAGCAAATGACCAAGAGCCGCTCTCTGGAATCAATCTGGACGGCTGTGAGCGCATCGAAGCTACAAAAAACGGGGTGAGGCTAGTCTTATCCACTGGCCTGACAGAGTAGCAAGATCCAAGTCTATGGACGTACGTGGCAAGGCCGATCCCTGCGATCGGCCCCAAAAAATAAGAAGCAAGGATCTCACCTCAGACATGCCACGTCGTCATAGCAGAGAACCAAGGAGTTGTAAACCCTCGTCAGACATCGCAATGGAAAAGGAGGCCGATTCTAGCAATCGGCCACAATTAGCCTCAACCTACCTTCTGCCTGTGTTCATCATTGATTTGGCAGGCAATGGAAAGCTGAGATATGGGTTTACAGCAGCTGATGGACTAGAAGAGATTGACATTGGTCCTGGGGATAAGCCACGACCAACATTTATCAGCAAATAAGTTGGATCACCTGCAAGGGAGCCGATTCCAGCAATCGGCTAAAATTATTCGCACCACACATATTCACTGATGTGCTATTTAGCATGGTGAGTTGCGAAACAAGCTTGAATTGGCTGAAAAGCCGATATCTTCAATCACTTGAAGGATTCGGCTCGGGGGGCATACACACGGAGAAGGTACAAGGCCATAAAGTATGTACCCGGGAAGCCGATTCATGAATCGATCGGCCAATAAAAAATCGAAAATACAATTTTTTTTAAGCAAAGCCGATGCACGGTCATCGACTCGAGAGGTACAAGTTACAAGCATCAATGGAGCAGTTGCCGATGGAGAGGTGCTCGGAGGGATGCCTCAATGGAGTTGTTTGGTGGCTCAGATCCTTTCTTCAAGGACCTCCAACTCCGCTTGCAAGTCTTCAGGTTCAGCAGTGCTAGTAGATGCGTCAGTTTTGGCGTCCAAAACTGCCTTTTTCTCATTAAAGCCATTGAGATTTGTCTACAATATCGGCTGGGGCAAGTCTGAAGGATCACAACTCTGACCAACAACAGGAGCACCATAAGAATGCAGATCAGAGAAAGGGCGAACCAATCGGAGCTATTAATCACAAGAATTAAGCTAGGAGGAATTGGAGAGCCATTACATGTGAAGCTTCTTGGTTCAAGAAAGGGGTTTGCTAATCTTCCGAGCCCTCTTGGTGCATCGACTCCTTGTGCGTAAGCTTTCCTATCTTGTTTTGATGGGAGTTGAGGGCTGACCTTTTCTTGGAAGCCGATGGTGACACATCTGGCTAGTTTTATGTGGTGGTGTCCCCAGAGGTGCCCAAGCTGGAGTTTCGTCGGCTGGATTGCATGTTCTTGCTGATATTATCTTCAGTATTCCTTTTTGAGTCGGCACAAGGTCGTAGCCCTTCAAAGTTTTCTTGGCAGTCACCCTTTTTCACTACTGTTCGCCTTGACGAGGCTCGGGGCACGGCCTTGAAGATCTGTGACCAGGTTTCGTGGTCTGTCGAGGTAGTCATACGGTGGGGAGGAAGCAGGGACGGATCATGAGTAAAACTGCCCAGTGCTGTCGTCATCGGCAAGGTGGTCTAACAGGAGCCATATTTTTAAAATTTTCAAGCTCGACAAGGGAGGTTTGAACCATTCTGATACTTCCTTGGGTTCGGTTGTGCATGGTTGCCCTGGTGATTTGGAGTGGTTAAGGACTACCGTTTGATGACCGGAATTAGGACAAGGGTTGCAGGTTATTATTTGAGGGATGACTGAATTAACCTGTCTCGCAATTTATCCAGAAGGACTGATGCGTTGCCATCGTCTCTTGGGGCGTTGACCACCTTTGACAATCGGAAAATGAGAAGATGTGAAATCGGATGATTGGAAATTGAATTGGAAGAACATCTTCATCTTCATTGATTAAAAAGGTGATTTCTTACAAAGAGAAGCCGATTGCTCAACAAAAAGGGAACAGATTACTACTGCTAATCTTATGCTAGCAACTCCCTACTCTAAGGACTGTCGCCGTCTTCGCCATCGCTGGGGTAGCTGCCGTCATCGCTGCTGCTGACGATTTCCTCGTCGCTGCTACTGTAACCTACAGCGGAGGCTTCTTCCCCTTCGTCATCGTCGTCCTCATCTGACCAAGGCCAGCCACGGATGCGCTTGGGCGGCGGTTCGTCGGAGGAGGTGTCGTCCTCCTGTTCTTGCTTCGTGTCGGAGGAGACGTCTTCGTCTTCATCTTCCTCTTTTTCCTCTTTGGTAGAGGAGGTGAATTTGCCCCGGAAGGGGGGGTCGTTGTTGTCGCTCTCCGCCTCCAGTTCTCCGTCGATCAAGAACCGAAGATCATCTTCATCCGACCAGACGAGGTCTTCGGGTCGGCCCTCGGGCACGAAGTCGAAGTCAAATTCTTGCTCATCCCAATGCTCGGGAGCGCGCCGGTTGTACGCTTCCGTCTGATTGACCTCCGGCTCTACTTCACTCGAGGAAGAGGATTGGGAGGAGGAAGAGGAAGACATGGCTACAGAGGAAGAGGGTTTTTGGCTGACGGCTGGTTTGGAGCAAGGGGATGGAGACGGGAACTGCAAGAAGTGGCTGAATAAAAGGGGATATAGCAGAGATTTAATGCTTAAGCAGTTTCGAGGATGTGGTGCCAAAACTGTCAAATCGTGCAGAGAAGTTGAGAAGGCAAGCGTCATGATGAAGAATACTGCGACGGTTCTGCTCTGCCACGACATGACCCCTCGAAGGAAAAACAGAGTGGTTTTGAAATTATCATTACCAAAACCAGGGGGCATGTGTTATCACCAGATTTTGGCCAAATCAGGAGATGGGCCGTAAGTGAAGATGGGCTTGAAGGATACACGCGTGGAGCATCTTTGAAGCGGCCTTGCACGAAGAGTTTGGGCTTAATTGCCCATGTATCTGTAATATAGTAGATCGCATCTTAGTTTAGATTAAAAGATAGAGTTTGACCCGTGCACGGTTAGGTGCACGTCCAGATTAGAAAGTCCCTTGGACTATAAATATGTATCTAGGGTTATCGGAAAAGGAGGACAATCACGTTCACAACAAACACAAATCAGGCGCATCGCCACCCCTTCTTTCGAGGGTTTCTCCCGGGTAAGCATCATGCTGCCTAGATCGCATCTTGCGATCTAGGCAGCACAACGTTTATTCGTTTACCTTGTGTTGCTCGTGCTGAAGCGTTGTTGATGGCGAGTAGCACTATTTATCGTAGATGTTTTGGGGCTTGCATAGATGCTTTTCTTGCGCATATCTGCTTAGCTGTGCCGTCCCTCAATATCTAGCTGCCCTTACACCTATCCAGGTGTAAGGGCAGCATCCTGCTTGTTCGTTACTTAGTAGATCCGATCTGTTATAGTTGCTCCTTGTTCTTCAAGGATTAGTTTAATATCTGCATGATTAGGCCCTATGCTGGGGTTGGACGATTGATGTCTACGGGTGCTTCTATTCTTGTAGACAGTGTTGGGCCTCCAAGAGCAGAGGTTTGTAGAACAGCAGCAAGTTTTCCCTTAAGTGGATCACCCAAGGTTTATCGAACTCGGGGAGGAAGAGGTCAAAGATATCCCTCTCAAGCAACCCTGCAACCACAAAGCAAGAAGTCTCTTGTGTCCCCAACACACCTAATAGGTGCACTAGTTCGGCGAAGAGATAGTGAAATACAAGTGGTATGAATGAATATGAGTAGTACGGCGCGGAAAATAGCTTGCGCGTGCATTGATGGTAGTAATATTGTAGGAAGTAAACAAGCAGTAAGCGCAGCAGTAAAACATAAACAAGCAGCGATAGCGATTTTAGGAACAAGGCCTAGGGATCAGACTTTCACTAGTGGACACTCTCAACTTTGATCACATAACAGAATAGATAAATGCGTACTCTACACTCTCTTGTTGGATGATGAACACATTGCGTAGGATTACACGAACCCTCAATGCCGGAGTTAACAAGCTCCACAATTCAATGTTCATATTTAAATAACCTTAGAGTGCATGAAAGATCGACACGACTAAACCAAGTACTAACATAGCATGCACACTGTCACCTTCACACCATGTAGGAGGAATAGATCACATCAATACCATCATAGCAATAGTTAACTTCATAATCTACAAGAGATCATAATCATAGCCTACGCCAAGTACTAACACGGATGCACACACTGTCACCATTACACCGTGCATGAGGAATAAACTACTTTAATAACATCACTAGAGTAGCACATGGATAAATTGTGATACAAAACACATTGCAATCATAAAGAGATATAAATAAGCACTTCACTACGCCATTCATAACAGTGAATAAGTATTCTGTGAAATATAGCCTAAGAGACCCACACGGTGCACACACTGTCACCTTTACACACGTGGGACAAGGAGTCTCCGGAGATCACATAAGTAAAACTCACTTGACTAGCATAATGACATCTAGATTACAAGCATCATCATATGAATCTCAATCATGTAAGGCAGCTCATGAGATTATTGTATTGAAGTACATAGGAGAGAGATGAACCACATAGCTACCGGTACAGCCCCGAGCCTCGATGGAGAACTACTCCCTCTTCATGGGAGCAGCAGCGTTGATGAAGATGGCGGTGGAGATGGCAGCGGTGTCGATGGAGAAGCCGGGGGCACTTCCCCGTCCCGGCGGCGTGCCGGAACAGAGACTCCTGTCCCCCAGATCTTGGCTTCGCGATGGCGGCGGCTCTGGAAGGTTTTCCGTATCGTGGCTCTCGGTACTGGGGGTTTCGCGACGGAGGCTTTAAGTAGGCGAAAGGGCAGCCTCGGAGGGGGTCTGGTGGAGCCAGACACTAGGGCGCGGCCAGGGGGCCGCGCCGCCACCATGTGTGGGCTCCACGTGGCCTCTCTCGACGGCTCTCGGGTGTTGGATGCTTCGGGCAAAATAGGAACCTGGGCGTTGATTTCGTCCAATTCCGAGAATATTTTCTTACTAGGATTTCTGAAACCCAGCAGAAAACAGCAACTGGCTCTTCGGCATCTTGTTAATAGGTTAGTTCCAAAATGCGTAAATACGACATATAATGTGCATAAAACATGTAGATATCATCAATAATGTAGCATGGAACATAAGAAATTATCGATACGTTGGAGACGTATCAGCATCCCCAAGCTTAGTTCTGCTCGTCCCGAGCAGGTAAAACGATAGCAAAGATAATTTCTGAAGTGACATGCCATCATAATCTTGATCATACTATTGTAAACATATGTAATGAATGCAGCGATCAAAACAATGGTAATGACATGAGTAAACAAGTGAATCATAGAGCAAAGACTTTTCATGAATAGTACTTCAAGACAAGCATCAATAAGTCTTGCATAAGAGTTAACTCATAAAGCAATAAATCAAAGTAAAGGTATTGAAGCAACACAAAGGAAGATTAAGTTTCAGCGGTTGCTTTCAACTTACAACATGTATATCTCATGGATATTGTCAACATAAAGTAATATAACAAGTGCAATATGCAAGTATGTAGGAATCAATGCACAGTTCACACAAGTGTTTGCTTCTTGAGGTGGAGAGATAGGTGAACTGACTCAACATAAAAGTAAAAGAAAGGTCCTTCAAAGAGGAAAGCATCGATTGCTATATTTGTGCTAGAGCTTTTATTTTGAAAACATAAAGAGAGCATAAAAATAAAGTTTTGAGAGGTGTTTGTTGTTGTCAACGAATGGTAGCGGGTACTCTAACCCCCTTGCCAGGCAAACCTTCAAAGAGTGGCTCCCATTTTATTTTATTTTTGGGTGGCACTCCTTCCAACCTTTCTTTCACAAACCATGGCTAACCGAATCCTCGGGTGCCTGCCAACAATCTCATACCATGAAGGAGTGCCTTTTTATTTTAGTTTTATTATGATGACACTCCTCCCCACCTTTGCTTTCTCAAGCCATGGCTAACCGAATCCTTCGGGTGCCGTCCAACAATCACATACCATGGAGGAGTGTCTATTTTTGTTAATTAATTTGGGACTGGGAATCCCATTGCCAGCTCTTTTTGCAAAATTATTGGATAAGCGGATGAAGCCACTAGTCCATTGGTGAAAGTTGCCCAACAAGATTGAAAGATAAACACCACATACTTCCTCATGAGCTATAAAACATTGACACAAATAAGAGGTAATAACTTTTGAATTGTTTAAAGGTAGCACTCAAGCAATTTACTTTGGAATGGCGGAGAAATACCATGTAGTAGGTAGGTATGGTGGACACAAATGGCATAGTGGTTGGCTCAAGGATTTGGATGCATGAGAAGTATTCCCTCTCGATACAAGGTTTAGGCTAGCAAGGTTATTTGAAGCAAACTCAAGGATGAACCGGTGCAGCAAAACTCACATAAAAGACATATTGTAAACATTATAAGACTCTACACCGTCTTCCTTGTTGTTCAAAACTCAATACTAGAATTATCTAGACCTTAGAGAGACCAAATATGCAAACCAAATTTTAGCAAGCTCTATGTATTTCTTCATTAATAGATGCAAAGTATATGATGCAAGAGCTTAAACATGAGCACAACAATTGCCAAGTATCACATTATGCAAGACATTTTAGAATTACTACATGTAGCATTTTCCAATTCAAACCATATAACAATTTAACGAAGAAGAAACTTCGCCTTGAACATTATGAGTAAAGCCTAAGGACATATTTGTCCATATGCAACAGCGGAGCGTGTCTCTCTCCCACACAAAGAATGCTAGGATCCAACTTTATTCAAACAAAACAAAAACAAAAACAAACCGACGCTCCAAGTAAAGAACACAAGATGTGACTGAATAAAAATATAGTTTCACTAGAAGAAACCTGATAAGTTGTCGATGAAGAAGGGGATGCCTTGGGCATCCCCAAGCTTAGATGCTTGAGTCTTCTTAAAATATGCAGGGATGAACCACGGGGCATCCCCAAGCTTAGAGCTTTCACTCCTCTTGATCATAGTATATCATACTCCTCTCTTGACCCTTGAAAACTTCCTTCACACCAAACTTCAAGCAAACTCATTAGAGGGTTAGTGCACAATAAAAATTTACATGTTCAGAGGTGACACAATCATTTTTTACACTTCTGGACATTGCATAAAGCTACTGGTCATTAATGGATCAAAGAAATTCATCCAACATAGCAAAAGAGGCAATGCGAAATAAAAGGCAGAATCTGTCAAAACAGAACAGTTCGTAAAGACGAATTTTAAAATGGCACCAGACTTGCTCAAATGGAAAAACTCAAAACTAATGAAAGTTGCGTACATATCTGAGGATCACGCTCGTAAATTGGCAGATGTTTTCGAATTTCCTACAGAGACTTGTGCCAGAATTCGTGACAGCAATGCTGTTTCTGCGCAGCGATCCCAAATATAACATCAACTTTAACATAGAAACTTTACTTGGCACAAAACATGATAAGGAGAGGTTGCTACAGTAGTAACAACTTCCAAGACACAAATATAAAACAAAGTACTGTAGTAAAAAAACACATGGGTTATCTCCCAAGAAGTTCTTTCTTTATAGCCATTAAGATGGGCTCAGCAGTTTTAATGATGCACTCGCAAGAAATAGAAGTTGAAGCAAAAGAGAGCATCAAGAGGCAAATTCAAAACACATTTAAGTCTAACATGCTTCCTATGCATAGGAATCTTGTAAATAAACAAGTTCATGAAGAGCAAAGTAACAAGCATAGGAAGATAAAACAAGTGTAGCTTCAAAAAATTTAGCACATAGAGAGGTGTTTTAGTAACATGAAAATTTTTACAACCATATTTTCCTCTCTCATAATAACTTTCAGTAGCAACATGAGCAAATTCAACAAAGTAGCTATCAAATATAGGAGGTATATTTTAATCATAATCAAATTTATCCTCCATAACAGGTGGTAACAAAAGACTACTATCATTATAATCATCATAAATAGGAGGCAAAGTATCATCAAAGAAAATTTTCTCCTCAATGCTTGGGGGACTAAAAATATCATGCTCATCAAAACCATCTTCCCCAAGCTTAGAATTTTCCATAGCATTAGCAACAATAGTGTTCAAAGCATTCATATTAATATGTTCCATGGGTTTTTTAATTTTCGCATCAAACCATCCATGTCTTAAATCAGGAAATAGAATAAGAAGGTCATTGTTGTCCATTATGCCTAACTAGTGTAAACAAGAAACCAAATGTCGCAATTGCAGAGTCTAAAGGAAATAGCTTCGAGTACTTACAACGGCGCCGGAAAATAGCTTAGTAGCCGAGATCCGGAGTGTGAGTACCTTTTACCTTTCCTCCCCGGCAACGGCGCCAGAAAAGTGCTTGATGTCTACGGGTGCTTCTATTCTTGTAGACAATGTTGGGCCTCCAAGAGCAGAGGTTTGTAGAACAGCAGCAAGTTTTCCCTTAAGTGGATCACCCAAGGTTTATCGAACTCAGGGAGGAAGAGGTCAAAGATATCCCTCTCAAGCAACCCTGCAACCACAAAGCAAGAAGTCTCTTGTGTCCCCAACACACCTAATAGGTGCACTAGTTCGGCGAAGAGATAGTGAAATACAAGTGGTATGAATGAATATGAGAAGTAGTACGGCGCCAGAAAATAGCTTGCTGGCGTGCAGTTGATGGTAGTAATATTGTAGGAAGTAAACAAGCAGTAACGCAGCGTAGTAACAGTAAAACATAAACAAGCAGCGATAACAGTATTTAGGAACAAGGCCTAGGGATCAGACTTTCACTAGTGGACACTCTCAACTTTGATCACATAACATAATAGATAAATGCATACTCTACACTATCTTGTTGGATGATGAACACATTGCGTAGGATTACACGAACCCTCAATGCCGGAGTTAACAAGCTCCACAATTCAATGTTCATATTTAAATAACCTTAGAGTGCATGAAAGATCGACACGACTAAACCAAGTACTAACATAGCATGCACACTGTCACCTTCACACCATGTAGGAGGAATAGATCACATCAATACCATCATAGCAATAGTTAACTTCATAATCTACAAGAGATCATAATCATAGCCTACGCCAAGTACTAACACGGATGCACACACTGTCACCATTACACCGTGCAGGAGGAATAAACTACTTTAATAACATCACTAGAGTAGCACATGGATAAATTGTGATACAAAACACATTGCAATCATAAAGAGATATAAATAAGCACTTCACTACGCCATTCATAATAGTGAATAAGTATTCTGTGAAATATAGCCTAAGAGACCCACACGGTGCACACACTGTCACCTTTACACACGTGGGACAAGGAGTCTCCGGAGATCACATAAGTAAAACTCACTTGACTAGCATAATGACATCTAGATTACAAGCATCATCATATGAATCTCAATCATGTAAGGCAGCTCATGAGATTATTGTATTGAACTACATAGGAGAGAGATGAACCACATAGCTACCGGTACAGCCCCGAGCCTCGATGGAGAACTACTCCCTCTTCATGGGAGCAACAGCGTTGATGAAGATGGCGGTGGAGATGGCAGCGGTGTCGATGGAGAAGCCTTCCGGGGGCACTTCCCCGTCCCGGCGGCGTGCCGGAACAGAGACTCCTGTCCCCCAGATCTTGGCTTCGCGATGGCGGCGGCTCCGGAAGGTTTTCCGTATCGTGGCTCTCGGTACTGGGGGTTTCGCGACGGAGGCTTTAAGTAGGCGAAAGGGCAGCCTCGGAGGGGGTCTGGTGGAGCCAGACACTAGGGCGGCGCAGCCAGGGCCTGGGCCGCGCCGCCACCATGTGTGGGCCCCACGTGGCCCCTCTCTGACGGCTCTCGGGTGTTCTGGATGCTTCCGGGCAAAATAGGAACCTGGGCGTTGATTTCGTCCAATTCCGAGAATATTTCCTTACTAGGATTTCTGAAACCACTACAAAGGAAAACAATTTTTTTGACAAATCACTTTCGTCATATTAAGGCCAATTTTCGTCAAGGATTACTTCGCGGTGACAAAATTTGATCGTCATGGGGTTCGTCAAGGAAGCTCCGTCATAAAATATCGGGGGTGACGGTATGCATTTTTTCGTCAACGTCAAATGTTTGATGGTGACGACCTGCAAATTCGTCAACATCAAAGGTTCATTGTTGACAGACAGGTTTGTCACGAAAAATTGCAACTTTCGTCAATATCTAAATCTTGGGAAGTTTCTGATTGGTCCAAAAAAAGCATACGTGGCCTTATGTAACATCCCAAGTTTTAACAATAATGAAATCAAGGAGAGATCAAGTACTCAAAATTTGCAACAAACAAAAACTTTTTATATGCATAGTGTGTTACATATAAGTTCATGCCTATGAGTGATTATCTTTGGTGCATTTGCCATGATAAGTGTTGATATGATTATCACTTGCTAATAAACCCTAATATATGATCATAATACCACTCCTTGAGGAAATAAAAGAAAATGCCAAGTGTGATCCAAAACCCTCACATACACATAGGTCAAATATGCAAATCATCACCAAAGGCCACCATGGCTTGATCTTTTGTTTCTAAAATGATTATATAACTCAAACAAACCTAAATGCATCAAAGAAACCAAAATTGAATCAAATTTGAACTCAAAACCATCTCACATATGATGATGGTCAATTGTGCACTTTATAACATGATCCCCTCTTTACCCCTCTGGTTAAATCATTTCTTACACTAAACTTGATTAACCAAAGCAATGTCATCCAAGACCATGTCAAGATGATGAACTTTCATGTTGACCACCCTGGCTAGAGTTGACTAGGTTGACCAGAATAAGGGTGACAAGTGAGGACTTTATATCAATGTGAAGATCATACCCAATTTGAATTTTTGCAAACAACCTTCATTTTGACCACCACCACCACCACTCTACTGCAAATAATATATAAATCAAACCCTACAAATTTCATTCAAAAATTCCAAAGTAAAGTTCTTGCGGCCATTTGGTCGAGCACCTTGTGTGCATGAACCTGCCAACCCCATGCATTGCAAAAACCAGTGGTTCTTTGCATAAACCCTCATGCCTAGCTCATCAAATGTACTCCATTGACTTCCCTCTACACTGCCAAGCACCTCAGACAAGCCCTAGTACCCTCTTGCATCATCATCAAGTGGAAAGCATGCCATGCCGTGGCATGACATGGCATGGACATGCTCTCTTTCTCCCTGGCCATCTCCAGCACGCCCCACCGTGTCAAACACACGCTCCACACTTCCCTGAATCACCTCGACGTGGCCCTCGACACTGGTGCACCAGACGAGCCAAACCCGTGGCGCCCAGACACGCCCAGGCGTGCACGCGCACGCCAGAGCGTGCATGGCGTGCGCCCCAGACGCGCCCGGCCACGTCGACGCCCGAGCAGCCCCGTTGACCTCTGCCTCGTCTCTCTGCGCCAAGCAACGTCACGCAACACGGTGGACAACCTCACTGGCCCGCGGGAACCCTGTGCACGACGCCCGCTTCGCCGACGTCCGCCACGGTACCGGCTGCTCCCGTCATGCGCACGAGCTCGTCTCGCCCTCGTTTTCACCGCAATCAGGCCCAGCGTGACCGCACTGACGTCGCCCACACACGAGCGTCATCGCCAGTGCCCCTGCGCCGCTGTAGACGCGTCGTCGTCGATGAGCTCATCGCCGCGCCACGGCCACCTCCAGACGCTATAAAAGGAGACCTCCCCACGCCTCACTCTCCACACCAATCTTGCTCGCCTCCCTCTTCTGAAGCTCCTCGTCCCCTCGCCCTGCTCGATTAGCCACCACCGCCGCCCAATTTCACCGTCGGAGCCCGCAGAGGTGCTGAGAAGGGCGCCGTCGATCCAGGCCACCCCCGGCGACGCCACTGCTACCAGGCGCCTCGCCGTCGTCGACAACCTCCCCACGCACACTGCCAGACACCTGCAACGGCCTGGTACTCCCTCCGACCCCCTACCTGAGCCGCCGGAGCTCGACCTTCTCGCCGGAGACGACGACGCATAGCGTCCGTCCGATCCCCCTCTAATCCTACGGCTCACCTCTCTCTGTACCGATTCGGGGTTTTAAACCCACTGACGCGTGGACCCCACGCTGTCAGGCGGCCCGCTGCGTGGACGCGCTGCTGGGCCGGCCCATTTTCCTCTTCCGCTGTGCAGCCCGTTTAGTTTCCCGCCTAAGCCCAAGAATTCAAATTGAGATTTTCGAATTTAATTAATTAGCCTCTGATGCTGTTTTCAAAAATTAATAGAATAAAATCTACCCAACCAAATTTGACAAATTTTATATATTTGGAAACCTTGTGAAAATATCTACAAAACTACACTGGTCCCAACCCTAGATTGTTTGTCGAATTAATCTGAGAAAATAAACAAGGCAGGGCCTTTTTCCACTTCAATTAATTATTAAAAATTGAATAAAAATGCTATTAAGTTAAAACCAACTCTCAAAAATCATATTTCAATATATCTATCAGAATATGTAAAAATATTGCATCATTGTTTGCATGATCATGTCCTTGTTTAAAAATTGGCCCTAAGGCTATTTAAAGTACTTTTTAAATGAGCCTATTTCTTATTAATGTGTATGAGAGCATCTCTCTCATTTAAATCTTGACCCCACCAAGTTAATATGAAGAAGACACTATGGTCATATTAAACCCATATTAATTTAGTTGATAATATTAAACATTAATCAAAAATTATTAAAAGGCATGAGGTGGTGTACCTCATTTAAATCTTTTTCCCAAATAATGATTATGAAGAGGTTGACCTTGGTCCACCTAGGTCATATGATATTAATTGAGGAAATTAAATCTTAATCAAACTTAATGAGAGGGAATTATTTTCTCTCAAGAAGTAAATAGCAACCCAAATTAATATTTATAATGAGAGGAAATTATTTTTCTTAAGAATAATAATTAAATCAACTCACATAATAAGCATGTGTTATGATAGCTTAGTAAGAGTGATTCATATGTGTGCTTAGCTTAGTATTTGAGTTGTGTGGTGATTGTGTGTATTATACTCGTATTTAGACGCTAGTACCGAGGAGTACGCTGAGGAGGAGGAGGTCTACACTCAAGGAGAGGAAGACCACTTTGATCAGTACAACAATCAAGGCAAGCTAATACACTTGCAAGTGCAAAGCTCCCAAGAGCAAAGCACCCCACCATTTTGTTTTATCTTTATTAAGCCTATCCCAGTTTTACTACAAGTTTTACTTTCAAGTTTTACTTGCTTTATTTATCAAAGTTACTTTTTGATTCATGATTCACTTGGTCTAGAGTAGAACAATATCATCAAAGTTAGTCTATGGCAATCAAGCTAAGATAGCACCCCTCATGACTAGTGGCTAGTGCTAAATGCCTAAAATTGACTACTCTAGATGGGAACATGGTGATATGAGATGATGATGGTGAAATTATGAAAGGAACTTTGAAGGTGAATAAGACCAAGAGAAGATAGTGATTTTTGATTAAAAACTAATGTTGGTTTGGATGCGATACCTTTCCAATATTGAGTACCCCCACAATACCTGATTATGGGTAAGGCTTAACTAGAAGTTTATGTATCTTAGTATGGGTTCCCTCTGAACACACATCATAGGGGTTATGCCGAGGCTGCCTCCGTTGTTGAGAAATGATGTGAATTAAGGTGAACTGTCCGGCCAAGCCCTGTGCAGTTCCCAGGTTGACAGTTGGTCTTCACTGGGAGGCCAAGCTCATGGGGAGAGGTGCTCATACTAGGGTTAGTAAATGAAAGGTTATGGTTGATGATCCGCGTACTGTGATACGATGATTCGGGGAAATCCCGACGGATGCAATCAAATGTTGTGGCACAAGTGTGCAACCTCTGCAGAGTGTAAACCTATTCGAATAGCCGTGTCCACGGTTACGGACGGTTGGAAAGGCCATCTAGTTTCCAGTATTAGAATCTGAAATATGAATAATGAATGATGAATAATGGTGAATCACAACTGAGTTGTGGGAATGACACTAATGTTCCCACTTGAGTTAGTTAATTGATGAATGGTCTATATGAAATGATTATGAACTAAAATTAGCTTTATGCAAATAAAACTAGAGCTTAGTACCCTTTCTTTAAAATAGATAGTGATTACTTTAGTATTAGTTTGCGAGTACTTTAAAGTACTCACGGCTGTGTCCCTGGCTATTCAAATGGCCAGAATATGAAGAAGAGCAGCAGTATGAGGATGACGGTCAGCAGGACGTCTACAACAACTAGGAGTCGCCTGACGTCAAGCGTTGGCCTGTGGAATAGATAGTCCACTCCTATTACGCTTCCGCTACTATGTTGTTCGTTGATCAATAGATCAACTATTTGTGTAATATTGGATCATGTGATCCCCTTTTGTAAGACAATGATGGTTTGTAATGAATGATGACTTATGATATCAGCTGTTATGTCTCGCAACAACAATATTCCTGGGATTGCGATGAATGACATAATAGGCATCCGGACTTAAAAATCCGGGTGTTGACACCTTACATGTGGGTCCCATTTGGCTTCTGACAACATGGGTCCGACGGCGCTGACATGGATATCTGTCATGTGGGACCGGCATGGTGCTGACTGGTGGGACCGACAAAATATTATGACAAGCTGGACCCACAATATTCTGACCGGTGGGATCCACAAAATTCAGACAAGTGGGACCAGGTTGTTGCCGACATATGGGTCCCAATAATGCTGACTGGTGGGACCCACAAATTCTGACAAGTGGGACCACAAATTGGTGCCACGTGGTTTCATTTAATAGTGACGTTGTGACATTTTCCGTCACCTTTTGAATTTGACAAAATTTGAGAGCATTTGAATTATTTGCGAAATTTGGGGAACAAAAAAACTGGCGAAATATCAAAAAGTAGACAATAAATATCATACTTAAATGGTGGCACAAGAAGTATATATGTCTCTCACAGACCGAAAGATTCATAAGAAAATTACAATTGGAACACAAAGAAATTAAAAGACCTATGATTAATAATGTTGTAGGACGGTGGTGCAATAGATTAGTTGCCCTGGGATTGAGACATGGATGGTGGCTGGGATGTCCTCAAGAGCAAATTAAGCACGGCATCCATTTCTGTCAGCCTCTTTTCATAAGCCAGAGTCTTTTCTTCTTGGGCTTTCTTCACAGCTTCAAGTTCTTCCTCCTGCTTCTTCCTGATGTCTTCAAATTTTTCATCTTGTTCTTGCAGTTTTGCCTGCATCTCACTGTGGTACGTTTCAGCTGCCTGTATGGAGTTCTGCTCTTGATCTGCCAGTCTTTGTTGTAGCTCTCGGATGCGTGTAGCTGAGACAGAAGACTTCCTGGAACTTGTTGCGACGCCCAATCTTGGTAGGAATGTGCTGTTGCAGGTGGTGGATGGGCTTTTCTCGCTCAGAACTAGCTGAACAATTTGCAAATCAGTCAAATCAGGTTCATCTTCATTGCGTGGCGCCGCTTTTTTTGCCACCATTTGATCCTGCATAAAGATTACAATCATTGCATGGACAACATACAAAACTGGATTATATTATATTGTGCTAATAAGAAATATTTCTTACATATGCACTTTTTGCTTCAGGACTCATAATGTTATCCTTGGTAGTGTGTGTGATTCTAAAAAATTCAATTGGAGAGGTTTCTTGTTCCTGCTGCTGAGCCTTCTGCTTGAAAAAATGTAGAATGCACATTACCATTGTACACTGTGTATGACAGAAGTATGAACTGTATTGGGAAATTCAGAACACTTACTAGATGTTCCCAGTGAGCAACATAGCTTCGAGATCCAGTGGTATGGAACTGTTTCACAGCTTCTCTGTTCTTTCCATTTATTACACACAGTCCCTATGTTCAGTACATGCATTTTATTTATCCAGATCAGAGAAATGTAAGAATTCAGTAGCTGTTATTGAAAGGAATAACGTTTATGTACCTGGTACTTCTCATCAAACCATCTTTTCACCAGTTCTTTCCAGCTTTTCTCTTCTACGTGACCTGGCTTCTCGAGATATGCTTGCTCCAGTGTGAGATTTTTAATTTTGGGCCAATACTCCTTTTTAAGCCTATATCGGAACTGCCGAATACTAACTTGCAGCATATCAGTGCACACATCTTGAGCCACCTCATCATTTTTGTCCATATTAAACTTTCCCTGCAAAATAGTGAAGCATTAATCAGTAGATTCTTAGATAGTTGATCATGTAGCATACTAATTAGGTTAAACCAAGATTGTACAGGACTCACCGCTACTGTACTTATAGCATGAGGAATGACATGTTTGAGAGTTGCATCTTTCCTGTACTGTGTCCAGTGTGTTGCAAGCGGCATTTTTTCACGGATGTGAATACCAACCTCATTGCTCAGCTTTGCTGACTGGACATAATCCTTGGGTCTCCTGACACCAGGAGTGAATTCAATTGGCATCTTATTGCCACCATGTCTTCTTGTGTACTCATGTAGTCCATGGCCCATGGTACGTCTGCGTCCACCTCTCTTTCTCTTACTACCGTCAGATGTTGTCAATGTCTCTGAAATAAGAGATATGAAATGATTCTCTTTTATATGAAAATATGCGGTACAGTGTTTAGTTTTTACAAATTTTCATACCTTGCCGCTCAAAGTTTACAATTTGATTGTCCTCAGGAGATGAGGTGCTGCCTCCAGATGTCATGATCTGGTTAGGTGAGGGTGCTCCTTCAGTGTTCAGACCAGCAGTGGCCGTCGGCTCATCAGATGACCCAGCTTGAGGTTCAGTTGTTGCCATTGATCTTGTTGCAATGTTGGATGGTGCAACTTCAGGTCTGGATCGCTTCTTCTGTGCAACTATTGCAGAAGAAGCAACTATCTGCAAGCACAGTAGAGGCTACATTAGTAGGAAACATTTAGCATGTACGTATTTCCTATCATAGTTCAGACATAGTTCCACAGACCTGAGCTGAAGTTTTGCCGACAGTGCGCTGATCCTCATCTGAATGAAGATCATCATCAGCAGTAGCTATCTCTTCTGGATTCGGTTCATACGAAGGGTCCTCTTCGACCTCCATCTCTTCGCAGTCTGTGTCCTTTAGATTGTTACTAGTTCCTATTTGTACCCCACCATACACTAATGTACGTGCAAAACCAGTGAAATCTTTCTGAAATTTGTGGCCAGGTCCATATCTGTCAGCGAAATTTTTTTCCATGCGTACTACATTTTCTTGCATTTGTTTCTCCTTGGCAAGCTCATATGCCGGCTTGACGGGTTTTTGTGTCTCCGCTGAAATAATCGGAAGAGCGGAGCGTGAACAAAACATAAGAGGGGGCCAATTCCATAGAAAACAGCAAATAATTGTCTTTGCAAAATATTGTACAGCAGCAAATGATTGAAAACATAAGAGTCTACGTATGATGTCGGCGAACAAAACATAAGAGGGGGCATATGCCAGGCTAAGGGACATCATGTGATTTTAGATATCTACTCGTAACAAATAATTGACACAAGAGACTCCCCTCGCACACTGAATTATGCATGTCTGTTGATAGCTTGGCGGGCTTGGTATGCACGTAATGAGGTATGGGTAGTTCAGTCCTATACCGATAGAAGTTCAGATATGTGCTGATAGAAGTTCAGATATGTGCTGATAGAAGTTCAGATATGTGCTGATAGAAGTTCAGATTTCTGCTGATAGAAGTTCAGATATGTGCTGAAATTTGATTTTTGACTTTTGAAAGACATAGATAAACAAAAATTGTGGAAATAAATAGACTGATGAAACAAAGTACATGATTAAAAAAACTTCATTACATTGTTAAGACGTGCATTGCACGTGCAAACTAACTAGTTCCATAGAAAACAGCAAACAATTGTTCTAGATCAAACTCTGCTTCCCTCTGAAACTGAGGAATAAAAGTCTGAAGCAATGTCGTTGTTCACTGTAGCTCGTCAGGCTGTTTTCGGCAACGGCTGGAATTAGTTCAGTTAAGTGTTTCGGCAAACAAT
The DNA here is from genome assembly GCA_030979885.1 of Lolium multiflorum. NCBI lineage: Eukaryota > Viridiplantae > Streptophyta > Magnoliopsida > Poales > Poaceae > Lolium > Lolium multiflorum. The sequence continues at coordinate 129,145,991 of CM061749.1, forward strand.
TGTCTATGCAAAAGATTGTACAGCAGCGGGATGGCAAAGATTGTATAGCACGGCATGATTGTCTCTGGAATAAAAACGATAAACCCTATACGTATGATGTCGGGATTGGATCTATCAAATATGCAAGATCTAGATATAGGTCAAACGGGCGTGGTAGACATGTAAAACCGATCTCTCGATCTAACCATCCGAAAAACACAACAACAAGCCGATCACCGACAGATTTACCTTGGCGTTTCTTCGAGCTGGGCGCCTTCTTCGGCGTGTGTGCGCGATTTTCCTTCCCCCCGACGTTTCGACGACTGCCGGCCATGGCGACCACCGGCCGGGGAGATAGTTGCGAGATGGAAGAACGTCCGGCGAAGACACCGGATCGGGGTGAGCACGAGAGGATGAGGTCGGGGGGGTGGGGAGTTAAGATGCTCGTAAATCATGGGGGAGAGGCACGACGTATATAAGGGAGGGCGAAATATTTGATAGGTGGGGTGCGCGGGAGGAGTGGAGGGAACGAAAAATTTGTGTGTTTTGGCAGCCGTCGTACTAAAATTTGGAGGGAACAAGGTTTTGCCGTGGAAGAAAAAATATTACTCTGAAAATGGAACTGTACATGTATATTTAAAAAATACCAGAACATGAATGGGATGCATGAAAAAAATCTAAATTTGGGACCCTCCTTTCGTTCGAAAACCCCTCTTTGGACACATGAATGGAACATGAATGGGCCATTCCCCCCTCTTTTCGTCCGAAAACCCCTCTTTCGACACATCTACACCATGGGGACACCATGCCACCAACTCCAAAAAATCAAAACCCATAGCAACCAAGGTTTCATATCACAATGTGCACAAGGGTGCCAAATCATGCCCCAATCCATGGTGGTTTGGTCAGTTTTTGGCCATTCCCCCTCTTTTCGTCCGAAAACCCCTCTTTCGACACATCTCCACCATGGGGACACCATGCCACCAACTCCAAAAAATCAAAACCCATAGCAACCAAGGTTTCATATCACAATGTGCACAAGGGTGCCAAATCATGCCCCAATCCATGGTGGTTTGGTCAGTTTTTGGCCATTCCCCCTCTTTTCGTCCGAAAACCCCTCTTTCGACACATCTCCACCATGGGGACACCATGGCACCAACTCCAAAATATCAAAACCCATAGCAACCAAGGTTTCATATCACAATGTGCACAAGGGTGCCAAATCATGCCCCAATCCATGGTGGTTTGGTCAGTTTTTGGCCATTCCCCCTCTTTTCGTCCGAAAACCCCTCTTTCGACACATCTCCACCATGGGGACACCATGCCACCAACTCCAAAAAATCAAAACCCATAGCAACCAAGGTTTCATATCACAATGTGCACAAGGGTGCCAAATCATGCCCCAATCCATGGTGGTTTGGTCAGTTTTTGGCCATTCCCCCTCTTTTCGTCCGAAAACCCCTCTTTCGACACATGTACACCATGGGGACACCATGCCACCAACTCCAAAATATCAAAACCCATAGCAACCAAGGTTTCATATCACAATGTGCACAAGGGTGCCAAATCATGCCCCAATCCATGGTGGTTTGGTCAGTTTTTGGCCATTCCCCCCCTTTTCGTCCGAAAACCCCTCTTTCGACACATCTCCACCATGGGGACACCATGCCACCAACTCCAAAAAATCAAAACCCATAGCAACCAAGGTTTCATATCACAATGTGCACAAGGGTGCCAAATCATGCCCCAATCCATGGTGGTTTGGTCAGTTTTTGGCCATTCCCCCTCTTTTCGTCCGAAAACCCCTCTTTCGACACATCTCCACCATGGGGACACCATGGCACCAACTCCAAAATATCAAAACCCATAGCAACCAAGGTTTCATATCACAATGTGCACAAGGGTGCCAAATCATGCCCCAATCCATGGTGGTTTGGTCAGTTTTTGGCCATTCCCCCTCTTTTCGTCCGAAAACCCCTCTTTCGACACATCTCCACCATGGGGACACCATGCCACCAACTCCAAAAAATAAAAACCCATAGCAACCAAGGTTTCATATCACAATGTGCACAAGGGTGCCAAATCATGCCCCAATCCATGGTGGTTTGGTCAGTTTTTGGCCATTCCCCCTCTTTTCGTCCGAAAACCCCTCTTTCGACACATCTACACCATGGGGACACCATGCCACCAACTCCAAAATATCAAAACCCATAGCAACCAAGGTTTCATATCACAATGTGCACAAGGGTGCCAAATCATGCCCCAATCCATGGTGGTTTGGTCAGTTTTTGGCCATTCCCCCTCTTTTCGTCCGAAAACCCCTCTTTCGACACATCTACACCATGGGGACACCATGCCACCAACTCCAAAAAATCAAAACCCATAGCAACCAAGGTTTCATATCACAATGTGCACAAGGGTGCCAAATCTTGCCCCAATCCATGGTGGTTTGGTCAGTTTTTGGCCATTCCCCCTCTTTTCGTCCGAAAACCCCTCTTTCGACACATCTACACCATGGGGACACCATGCCACCAACTCCAAAAAATCAAAACCCATAGCAACCAAGGTTTCATATCACAATGTGCACAAGGGTGCCAAATCATGCCCCAATCCATGGTGGTTTGGTCAGTTTTTGGCCATTCCCCCTCTTTTCGTCCGAAAACCCCTCTTTCGACACATCTCCACCATGGGGACACCATGCCACCAACTCCAAAAAATCAAAACCCATAGCAACCAAGGTTTCATATCACAATTTGCACAAGGGTGCCAAATCATGCCCCAATCCATGGTGGTTTGGTCAGTTTTTGGCCATTCCCCCTCTTTTCGTCCGAAAACCCCTCTTTCGACACATCTCCACCATGGGGACACCATGGCACCAACTCCAAAATATCAAAACCCATAGCAACCAAGGTTTCATATCACAATGTGCACAAGGGTGCCAAATCATGCCCCAATCCATGGTGGTTTGGTCAGTTTTTGGCCATTCCCCCTCTTTTCGTCCGAAAACCCCTCTTTCGACACATCTCCACCATGGGGACACCATGCCACCAACTCCAAAAAATAAAAACCCATAGAAACCAAGGTTTCATATCACAATGTGCACAAGGGTGCCAAATCATGCCCCAATCCATGGTGGTTTGGTCAGTTTTTGGCCATTCCCCCTCTTTTCGTCCGAAAACCCCTCTTTCGACACATCTACACCATGGGGACACCATGGCACCAACTCCAAAATATCAAAACCCATAGCAACCAAGGTTTCATATCACAATGTGCACAAGGGTGCCAAATCATGCCCCAATCCATGGTGGTTTGGTCAGTTTTTGGCCATTCCCCCTCTTTTCGTCCGAAAACCCCTCTTTCGACACATCTCCACCATGGGGACACCATGCCACCAACTCCAAAAAATCAAAACCCATAGCAACCAAGGTTTCATATCACAATTTGCACAAGGGTGCCAAATCATGCCCCAATCCATGGTGGTTTGGTCAGTTTTTGGCCATTCCCCCTCTTTTCGTCCGAAAACCCCTCTTTCGACACATCTCCACCATGGGGACACCATGGCACCAACTCCAAAATATCAAAACCCATAGCAACCAAGGTTTCATATCACAATGTGCACAAGGGTGCCAAATCATGCCCCAATCCATGGTGGTTTGGTCAGTTTTTGGCCATTCCCCCTCTTTTCGTCCGAAAACCCCTCTTTCGACACATCTCCACCATGGGGACACCATGCCACCAACTCCAAAAAATAAAAACCCATAGCAACCAAGGTTTCATATCACAATGTGCACAAGGGTGCCAAATCATGCCCCAATCCATGGTGGTTTGGTCAGTTTTTGGCCATTCCCCCTCTTTTCGTCCGAAAACCCCTCTTTCGACACATCTCCACCATGGGGACACCATGCCACCAACTCCAAAATATCAAAACCCATAGCAACCAAGGTTTCATATCACAATGTGCACAAGGGTGCCAAATCATGCCCCAATCCATGGTGGTTTGGTCAGTTTTTGGCCATTCCCCCTCTTTTCGTCCGAAAACCCCTCTTTCGACACATCTACACCATGGGGACACCATGCCACCAACTCCAAAAAATCAAAACCCATAGCAACCAAGGTTTCATATCACAATGTGCACAAGGGTGCCAAATCTTGCCCCAATCCATGGTGGTTTGGTCAGTTTTTGGCCATTCCCCCTCTTTTCGTCCGAAAACCCCTCTTTCGACACATCTACACCATGGGGACACCATGCCACCAACTCCAAAAAATCAAAACCCATAGCAACCAAGGTTTCATATCACAATGTGCACAAGGGTGCCAAATCATGCCCCAATCCATGGTGGTTTGGTCAGTTTTTGGCCATTCCCCCTCTTTTCGTCCGAAAACCCCTCTTTCGACACATCTCCACCATGGGGACACCATGCCACCAACTCCAAAAAATCAAAACCCATAGCAACCAAGGTTTCATATCACAATTTGCACAAGGGTGCCAAATCATGCCCCAATCCATGGTGGTTTGGTCAGTTTTTGGCCATTCCCCCTCTTTTCGTCCGAAAACCCCTCTTTCGACACATCTCCACCATGGGGACACCATGGCACCAACTCCAAAATATCAAAACCCATAGCAACCAAGGTTTCATATCACAATGTGCACAAGGGTGCCAAATCATGCCCCAATCCATGGTGGTTTGGTCAGTTTTTGGCCATTCCCCCTCTTTTCGTCCGAAAACCCCTCTTTCGACACATCTCCACCATGGGGACACCATGCCACCAACTCCAAAAAATCAAAACCCATAGCAACCAAGGTTTCATATCACAATGTGCACAAGGGTGCCAAATCATGCCCCAATCCATGGTGGTTTGGTCAGTTTTTGGCCATTCCCCCTCTTTTCGTCCGAAAACCCCTCTTTCGACACATCTACACCATGGGGACACCATGCCACCAACTCCAAAATATCAAAACCCATAGCAACCAAGGTTTCATATCACAATGTGCACAAGGGTGCCAAATCATGCCCCAATCCATGGTGGTTTGGTCAGTTTTTGGCCATTCCCCCCTTTTCGTCCGAAAACCCCTCTTTCGACACATCTCCACCATGGGGACACCATGCCACCAACTCCAAAAAATCAAAACCCATAGCAACCAAGGTTTCATATCACAATGTGCACAAGGGTGCCAAATCATGCCCCAATCCATGGTGGTTTGGTCAGTTTTTGGCCATTCCCCCTCTTTTCGTCCGAAAACCCCTCTTTCGACACATCTCCACCATGGGGACACCATGCCACCAACTCCAAAAAATCAAAACCCATAGCAACCAAGGTTTCATATCACAATGTGCACAAGGGTGCCAAATCATGCCCCAATCCATGGTGGTTTGGTCAGTTTTTGGCCATTCCCCCTCTTTTCGTCCGAAAACCCCTCTTTCGACACATCTCCACCATGGGGACACCATGGCACCAACTCCAAAATATCAAAACCCATAGCAACCAAGGTTTCATATCACAATGTGCACAAGGGTGCCAAATCATGCCCCAATCCATGGTGGTTTGGTCAGTTTTTGGCCATTCCCCCTCTTTTCGTCCGAAAACCCCTCTTTCGACACATCTCCACCATGGGGACACCATGCCACCAACTCCAAAAAATCAAAACCCATAGCAACCAAGGTTTCATATCACAATGTGCACAAGGGTGCCAAATCATGCCCCAATCCATGGTGGTTTGGTCAGTTTTTGGCCATTTCCCCCTCTTTTCGTCCGAAAACCCCTCTTTCGACACATCTACACCATGGGGACACCATGCCACCAACTCCAAAATATCAAAACCCATAGCAACCAAGGTTTCATATCACAATGTGCACAAGGGTGCCAAATCATGCCCCAATCCATGGTGGTTTGGTCAGTTTTTGGCCATTCCCCCTCTTTTCGTCCGAAAACCCCTCTTTCGACACATCTACACCATGGGGACACCATGCCACCAACTCCAAAAAATCAAAACCCATAGCAACCAAGGTTTCATATCACAATGTGCACAAGGGTGCCAAATCTTGCCCCAATCCATGGTGGTTTGGTCAGTTTTTGGCCATTCCCCCTCTTTTCGTCCGAAAACCCCTCTTTCGACACATCTACACCATGGGGACACCATGCCACCAACTCCAAAAAATCAAAACCCATAGCAACCAAGGTTTCATATCACAATGTGCACAAGGGTGCCAAATCTTGCCCCAATCCATGGTGGTTTGGTCAGTTTTTGGCCATTCCCCCTCTTTTCGTCCGAAAACCCCTCTTTCGACACATCTACACCATGGGGACACCATGACACCAACTCCAAAAAATCAAAACCCATAGCAACCAAGGTTTCATATCACAATGTGCACAAGGGTGCCAAATCATGCCCCAATCCATGGTGGTTTGGTCAGTTTTTGGCCATTCCCCCTCTTTTCGTCCGAAAACCCCTCTTTCGACACATCTACACCATGGGGACACCATGACACCAACTCCAAAAAATCAAAACCCATAGAAACCAAGGTTTCATATCACAATGTGAACAAGGGTGCCAAATCTTGCCCCAATCCATGGTGGTTTGGTCAGTTTTTGGCCATTCCCCCCTCTTTTCGTCCGAAAACCCCTCTTTCGACACATTTTTTGAGGTACCTAACTTGAAATGGACTGAAATTTGGCACAAGGGTGCATCAACATGTGGGTAATGACGCTTGCATGCTATCTTGGCAGTTTGGTTTGAAAATTTTCAAAAATTCATCCCCTAAACTCAAGAAGAGGCATCACTTGTCAAGCATGTACATCTTAGGGTATTGGGAAAATTGGGAACACGTGTTGGTCTGATTTGGCATCACCACATTACCCTAGAACAGAAGTTTCACTTTGAAAAGGTTTGACAACCTCTTAGTACAATGGGGTGAACCTAGGTTTGACCAAACACTCAAAATTCCAGCCCTAATCATGTTATGAAATTCTTAGAAATTTGAAAGAATTTACATACTCGATTCATTTTTTATTTATTTCTTTCTATGTGTGATCACTAATTCGTATTTAAAATATTTTATAGTTTTTAATACCCATCTTGAAAATTCTGTGCCTGCCCATCCGTCATGCGTGGGACCCATGTCAAAGTAATGGGAAAGTGGACTACATGCAGGAATCCACGTTTTCACACGCACGCGTCACACAGAGGAACCCAAACGGCAGCATCTACTGTATATCCATCGGCCCCATCGTCTCTCCCACCCGCAACTTCTATTCCCCAATCTGGCAAAAAACCCTGATTGCACCTCCACCAGCGCACCACCGACCTCCCCTTCCACCGAAGATCCCGAAGATGAAGCGTGTTCGCGGAGACGAGCCGGAGGCGAGTGCGGTCGTCAACGTCGACAGAAGCGACGGCGATGCTCCGGTAGTCGTCGACGCCGCGGAGGCGGGATCTTCCTCCGGAACTAGCAGAGCCGCTCTTCGCCGCGCCGTGACCGTGGAGGGCTCCGCCCAACCGGCCGTGGTCGCCGTCGCTGATGAGGCCAACGGAGACGTCCTCGCTCCCGCGGCACAAGCAGATGACCAGGGCTTTGATCCGAATGACCCGTTCTACCGCCACTCCAGGCAGTACCGCGAGCTATATGGCCCCAGAGAGTGCGACGAGTTCGAAGAGGAGGCCTCGGACAACTGCAGCGAGGTACTCTACTTTTCCGATCGATCCCCTGTTTTTCTTGATCTTACTGTTCACCTTAGGGTTTGCTCGTACGGTAGATTGATTTGCCCTGTCTGCAACTTGTTGTACAAATTGATGATTCATGCATGTTTCAAATTAGTAGATGACAGTTATCTTAATTAGGTCATGATTCCTTGTGTGTGATGAATCATACCTGCTTAGTGTAATGCTCACTGCATTTCAAACTTAAATTCATCCGAATATGGATCATACCAGAGTGATCAGATGCATGTAATAGTGTGTACATCATTTTTATTTAGGGAACAAATGAATGATCAGATGCATGTAATTTATGACCACCATTCTTGAATTCCTGCTTATTGACGTCATGAATCCATATTGTTTTATGAATCAGTACATCTTCAGGGAACAAATGATTGATCCCTGATCCATGATATTTATAATCACCATTTTATCTTAAATTGGTGCTTAGTTATATTACTGAAATAATGATTGGACTACCCATGAACAATTTGTGACAACACTTTAAATTGGTGCATATTTATATTAGTGAACTAATTATGTATGGTTGGATCTGGATCATAAATGTTGATTCTACATGATGATTACTTCTTAGTAATGTTCATAAAAAATATTTAATGCTTGAATTGTATTTCAGTTAATTTCCTTCTCTCACTTCTTCTTTACTTTCAAATTCGCAGGAAGACTCTGACGACATTGGCAGCGACAAGGAGGACCGGGACCGGAAGAGCCGCTTCGTTCTGAAGAAGCTGAAGACTGGCCAGATCCCTTTCCGCCGGGACGGTAAGCCTAATTGCCCATTCTGCGGCAGGGTTTTCCCGAAGGATATTGAGAGTCTGATCCAGCACGCGACGGGAGTTGGAAAAGGTAGCGCGCACAAGCACAAGGCTGCTAGCAAGGCGAAGCACGCTGCCTTTGGCAAGTTCCTCAGGGACTACGTCAAGACTGGCCTCATCCCGCTCGTCGGTCCAGCTGTTGGCCCTCATGTTGTCCACTAAATTTAGTTTCTGTTTAGTTGTTCCCCTGGAGGTTCATGGTTAAACTATGTCATGTTTCAAAGACTATGTTCTACTTTTGTTATTTGGAACCTGGGCAATCATACCCAGTTGTTTAAGACTATGTCATGTTTATATGTTGTTTGCTGTTGCAGAAGCATTACTGCTGCACATCTTATCTCTTTTTTCATGTTGATGCACGCTGCATTTGTGTAGATGTTTGGCTACAGCAGAGTTGTGTAGATTACATATCCCTTTGTCCCACAAGTTTACTACTTTTATGTCTCCTTTTTTCGACTTGTAGTTGTTGTTGTTAGTTTCAAGTTTTGTTTTCATAAATACAATCTGTGTTGGTAATCAGCAAAATTGAAACCTCACATGACAATTTGGAGGATGTGGTGCTCGAATAATAGTGGAAATGCGATATTATTTTTTACATGCATAATATATAGAAAATAGCTAGATCTCTAAATCGATGCATATGAAGCTACATATAAATTCTTGGTCATAATCCCCTTATCTAAAGGGGATGGATGCATGGCTTCACGTCGTCGTCGCTTTCATCGTCAGTATCTTCGTCGTCTGAGTAGTAGTACCTCCTGCACATTGTTCCGTCGAACACCTTCACTGTGAGCACATCATCGCCTTCATATTTGAAGTGTAAGAACCAGCCGAAATCCACACCATGCGCGATGGCGAATTTCTCCCAGCCCTTGTCGAGGTACATCCGGCCTTGTCCGTCAAATAGGACCTCCACGGTCCAGAGACGAGGACCGCAGTCAGCTGCTCGCAGATACACCTTAGCTGGCTCCTGGCCGTGAAGATAGTCCGCAAATTTGTTTGGTAGTTTCTGCAAAGAGATCGAGCGCCGATCGTTTCAAATTAAAGGTTTTTTAAAACATGCCCATAATTAATCACATGCATCATATATGTGGGAACGCGTACATACCTTCTTGACCAAAGGGTCTTCACAGACGACGATGAAGAACTCCTCTATGATCAATGGCAGTGTTGACGGTGGTGGTGGCAATGATGATGATCCACTTCCCCTTCCCCTTCCCCTTCCCCTTCCCCTCCGCGTCCGAGACGTGGAAGCCATGGCAATGGATCAACTGTATGTGAACAAAGAAGAGAGAGGCAGAACCAAGAAGAGAGAGGCAGAACCTATTGACAGAAGAGATGGCCGTGTGGGTGTTTATAAGGGAGAGATGACCGTTGTAGGTGTTTACACAATAAAATAAGGAGGAGATGACCGTTGTGGGGGTTTACACAATAAATTATGGAGGAGAAGACCGTTGTGGGGGTACATATCTCAACTAAAAAGTAATGCAGACTATCTTGACGGAAATTGAACAAATGGGTACAACAAATCGTTGATGGTTTATCTTTTTTGCGTGAAGAGTTGTGTAGATTACATATCCCTTTGTCCCACAAGTTTAGTACTTTTATGTCTCCTTTTTTCGACTTGTAGTTGCTGTTGTTAGTTTCAAGTTTTGTTTTCATAAATACAATCTGTGTTGGTAATCAGCAAAATTGAAACCTCACAGTACAATTGTTGACATTTCATGGCAAAATATTTACTTATATATAGTAAAAACCAACTAGCAAAAAGCATCTACAGTTTGAAAATAACTGAGTAGTAGCCAAAAGCACCTCACGCAGGAGGGACACAAAACCAAAATATCAGGTGGTCATGCAGCATCAAGGACTCTGTCGACCACGATCTTGCGGTAGAGCTCGTAAGAGACCCAAGCATCAATGGCTGCATAGTCGATGTTCATATTTGGAAGTGGGAAGTCCCCCCACAGTCTGTGCCGATGGTGGTGGAACTTCTTCTTCATATCACCGTAAGATGAATCAATGAGTCTGGCTGCCATGGTAGCCATGCCAGCCCTCGGATGACCAGTGTACTTGAAGTACTCGTCCTGGAGATCGACGTAGTACTCAGGAGGAATCTGCATGTGCCATGACCTCCACAGAACTTTCGTGTCACCACGGATGTCAACACTCGCAAACGTGATTCCTTCTCGAAAGAAATCGCAGATAGCCGGAGCGTCCCACCGGGCAGCACTGCAGTAAACAAAGTAATGTACTAGTCACAGATCGAGCATATGAACTAGGAAACAAATTGGGGATCAAGTAATGTAAAAAGGAAGTGACAGATCGACCATATGAACTAGTAAATCAAATGAGGAATCAAGAAAACTAAAAAAGAGTCACAGATCGAGCATATGAACTAGTCAATCGTACGACGAATCAAGTAAACTAAGTAGCAAATATGCAAGAACCTACATATATAGGAGACGAAGATGAAACAAATTAATAAATCGGGAACAATGTCTAGCAGATTTAGATCGGGAATGTACTGATATTCGGGAACAATGTCTAGCAGTTGTAGATCGGGAATGTACTGATTTTCGGGAACAATGTCGAGGACGCGGCGCACTTGCCAGGGGTCGTTGGTGTAGACGACTTCCAGTTCCTGGCCGTCGTGGATGTGGACTACGCGCGTGCTGGACCAGTAGTACACTTCCTGCTCATCCATGTCCATGGCGACGCGGCGGCGGGAGACGAGGACAGTGAGGGAGCGGAGACGACGAGAAGTGGGAAACCAGGAAGCGGTGCGAATATTGAGACGGTAGGGGAGGGGGAAGGGGATAAAAATCATCCCCATTAATTACTCCGTGCGAATATTGAGACGCGTAGACGACGAGAATATTGACGCGGGTCTTGACTTCTGACGTGGAGTCCAACTGACCAGTGGGGCCTGCGCATTCGATCGTGTTGTCACGTCAAAACCCAGCACCGCCCATTTGCCCTCCTCTTGACCTACCGAAATTTACTCCACGATATAACTGGCCATCATATCACGACCTCCTTCAGCCGCCGCCAGATCTCGCCACGTCTCTCGCCGCCACAGCTCGCCACGTCTCTCGCCGGCGACACTTGTAAGACTCTCGCTCCGCGTCGAGACCAAGGATGGCGCCTACTAGTGGAGTAAGTAAATAAAATGTACGTCTCGCGATCGATCGTTGTTTCCGATTTGTAATCTTTCTTCATATTTTTTCCAGTGTCCAGTTTGCTTTGACAAGAAGGGGATGTGCGGCGGAGGGGGAGTCACGTTAGGTTTTTTCGTGCAAACACTACAAGAGGGTTTTGAGGAGAAGACGGTACATGCGCTTATAAGTTTAAAATTCATTCAGATGTTTTATTAATTCACCGCCACATCAAAGTTTAACACGTGATCCTATTAGTTATTGCTAGTTTAGTACTATTATTCAGATGTGTGTAATAATTGTTCTTCACCATATGTATTAACCGCTTATTTATGGTTGAGTTTTAGGATAGTTGTGATAAATTTTACGTTCATATGAGTTTTACGATAGTTGTAGCTGTTAGAGATAGAGGTATCGGTAGAAGTTCAGTCATAGAAAATCAGTCCTATACCGATAGAAGTTCAGATATGTTCTGATAGAAGTTCAGATATGTGCTGATAGAAGTCCTAGATACATACGATGTATTAGTTGCGCAACAATGTACCTCCCCTATATATTAATGAGATCTGAGAATAGTTAACTTACTTTTGTATTAACTCTACTGAATTTAGGTCATCCCTTGCTACTATAGACCGTATTTCCTTCAGAAGTATGGTGTCGAGACCTCCGACAGGACAACTTTTGAAGTTGCACTTAGAACCAAAGATGGCCATGCATTTGTTGTTAATGTTACCAACAGAGCTGGCAGAACCTATATCAACGGAAGATTTTGGAACGAATTTGCTAGAGTGTACAATTTTAAGGTTGGCATGGAGTTAATTTTCAGAATTAACTCATCTGGTCAGGATACTCTTGTAATAACTGGAACTGAACCACTAATCCATCCAGGTAATTTTCCACCTTTGGACAGAATGATTGATCATATTAATTATTCCATATTAAGTCAGTTATTTTAATTATGCAGCTTACTACCAGTTGTCCCGTACGAAGCGTGACATTGTTGACTCGCTCAGTACTACTGATGGAACAATGATAAATTGGAGGATGATGCATACCGTCATTCTTCAGGTGGACAACTTGGACTACCTTGTTGAGTACCACAATGCTGGAGATTATGATCAAGGAGCACTAGTTGTCCCAATGCTGCATACTCTGAATTGGACAAACAGCGAAAATTACAACAAACACGTGGTAAGCAGTAGATCATATCATTTCATTAACTTTGCGACCTACATTACGTACAACTGTTTAACTAAACTATGTCTCTACTGTTGGAACAGAAAATCCCTAGCCGTTTGGTTCCTAAAGATATGGAACAATATGGTGCAATCAGTATTGTGTGCCATCCCAGTACTTTGGTGCGTGCGTCCTACGCAATTTCTTCTGACGATGGTCGTCTCTGCGTCAGTGGGTGGAAGGAGTTCATGGACAAGGAAAAGCACCTTGAGATGGGTGACAAGATGTTGTTCTTGCTTTACCTGGGAAATGCAGGGGTTTACTTGTTTGCTACCCATGTGCCTGAAATCGATCTGGAGTAACTAGTCAGTGATTCATGGTGCCCGTGAGTCCAACTATGCAGCCCCTTTAGGTTTAAATTAAGTTGTAAAACTCTTTATGCGATTGTCGATTTTGCTTGTGTTAAAACAATAGTTAGTCATATCGTGCTGCTGGTTGTAATCGTGTCAAGTGTCGATTAATTAAAACCATTGTCCAAGTTATGGTACCGAACATATAAATAAGAACATTTCAAATGTTTGGAACAAAACATATAGTTGTATGTATGCATTACATGTTTCTATCAATCAACATCACTATCTTCTTCTGAATTTTTTCCCTCGTCATCATGTATGTTCTCTTCCATTATGAGACTCTCTTCCTCATTCTGTAGTTCATCTTCGCTCATATCCATGTCAACATTGGGACTATCTTCCCCATTCTCTAGTTCACGAATTGTACGAGCATCATGAATACGTACAACTTCATCAGCACGATGATCATCCTCCTCTGCTTCCACCTCTGCTTCCTCGTCTAGGTCGACAACATCATGAAATGTATGGTCGACTGAACCTTCATCCTCCTGGTATGCGTCTTCATTCCGTACAAATGCATCATCGTTACCATCTTCTAATTCTGGAACGTCGTACACGTGTCTATGGCTGAACTTCTGCACCACTTTCCACGGATCACCAAACTTTGTATCCTCCAAATAGAAGCATGTTTCAGCTTGACTGGCCAATATGAATGGTGAATTCTTGAACCATAGGACAGAAGTGTTAACGCTTTTAAAATAACCATCATCTTTTATCTTGGAACCCCTGCTCGCAAGGTCGAACCAGTCGCAACGAAACAAGTACACGGACCTGTCACCGTGCTTGTTACTCCCGTACTGCAGTTCAAGAACTTCTTGCAGAACACCATAGTACTCGGTCTCATCTGCATCACCAAAAGATCCCTTAGTCGCTACGCCCGAATTTTGAGTCTTCAGGTCTTTATCCCGAGTAAGCGTGCGAAACCTCGCACCCTTTACGTTGCAACCAGCGTATACTACTACACGCCGGTCTGGCCCAGCAGCCAGAGACTTCAAATCTTCTGATGCATTGTCCAACTGTCTCACATGGTTTGCAAACCAACCTGCAAACTCTCTCTGAACCGTCTCCTCGGTGTCACGCACACCCCTACCTCCCAATTCTTGTCGGAATTCACTGAAACATAGAAAAAACACATATGAAATACAGGACAATTATGTCTGCAACATTGAGAAGTAGTTATTAAAGTGAAGCTAACTACTTACTTGATATAACGTTCTACATCGTCACAGTTGTTCAGCACATACCAAACCATTTTGTCAAATTCCTTGTCAAAATGATTCAAAATGGATTTCCCAAGACCTTTAGCTCCAACTGAAAATACTTCCATCTCGTCACGATCAGGTTTTCGCCGTATGTCTTGGTTCCTATCATCTCTGTTAAATCTTGTTTCTGTGCCATCCTTGAAAAATCTAGAGCAAAAAATCAAACACTCATCAACAATGTACCCCTCTGCGATAGAACCTTCTGGCCTTGCTTTGTTACGGACCGTAGACTTTAGATAACTGATACGTCTCCAACGTATCGATAATTTCTTATGTTCCATGCTACTTTATTGATGATACCTACATGTTTTATGCACATTATATGTCATATTTATGCATTTTCTGGAACTAACCTATTAACAAGATGCCGAAGAGCCAGTTGCTGTTTCTGCTGTTTTTGGTTTCAGAAATCCTAGTAAAGAAATATTCTCGGAATTGGACGAAACTTTCGCCCAGGGTCCTAGTTTTGCACGAAGCTTCCAGAAGACCGAAGAGCTAACGAAGTGGGGCCACGAGGCGGCTAGAGGGTAGGGCGGCGCGGCCCAGGCCTTGGCCGCGCCGACCTCCTGGGCCCTCGTGTGGCCCCCGCGTTGACCCTCCGCCTACTTAAAGCTTCCGTCGCGAAACCCCAGTACCGAGAGCCACGATACGGAAAACCTTAGAGAGACGCCGCCGCGAATCCCATCTCGGGGATTAGGAGATCGCCTCCGGCACCCTGCCGGAGAGGGGATTCATCTCCCGGAGGACTCTACACCGCCATGGTCGCCTCCGGAGTGATGAGTGAGTAGTCCACCCCTGGACCATGGGTCCATAGCAGTAGCTAGATGGTCGTCTTCTCCTTGTTGTGCTTCAACATGATCAAGATCATCTATATGTAATACTATATGTTGTGTTTGTCGGGATCCGATGGATAGAGAGTACTATGATTATGGTGATTATCAATCTATGGTTCATGTTTTGTTTATGATCTTGCATGCTCTCCGTTATTAGTAGAGGCTCTGGCCAAGTTTTTACTCTTAACTCCAAGAGGGAGTATTTATGCTCGATAGTGGGTTCATGCCTCCATTGAATCTGGGACAGTGACAGAAAGTTCTAAGGTTGTGGATGTGCTGTTGCCACTAGGGATAAAACATTGATGCTATGTCTAAGGATGTAGTTGTTGATTACATTACGCACCATACTTAATGCAATTGTCTGTTGCTTTGCAACTTAATACTGGAGGGGGTTCGGATGATAACCTGAAGGTGGACTTTTTAGGCATAGATGCAGTTGGATGGCGGTCTATGTACTTTGTCGTAATGCCCAATTAAATCTCACTATATTTATCATGTCATGTATATGCATTGTTATGCCTTTCTCTATTTGTCAATTGCCCGACTGTAATTTGTTCACCCAACATGCTTTTATCTTATGGGAGAGACACCTCTAGTGAACTGTGGACCCCGGTCCTATTCTTTACATAGCATACAATCTCTGCAATTGTGTTTACTGTTTTCTTTGCAAACATCTTCCACTCGATACGTTTAATCCTTTGTTACAGCAAGCCGGTGAGATTGACAACCTCACTGTTTCGTTGGGGCAAAGTACTTGGGTTGTGTTGTGCAGGTTCCGCGTTGGCGCCGGAATCCCTGGTGTTGCGCCGCATCACATTTCGCGACCATCAACCTTCAACGTGCTTCTTGGCTCCTACTGGTTCGATTAAACCTTGGTTTCATACTGACTTGCTTCTATACGCATCATACCTTCCACTTGGGGTTCCCAACGGACGTGTGCATCTACGCGTATCAAGCTAAATTTGGCGCCGTTGCCGGGGAGATCAAGACACGCTGCAAGGGGAGTCTCCACTTCTCAATCTCTTTACTTTGTTATTGTCTTGCTTTATTTTATTTACTACTTTGTTTGCTGCACTAAAACAAAACACACAAAAATTAGTTGCTAGTTTTACTTTATTTACTGTCTCTATCTATATCAAAAACACAAAAAAATTAGTTACTTGCATTTACTTTATCTAGTTTGTTTTATTTACTGTTGCTAAAATGGCCAACCATGAAAATACTAAATTGTGTGACTTCACAAATGCAAATAATAATGATTTCCTATGCACACCTATTGCTCCACCTGCTACTACAGCAGAATTCTTGCTTTACTAAATCTGGTCATGAGAGAACAATTTTCTGGTGCTAGTTCTGATGATGCTGCTGCCCATCTCAATAATTTTGTTGAACTTTGTGAAATGCAAAAGTATAAAGATGTAGATGGTGATATTATTAAATTGAAAGTGTTTCCTTTCTCATTAAGAGGAAGAGCTAAAGATTGGTTGCTATCTTTGCCTAAGAATAGTATTGATTCATGGACTAAATGCAAGGATGCTTTTATTGGTAGATATTATCCTCCCGCTAAAATTATATCTTTGAGAAGTAGCATAATGAATTTTAAACAATTAGATACTGAACATGTTGCTCAAGCTTGGGAGAGAATGAAAACTTTGGTAAAGAATTGCCCAACCCATGGACTGACTATTTGGATGATCATCCAAACCTTCTATGCAGGACTAAATTTTTCTTCGCGGAATTTATTGGATTCAGCTGCTGGAGGTACCTTTATGTCCATCACATTGGGGGCGGCTACAAAACTTCTTGATGATATGATGACAAATTACTCTGAATGGCACACGGAAAGAGCTCCACAAGGTAAGAAGGTAAATTCTGTTGAAGAAACCTCTTCCTTGAGTGATAAGATTGATGTGATTATGTCTATGCTTGTGAATGGTAGATCTAATATTGATCCAAATAATGTTCCTTTAGCTTCATTGGTTGCTCAAGAAGAAAATGTTGATGTGAATTTCATTAAAAATAATAATTTCAACAACAATGCTTATAGGAACAACTCTGGTAATAATTATAGGCCATATCCTTCTGCTAATGGTAATGGTTATGGTAATTCTTATGGGAATTCTTACAATAATAATAGGAGTGTACCCTCTGGTCTTGAAGCCATGCTTAAAAATTTATTAGTACACAAACTGCTTTTAACAAATCTGTTGAGGAAAAGCTTGATAAAATTGATACTATTGCTTCTAGAGTTGATAGGCTTGCCTCTGATGTTAATCTTTTAAAATTGAAAGTTATGCCTAATAATGATATTGATAATAAGATTACTACTACAGCAAATGCCATCCAAGTTAGAATTAATGAGAATATAAGATTAATGGCTGAACTACGTGCTAGGTGGGATAGAGAAGAAAATGAAAAACTAGCTAAAGAGAATAATGTAGCTAAAGTTTGGACTATTACCACCACTAGTAATGCTAATTCTTCACATGTTGCTGCACCTCCTACTATCAATGGTAAAATAATTGGTGTTGGCAATGTTTCTACTCCTAGTGCAAAGCGTACAAAACTGCCTGAAATTGCTAAAACTGCTGAAACTGCTTGTGATAAAACTGCTGAAATTTTTTCCAACCTTGGGAACAATGATCCCATTGCTGTAGCTCATAATGATTTAGATTTTGATGATTGCCACATCTCTGAAGTTATAAAGTTCTTACAAAAACTTGCTAAAAGTCCTAATGCTAGTGCTATAAATTTAGCCTTTACAAAACATATTACAAATGCTCTCATAAAAGCTAGAGAAGAGAAATTAAAACTTGAAACTTCTATTCCTAGAAAGTTAGAGGATGGTTGGGAGCCCATCATTAAAATGAAATTCAATGACTTTGAATGTAATGCTTTATGTGATCTTGGTGCAAGTATTTCTGTTATGCCTAAAAAGATTTATGATATGCTTGACTTGCCACCATTGAAGAATTGTTATTTGGATGTTAATCTTGCTGATAATGTCAAAAAGAAACCTTTGGGGAGGATTGATAATGTGCATATTACGGTTAACAATAACCTTGTCCCCGTTGATTTTGTTGTCTTGGATATCGAATGCAATGCATCTTGTCCAATTGTGTTGGGAAGACCTTTTCTTCGAACTGTTGGTGCTGTTATTGATATGAGGGAAGGTAATATTAAATATCAATTTCCTCTCAAGAAAGGTATGGAACACTTCCCTAGAAAGAGAATGAAGTTTCCTTTTGATTCTATTATTAGAACAAGCTATGATGTTGATGCTTCTACTCTCGATGTTACTTGATTTGCACTTTCTGCGCCTAGCTGAAAGGCGTTAAAGAAAAGCGCTTATGGGAGACAACCC
The DNA here is from genome assembly GCA_030979885.1 of Lolium multiflorum. Taxonomy (NCBI): domain Eukaryota; kingdom Viridiplantae; phylum Streptophyta; class Magnoliopsida; order Poales; family Poaceae; genus Lolium; species Lolium multiflorum. The sequence goes on from CM061749.1 coordinate 129,164,705, forward strand.
ATGTTTTTACCTACAGCAATTTTTTGTTTTGTTGAGTCTTGGAAGTTGTTTACTACTGTAGCAACCTCTCCTTATCAAGTTTTTGTGCCAAGTAAAGTTTCTATGTCAAAGTTGATGTTATATTTGGGATCGCTGCGCAGAAACAGCATTGCTGTCTGTCACGAATCTGGGCACAATTCTCTGTAGAAAATTCGAAAAAATCTGCCAATTTACGAGCGTGATTCTCAGATATGTACGCAACTTTCATTAGTTTTGAGTTTTTCCATTTGAGCAAGTCTGGTGCCATTTCTAAATTCGTCTTTACGGACTGTTCTGTTTTTGACAGATTCTGCCTTTTATTTCGCATTGCCTCTTTTGCTATGTTGGATTTATTTCTTTGATCCACTAATGTCCAGTAGCATTATGCAATGTCCAGAAGTGAAAATAATGATTGTGTCACCTCTGAATGAGTGAATTATTAATTGTGCACTAACCCTCTAATGAGTTTGCTTGAAGTTTGGTGTGAAGGAAGTTTTCAAGGGTCAAGAGAGGAGAATGATATACTATGATCAAGAGGAGTGAAAGCTCTAAGCTTGGGGATGCCCCCGTGGTTCACCCCTGCATATTTTAAGAAGACTCAAGCGTCTAAGCTTGGGGATGCCCAAGGCATCCCCTTCTTCATCGACAACATCATCAGGTTCCTCCCCTGAAACTATATTTTTATTCAATCACATCTTGTGTTCTTTACTTGGAGCGTCGGTTTGTTTTCGTTTTTGTTTTTGTTTGAATAAGATGGATCCTAGCATTCACTTTGTGGGAGAGAGACACGCTCCGCTGTTGCATATGGACACATGTGTCCTTAGGCTTTACTCATAATGTTCAAGGCGAAGTTTCTTCTTCGTTAAATTGTTATATGGTTGGAATTGGAAAATGCTACATGTAGTAATTCTAAAATGTCTTGGATAATGTGATACTTGGCAATTGTTGTGCTCATGTTTAAGCTCTTGCATCATATGCTTTGCACCCATTAATGAAGAAATACATAGAGCTTGCTAAAATTTGATTTGCATATTTGGTTTCTCTAAGGTCTAGATAATATCTAGTATTGAGTTTTGAACAACAAGGAAGACAGTGTAGAGTCTTATAATGTTTACAATATGTCTTTTATGTGAGTTTTGCTGTACCTGTTCATCCTTGAGTTTGCTTCAAATAACCTTGCTAGCCTAAACCTTGTATCGAGAGGGAATACTTCTCATGCATCCAAAATCCTTGAGCCAACTACTATGCCATTTGTGTCCACCATACCTACCTACTACATGGTATTTCTCCGCCATTCCAAAGTAAATTGCTTGAGTGCTACCTTTAAAATTCCATCATTCACCTTTGCAATATATAGCTCATGGGACAAAATAGCCTTAAAAACTATCGTAGTATTGAATATGTACTTATGCACTTTATATTTTATTAAGTTGCCTGTTGTGCGATAACCATGCTTCTGGGGAACGCCATCAACTATTGTTGAATATCATGTGAGTTGCTATGCATGTCCGTCTTGTCTGAAGGTCTATCATTTTGGTGGTTGGAGCATGCAAAATTGTTAGAGAAGAACATTGGGCCGCTAACTAAAGCCATGAACCATGGTGGAAGTTTCAGTTTTGGACATATATCCTCAATCTCATATGAGAACAATAATTATTGCTACATGCTTATGCATTTAAGAGGAGTCCATTATCTGTTGTCCATGTTGTCCCGGTATGGATGTCTAAGTTGAGAATAATCAAAAGCGAGAAATCCGAAATGCGAGCATTCTCCTTAGACCTTTGTACAGGCGGCATGGAGGTACCCCTTTGTGACACTTGGTTGAAACATGGCATGCGAAGACCCGGTAGTCCAAGTTAAGTAGGACGAGGTGCGGGCACTATTAGTATACTATGCGTGAGGCTTGCAACTTGTAAGATATAATTTACATAACTCATATGCTTTATTACTACCGTTGACAAAATTGTTTCATGTTTTCAAAATAAAAGCTCTAGCACAAATACAGCAATCGATGCTTTCCTCATTGAAGGACCATTCTTTTACTTTTATTGTTGAGTCAGTTTACCTATCTCCTTCCACCTTAAGAAGCAAACACTTGTGTGAACTGTGCATTGATTCCTACATACTTGCATATTGCACTTATTATATTACTTTATGTTGACAATATCCATGAGATATACATGTTACAAGTTGAAAGCAACCGCTGAAACTTAATCTTCCTATGTGTTGCTTCAACACCTTTACTTTGATTTATTGCTTTATGAGTTAACTCTTATGCAAGACTTATTGATGCTTGTCTTGAAGTACTATTCATGAAAAGTCTTTGCTTTATGATTCAGTTGTTTACTCATGTCATTACCTTTGCTTTGATCGCTGCATTCATTACATATGTTTACAAATAGTATGATCAAGATTATGATGGCATGTCACTTCAGAAATTATCTTTGTTATCGTTTTACCTGCTCGGGACGAGCAGAACTAAGCTTGGGGATGCTGATACGTCTCCAACGTATCGATAATTTCTTATGTTCCATGCTACTTTATTGATGATACCTACATGTTTTATGCACATTATATGTCATATTTATGCATTTTCTGGAACTAACCTATTAACAAGATGCCGAAGAGCCAGTTGCTGTTTTCTGCTGTTTTTGGTTTCAGAAATCCTAGTAAAGAAATATTCTCGGAATTGGACGAAACTTTCGCCCAGGGTCCTATTTTTGCACGAAGCTTCCAGAAGACCGAAGAGCTAACGAAGTGGGGCCACGAGGCGGCCAGAGGGTAGGGCGGCGCGGCCCAGGCCTTGGCCGCGCCGACCTAGCCTCTGGCCCCTCGTGTGGCCCCCCGCGTTGACCCTCCGCCTACTTAAAGCTTCCGTCGCGAAACCCCCAGTACCGAGAGCCACGATACGGAAAACCTTACAGAGACGCCGCCGCCGAATCCCATCTCGGGGGATTCGGAGATCGCCTCCGGCACCCTGCCGGAGAGGGGATTCATCTCCCGGAGGACTCTACACCGCCATGGTCGCCTCCGGAGTGATGAGTGAGTAGTCCACCCCTGGACCATGGGTCCATAGCAGTAGCTAGATGGTCGTCTTCTCCTTGTTGTGCTTCATTGTTGGATCTTGTGAGCTGCCTAACATGATCAAGATCATCTATATGTAATACTATATGTTGTGTTTGTCGGGATCCGATGGATAGAGAGTACTATGATTATGGTGATTATCAATCTATTGTTCATGTGTTGTTTATGATCTTGCATGCTCTCCGTTATTAGTAGAGGCTCTGGCCAAGTTTTTACTCTTAACTCCAAGAGGGAGTATTTATGCTCGATAGTGGGTTCATGCCTCCATTGAATCTGGGACAGTGACAGAAAGTTCTAAGGTTGTGGATGTGCTGTTGCCACTAGGGATAAAACATTGATGCTATGTCTAAGGATGTAGTTGTTGATTACATTACGCACCATACTTAATGCAATTGTCTGTTGCTTTGCAACTTAATACTGGAGGGGGTTCGGATGATAACCTGAAGGTGGACTTTTTAGGCATAGATGCAGTTGGATGGCGGTCTATGTACTTTGTCGTAATGCCCAATTAAATCTCACTATATTTATCATGTCATGTATATGCATTGTTATGCCTTTCTCTATTTGTCAATTGCCCGACTGTAATTTGTTCACCCAACATGCTTTTATCTTATGGGAGAGACACCTCTAGTGAACTGTGGACCCCGGTCCTATTCTTTACATAGCATACAATCTACTGCAATTGTGTTTACTGTTTTCTTTGCAAACATCTTCCACTCGATACGTTTAATCCTTTGTTACAGCAAGCCGGTGAGATTGACAACCTCACTGTTTCGTTGGGGCAAAGTACTTGGGTTGTGTTGTGCAGGTTCCGCGTTGGCGCCGGAATCCCTGGTGTTGCGCCGCATCACATTTCGCGACCATCAACCTTCAACGTGCTTCTTGGCTCCTACTGGTTCGATTAAACCTTGGTTTCATACTGAGGGAAACTTGCTTCTATACGCATCATACCTTCCACTTGGGGTTCCCAACGGACGTGTGCATCTACGCGTATCAAGCTAAATTTCTGGCGCCGTTGCCGGGGAGATCAAGACACGCTGCAAGGGGAGTCTCCACTTCTCAATCTCTTTACTTTGTTATTGTCTTGCTTTATTTTATTTACTACTTTGTTTGCTGCACTAAAACAAAACACAAAAAAATTAGTTGCTAGTTTTACTTTATTTACTGTCTTGCTCTCTATATCAAAAACACACAAAAATTAGTTACTTGCATTTACTTTATCTAGTTTGTTTTATTTACTGTTGCTAAAATGGCCAACCATGAAAATACTAAATTGTGTGACTTCACAAATGCAAATAATAATGATTTCCTATGCACACCTATTGCTCCACCTGCTACTACAGCAGAATTCTTTGAAATTAAACCTGCTTTACTAAATCTGGTCATGAGAGAACAATTTTCTGGTGCTAGTTCTGATGATGCTGCTGCCCATCTCAATAATTTTGTTGAACTTTGTGAAATGCAAAAGTATAAAGATGTAGATGGTGATATTATTAAATTGAAAGTGTTTCCTTTCTCATTAAGAGGAAGAGCTAAAGATTGGTTGCTATCTTTGCCTAAGAATAGTATTGATTCATGGACTAAATGCAAGGATGCTTTTATTGGTAGATATTATCCTCCCGCTAAAATTATATCTTTGAGAAGTAGCATAATGAATTTTAAACAATTAGATACTGAACATGTTGCTCAAGCTTGGGAGAGAATGAAAACTTTGGTAAAGAATTGCCCAACCCATGGACTGACTACTTGGATGATCATCCAAACCTTCTATGCAGGACTAAATTTTTCTTCGCGGAATTTATTGGATTCAGCTGCTGGAGGTACCTTTATGTCCATCACATTGGGGGCGGCTACAAAACTTCTTGATGATATGATGATAAATTACTCTGAATGGCACACGGAAAGAGCTCCACAAGGTAAGAAGGTAAATTCTGTTGAAGAAACCTCTTCCTTGAGTGATAAGATTGATGTGATTATGTCTATGCTTGTGAATGGTAGATCTAATATTGATCCAAATAATGTTCCTTTAGCTTCATTGGTTGCTCAAGAAGAAAATGTTGATGTGAATTTCATTAAAAATAATAATTTCAACAACAATGCTTATAGGAACAACTCTGGTAATAATTATAGGCCATATCCTTCTGCTAATGGTAATGGTTATGGTAATTCTTATGGGAATTCTTACAATAATAATAGGAGTGTACCCTCTGGTCTTGAAGCCATGCTTAAAGAATTTATTAGTACACAAACTGCTTTTAACAAATCTGTTGAGGAAAAGCTTGATAAAATTGATACTATTGCTTCTAGAGTTGATAGGCTTGCCTCTGATGTTAATCTTTTAAAATTGAAAGTTATGCCTAATAATGATATTGATAATAAGATTACTACTACAGCAAATGCCATCCAAGTTAGAATTAATGAGAATATAAGATTAATGGCTGAACTACGTGCTAGGTGGGATAGAGAAGAAAATGAAAAACTAGCTAAAGAGAATAATGTAGCTAAAGTTTGGACTATTACCACCACTAGTAATGCTAATTCTTCACATGTTGCTGCACCTCCTACTATCAATGGTAAAATAATTGGTGTTGGCAATGTTTCTACTCCTAGTGCAAAGCGTACAAAACTGCCTGAAATTGCTAAAACTGCTGAAACTGCTTGTGATAAAACTGCTGAAATTTTTTCCAACCTTGGGAACAATGATCCCATTGCTGTAGCTCATAATGATTTAGATTTTGATGATTGCCACATCTCTGAAGTTATAAAGTTCTTACAAAAACTTGCTAAAAGTCCTAATGCTAGTGCTATAAATTTAGCCTTTACAAAACATATTACAAATGCTCTCATAAAAGCTAGAGAAGAGAAATTAAAACTTGAAACTTCTATTCCTAGAAAGTTAGAGGATGGTTGGGAGCCCATCATTAAAATGAAATTCAATGACTTTGAATGTAATGCTTTATGTGATCTTGGTGCAAGTATTTCTGTTATGCCTAAAAAGATTTATGATATGCTTGACTTGCCACCATTGAAGAATTGTTATTTGGATGTTAATCTTGCTGATAATGTCAAAAAGAAACCTTTGGGGAGGATTGATAATGTGCATATTACGGTTAACAATAACCTTGTCCCCGTTGATTTTGTTGTCTTGGATATCGAATGCAATGCATCTTGTCCAATTGTGTTGGGAAGACCTTTTCTTCGAACTGTTGGTGCTGTTATTGATATGAGGGAAGGTAATATTAAATATCAATTTCCTCTCAAGAAAGGTATGGAACACTTCCCTAGAAAGAGAATGAAGTTGCCTTTTGATTCTATTATTAGAACAAGCTATGATGTTGATGCTTCTACTCTCGATGTTACTTGATTTGCACTTTCTGCGCCTAGCTGAAAGGCGTTAAAGAAAAGCGCTTATGGGAGACAACCCATGTTTTTACCTACAGCAATTTTTTGTTTTGTTGAGTCTTGGAAGTTGTTTACTACTGTAGCAACCTCTCCTTATCAAGTTTTTGTGCCAAGTAAAGTTTCTATGTCAAAGTTGATGTTATATTTGGGATCGCTGCGCAGAAACAGCATTGCTGTCTGTCACGAATCTGGGCACAATTCTCTGTAGAAAATTCGAAAAAATCTGCCAATTTACGAGCGTGATCCTCAGATATGTACGCAACTTTCATTAGTTTTGTGTTTTTCCATTTGAGCAAGTCTGGTGCCATTTCTAAATTCGTCTTTACGGACTGTTCTGTTTTTGACAGATTCTGCCTTTTATTTCGCATTGCCTCTTTTGCTATGTTGGATTTATTTCTTTGATCCACTAATGTCCAGTAGCATTATGCAATGTCCAGAAGTGAAAATAATGATTGTGTCACCTCTGAATGAGTGAATTATTAATTGTGCACTAACCCTCTAATGAGTTTGCTTGAAGTTTGGTGTGAAGGAAGTTTTCAAGGGTCAAGAGAGGAGAATGATATACTATGATCAAGAGGAGTGAAAGCTCTAAGCTTGGGGATGCCCCGTGGTTCACCCCTGCATATTTTAAGAAGACTCAAGCGTCTAAGCTTGGGGATGCCCAAGGCATCCCCTTCTTCATCGACAACATCATCAGGTTCCTCCCCTGAAACTATATTTTTATTCAATCACATCTTGTGTTCTTTACTTGGAGCGTCGGTTTGTTTTCGTTTTTGTTTTTGTTTGAATAAGATGGATCCTAGCATTCACTTTGTGGGAGAGAGACACGCTCCGCTGTTGCATATGGACACATGTTTCCTTAGGCTTTACTCATAATGTTCAAGGCGAAGTTTCTTCTTCGTTAAATTGTTATATGGTTGGAATTGGAAAATGCTACATGTAGTAATTCTAAAATGTCTTGGATAATGTGATACTTGGCAATTGTTGTGCTCATGTTTAAGCTCTTGCATCATATGCTTTGCACCCATTAATGAAGAAATACATAGAGCTTGCTAAAATTTGATTTGCATATTTGGTTTCTCTAAGGTCTAGATAATATCTAGTATTGAGTTTTGAACAACAAGGAAGACAGTGTAGAGTCTTATAATGTTTACAATATGTCTTTTATGTGAGTTTTGCTGTACCTGTTCATCCTTGAGTTTGCTTCAAATAACCTTGCTAGCCTAAACCTTGTATCGAGAGGGAATACTTCTCATGCATCCAAAATCCTTGAGCCAACTACTATGCCATTTGTGTCCACCATACCTACCTACTACATGGTATTTCTCCGCCATTCCAAAGTAAATTGCTTGAGTGCTACCTTTAAAATTCCATCATTCACCTTTGCAATATATAGCTCATGGGACAAAATAGCCTTAAAAACTATCGTAGTATTGAATATGTACTTATGCACTTTATATTTTATTAAGTTGCCTGTTGTGCGATAACCATGCTTCTGGGGAACGCCATCAACTATTGTTGAATATCATGTGAGTTGCTATGCATGTCCGTCTTGTCTGAAGGTCTATCATTTTGGTGGTTGGAGCATGCAAAATTGTTAGAGAAGAACATTGGGCCGCTAACTAAAGCCATGAACCATGGTGGAAGTTTCAGTTTTGGACATATATCCTCAATCTCATATGAGAACAATAATTATTGCTACATGCTTATGCATTTAAGAGGAGTCCATTATCTGTTGTCCATGTTGTCCCGGTATGGATGTCTAAGTTGAGAATAATCAAAAGCGAGAAATCCGAAATGCGAGCATTCTCCTTAGACCTTTGTACAGGCGGCATGGAGGTACCCCTTTGTGACACTTGGTTGAAACATGGCATGCGAAGACCCGGTAGTCCAAGTTAAGTAGGACGAGGTGCGGGCACTATTAGTATACTATGCGTGAGGCTTGCAACTTGTAAGATATAATTTACATAACTCATATGCTTTATTACTACCGTTGACAAAATTGTTTCATGTTTTCAAAATAAAAGCTCTAGCACAAATACAGCAATCGATGCTTTCCTCATTGAAGGACCATTCTTTTACTTTTAAGTTGAGTCAGTTTACCTATCTCCTTCCACCTTAAGAAGCAAACACTTGTGTGAACTGTGCATTGATTCCTACATACTTGCATATTGCACTTATTATATTACTTTATGTTGACAATATCCATGAGATATACATGTTACAAGTTGAAAGCAACCGCTGAAACTTAATCTTCCTATGTGTTGCTTCAACACCTTTACTTTGATTTATTGCTTTATGAGTTAACTCTTATGCAAGACTTATTGATGCTTGTCTTGAAGTACTATTCATGAAAAGTCTTTGCTTTATGATTCAGTTGTTTACTCATGTCATTACCTTTGCTTTGATCGCTGCATTCATTACATATGTTTACAAATAGTATGATCAAGATTATGATGGCATGTCATTTCAGAAATTATCTTTGTTATCGTTTTACCTGCTCGGGACGAGCAGAACTAAGCTTGGGGATGCTGATACGTCTCCAACGTATCGATAATTTCTTATGTTCCATGCTACTTTATTGATGATACCTACATGTTTTATGCACATTATATGTCATATTTATGCATTTCTGGAACTAACCTATTAACAAGATGCCGAAGAGCCAGTTGCTGTTTTCTGCTGTTTTTGGTTTCAGAAATCCTAGTAAAGAAATATTCTCGGAATTGGACGAAACTTTCGCCCAGGGTCCTATTTTGCACGAAGCTTCCAGAAGACCGAAGAGCTAACGAAGTGGGGCCACGAGGCGGCCAGAGGGTAGGGCGGCGCGGCCCAGGCCTTGGCCGCGCCGACCTAGCCTCTGGGCCCTCGTGTGGCCCCCCGCGTTGACCCTCCGCCTACTTAAAGCTTCCGTCGCGAAACCCCGCACCGAGAGCCACGATACGGAAAACCTTACGAGAGCCGCGCGCCGCGAATCCCATCTCGGGGGATTCGGAGATCGCCTCCGGCACCTGCCGAGAGGGGATTCATCTCCCGGAGGACTCTACTGCCATGGTCGCCTCGGAGTGATGAGTGAGTAGTCCACCCCTGGACCATGGGTCCATAGCAGTAGCTAGATGGTCGTCTTCTCCTTGTTGTGCTTCATTGTTGGATCTTGTGAGCTGCCTAACATGATCAAGATCATCTATATGTAATACTATATGTTGTGTTTGTCGGGATCCGATGGATAGAGAGTACTATGATTATGGTGATTATCAATCTATTGTTCATGTGTTGTTTATGATCTTGCATGCTCTCCGTTATTAGTAGAGGCTCTGGCCAAGTTTTTACTCTTAACTCCAAGAGGGAGTATTTATGCTCGATAGTGGGTTCATGCCTCCATTGAATCTGGGACAGTGACAGAAAGTTCTAAGGTTGTGGATGTCTGTTGCCACTAGGGATAAAACATTGATGCTATGTCTAAGGATGTAGTTGTTGATTACATTACGCACCATACTTAATGCAATTGTCTGTTGCTTTGCAACTTAATACTGGAGGGGGTTCGGATGATAACCTGAAGGTGGACTTTTTAGGCATAGATGCAGTTGGATGGCGGTCTATGTACTTTGTCGTAATGCCCAATTAAATCTCACTATATTTATCATGTCATGTATATGCATTGTTATGCCTTTCTCTATTTGTCAATTGCCCGACTGTAATTTGTTCACCCAACATGCTTTTATCTTATGGGAGAGACACCTCTAGTGAACTGTGGACCCCGGTCCTATTCTTTACATAGCATACAATCTACTGCAATTGTGTTTACTGTTTTCTTTGCAAACATCTTCCACTCGATACGTTTAATCCTTTGTTACAGCAAGCCGGTGAGATTGACAACCTCACTGTTTCGTTGGGGCAAAGTACTTGGGTTGTGTTGTGCAGGTTCCGCGTTGGCGCCGGAATCCCTGGTGTTGCGCCGCATCACATTTCGCGACCATCAACCTTCAACGTGCTTCTTGGCTCCTACTGGTTCGATTAAACCTTGGTTTCATACTGAGGGAAACTTGCTTCTATACGCATCATACCTTCCACTTGGGGTTCCCAACGGACGTGTGCATCTACGCGTATCCTAACCTTCTCTCAACTGGATACATCCAACCATAATGAACAGGACCCCTCAAAAGAGCCTCCTCAGGAAGATGAATAGCTAAGTGCACCATTACATCAAAAAAAGCTGGGGGGAAGAGCTTCTCAAGTTTGCATAGGATCACAACAATTTCAACCTTCAATCGATTCAGCACATCAACTTTCAGTGTTTTGGCACACAGCTCCCTAAAAAATCTTCCTAGCTCTGCAATAGCCACATACATTTCCTTGGATGCAATTCCCTTGAGCCCAGCCGGCAACACTCGCTGCAGAAGTATGTGGCAATCATGCGTCTTCATACCGGTAACCTTACAACCATCAATATTCACACATCTTCCCCAGTTTGCGCAATAACCATCTGGGAACCTAGTGTTTGCCAAATACCTACACAAATGTCTCTTCTGTTCCTTCGAAAGCGTCCACGGTGCAGGGGGCTTCGCATAAGTTACTGCTGCATCACCATCATCCTTCACAATTTTCTTCAACCAATACTTCTCCCACATTTTGAATTTCTTCAAATCAATTCTAGCACTAACAGTGTCCTTATTCCTGCCCTCAAGTTCAAGTAGTGTACCAACAATATTGTCACATATGTTCTTCTCAATATGCATCACATCTAAGTTGTGAGCTATCTTAAGTTCTGGCCAGTACGGTAGATGATGTAAGCTGACTTTCAGGTGCCATGTTGGTTCACCGGGTACAGTTGCACGCTTCCGCTTTCTACTTATTGGATTTTTCCCATGTTCAAAATCCTTAACACTTTCTACCTTCGCAGCTACCTCTTTGGGTGTGTACTTCCTTGGTGGATCTCTAGTCTCAGCTTTACCATTGAAAAGTCTGCTTCTCCTGTATGGGTGACTTTTATCAAGAAATCGCCGATGCCCAATATATCCAATTTTGTTTTTCAAAGATTCAGCGCAAGGATTCTCATCGCAATGCACACACGCATGAAATCCTCTTGTGCTTCGGCCTGACATAGTGGCATATCCAGGATAATCATGAATAGACCAAAGAAACGCAGCATGCAATGGGAAATATTCTTCTGTGCATGCATCAAATGTCTGCACACCACTCCATAGCTGCATCATATCTTTTATCAGAGGCTGCATAAATACATGAAAATCTTTCCCTGGGGAATACTTTCCGGGAATTAGCAATGCCATCATGTAATTCGATTGATCCATGCACATCCATGGTGGGAAGTTGTAAGGAATCACAAAAACAGGCCACATACTGTAAGGATTACTCATACTTCCAAAGGGACTGAAGCCGTCTGTGGCAAAACCTAGTCTTATGTTACGAGGATCTTTAGCAAACCAATCAAACTTGCCATCAAAGTGCTTCCATGCCTCACCATCAGCAGGGTGCCTCAGTACATTGGGCTCAACAACCCTCTTCTCTTTGTGCCATCTAGTATGTGTCGACATTTCCTTTTTGACAAATAGTCTCTGCAACCTTTTAATTATAGGAAAGTACCTTAACACCTTGTGAGGGATTTTCTTTTTTCCAGTAGGGTCTCTATATCTTGATACTCCACAAACATGGCAGTGCGTATCGTCCTTGTGATCTCCCCAAAATAAAGAACAATCAAACTTGCATGCATGAATTGTCTCATAACTAAGCCCAACATCAGAAAGAACACTCTTAGCATCAGCATATGATTTGGGAAAGTCCACATCTGGCAAAGCTGTACGTAAAAGCTGAAGTAAGAGATCAAATCCTCTGTTTGTTATCCGGCTGTATGATTTGACATGAAGGAGCTTAATAATGAACGACAACCTAGTGAAAGTGGTGCATCCCTTATGAAGTTCTTTTTTCGCTGACTCAATTAGATTAGCATACATATTTGGCAGGTCAGGACCTTTATTTCCAGACTTCTGCAGTTCATCGATCATACTAGACGAATCATCAACATAACAATCACCATTGTCTTCCTCTTCATCGTTGTCACTATCATACGCACCATCGTCGTCTCTATCCCGCCCTTCGTCATCACTAAAATCTTCCCCATGTCTAGTCCATCTTGTATACGTCATGGACATACCTGAACAATTGCAGTGATCCTCGACTGTTTTTATATCCTGACGTATCAGATTTAGGCAGTCCTTGCAAGGGCACAAGATTGGTTCATCTGTATTGTCCAAGTGTTCTCGCGCAAACTTGATGAAATCCCTAACACCTGCCATGTACTTTGTTGTGAACTTCTTGGTGCCATCAGTTATCCAACTTCGATCCATTGCCTACAATTCAGTTAAGAACATGCCAACGTTCTTCAGAACAGATCTTGACAACTGATTAAAAAATCTAGACCTAACGAACAATCAGGAGAACTCACCGATGATGCGTCTCGCCGCCACCACAATGGAGCCTTCACGGAATTCTTCTCACCTCGACGAGAACCCTAGTCGATTCGACTGTTAGCAAGATCACCTATATAGGCCGTGTCTGCTAGCGGCGCGACTTAAACGAGGCACCCTCGGCCGACATAAATATTAATAAGGGAATTATTATGTCGTAACATCTAGATCACACCATTGAAATAAATATGTAGAATAGACAAGTTACGGATCCAGATCAAAATTCCATATCTACCTTAGCGGTAAGACTCCGCGTCGGTCACGCCAAAGCCCTGGTTCGATTCTTCCAAACCACAATTTTTACTTAATTAAATATGTTCCTGACAAGTGGGTCACGCATGATATATAAAACTAATAACATTTAATAAAGTAACTTAGTATTATTTCGTCACCACGATCTTTGATTTCGTCACCTATTAACAGACACGATGGAAGCCCTTCCCGCTTGGGTAATGGGTGACGATTTTTTGTTGACGAAAAATCATACCGTCAAGCATTACCTTAAATGCTTGACGAAAGATGAATTCGTCACCTATAAGGACACATCCTTGACGGTATGCATTTTTGTCACCAGGGTTTTCGTCAACAAATCCCCCATCTCTTGTAGTGAACCAAAAACAGCAGAAAACAGCAACTGGCTCTTCGGCATCTTGTTAATAGGTTAGTTCCAGAAAATGCGTAAATACGACATATAATGTGCATAAAACATGTAGATATCATCAATAATGTAGCATGGAACATAAGAAATTATCGATACGTTGGAGACGTATCAACGATCCGGTAGTGCGTTAGGTGTTGTTTGCCGTTCCTATAAGGGATGTTCCGGGAATTGACTTAAACGTTGGTTTTTAGGCCTCTTATAGGGGTAGTTTTCATCATCTTTCGTATCTGCTAGGCCCAACTACGCGTAGGATGTTCCGGTTATGCGGTGAAAACCCTAAACTGTCGTAGATTGGTTTAGCTTTGTTTTGATCAAGCAGGATCCCCATGTCATTGAAAATCCAACGTGAACCATGGGGCGATCGGCTCTTTGAGCCGATCCGCAGGGCAACCTGAGAGCCGATAGGGCTCGTATTTAATGTTTACGTGTCTGCCATGCAGGAAACTAATCGAAGCAATCCAACACCTTCCTGGCCAGGTATAGGTCAGGTGGCACGCCCTTGCAACCGCCAGGTCGTGTGCCGGAGCATTTGCGGGACGACGTCGAGGGACCAGGGCCCGCTGCCGCCTTGGAAGCCTCCCGGCTCTTCGTGTTTCTTAACCACTGCTCGCCGGTGTGTTTTGGCAGGAAACACTTCCACATTGCAAACTATTCCATATGATAACTTCCCTACTCATGATATGACACTACTTGATAGTAAAAGATAAAGGTAGTGATGATGTGATACCGCGGCACTCCCCCAAGCTTGGAACAAACCAAGGGGATGCCAATACCGATGATGAATTACTCCTTCGGTGGTGATGGTGGATTCTTCTCGACAAGCTTCTTAACAAGTTCCTTTAAATCCTCAATCTCATAGGTGAGGTTGCGAATCAGCTCCGAGTTGTGCTCAACGCGGCTCATAAGCATGTCAGATGGCGAGTCCCAGCTCTTAGAGTTGTTTCCCCACCCTTCAGCTTCAGGTTTCATCTCTCCTGCAATGTTAGAACGATCTATATCCCAACCACTTGGCAACACTACCTTGGGGGTCCTTTCAGTTTGACGATCGTAGATTAGGTTGCGGAAAGGGTGGTAATTGCTTGGAGAAGATGTCCTTGGAGCTAAAAAGCGACGTGGAACTCCTCCTCCGGTAGCGATCCGTGCACTTCTCTTGGTGTTGGACGGATTTGATATCACGCCAATGCTTGCAATGGTGGCACGCTGGTGTACTCGCGGATTTCCTCCACTTCTTCCTCATCCTCGCTCTCGACTTCTTCCTTCAATTCAGGGTCTTGAATATCTTCCTCCAAAGGTCCCTTGTCTTTGTTGTTGGAGACCATGGTGCTTCTAGATCAAAACAGATCCTGGCAGAAAACAGCTCGAAACAAAACACGACGAGAAAACGATATACGGACCTCCAGGGGTCCGGGGGATTATATAGCAAATATTTTTACGACAAAAGGAAGGTTCCAGGCCGAAAACGAGTGGAAACGGGACGCCGAGGGGCTGTCCCCATAGGGCGGCGCGGCCAGGGTGGGGCCCGCGCCGGCCTATGGTGACGGGCCCTCGCGCGTCTCTTCCACTCCGTTTCGATCCCGTAATTTTTCATATTTTCCAAAAACAGCAGAAATATTGTTCGGAAAGCTAAACGCGGACTTTTTATTACTAAAACTGTTACCTATTCAAAGTCGGACTCTGCAGAACTGTCAATTTGATCTTTGATGAAAGCTTCCGGAGTTATCACTTGAATAATATCAATATCTTCATTATAAGAATCTCCAGAAATATAATGCTTGAGTCTTTGTCCATTCACTACTTGTGTGGCGTTACCTTCCAAAGAGCTAATTTTTATTGCTCCTGAACGATATACCTCATCAATAACATATGGTCCTTCCTATTTTGAGAGTAATTTCCCTGCAAAAAATCTGAGACGAGATCGATACAATAGGACTTTATCTCCAACATTAAATTCTCTTTTAATAATTCTTCTATCATGCCACTTCTTAACTTTCTCCTTAAAAAGTTTAGCATTTTCATAAGCTTCATTTCTCCATTCATCTAAAGAACTCAATTGTAGCAACCTCTTCTTACCGGCAAGTTTAAAATCTTTATTAAGTTCTCTTACAGCCCAATAAGCTTTGTGCTCTAGTTCTAAAGGTAAATGACAAGCTTTTCCATAAACCATTTTATAAGGAGACATTCCCATAGGATTTTTATAAGCAGTTCTATAAGCCCATAATGCTTCCTTTAACTTACTAGCCCAATTCTTTCTAGATTTATTAACAGTCTTTCCCAAGATAGCTTTAATTTCTCTATTTGATAATTCTACTTGCCCACTAGTTTGAGGATGATAAGCTGAAGCAATTCTATGATTAATACCATATTTGGCAAGAGTTTTCTAAAACCACCATGAATAAAATGAGAACCTCCATCAGTCATAATATATCTAGGTACTCCAAATCTAGGAAATATAACATCTACAAGCATTTTTATAGAGGTCTCACCATCAGCACTTTTTGTAGGTATAGCTTCTACCCATTTAGTAACATAATCAACAGCGACAAGTATATGAGTGTTACCTTCTGAAGAAGGGAAATGACCCATGAAGTCGAATCCCCAACAATCAAATGGTTCAATAACAAGAGTATAATTCATAGGCATTTCATTGCGTCTAGAGATATTACCAACTCTTTGACATTCATCACAAGATAAGATAAACTTCCTTGCATCTTTGAAAAGCGTTGGCCAATAAAAACCTGATTGTAGAACCTTTTGTGCGGTTCTATCTCCAGCGTGATGTCCTCCATAAACACTACCATGGCATTTACTCAATATCTCTTGTTGTTCATATTCTGGGACACATCTTCGCATAATACCATCCACTCCTTCTTTATATAAGTGTGGGTCATCCCAAAAATAATGCCTCAAATCATAAAAGAATTTCCTCCTTTGCTGAGCTGAAAAGGTTGGAGGCAAATACTTCGAAACAATAAAGTTAGCATAATCAGCATACCAAGGGCTCTCTCGCGAGCTCACCTTTATTACAGCCAATTGTTCATTTGGAAAACTATCATTAACAGGAACATGATCATAAGTAATATTTTCCAATCTAGACAAATTATCAGCAACAGGATTATCAGCACCTTTCCTATCTACAATATGTAAATCAAATTCTTGCAAAAGAAGCACCCATCTAATAAGCCTTGGCTTAGCATCTTTCTTTTCCATAAGGTACCTAATTGCAGCATGATCAGTATGAATTGTGACTTTTGAATCAACAATATAGGGTCTAAACTTGTCACATGCAAAAACTACGGCTAATAATTCTTTCTCAGTTGTAGCATAATTTCTTTGAGCAGCATCTAGAGTTTTACTAGCATAATGAATAACATTTAATTTTTTATCTACTCGCTGTCCAAGGACAGCACCTACAGCAAAATCACTAGCATCACACATAATTTCAAAAGGTAAGTTCCAATCAGGAGGTTCAACTATAGGAGCAGTTGTTAAGGCTTTCTTTAGAGTTTCAAAAGCTTCCTTACAATCATCATCAAAAACGAAAGGTACATCTTTTTGAAGAAGATTAGTAAGAGGCTTTGAAATTTTAGAGAAATCTTTAATAAACCTCCTATAAAAACCAGCATGACCAAGAATACTACGAATACCTTTAACATCCCTAGGATAGGGCATCTTCTCAATTGCTTCAACTTTAGCTCTATCAACTTCAATACCTCTTTCAGAAATTTTATGTCCCAATACAATTCCTTCATTAACCATAAAGTGACATTTCTCCCAATTAAGAACAAGGTTAGTTTCTTCACATCTCTGCAAAACTTTATCAAGGTTTCGCAAGCAATTATCAAATGAATTCCCATAGACAGAAAAATCATCCATGAATACCTCAACAATCTTTTCACAAAAGCCATGAAAAATAGCAGACATGCATCTTTGAAAAGTAGCAGGAGCATTACATAAACCAAAAGGCATACGCCTATAAGCATAAGTTCCATAGGGACAAGTGAAAGTGGTTTTCTCTTGATCTTTAGCTCTAACAGCAATTTGTGAAAACCCAGAATATCCATCAAGAAAACAGAAATGAGTATTTTTAGACAGCCTTTCTAACATTTGATCAATAAAAGGTAAAGGGTAATGATCTTTCTTAGTAACTTTATTCACTTTCCTAAAATCAATGCACATTCTATACCCTACAACTACTCTTTGAGGAATAAGCTCATCATTATCATTAGGCACAACAGTTATACCTCCTTTCTTAGGAACACAATGCACAGGACTAACCCATCTACTATCAGCAATAGGATATATAATACCTGCTTCAAGGAGTTTTAATACCTCATTCTTACCACTTCCTTCTTTAGGAATTAGACGACGCTGATGTTCAACAACAGGTTTTGCACCATCTTCTATATTAATAGCATGTTGGCAAATAGCAGGAGAAATCCCCTTCAAATCATCAAGAGTGTAGCCAATAGCTCCTCGGTGCTTCTTCAATATTTCCAATAACCTTTCTTCCTCGATATCTGAAAGCTTAGCACTAATAATAACAGGATATGTTTTCTTCTCATCAATATAAGCATACTTAAGATTATCAGGTAATGGTTTCAAATCAAATACAGGATCTTCCTTTGGTGGTGGTGTTACACCTAAATCTTCAACAGGTAAGTCATGTTTAAGAATAGGTTGACGAAGGAAAATTTCATCAAGCTCATCCCTTTCTTCCCTAAAAACTTCACTCTCACTATTTTCCAAATGTTGCTGCAAAGGATTACTAGGAGCAAGAGCAATAGATGCACACTGTTCAACTCTAAAATCTTCATTAGGCAAATCAGCTTTATAAGGAGTTTTGGCAAATTTAGAGAAGTTAAACTCATAAGATTCACCAGCAAATTTAGTAACAATTTTCTCTTTCTTGCAATCTATAATAGCTCCACATGTATTTAGAAAAGGTCTACCAAAAATAATAGGACAAAACTTACTAGCAGCAGAACCAAGTACCAAAAAGTCAGCAGGATATTTAATCTTACCACATAGAACTTCAACATCTCGAACAATACCAATGGGAGAGATAGTTTCTCTATTAGCTAGCCGAATAACCACATCAATTTCTTCAAGTTCACAAGAACCAATTTCATGCATAATTTCCGTGTAGAGCTCATAAGGAATGGCACTAATACTTGCACCAATGTCGCATAAACCATAATAACAATGATCACCAATTCGAACAGAGAGCACAGGAACACTGGCTTTCATAGACTTATTAGGATGCGAAACAATATTAGAAGCATCTTCACAAAAAATAATATGACCATCTTCCACATTTTCAGTAACAAGATCTTTAACTATTGCAACAGCAGGTTCAACTTTTATTTGTTCTTCAGGTTCTATGGGTTTCTTTGCACTTTTATTAACTACACTAGTTATAACAGAATACTCCTTCATTTTAGCAGGGAAAGGAGTTTTTCAATATAAGCTTCAGGAAGAACATGATCAACAGTTTTAATTTCAATACATTTACCTTTAGGTGAATCAACTTTATCTTTATATGGTTCATGATACTTATCAAAATTCTTCCTAGGCAATTCAAAATGAGAGGCAAAGGCTTTATAAATATTTGCAACAACTTGAGAGTCAAGACCATATGTAGCACTCATATTACGATATTCATCAGTATCCATAAAAGTTTCAATGCATTCATAATTATAATTTATACCTGACACTCTACCTTTGTCGTTCTCCCATCCTTCAGTATTTTCTTGGATTCGATCAAGAAGGTCCCATTTAAACTCTTCTTTATTGCGTGAATGATCCAGAACAAGAAGTATCCAGCAAGGTTTTATCTTGAAAAGACAGTCTTGCATAGAAATTATCAATAATAATATTACCAGGAAGCTCATGAATGGGGCATTTGAGCATTAAAGACTTCAATCTCCCCCACGCTTGGGCAATACTCTCTCCATCATGAGGCCAAAAATTATATATACGGTTGCGGTCTTTGTGAATTTCACTTGGAGGATAGAATTTAGAGTAAAATACAGGCACAATATCCTTCCAATCAAGAGAACGCCCATCCTTCAGCAGTTTATACCAATGCGCCGCTTTACCAGATAGCGACATAACAAATAATTTCTTCCTAACTTCATCCATTGAAATACCTGCACATTTGAATAACCCGCATAATTCATGTAAAAACAGTAAATGATCTCCAGGATGAACAGTTCCATCCCCTTCATAGCGGTTATCCACAACACGTTCAATAATTTTCATAGGTATTTTATATGGTATTACTTCCTCACCTGGCGCCTCATCCACTACCGTTGCAGTAGTAGTAGATTTTCCAAATAGAAATTCAAGGGAGGATCTCTCCATAATGACTTATAGTAGCAAGCAGAAACAAAATCAGCACGTACAGTAAAAGTTTCCTTACCAATAGCGCTTCACTCCCCGGCAACGGCGCCAGAAAATAGTCTTGATGACCCACAAGTATAGGGGGTGTATCGTAGTACTTTCGATAAATAAGAGTGTCGAACCCAACGAGGAGAAGGTGTTGACAAGCAGTTTCGATGAAGGATTCACTGTAAATGCTCACAAACAAGTATTCAGGGGGTTTTGATATTGCAGATAAATAAAGTACAAGTAAATAAAATGCGAGAGAAATAATTGCAGCGAGTGGCCCAATCCTTTTTAGCACAAAGGACAAGCCGGTTTGTTTACTTATAATGACCAAACGTTCTTGAGGACACACGGGGATTTTAGTCTAGTGCTTTCGCTTCATACGGCTGATTAATCTTCATTGTTTTGATAAGTGTTGTGTGGGTGAACCTATGCTAATGCACCGCCCTTCCTAGGACTAATACATACTTGTGATTATACCCCTTGCAAGCATCCGCAAATACAAGAAAGTAATTAAGATAAATCTAACCACAACCTTAAACTCTGAGATCCTGCTATCCCTCCTGCACCGATATACTAACGGGGGTTTAGGTTTCTGTCACTCCGGCAACCCCACAATTAGCAAACGAATACAAGATGCACTCCCCTAGGCCCATAAAGGTGAAGTATCATGTAGTCGACGTTCACATGACACCACTAGAAGAGTAACACCACAACTTAAATATCATAACATTGAATACTACTCAACAATAATTCACTACTAACATTTAGACTTCACCCATGTCCTCAAGAACTAAACGAACTACTCACGAGACATCATATGGAACATGATCAGAGGTGATATGATGATGAATAATAATCTGAACATAAACCTTGGTTCAAAGGTTTCACTCAATAGCATCAATAACAAGTAGTAATCAACACCGGGAGAGTTTCCCCTATCAAACAATCAAGATCCAACCCGAATCGTTACAGCGGTGACGAGGTGCAGCGGTGGTGATGGTGGTGTAGATGGTGGAGATGATGATGATGATGATGGAGATGATGTCCAGCTCGATGACGATGGCGATGGCGTCGATTTCCCCCTCCGGGAGGGAATTTCCCCGGCGGATTCCTGCCCGCCGGAGAGCTCTTTTCTCTCTGGTGTTTCTCCCCCCGCAGGCGGCTCTGTCAATCTCCGTAACTCCCGGGTCTTAGGTTTTCGGGGCGAAGAAGTACGCGAAGGAGGCGGCCAGAGGGGGCTATGGGCCCCCTCCCCACAGCGGCGCAGCCAGGCCTGGGCCCGCGCCGGCCTATGGGGGGCCCATGGCGGCCCTCTCTCCCCCTTTTGGCTCCCTTCGTCTTCTGGAAAAATAGGAATTTTCATGTAATTTCCGTCAATTGTTGATCTTCAGAAATATGGTGTCTGACGGTGCTTTTTCCAGCAGAATCCTGACTCCGGTGAATAATTCTCCAATGATCATGAAACATGCAAAATAGATGAAATAACATAAGTATCATCTCTAAATATGAAATATATCAATGAATAACAGCAAATTATGATATAAAATAGTGATGCAAAATGGACGTATCAAGGTGCTAGCCTCACACAAGAGGCTAGACGGCCACACCACGAAGGAAGGCCTCACCTTCTTCCTCAAGAGAGCTCCACAAAGGGGCTCCCTTTGCTCCACTAAGGCACCGGTCGAGGCGGTGGTTCCTTCACAAGGTTGGGGCGAGCTCCACAACACCAGGAGGCTCCCAACACCCTATGGGGCTAGCACAACTCCAAGCTAGCCTCCATAGGAGCACTTCATCCAAGATCCCACCATAGGAACCCTACCAACAAGATCCACTAAGGACTACCACGAATTGGTGAAATTTCTCTCGGTAGAACGATAGATCGGGGTCTCCTCCACCACTCCTCAAAGTATCAGCAAGATTGATTGGGTAGGTAGGGAGATCCACTAAGTTTGAGCTCAGCAACAATGGAGAGAGAGAGAGAAGAGAACGAGCTGGAAGAAGGGCCTTTAAATAGGGCTCCTCAAATCCAACCATTATGTGCAGTTTCTGCCTAAGCGGTACTACCGCTTCTGGAAGCGGTACTACCGCTCTGGATTCGAAATCCCCACAGAACTTATCCACGTGGACGCATAGCGGTACTACCGCTTGAGGTACTGATGACCCACAAGTATAGGGGATCGCAACAGTCTTCGAGGGAAGTAAAACCCAAATTTATTGATTCGACACAAGGGGAGGTAAAGAATACTTATAAGCCTTAACAACTGAGTTGTCAATTCAGCTGCACCTGGAAAAGCACTAGTAAGGGGTGATGTGAAAGTGGCAGTAATATGATAGCAGTAGTAACAGTAACACAGCAGCAGTAATAGCAGTATGGGAGCAATGGCACCAGAAAATAGTTGATACTACTTCTAATGACATGTAGAACGAGTATATGATGATGAGAGATGGACCGGGGTTCCCAGCTATCTACACTAGTGGCAACTCTCCAATAACAAGTGACAAGTGTTGGGTGAACAAATTACAGTTGGGCAATTGATAGGATTGATAAGGCATTAAGAAAGAACATCAATTCATTAATCATGTAGGCATGTTTTCCATATTTAGTCGTACGTGCTCGCAATGAGAAACTTGCACAACATCTATTGTCCTACCAGCCGGTGGCAGCCGGGCCTCAAGGGAATCTACTGGATATTAAGGTACTCCTTTTAATAGAGCACCGGAGCAAAGCATTAACACTCCGTGAAAACATGTGTCCCTCACATCACCGCCATCCCCTCCGGTTGTCCCGATTTCTGTCACTTCGGGGCCTTTGGTTCCGGACAGTGACATGTGCATACAACTTGTAGATACAATCTAAGCAATAATTATAGAGCTCAAATCTAAGATCATGCCACTCGGGCCCTAGTGACAAGCATTAAACATAACAAGATTGCAGCAACAATAACTTCACAAACTTTATAGATAGACTAATCATAATGTATCATCCATCGGATCCCAACAAACACAACACCGATTACATCAGATGGATCTCAATCATGTAAGGCAGCTCATGAGATCATTGTATTGAAGTACATAGGATAGAGAGTACCAACTAGCTACAGCTAGAACCCGTAGTCCATGGGGGAACTACTCACGGAGCATGGTGGAGGTGGTGGCGTCGATGGAGATGGCTTCCGGGGGCACTTCCCCGTCCCGGCAGGGTGCCGGAATAGAGACTTTTGTCCCCCGAATTGGAGTTTCGCGATGGCGGCGGCGCCCCTGGAGTCTTTCTGGAGTTTCGTCAATTGGTACTGCGTTTTTAGGTCGAAAGGGGTTAAATAGGCGAAGAGGCGGCGCAGGAGGGTCGACAGGGTGGCCTCCCCTAGGCCGGCGCCAGGGTCTGCCCGCGCGGCCCTATGGTGTGGGGGCCCCCTGGCTCTCCTCCGACTCCCCTTCGGTGTTCTGGAGCCTCCCGGGAAAAATAAGATCTTTGGCGTTGATTTCGTCCAATTCCGAGAATATTGCCCGAACAGCCTTTCTGGAACCAAAAACAGCAGAAAACAGGAACTGGCATTGTGGCATCTTGTTAATAGGTTAGTTCCGGAAAACGCATGAAATCATCATAAAGTGCAAGCAAAACATGTAAGTATTGTCATAAAACAAGCATGGAACGTCAGAAATTATAGGTACGTTGGAGACGTATCAGCATCCCCAAGCTTAGTTCCTGCTCGTCCTCGAGTAGGTAAACGATAAAAAGAGTAATTTCTGTAGTGACATGCTACTTACATAACCTTGATCATACTATTACAAAGCATATGAAATGAATGAAGTGACTCAAGGCAATGATCTATAGTTGCTAACAAATAGGTAACATATAGCAAAACTTTTCATGAAGAGTACTTTCAAGACAAGCATCAAAAGCCTTGCACAAGAGTTAACTCATAAAGCAATAGATTCAAAGTAAAGGCATCGAAGCAACACAAAGGAAGATTTAAGTTTCAGCGGTTGCTTTCAACTTTCAACATGCATATCTCATGGATAATTGTCAACACAAAGTAATATGATGAATGCAAATAAGCAAGTATGTAAGAATCAATGCACAGTTGACATAAGTGTTTGCTTCTAAGATGGAAGGAAGTAGGTAAACTGACTCAACATAAAGTAAAAGAATGGCCCTTCGCAGAGGGAAGCATTGATTGCTATATTTGTGCTAGAGCTTTGGTTTTGAAAACATAAAGAGAGCATAAAAGTAAAGTTTTGAGAGGTGTTTGTTGTTGTCAACGAATGGTAGTGGGTACTCTAACCCCCTTGCCAGACAAACCTTCAAAGAGCGGCTCCCATTTTATTTTATTTTTGGGTGGCACTCCTTCCAACCTTTCTTTCACAAACCATGGCTAACCGAATCCTCGGGTGCCTGCCAACAATCTCATACCATGAAGGAGTGCCTTTTTATTTTGTTTTATTATGATGACACTCCTCCCCACCTTTGCTTTCTCAAGCCATGGCTAACCGAATCCTTCGGGTGCCGTCCAACAATCACATACCATGGAGGAGTGTCTATTTTTGTTAATTGATTTGGGACTGGGAATCCCATTGCCAGCTCTTTTTGCAAAATTATTGGATAAGCGGATGAAGCCACTAGTCCATTGGTGAAAGTTTCCCAACAAGATTGAAAGATAAACACCACATACTTCCTCATGAGCTATAAAACATTGACACAAATCAGAGGTGATAAATTTTGAATTGTTTAAAGGTAGCACTCAAGCAATTTACTTTGGAATGGCGGAGAAATACCATGTAGTAGGTAGGTATGGTGGACACAAATGGCATAGTGGTTGGCTCAAGGATTTTGGATGCAGAAGTATTCCCTCTCGATACAAGGCTTAGGCTAGCAAGGTTATTTGAAGCAAACACAAGTATGAACCGGTACAGCAAAAATTACATAAGAACATATTGCAAGCATTATAATACTCTACACTGTCTTCCTTGTTGCTCAAACACTTTTACCAGAAAATATCTAGACCTTAAGAGAGACCAATCATGCAAACCAATTTTAACAAGCTCTACGGTAGTTCTCCACTAATAGGTTTAAACTACATGAAAAAAAAACTTAATCATGATCTACTTGAGAGCTCAAAACAATTGCCAAGTGTCAAATTATTCAAGACATTATGAGGCATTTTCTATTTCCAACCAAATACCAATAAGTATTGTAGCTTCCAACTTTTATCATTGAACATTAAAAGTAAAACGAAGAACAAGTGTTCATATGAAAAAGCGGAGCGTGTCTCTCTCCCAAACAAGGATTGCTAGGATCCATCTTTATTCAAACACAAACAAAAATAAAAACACACAGACGCTCCAAGTAAAGCACATAAGATGTGACCGAATAAAAATATAGTTTCAATAGAAGAAACCTGATAAGTTGATGAAGAAGGGGATGCCTTGGGCATCCCCAAGCTTAGACGCTTGAGTCTCCTTGAAATATGCAGGGATGAACCACGGGGGCATCCCCAAGCTTAGACTTTTCACTCTTCTTGATCATATATCATCCTCCTCTCTTGACCCTTGAAAACTTCCTTCACACCAAACTTCTCATAAACTTCATTAGAGGGGTTAGTACTCAAAAAAACTTTAATCCACCTTGGCCCTGTAGTGACACATTGCAAGAACTCAATAAAACATTAGCTACAGCTCTCCACGTCTAGAAAGCCTCACATAAAGTCCACAAGAGACAATGCAAAAAACAGAGACAGAATCTGCCAAAACAGAACAGCCAGTAAACACGAATTTTAAAATGGTACTTCCGTTGCTCAAATCATAAAACTCAAAACTAATGAAAGTTGCGTACATATCTGAGGATCACGCACGTAAATTGGCAGATTTTTATGAGTTTCCTACAGAGAAATATGCCCAGATTCGTGACAGATAGAAATCTGTTTCTGCGCAGAAATCCAAATCTAGTATCAACCTTCGATTAGAGGCTTCACTTGGCACAACAAAACACAAAACTAAGATAAGGAGAGGTTGCTACAGTAGTAAACAACTTCCAAGACACAAATATAAAAAAATTACTGTAGCAAAATAACACATGGGTTATCTCCCAAGAAGTTCTTTCTTTATAGCCATCAAGATGGGCTCAGCAGTTTTAATGATGCACTCGCAAGAAATAATATTTGAAGCAAAAGAGAGCATCAAGAGGCAAATTCAAAACACATTTAAGCCTAACATGCTTCCTATGAAAAGAAATCTTGTAAATAAACAAGTTCATGAAGAGCAAAGTAACAAGCAAAGGAAGATAGAACAAGTGTAGCTTCAAAAATTTCAGCACATAGAGAGGTGTATTAGTACCATGAAAATTTCTACTACCATATTTTCCTCTCTCATAATAATTTTCAGTAGCTTCATGAACAAACTCAACAATATAACTATCACATGCAGCATACTTTTCATGATTTCCAAACACATAATTTTTATCAAGCTCAGAAATAATAGGATTAA
This sequence comes from Lolium multiflorum, assembly GCA_030979885.1. Classification (NCBI taxonomy): domain Eukaryota; kingdom Viridiplantae; phylum Streptophyta; class Magnoliopsida; order Poales; family Poaceae; genus Lolium; species Lolium multiflorum. Next base: position 129,191,222 of record CM061749.1, read on the forward strand.
AACTTTCAAACTCACTTTTATCAATAATATAACAAGATGATTGATCAATCTCAAAAGATATGGGACTCATAGATAAAGTCAAGAACTCTCCAATCCCATTTTCATTAGTAGTACAATTAATATTATCAAGTAACATAGGACCATCATCTAGAGCTTTATCATAAACATTTGCCAAGCAAAATTCTTTAGTACCATGCATTTCGACATCAGGCACAAACAAAGCATTATCATAAGATTTATCAAAGTAGCATGGATTATCATATATAACAGCAGCATAATTATTCTCACAAGTTTTACTTATAGGAAATATTTCAAGAGAATCCACAGGAACATAACATTCAACCTCTTTCGGTAAGCATGGAGGACAATCAAATAGTGTAAGAGATGAAGAGTTACTCTCATTAGAAGGTTGGCATGGGTAGCTAATCCATTCTTCCTCCTTTTGTTCATCACTCTCCTCTTCTTTTTCATCCAATGAGCTTTCAAGTTCATCAATTTCCTCCTCTTTTTCATCCAATGAGCTTTCAGGTTCATCAATTTCTTCTTCCACAGGTTCCTGCAAATTGTGAGTGCATTCTTGTGCATTAATGCGTCTCTCTTTATAATCAAGGATATAAGGATTCCTACTGTAGCATTCTATGCAAGAATTAAGGATAGTAGAGACATAATCTTTAAGGTCCTTACAAATAGCACAAGTTTCATAATTCTCAACCATGAAGGATTCTATCTCGGAGGCTCCCATAAATAAGACAAATTGTTCTACCTCTTCGAACCCATAATGAATATAGCAATTCTGATTATAGTTCTTAATTAAAAATTCCTCACTAAAGCCACATTGAAATTTAAGATGTTTAGTATCATGTTGAGAGCAACAGTTTATATCATGGCGTCTAAGCAAGATTCTAGCCATTGTATTCAATTTTTCTATCATAGCACTCATTATTTTACCAGTTCTTGATTCTCTATAATTATTATAACATTCTATAAGCTCCAAGTAGGTTGTTGGTTCTCCCATAACAGCAGTTTTTAATTTTTAGGTTTTTCAAATTTTTATGGATTTTCGGGTATATAGGGAAAATAAAACAAGACAAAAATAAACTAGACAAAAGTAAACTAAGCAAAGTAAAACTAGACAGAAATAAACTAAGCACAAATAAACTAGACAGAAATAAACTAGCAAGACAAAATAAAATAACAGCAGAGAGAGAGGTAGAGTGTACTTCTGTAACACCTCAAATTTCAAATAAAGGAAGAAGAACAAGTCCAATTATCCAAATTTGAGAACTAACAAAAACTTTTCAAATTTCATATAGTGCCCTGCATAGGACTTGTGCATTTTGAGTGCTATGCCATGATGAGTGTTATTTTGTGTATGTGATCAACTCCACAACCCTAGAGTGATCCAATGATGATTACCAAACAAATAAATGAAAAAGAGAAAGAAATCAAATAAGAATAAAACCCTAAAAACCCTAACATAAGACATATGATATTTTTATAAACTTTGACCCTAGACCCAATTGGTCTTCACCATTAGTTGTAATATGATATTAAATAGTTATTACAACTTTGAGAATCAAAGAAACCCAAATTAAATCAAAGCCAAGAATTAAAATATGCTCACATAAGATAATGGTCATTTTTGACAATTACAATCTGGTCATCACTTTGAGCCTCTCTATTTCAAAATTTCTAAACTAAACACATCCAACTCTTTGCATGTCATCCAAGTACACAACAAAATGAACAACTTTTGTAAAGGGGACCATACCAAATTCATCTTGGATCAAGAGCTAGGATCAAGCAAAGTAGAGACTTTTTAATAAAAACAAGATCATCACATTTTTGAATTTGATCAAACCAGCCCAAATCTTGACCACCACCTGCCCTAGCAGTGACCCCTGGACCCCACCACACCGAGCCCATGCCAAAGCAACACCAAGGGAGGGCCAGGCATGGCGTGGACATGGCCATGCCGGCCATGTCGCACCTCGACACCTCCCCTCCCTTCTCTCCACGATCGGCCTCACCACCGTGTCCAACGCGTTGCCAAGGATCCCAGGAGATCGCCCATATCCACCATCGATCGCGAGGACGCCGACAAGCCCCGGACGACGCGCGCCCAGGTACGCCCAGGTACGCCGCGAACGGCATGGGCGACGTCACTGGCGCACGGACACGCCCGCCACGGCCACGCGGCGTTCGCCGTACCCCGACCAAGCCCGCTCGCCCTGGTACTCGACGCGCCACGCGGAGCTCGCCGGACACGCTCGCGTCACCCCCTAGCCCCTACCGTCGCCGGAGAGGACGAACGCGCCCGCCACGGCCGCGCCAGTACGAGCAAGCGCCCGACCACCGTACGCCGCCATTGACCGCGCCGTTGACGCTCCGAGGACCGCGGTGACGTCGTGAACACGACCCCGTCGTCGCCTAGCCCCCTAGACCCCCGGAACGGCCGCGCCATTGTCGACCTCGCCGCAGCACCCACGGCACCTCACGCGCCTATAAAAGGAGGCCTCCCCTTGACGAGCTGAGCACACCACCATGACCACCACTCACCACCGCTTCGCCCAGCACCAGTAGCCACCCCGATTGACGCCGGAGCAAGCCCAATTGGAGGATCGGAGCCGCCAGTACCCGGAGGTCGCCGCCGTCGATTGGAGCCGCCCCTGACGACGCCACTGCTACAGGCTGCTTCCTCGTCCTCGACAACCTCGAACGGAACACCGCCGCCGCTCGCCGGAGCTCCGACGCGCTCTCCGACCCCCTACTGCCGCCGCGCCGGTGAGTTCTTCTCGCCGGAGACGACGACGGCTCTGCGCCGTTCGATCTCGTCCTAATCCAACGCACCACAGTGCTCGGTACCGCTTCGGCGTTTGAGAGCCGCTGACATGCGGGACCCTCTGTCAGGCAGCCCGCGCGGCACTGGACCGTGACTGGGCTGGCCTTGGGCCGTTCTAAACCTTTAGGCCCAGTTAGTTTTCCCGCCGGCCTATTTAATTCAAATTTCGTTTAATCAATTTTGTTTGAATTCAATACTGGACCCAACTTTGAAAATTCATAGAAACTGTTTGGCTTGGCCAAATTTAACAAACTTTATATATTTAGAAAGCTTAAGAAATTATCTACACAATGCCACTGGTTTGAACCCTAGACCTATTATAGAATTAAAATGGAAAAATAAACAAGGCAGGGACTTTTCTGCCTTAGAATAATTATTAAAAATCAACTAAAATAGATATTTGAATAATTCCAACTCTTATAGCTCAAAAGTGACTTACACTAATTGATTATGCAATAAAATGGTGTGGTCACTTTGCATGATCATGCCCTAGATTAATTAATGGACAATATGGCTAGTTTAGTAAGTGATATTGTCCCAAATTTATTATGTAAATCATATGGAGGATTTCCCTTCATTTAAATCTTGTCCCAAATGAGTTCATGAGATGTTTGCACCTCTGGTCCAAACACTCCTATATGAATATTTGGAGATTTAAATCATTTGAGGAATTATAAAATAGTATGAGGTGATTTATCTCATTTAAATCATTTTCTCAAATAATGATAATGAAGGTTTGACTTAGGTCAATATGAATTCATATATGATTATTTGAGAAGTTAAATCTTAAGAAGATTTCAATGAGAGGAAATTATTTTCTCAAGAACTAAATGAAGCTTATTAATCACATATGTAAGGAAATTAGTTTCTTTAATAAAGAAAACCAATGCACCTAATTATTTTATGAGTGTGCTTAGCATAGTTTGTGTGAGATAATGATGTGCTTAGCATAGACTTTGAGTTTGTTTAGTGATTATACCTTGTATTTAAATTTAGACGCTAGCACCGGAAATTACCAAGAGGAAGGAGAATTCTACCAAGAAGAGGAAGAAGAGAACCTTGAGAACTACCAAGGCAAGATAATACTCTTGCAAAGTGCAAAGCCCACCTTGGGCAAGGCACCATGATTTTATCTACCTTCATACAAGCTTATCCTATTTGTTTACCCTACAAGTCTTACTTGTTGTGTTTTTCAAAGAGTTATTCAAATGGTATAGTTGAACAAAACTATTAGAGTAGCAAAGCTAGTCCTATAGATGGCAAGCAATGTAGCACCCCTCATGATTAGTGCTAGTGCTAAAATACTAAAACTTTGACTACTCTAGATGGGAACATGTGACTTGATGAAATTGAAACCTTGGAATGGTGAGGCATTCCATTGAAAGTTTTGAAATGGAATGTGACCCAGAGAAGATAGTGATTTTTGATAAAATCCCATTGAAAGTTTTGAAGTGAATAACCAAGAGAAGATGATAAAATCCCATTGAAAGTTTTGAAGTTGAATATGACCAAGAGAAGATGGTGATTTTTGATAAAACCCTGATATTGGTTTGAATGCGATACCTTTCCAAATACAAGTACCCCCACAATACCTGATTATGGGTAGGGCTTAACTGGAAGTTTATACATCTTAGTATGGGTTCCCTCTGAACACACATCATAGGGGTTATGCTGAGGCTGCCTCCGTTGTTGAGAAAGATGTGAATTGAGGTGAAATTGTACGGCCAAGCCCTGTGCAGTTCCCAGGTTAACAGTTGGTTTTCACTGGGAGGCCAAGCTCATGGGGAGAGGTGCTCATACTAGGGTTTGTAAGCGAAAGGTTAGGGTTGATGATCCGCGTACTGTGTTACGGTGACTCGGAGTTATTCCGACGGATGTAATCAAATGTTGTGGCACAAGTGTGCAACCTCTGCAGAGTGTCAATCTATTCGAATAGCCGTGTCCACGGTTACGGACGATTGGAAAGGCCATACAATCTCCGTGTCAGTCTTTTGAAAACTTTCGTGAATATGAATGGTGACTTGGTGACTTACTAGAATGACAACCATTGTGTGGGAATGACACTAATGTTCCCACTTGAGTAGCTAGTACATGCTCCACTACTTATAAACTAAAATATGGCTTATGCAAGTAAAAATAGAGTTTAACTCCAAGAGCTAGCATTTTACATTAGTATTAGTTTGCAAGTACTTGAAGTACTTACGGCTTTGTCCCTGGCTATTCAAATGGCCAGAGTACGATGATGAACAGAACTACCGCGAGGATGACCAGCAGGACGCCTATGATAACTAGGAGCTTTCTGACGTCAAGCGTTGGCCTGTGGACTACAGAGTCCCTTTATCTTTACGCTTCCGCATTGAACTTGTGTTTGTTCGTTGATCAATAGATCAACTATTTGTGTAATATGGATCATGTGATTCAAGTTGTAAGACTTATTGAGTTGTAATAAATGATGACTGTGATACTTAGCTATTATATCTCGCAACAACAATATTCCTGGGATTGCGATGAATGATATAATAGGCATCCGGACTTAAAAATCCGGGTGTTGACAAGTTGGTATCAGAGCCATTGTTTGACCTTAGAAAACCTTAGTTAGAATGGGCGTTCATAAAAACTTAACTTTGAAATCAAAATGAAGCAAATATTTGTGAAAACTTACATACTCTTGTCTTTGAGGCTTTTTCCAAAACTTGGTGAAATCATGCTCTTTCTTGTTTAAATATACTTAAAAGTTTGCCACACTTAATCACTCACTAATTTACTCCTCCATTTCACTTTCAGATGGAGCCAAATGAACCCCTCAACACCAAGTTCTACCAGCTCGGGAATGGTGGAGACTTGATCTTTGAGCACGACCTCAACGCGCTCTCTGACTTCCTTGGACGTCCTCACCCGGAGTTCCACGGGATCCAGGTGAACGACCAGGTCGGAGGCGAGTTGCAGTGGATCATCACCGCCGACTTGAGGGGCAAGCTGGAGCCTCCCACCTCGGAGAGGATCCTCTTCTCCTTCCGCGAGAGCAACTGGCTCGATGGTCTTGCACGTGGCCTTCAGGAGGCACTTGCACGCCTCTGTGGACAGAACGTGGTGCGCATACTTGCGTCCCGCTATGCACACCTCGTGAGGCGTGATGCTATGGGTGTGCCCATGGAGCTGCAGTCGCACCCACAGCTGAGGCACCACGCTGAGCATCTGGACTACATGCTGTACCACACTCAGAAGGAGTTAGACAACTCCCGTGCGTACGCGAACCAGACTCACCTCGCACTGATCACGCATGGCGATGCCATCAAGCAGCTGTCCAGGGACCGCAACAAGCTTCGCCTGAAGTGCGCGAAGAAGGATGTCACCATTACACGCCTTCGCGCCCAGATCGCATCACTTGAGGCCACCGTCAAGGCTCAGGAGGAGCAGCTGATGGAGATAGAGGAAGACGAGGCCGGTGCTGACCTTCGAGGAGGAGACGCCTTCCTGAGTGACGACGACGACTTCGAGGAGGACGAGTTCACTGAGGAGGAGGACTACGCGTTCCTGGAGCCAGGACCTGATGATGTCGTTCCCATCGACATCGAGGATGAGGGTAGCCACACTTGATCACGTATGTAGGTGTGAGTTGTATCCCGTCCCGTGTATCGTAGCATGAAGGGTTCTTAAAACCCTGGGTATGAGTGTGTTTTCTATCCCTTGTATCGTAGTCTGAGAAATGGTTCTTAAAACCATGGAAGTGTGGAATGTTAGTTTGTAATGTGTGATGTGAAATGAATGAATGTGTGTTTGTCATCAAAAGCATTCAAGTTTTACAAGTTTTAAATTCACCCCAAATTAAACCTTAGACAATTCCCTCTTATCTTATAATCTTTTATATATTCAGATGGCCCCTCCCAATCGCAACAACAACGATGCCATGATGCAACTGTTGCAAACTCTGCTTCAAGACAGGGAGACGGAAAGAGCTGAACGTCAAGCCAACATAGCAGCACTGCAAAACCTTGCTCACCAAGGCCATGGGAATCATGATCACCCCGGATCCAAACTCAAGAACTTCCAGAACACCAATCCTCCGGTGTTTAGCAAGACCGAAGAACCCCTCGACGCCGACGACTGGCTTCAGACTATGGAGAACAACTTGGAAGTCGCCGGAGTCGAAGCCAATGAGAAGGTCCTGTTTGCAACCCACTACCTTGCCGGACCAGCCCGAGCCTGGTGGACCAGCACCCGTGCCATGAACGGAGGTCAAGTCATGACTTGGGCAGATTTCAAGCTCAAGTTCAGCAAGTACCATGTGCCCCCGGGTCTCATCAAGAAGATGCGGGATGAATTCCGCGAACTGAAGCAAGGAAGGATGACGGTGGTAGAATACCGCGACAGGTTCCTTACCCTGTCAAGGTACGCCCCCGATGAGACTGACACTACTGAGAAGAGGCAAGAGAGATTCCTGAATGGACTGCATGATGAGATGCAGACGGTCCTAGTCAACATCCCCTTTGCAGACCTGGAAGCCCTTGTTGACTCCGCCATCCAGATGGAGGGCAAGTTGAACCAAGCCAATGAAAACCGCAAACGCCGCATGATGCACCAGAGTGGGCCCAGCCATACTCCAAAGTATCGCCCCAGCTCAAGCGGAGGTTTTGCCCCCAGAAACACTAAGCCCCAGATGCAGACTTCACGCCCCGGATTCCAGAACCGGAGTGGAGGAAACCCCAGGCCAGGAGGCCACCACAACAACAACCACAACTACCAGAACAACACCAACAACTTCAACCGCGCGCCAATGCGAGCCCCCAACACCAATAACAGCAACACCAACACCGCTCCAAGGACTGGGAGCAACGCCATTCCTGTCGCAACCAAGGACAAGTCCACTATCACTTGTTATGAGTGCGGTGTAGTGGGACACTACTCCAACGAGTGCCCCAAGAGGCTTGCCAAGCTCGCCGGCAACACCCCTGCACCTGCTCAGCAGCAACGCCGCGTCTCTACCGGAAAGAAGTTCGCCCCCAACAACCCCAACAACCGCAACGGCCGTCTCTTTCACATGGAGGCAGAAGAAGCCCAGGAAGCACCGGACGTTGTCTTGGGTATGTTTCCTGTCAACTCAGTACCTGCCAGAGTGTTGTTTGATTCCGGAGCATCTCATTCTTTTGTCACTGAAGACTTTGCATCAACAAGTAAAATTCAACCTATCAGCTTGAAACATGTCATGATAGTTCAAATCCCCGGATCAACCACTAAAGCCAGAAAATTCTGTAAAAATGTACCCATCAAAATACATGAGGTAGAATTCTATGCCAATCTGATAATTTTGGGAACCAAAGGTTTGGAGGTAGTGCTAGGTATGGATTGGATGGCCAAGCATCATGGAATGATTGACTGTGCAAAGAAAGCCATCACCATGACCAGTAGCACTGGTATTATAGTAGAACATGTCTCTGAACTGCTACCCAGAAAATTTACCTGTAACCAGAGTTTAACCAAGCCAACTTTGGATCAGATCAGGGTCGTCTGTCGATACCCTGATGTGTTTCCCGAAGGTTTACCCGGTATGCCCCCAGATCGGGATATCGAGTTCATCATCGAGTTAATTCCCGGAACCGGACCTATAGCTCAGAGAGCCTATAGCATGAACCCAGCAGAGCTTGTGGAGCTGAAGAAGCAACTGGATGAACTGTTAGCCAAAGGTCTGATTCGACCAAGTGCGTCACCGTGGAGATCCCCAGTGTTGTTTGTGGATAAGAAGGATGGTGCCAGTCGTTTATGTACGGACTACCGTAAGCTTAACGATGTCACCATCAAGAACAAGTACCCCTTGCCCAAGATAGAAGACCTGTTTGACCAGCTGACCGGTGCTGTAGTATTTTCGAAGATTGATCTCAGAACTGGATACCACCAGCTGAAGATTCGTGCATCGGACATTCCCAAAACTGCCTTCACCACCAGATATGGATTGTACGAGTACAATGTCATGTCATTTGGATTGACCAATGCCCCTGCTTATTTCATGAATCTCATGAATAAGATCTTCATGAACTTTCTGGATAAGTTTGTTGTCGTTTTCATCGATGACATCCTAATCTACTCCAAGTCCGAGGAAGAACATGAGCAACACCTAGAAGCTGTCCTGGAGACCCTTAGAGAGCATAAGTTGTATGCTAAGTTCAGCAAATGTGAATTTTGGCTGAAGGAAGTAGGATTCCTGGGACATATCTTGTCTGCAGGAGGAATTGCTGTAGACCCCGCCAAAATCAAGACTGTTGCAGAATGGAAAGCCCCAACCACCCAGACCGAGGTCCGCGCTTTTCTTGGATTAGCCGGATATTACCGCAGATTTGTAGAAGGCTTTTCGAGCATCGCTCGACCAATGACCCAGTTGTTAAAGAAGGACAAGAAGTTCGAATGGACGGACAAATGTGAAGAGAGTTTTCAACAACTCAAGCTTAGACTGACCACAGCCCCAATCCTGATCATGCCGGATATCACCAAACCCTTTGATGTTTACTGCGATGCATCCAAGATTGGTCTTGGATGTGTACTGATGCAGGAAGGAAAGGTGATATCTTATCTGTCCCGGCAACTAAAGCAGCATGAGCAGAACTATCCAACCCATGACCTTGAACTCGCAGCCGTAGTTTTAGCCCTGAAGGTGTGGCGTCATTACCTCATGGGTAATCGCTGCGAGATCTATTCTGATCACAAGAGCCTGAAGTATATCTTCACCCAGAAGGAGCTGAATATGAGGCAACGGAGATGGTTGGAGTTGATCAAGGACTATGATATGGAGATCCATTACCACCCCGGCAAGGCCAATGTGGTAGCGGATGCGCTGAGTAGACTGCCATGTCAGCTAAACTCAATGATAGCCGAGGAACAACCCAGCCTATACCAGGAGTTTGAGCAATTTAGAATGGAGTTAGTCAGTAAAGGATTTCTAGCCAGTATCGAGCTACAACCCACCCTGGTTGGTCAGATCAAGGAAGCTCAGAAGGGCAATGCCAGCATTGACGGGATCAAGAAGCAGATGGCTGCGGGGAAAGCACCGGGATTCACCATAGATGAAGAAGGAGTCCTTTGGTACAACGGACGCTTGTGTGTACCGTCAGACTCAGAGTTGAAGCAAGTCATTCTGAAGGAAGCCCATGACACCTTATACTCTATCCACCCCGGAGGTACTAAGATGTATCAGGATTTGAAGGAACAGTTCTGGTGGCATGGAATGAAGAGGGAGATTGGAAGCTACATCGCCAAGTGCGATATCTGTCAACGAGTCAAAGCCGAACATCAGCGACCCGCAGGACTGCTGCAGCCACTACAGATTCCCGAATGGAAGTGGGACTCCGTAGGCATGGACTTTATTACCGGGTTGCCCAAATCCAGCAAAGGAAATGATTCCATCTGGGTAGTTGTTGATAGATTGACCAAGGTAGCCCACTTCATCGCTGTCAAGACAACCTACCAAGGCCCAAAGTTAGCGGAGCTGTACATCTCTAGAATAGTCGCATTGCACGGAACCCCAAAGTCAATAGTGTCAGATAGAGGTTCACAATTCACCTCAAGATTCTGGCAGAAGGTGCATGAAGGATTAGGAACTCGTCTGAATTTCAGCACTGCCTATCACCCGCAGACTGATGGACAGACCGAGAGAGTCAACCAGATATTGGAGGACATGCTGAGAGCCTGCGTCCTAGAATATGGATCCAAGTGGGAGGACTGTCTGCCTTACGCAGAATTCTCTTACAACAACAGCTACCAAGCCAGTCTACAGATGGCCCCCTTCGAAGCCCTGTACGGAAGGAAATGTCGTACCCCCCTGAATTGGTCCGAAGTCGGAGAGAGCCAAGTCTTTGGACCTGATGTGCTTCGAGAAGCAGAAGAGAAGGTGCACAAGATCCGAGAGTACCTCAAGACCGCTCAGTCCCGCCAGAAGAGCTACGCCGACAAGAGACGCCGAGAGATGACCTTTGAGGTCGGAGATTTTGTCTATCTCAAGGTGTCACCCCTGAAAGGAATGCAGCGTTTCCAACTTAAAGGGAAGCTTGCACCCCGGTATGTCGGACCCTTCAAAGTTCTCAGCCGCCGAGGAGAAGTCTCCTATCAACTAGAACTACCGGAAGAAATGGCGGCTGTGCACAACGTGTTCCACATCTCACTCCTCCGGAAGTGCTTAGAAGTGCCAGAGAAGACCGAGGTATTCAAGAACATCGACCACCGTTCGGTGGATATCAATCACGACCTTACCTACCGCGAAGTGCCGATTCGCATCTTGGAAGAGGCATACCGAACCACCCGCACCCGAAGCATCAAGTTTCTGAAGATACAGTGGAGCAATCATACCGAAGATGAAGCCACTTGGGAGCGAGAAGAAGATATGAAGAAGGAGTACCCAGATCTCTTTAATCTCTAGACTGTTTTTCTTCTAGATCTCGGGACGAGATCTTTTGTAAGGGGGAAGGGTTTGTAACACCTCAAATTTCAAATAAAGGAAGAAGAACAAGTCCAATTATCCAAATTTGAGAACTAACAAAAACTTTTCAAATTTCATATAGTGCCCTGCATAGGACTTGTGCATTTTGAGTGCTATGCCATGATGAGTGTTATTTTGTGTATGTGATCAACTCCACAACCCTAGAGTGATCCAATGATGATTACCAAACAAATAAATGAAAAAGAGAAAGAAATCAAATAAGAATAAAACCCTAAAAACCCTAACATAAGACATATGATATTTTTATAAACTTTGACCCTAGACCCAATTGGTCTTCACCATTAGTTGTAATATGATATTAAATAGTTATTACAACTTTGAGAATCAAAGAAACCCAAATTAAATCAAAGCCAAGAATTAAAATATGCTCACATAAGATAATGGTCATTTTTGACAATTACAATCTGGTCATCACTTTGAGCCTCTCTATTTCAAAATTTCTAAACTAAACACATCCAACTCTTTGCATGTCATCCAAGTACACAACAAAATGAACAACTTTTGTAAAGGGGACCATACCAAATTCATCTTGGATCAAGAGCTAGGATCAAGCAAAGTAGAGACTTTTTAATAAAAACAAGATCATCACATTTTTGAATTTGATCAAACCAGCCCAAATCTTGACCACCACCTGCCCTAGCAGTGACCCCTGGACCCCACCACACCGAGCCCATGCCAAAGCAACACCAAGGGAGGGCCAGGCATGGCGTGGACATGGCCATGCCGGCCATGTCGCACCTCGACGCACCTCCCCTCCCTTCTCTCCACGATCGGCCTCACCACCGTGTCCAACGCGTTGCCAAGGATCCCAGAAGATCGCCCATATCCACCATCGATCGCGAGGACGCCGACAAGCCCCGGACGACGCGCGCCCAGGTACGCCCAGGTACGCCGCGAACGGCATGGGCGACGTCACTGGCGCACGGACACGCCCGCCACGGCCACGCGGCGTTCGCCGTACCCCGACCAAGCCCGCTCGCCCTGGTACTCGACGCGCCACGCGGAGCTCGCCGGACACGCTCGCGTCACCCCCTAGCCCCTACCGTCGCCGGAGAGGACGAACGCGCCCGCCACGGCCGCGCCAGTACGAGCAAGCGCCCGACCACCGTACGCCGCCATTGACCGCGCCGTTGACGCTCCGAGGACCGCGGTGACGTCGTGAACACGACCCCGTCGTCGCCTAGCCCCCTAGACCCCCGGAACGGCCGCGCCATTGTCGACCTCGCCGCAGCACCCACGGCACCTCACGCGCCTATAAAAGGAGGCCTCCCCTTGACGAGCTGAGCACACCACCATGACCACCACTCACCACCGCTTCGCCCAGCACCAGTAGCCACCCCGATTGACGCCGGAGCAAGCCCAATTGGAGGATCGGAGCCGCCAGTACCCGGAGGTCGCCGCCGTCGATTGGAGCCGCCCCTGACGACGCCACTGCTACAGGCTGCTTCCTCGTCCTCGACAACCTCGAACGGAACACCGCCGCCGCTCGCCGGAGCTCCGACGCGCTCTCCGACCCCCTACTGCCGCCGCGCCGGTGAGTTCTTCTCGCCGGAGACGACGACGGCTCTGCGCCGTTCGATCTCGTCCTAATCCAACGCACCACAGTGCTCGGTACCGCTTCGGCGTTTGAGAGCCGCTGACATGCGGGACCCTCTGTCAGGCAGCCCGCGCGGCACTGGACCGTGACTGGGCTGGCCTTGGGCCGTTCTAAACCTTTAGGCCCAGTTAGTTTTCCCGCCGGCCTATTTAATTCAAATTTCGTTTAATCAATTTTGTTTGAATTCAATACTGGACCCAACTTTGAAAATTCATAGAAACTGTTTGGCTTGGCCAAATTTAACAAACTTTATATATTTAGAAAGCTTAAGAAATTATCTACACAATGCCACTGGTTTGAACCCTAGACCTATTATAGAATTAAAATGGAAAAATAAACAAGGCAGGGACTTTTCTGCCTTAGAATAATTATTAAAAATCAACTAAAATAGATATTTGAATAATTCCAACTCTTATAGCTCAAAAGTGACTTACACTAATTGATTATGCAATAAAATGGTGTGGTCACTTTGCATGATCATGCCCTAGATTAATTAATGGACAATATGGCTAGTTTAGTAAGTGATATTGTCCCAAATTTATTATGTAAATCATATGGAGGATTTCCCTTCATTTAAATCTTATCCCAAATGAGTTCATGAGATGTTTGCACCTCTGGTCCAAACACTCCTATATGAATATTTGGAGATTTAAATCATTTGAGGAATTATAAAATAGTATGAGGTGATTTATCTCATTTAAATCATTTTCTCAAATAATGATAATGAAGGTTTGACTTAGGTCAATATGAATTCATATATGATTATTTGAGAAGTTAAATCTTAAGAAGATTTCAATGAGAGGAAATTATTTTCTCAAGAACTAAATGAAGCTTATTAATCACATATGTAGTGAGAGGAAATTAGTTTCTTTAATAAAGAAAACCAATGCACCTAATTATTTTATGAGTGTGCTTAGCATAGTTTGTGTGAGATAATGATGTGCTTAGCATAGACTTTGAGTTTGTTTAGTGATTATACCTTGTATTTAAATTTAGACGCTAGCACCGGAAATTACCAAGAGGAAGGAGAATTCTACCAAGAAGAGGAAGAAGAGAACCTTGAGAACTACCAAGGCAAGATAATACTCTTGCAAAGTGCAAAGCCCACCTTGGGCAAGGCACCATGATTTTATCCTCATACAAGCTTATCCTATTTGTTTACCCTACAAGTCTTACTTGTTGTGCTTTTTAAAGAGTTATTCAAATGGTATAGTTGAACAAAACTATTAGAGTAGCAAAGCTAGTCCTATAGATGGCAAGCAATGTAGCACCCCTCATGATTAGTGCTAGTGCTAAAATACTAAAACTTTGACTACTCTAGATGGGAACATGTGACTTGATGAAATTGAAACCTTGGAATGGTGAGGCATTCCATTGAAAGTTTTGAAGTTGAATGTGACCAAGAGAAGATAGTGATTTTTGATAAAATCCCACTGAAAGTTTTGAAGTTGAATATGACCAAGAGAAGATAGTGATTTTTGATAAAATCCCATTGAAAGTTTTGAAGTTGAATATGACCAAGAGAAGATGGTGATTTTTGATAAAACCCTGATATTGGTTTGAATGCGATACCTTTCCAAATACAAGTACCCCCACAATACCTGATTATGGGTAGGGCTTAACTGGAAGTTTATACATCTTAGTATGGGTTCCCTCTGAACACACATCATAGGGGTTATGCTGAGGCTGCCTCCGTTGTTGAGAAAGATGTGAATTGAGGTGAAATTGTACGGCCAAGCCCTGTGCAGTTCCCAGGTTAACAGTTGGTTTTCACTGGGAGGCCAAGCTCATGGGGAGAGGTGCTCATACTAGGGTTTGTAAGCGAAAGGTTAGGGTTGATGATCCGCGTACTGTGTTACGGTGACTCGGAGTTATTCCGACGGATGTAATCAAATGTTGTGGCACAAGTGTGCAACCTCTGCAGAGTGTCAATCTATTCGAATAGCCGTGTCCACGGTTACGGACGATTGGAAAGGCCATACAATCTCCCGTGTCAGTCTTTTTGAAAACTTTCGTGAATATGAATGGTGACTTGGTGACTTACTAGAATGACAACCATTGTGTGGGAATGACACTAATGTTCCCACTTGAGTAGCTAGTACATGCTCCACTACTTATAAACTAAAATATGGCTTATGCAAGTAAAAATAGAGTTTAACTCCAAGAGCTAGCATTTTACATTAGTATTAGTTTGCAAGTACTTGAAGTACTTACGGCTTTGTCCCTGGCTATTCAAATGGCCAGAGTACGATGATGAACAGAACTACCGCGAGGATGACCAGCAGGACGCCTATGATAACTAGGAGCTTTCTGACGTCAAGCGTTGGCCTGTGGACTACAGAGTCCCTTTATCTTTACGCTTCCGCATTGAACTTGTGTTTGTTCGTTGATCAATAGATCAACTATTTGTGTAATATGGATCATGTGATTCAAGTTGTAAGACTTATTGAGTTGTAATAAATGATGACTGTGATACTTAGCTATTATATCTCGCAACAACAATATTCCTGGGATTGCGATGAAGGATATAATAGGCATCCGGACTTAAAAATCCGGGTGTTGACAACTCCCCAGGTGAACTTATGAGTAGAGCTATGCCTCCCCGGCAACGGCGCCAGAAAATAGTCTTGATGACCCACAATTATAGGGGATCGCAACAGTCTTCGAGGGAAGTAAAACCCAAATTTATTGATTCGACACAAGGGGAGGTAAAGAATACTTATAAGCCTTAACAACTGAGTTGTCAATTCAGCTGCACTGGAAAAGCACTAGTAACAGTGGTGATGTGAAAGTAGCGTAATATGAGAGAGCGATCGTAACAGTAACACAGCAGCAGTAATAGCAATATGAGAGCAATGGCACCAGAAAATAGTTGATACTACTTCCAATGACATGTAGAACGAGTATATGATGATGAGAGATGGACCGGGGTTCCCAGCTATCTACACTAGTGGCAACTCTCCAATAACAAGTGACAAGTGTTGGGTGAACAAATTACAGTTGGGCAATTGATAGGATTGATAAGGCATTAAGAAAGAACATCAATTCATTAATCATGTAGGCATGTTTTCCATATTTAGTCGTACGTGCTCGCAATGAGAAACTTGCACAACATCTATTGTCCTACCAGCCGGTGGCAGCCGGGCCTCAAGGGAATCTACTGGATATTAAGGTACTCCTTTTAATAGAGCACCGGAGCAAAGCATTAACACTCCGTGAAAACATGTGTCCCTCACATCACCGCCATCCTCCTCCCGATTTCTGTCACTTCGGGGCCTTTGGTTCCGGACAGTGACATGTGCATACAACTTGTAGATACAATCTAAGCAATAATTATAGAGCTCAAATCTAAGATCATGCCACTCGGGCCCTAGTGACAAGCATTAAACATAACAAGATTGCAGCAACAATAACTTCACAAACTTTATAGATAGACTAATCATAATGTATCATCCATCGGATCCCAACAAACACAACACCGATTACATCAGATGGATCTCAATCATGTAAGGCAGCTCATGAGATCATTGTATTGAAGTACATAGGATAGAGAGTACCAACTACAGCTAGAACCCGTAGTCCATGGGGGAACTACTCACGGAGCATGGTGGAGGCGGTGGCGTCGATGGAGATGGCTTCCGGGGCACTTCCCCGTCCGGCAGGGTGCCGGAACGAGACTTCTGTCCCGAATTGGAGTTTCGCGATGGCGGCGGCGCCCCTAGAGTCTTTCTGGAGTTTCGTCAATTGGTACTGCGTTTTTAGGTCGAAAGGGGTTAAATAGGCGAAGAGGCGGCGCAGGAGGGTCGATAGGGTGGCCTCCCCTAGGCCGGTGCGGCCAGGGTCTGGCCCGCGCGGCCCTATGGTGTGGGGGCCCCCTGGCTCTCCTCCGACTCCCCTTCGGTGTTCTGGAGCCTCCCGGGAAAAATAAGATCTTTGGCGTTGATTTCGTCCAATTCCGAGAATATTGCCCGAACAGCCTTTCTGGAACCAAAACAGGAGGAACTGCGCTGTGGCATCTTGTTAATAGGTTAGTTCCGGAAAACGCATGAAATCATCATAAAGTGCAAGCAAAACATGTAAGTATTGTCATAAAACAAGCATGGAACGTCAAAAATTATAGGTACGTTGGAGACGTATCAGGTACCGCTCGAGGTACCGCAATGGCCTCTAGAGCTTACTGGATATCAAGCGGTACCAAAGCGGTACCAGAGCGGTACTGCCGTAACTTAAGTTACGGTACGAGAAGCGTGCCGCGTACTACCGCTCTATAGCGGTACTACCGCTCGAGGTACCTCAAGGGTACCGTACTTTGTTCTGTGGGACATTTTCAGTGCAAGTCTCCAGAGCAGTACTGCAGAGCGGTACCAGTAGGGTAGCGGTACTACCGCACCTGGTACCGGTAGTACCGACTTGGCTGAAACTGCCTTTTCCTCTTTTCCTCTCCTACCATGTCACCTCGCGACACACACAAAACCAGAAAACCTAAGAGCTACGCTTCAGTCTTCCGATCATAGTGTATTCAGCGAGGGCACCGTACACTTGCAAATCTATCAAAGACAATCTTTGTGCACGGTTAGAATTATTCAAGTGTTGTCATCAAACACACAAAACACGGGATATAGATCTTGCTCTTTCAATCTCCCCCTTTTTGGTGTTTGATGACAACACAAGAATTTGCAATATAGCAAGAAAAATTATGATAAGGCTCTTGATTTGTAAAAAGTTGGCGGAGCTCCCCCTAGATGCGTGCATATTGAAAATATGCATTTGTATACAAATGCACGCATCCTAGAGAAACAACTCCCCCTAGATTCTACAAACCATGCACATATGCAACAAGGATATTTAACAAGATGAATAGCATATGCACACTATGGAGGCAACACAAGATCATATATGAGATTTGGGCGAGTTTTTCATAACTTTGCCTTGAGAAAAACCCAAATTCATAATAAGTGCCTCCATAGAATTGGTGTAGCCAACATGAGATAGATAATGAAGACCAATATAGGCTACCACGAATAAGTCTTAATACAAACCGGGGGATCGGGAGATCCACAAATAGAGTAGCAAGCATACGAAATAAGTTCCGAATAACTAGAGATAAAATATGATGCCAAGGCCGAAAAACAAAAATGAAGCACCAAGCCCTTGGCATCCCCATGCAAATTCCCGTCCTAATAGACCAACTTCTCCCCCTTTGGCATCATAACACCAAAAAGGGAGAAGAAGCATACTAACTTCCCAAGGTGAATCACTCGTCATCCTCATCATCATCGTCATCGTCTTCCTCGTCGTTCTCCTCCTCCTCATCATCCATCTCCTCGTCCTCGTCCTCTTCATCTTCAACTTGGCCCTTACCATGAGGTGGTGGAGAGGGACGAACGATGCGCTCGGGGATGGAGTCCTCGGAACTTGACCAAGTGTACTTGGACTTCCACTCACCGGGAGGGGTAATGTTGTCCTCGGAGCCCTCGGAGATGGGGAGGCCCATGTGCTTCATCATCGCCTTTTGGCATTGGCGGATCTTCTTGTTGTCACGGTGAGCTTGGTACATCCTATCTTGGAGGTCCTCCTTGAAGCAAAAGGACTTCTTGAGGCGAGCGGTGAGCTTGGCGAAGAGGCCTTTGGTCTTGACGGAGTTAGGCACGAAGTCGGAGTCATCACTATCGGCTTCTTCCTCCTCGGTGTCCTTGGGTGCATTCTTGCCATACCTTGGAGGGTCATGATTCTTGACAAGGGGGCTCTTCTCCTTATGGATAGTGATGTTGGGGCGACATTGGTCAAGAAGATCTCCACGGCCATCTTGATCCCACTTGAGACAAATGAGCCTCCTGGTGAAGGGCGCATATTGAGGAAGCTTGCGGAGGAAGGCACAATCACGCATCTCATGCCATATGAAGTCCATGACGTCCAATTTTCGGCCACGACCCCTCATCTCATCGGTGCGCACGAGAAGTTTCACAAGAAAGCCATGCACCTCATCATGGTTGGTGTCTTTGGGGTTGATGGTGTTGCGGTAGATGCGGTTCATGATGTCGTAGACGGGAAGGAGGTTGTAAGCACTTCCACATAACATCCTCCGGGGATGTAGAGGTTGGCCATCTTCTCTTTGGCCACAGGCTTGGCCTGGAGGTGAATTCTGAAGAAGTTGAAGTCAAACTCGGGAAGCTCATATCCAATGCCTCTAGCAAACTCCTACCACGTGGCTTCCATCACATGCTCCCTAGTCATCCACTTCAAGGTGCGGAAACCACCCTCATCCTCAAGGAACACAAAAGTGGCATAGAACTGGCATATTATCTCCTTGGAGTAGTTGTGAGAGAAAGTCATCAAAGGAATAAGACCTTGTTCTTCGCATATCTCGAGTGCTTCCCCAAAGTACTCTTGCTTGGCTCGGAGCTTGTCCATGTTGATGGAGTATTGAGGACAACACCGGAACTCCTTTGACCCATAGACATCATTGTAAATCCTATCTTGGTCGGCGTGGTAGAAGAAGGTGTTGGGGCAGAGACGAGAGTTCTTTGGCACCAAGTAAGGATTGACCCCCCGCACTTTCAAGAATTGGGCTTTCTTGAGATCTTTCATAGACTTTTGAGGACCCTTGACGGTCCTTTTGCCCGCTGCTGCTGCTGCATCCCTTTGACGCTTGGTGGTCCTTGTTGGTACAATCTCATCTTGCTCTTCTTCTTCTCGATGACGACGAGAGGAGGGCTTGACCTTGCCGCCACCACGGGGCCTAGATGATCCTGTGAACAACAAAGGTTTGGGAGGGAACAGGGGATAAGTGCACAAGCCATGGAGTTAGAGATCAAGGAGGACACTAACAAGCAACATTGGTGAAACTAGTCAAAGCGATAGTACCGCAACCTGACCCGATGATGTCTACGTGTGCTTCTATTCTTGTAGACAGTGTTGGGCCTCCAAGAGCAGAGGTTTGTAGAACAGCAGCAAGTTTCCCTTAAGTGAATCACCCAAGGTTTATCGAACTCAGGGAGGTAGAGGTCAAAGATAGTCCTCTCAAGCAACCCTGCAATTAAGATACAAGAAGTCTCTTGTGTCCCCAACACACCTAATACACTTGTCAGATGTATAGGTGCACTAGTTCGGCGAAGAGATAGTAAAACACAGGTGGTATTGATGGTGGTAATATTGCAGGAAACAGTAAACAAGCGATGTTTGCAGTATTTGGAAACAAGGCCTAGGGATCATACTTTCACTAGTGGACACTCTCAACATTGATCACATAATAAATAAATAACTTCTCCTCACTTGTGCTACATACACTCTTTTGTTGGATAACAAACACCATTCATTGTGTAGGGCTACAAGAACTCCCTCAAGCCGGAGTAACAAGCGCCACAACATTCGGCATTCATATTTAAGTAACCTTTAGAGCATAATAGATCTTTGCAATTTAGACCAGTACTAACATAGCATACACACTGTCACCATTACACTATGAAAGGGGGAATAGATCACATCAATACTATCGTAGTAATAGTTAACTCCATAATCTACAAGAGATCATAATCATAACCTATGCCAAGTACTACATGATGCACACACTGTCACCGTTACATCATGAAGGAGGAATAGACCACTTTAATAACATCACTAGAGTAACACATAGACTAATAGCGATACAAAGCTCATCATATGGATCTCAATCATGCAAAGCAATTCATGAGATCGTTGTATTGAAATACATGAGAGAGATATTGACCACATAGCTACCGGTACAACCCTTAGCCTCGAGGGAGAACTACTCCCTCCTCATCATAGGAGACAGCAGTGGCGATGAAGATGGCGGTGGTGTCGATGGAGATGCCTTCCGGGGGCAATTCCCTGTCCCGGCGGTGTGCCGGAACAGAGACTTGTGTCCCCCGAATCTTGGCTTCGCGATGGCGGCGGCTCTGGAACTTTTCTCGTATCGTGGCTTATGTTTTTAGGGTTTTCGAGGCGGAGAGATTATATAGGCGAAGAGGCGGCCTCGGAGGAGCCAGGGGGTGGCCCCCCATAGGCTGGCGCCCCCCCCCCCTTGGCCGCGCCTTGTGGTGTGGCGCCCCCGGGGCTCCCCTCCGGTGCCTCTGCGGCTCTCGGAAGCTTCCGGGAAAATAAGGTCCTGGGCGTTGATTTTGTCCAATTCCGAGAATATTTCCTTTGTAGGATTCTGGAACCAAAAACAGCGAAACGAAGCGCACTTCGGCATCTTGCTAATAGGTTAGTTCCGGAAAATGCATCAAAACATCATAAAGTGTGAACAAAACATGTAGGTATTGTCATAAAATTAGCATGGAACATAAGAAATTATAGATACGTTGGAGACGTATCAAGCATCCCCAAGCTTAGTTCCTACTCTCCCTCGAGTAGGTAAACGATAACAACAATAATTTCTGAAGTGACATGCTACCAACATAATCTTGATCAACATTATTGTAAAGCATGTGAGATGAATGGTGTGATTCAAAGCAATAGATTGCTAATAAAGAGATAATGACTAAACAACTGAATCATATAGCAAAACTTTTCATGAATAGTACTTTCAAGACAAGTATCAAAAAGACTTGCATAAGAGCTAACTCATAAAGCAATAGATTCAAAGTAGAAGGCATTGAAGCAACACAAAGGATTATTAAGTTTCAGCAATTGCTTTCAACTTGTAACATGTATATCTCATGGATAATTGTCAACATAAAGTAATATAACAAGTGCAATAAGTAAACATGTAAGAATCAATGCACACAGTTGACACAAGTGTTTGCTTCTAAGATAGAAAGAAGTAGGTAAACTAACTCAACATAAAGTAAAAGAATGGCCCTTCGCAGAGGGAAGCATGGATTACTATTTTTGTGCTAGAGCTTTTATTTTGAAAACATAGAAACAATTTTGTCAACGGTAGTAATAATTCATATGTGTTATGCATAATACTTCCTACAAGTTGCAAGCCTCATGCATAGAATACCAATAGTGCCGGCACCTTGTCCTAATTAGCTTGGATTTACATGGATTATCATTGCATAACATATGTTTCAACCAAGTGTCACAAAGGGGTACCTCTATGCCGCCTGTACAAAGGTCCAAGGAGATAAATCGCATTTGATTTCTCGTTTTTAATAGATCTCGACTTAGGACATCCATACCAGGACAACATAGAAAACAGATAATGGACTCCTCTTTAATGCATAAGCATTCAACAACAAATAATATTCTCATAAGAGATTGAGGATGAATGTCCAAACTGAAAACTTCCACCATGATACATGGCTTTGGTTAGCGGCCCAATGCTCTTCTCTAACATATGCATACTCAAACCATTTGATCATGATAAATCACCCTTACTTCAGACAAGACGAACATGCATAGCAACTCACATGATATTCAACAAAGGTGTAAAAGTTGATGGCGTCCCCAGAAACATGGTTACCGCTCAACAAGCAACTTATAAGAACTAAAACACATAGCTACATATTCATCACCACAATAGTTTTTATGCTATTTTCCCATGAGATATATATTGCAAAGACAAAGGAATGAAATTTTAAAGGTAGCACTCAAGTAATTTACTTTGGAATGGCAGAACAATACCAAATAGTAGGTAGATATGGTGGACACAAATGGCATGGGTTTTGGCTCAAGGTGTTTGGATGCACGAGAAGCATTTCCTCTCAGTACAAGGCTTTGTCTAGCAAGGTTGTTTGAAGAAAACACAAGTATGAAAAGGTACAGCAAAACTTACACAAGAACATATTGCAAGCATTATAAGACTGTCTTCCTTGTTGTTCAAACACTTTTACAGAAAATATCTAGACCTTAGAGAGACCAATCATGCAAACCAATTTTCAACAAGCTCTACGGTAGTTCTCCACTAATAGATTAAACTACATGATGCAAGAGCTTAAACATGATCTATGAGAGCTAAAAACAATTGCCAAGTATCAAGTTATTCAAAACCATATGAAGCATTTTCTGATTCCAACCAAATAGCAATTAACGAAGCAATTTTCAGCCTTCGCCATGAACATTAAAGCATAACTAAGAACACAAGTGTTCAAATGAAAAAGCGGAGCGTAATATCTCCAATACAAGGATGGTGGGATCCAACTTTATTCAAACCAAAAAAAACAAAAGCAAACAGACACTCCAAGTAAAGAACATAAGATGTGATGGAATAAAAATATAGTTTCACCAGAAGTGACCTGATAAGTTGTCGATGAAGAAGGGGATGCCTTGGGCATCCCCAAGCTTAGATGCTTGAGTCTTCTTGAAATATGCAGGGATGCACCACGGGGGCATCCCCAAGCTTAGACTTTTCACTCTTCTTGATCATATTGTATCATCCTCTTCTCTTGACCCTTGAAAACTTCCTCCACACCAAACTTAAAGCAAACTCATTAGAGGGTTAGTGCATAATCAAAAAATCATATATTCAGAGGTGACATAATCATTCTTCACACTTCTGGACATCGCACAAAGCTACTGAAAGTTAATGGAACAAAGAAATCCATTCAACATAGCAAAAGAGGCAATGCGAAATAAAAGGCAGAATCTGTCAAAACAGAACAGTCCGTAAAGACGAATTTTCCAGAGGCACTTAACTTGCTCAAACGTAAAAACTCAAAACTAATGAAAGTTGCGTAAATATCTGAGGATCACGCACGTAAATTGGCAGATTTTTTGATTTTTCTGAGAGAGATCAAATTCGTGACAGACAGCAATTCTGTTTCTGCGCAGTAATGCAAATCTAGTATCAACCTTACTATAGAGACTTTACTTGGCACAAAAAAACATGATAAGGAGAGGTTACTACAGTAGTAACAACTTCCAAGACTCAACAATACAGTAGTAAAATAAACACATGGGTTATCTCCCAAGAAGTACTTTCTTTATAGCCATTAAGATGGGCTCAGTAATTTTAATGATACTCTCGCAAGAAATAAGAGTTGAAGCAAAAGAGTGCATCAAGAAGCAAATTCAAAACACAATTAAGCCTAACCCACTTCCTATGAAAAGGAATCTTGTACACAAATAAATTCATGAAGAACAAAATGGCAAGCATAGAAAAGCAACACAAGCGCAATTTCAAGATTCTCAACA
Source organism: Lolium multiflorum (assembly GCA_030979885.1). Lineage (NCBI taxonomy): Eukaryota > Viridiplantae > Streptophyta > Magnoliopsida > Poales > Poaceae > Lolium > Lolium multiflorum. Next base: position 129,215,240 of record CM061749.1, read on the forward strand.
TAAATAGGGGAAACTTAATATTATTAAGATGCATATAACCATGTTTCCCTCTCTCATAATAACTTTCAGTAGCATCATGAACAAACTCAACAATATAACTATCACATAAAGCATTCTTGTCATGAGCTACATGCATAAAAGTATCATTACTCTCCACATAAGCATAGTCATTGCTATTAATTGCAGTGGGAGCAAATTCAATAAAATAGCTATCATTATTCTCATCACCATAATCATCATATATAGGAGGCATATTGTAATCATAATTAACTTTCTCCTCAATAGTAGGTGGACTGAAAATATCATATTCATCATTGCAAACATCATATATAGGAGGTAAAGTATCATCAAAGTAAATTTTCTCCTCCATGCTTGGGGGACTAAAAATATCATGCTCCTCAAAACCAGCTTCCCCAAGCTTAATTCTTCCATAGCTTTAGCAATAATGGTGTTCAAAGAGTTCATGCTAATAACATTGCTACAACTATTTTGCAAACAAAGTTCCATGGGTTTTTTAATTTTCTCTTCAAACACCTCATGTCCTAACTCAAGATAAATACTATAAAGATCTCTATTTTTTTTGTTTTTTTCCATTAAGCCTAACTAGTGAAATAAAAACAAGAAACAAAAAGATTTAATTGCAGAATCTAAAGGAGATACTATCGAGCAGTCACACACCGGCAACCGTGTTAGGAAATAGCTTAGTAGTCGGAGGATGTGAATACCTTTTACCTTACCTCCCCGGCAACGGCGCCAGAAAATAGCTTGATGTCTACGTGTGCTTCTATTCTTTTAGACAGTGTTGGGCCTCCAGGAGCAGAGGTTTGTAGCAAGCAGCAAGTTTCCCTTAAGTGAATCACCTAAGGTTTATCGAACTCAGGGAGGTAGAGGTCAAAGATAGTCCTCTCAAGCAACCCTGCAATTAAGATACAAGAAGTCTCTTGTGTCCCCAACACACCTAATACACTTGTCAGATGTATCGGTGCACTAGTTCGGCGAAGAGATAGTAAAACACAGGTGGTATAGATGGTGGTAATATTGCAGGAAGTAATAAACATGCGATGTTTGTAGTATTTGGAAACAAGGCCTAGGGATCATACTTTCACTAGTGGACACTCTCAACATTGATCACATAATAAATAAATAACTTCTCCTCACTTGTGCTACATTGTTACCCTCCAAAACCCCCCGACGGGTTTTGGCTGAGCACCACGAAGAGCCGGGAAGCTCCCAGGGCCGCTTAGTGGATCCCTGGCACCTCGCGTCGTCCCGCAAATCTTCGGCGCGCGTCCTGGCGGTTGCTAGGGCGTGCCACCTGACCTAGACCTGGTCAGGAAGGTGTTAGTGCTTCGATTGTTCTGCATGGTAGACACGTGCACATTAAATACGAGCCTTATCGGCTCTCAGGTTTCCCTGTGGATCGGCTCAAAGAGCCGATCGCCCCATGGTCCTTGATGGATTAGCAATGGCATGGGGATCCTGCTTGATCAGGACAAAGCTAAAGCGATCCACGACGGTTTAGGGTTTTCACCGCATAATCGGAACGTCCTAAGTGCGATCGGGCCTAGCAGCTACGAGAGACGATGCAAACTACCCCTACGAGAGGCCTAAAAACCAACATAACGTTGATCCCGGAACATCCCTCGCAGGGACGGTAAACAGCATCTAACGCACTACCGGATCCTCCGACCCCAGCATAAGGCCTAACTATGCAGATATTAAACTAATCCTTGCAGATGCAAGGAGCAACTATAACGGATCGGATCTACTAAGAATGATCAAGCAAGATGCTACCCTTACGTCTAGATAGACGTAAGGGCAGCTAGATATGCAAGAGTTGCACTACGGTAGCATATTACGTGAAGAACAATGCTAACCCTAACATATCTATGATAACTACGTTGCTCGCCATCAAAAAGGCTTCAGTACGAGCAACGCATGAACAATATGAAGCTTATGCTGCCTAGATCGCAAGATGCGATCTAGGCAGCATGATGCTTACCGGTAGAAACCCTCGAAGAGAAGGGGTGGCGATGCGCCTGGTTTGTGTTGGTTGAACGATGATTGTCCTCCTTTTCCGATAACCCTAGATACATATTTATAGTCCAAGGGACTTTCTAATTTGCGGCGTGCACCTAACCGTGCACGGGCCAGACTCTATCTCTTTAATCTAAATTACAACAAGATCTAATATGTTACAGATACATGGGCAATTAAGCCCGAACTCTCAGCGCAAGGCCGCTTCGACGATGCTCCACGTGTAATCTTCTAAGCCCATCTTCGCTTACGGCCCACCTCCTGATTTGGCCAAAATCGGGTGGTAACACATGCCCCCCTGGTTTTGGTAATGATAATATCAAAACCATCTGTTTTTTCCTCGAGGGTGCTGTCATGGCAGAACCGTCGCAGTTTTCTTCATGATGACGTCTTGCCTCCTCGCCTTCTCTGCATGACTTGACGGTTCTGGCACCACGCCCTCGGGAACTGCTTAGGCATTAAACCACGTATTCTCCCTTTTATTTAGCCACCTCCTGTGGTTTCTTTCTTCATCCCCCCTGCTCCACAGTAGCCATCGGCAAACCGAAAAACCCTCTCGGTCCCCATTGATTCCTCCTCTTCCTCCGCTTCCTCTGGCCTGTCTCTCCAGTCCTCCTCCTCCAGCGAACTCGAGCAGGAAGTCGATCTGATGGCCATCTACGAAGCCGCGCCCCAGAGTATTGGGACGCGCGGGACTGGGACTTCTCCAACGAGTCGGAAGACGACGAACCCTTCACCGACGGGGAAGAAGACCTTCAGTTCCTCATTGACGGGGAGCTGGAAGCACCAAGCGACGACGACCTCTTCCCCTGGGAAGGGAGCTTTTCCTCCGACGAGGGGGGAGAGAGGAAGAACGCCGACGATGACTCCCTCGAAGGTTACCCGCCAGCGAAACGCCTCCGCATGTGGTGGGACGACGACGACAGTGATGACGAAGAGGAAGATGAAGCCCTGCAAGGGCTACGGGAGCAGCGACGAGGAGCCGCCGGTAGCAGCGCCGATGAAAGCGCCGAGGATGATGATGACGGCAGTGACGGCCCGTAGATTAGGATCTACTAGTGTAGGCCTAGCAGTAGCAAATTGGTCAACAGACCCCTCTTTTGTTCTTCTCTTCTTAAGCAATCGGCTCCTTCCTTGTAAGAAATCTAGTTTATCAATGTAGAATTTCCCCAGCTTGATTTTACCGATTCTTTTTGGCATCGGAGCAATCGTGAACTTGGGCCGTGCTCATCAAGGCAATGTCTGCGGAACCAGCCTATGACTCTCCAATCGGCTTCTAAAAACAAAGCATCCATGAGGCCAGCTGTTCCCCGAGCCTCAATCGAGGTGAAAACCATGATGAGGACCCGCAATTCAGACAAACAGTCACTTGTTTGATCACGCCTGGAAGAGACACCACGCAGGGCCAACCAGCCGATCACCCTTCTCCCATTGTCAGCCGTTACTCCACCCAGTCAACCGTGCGGGCTGGTAATCTGGTTCTGGGCAGGTGTCCTCAATAGAGCTCTAGGCTTGTTTTTTCAATTAACTTGTATGTGGAAACTGATATTTTTGGCGACATCAGCACCATCCCTCAGACAAGCTATGATACAAAGCTAGCCGATTTTCGAAAAAATCGGCTCCCGATAGCAAAGGATCCTTCAGGGCAAACTACCCCCCCGAATACCTCTCGTCAGCTCCGGCTGTCCTCCTCTGCAGTAATCCACCGCCTCTCAAGCAAGCTGTGATGCAGAGTCAACCGATTTCAGTATCAATCGGCTCTTTAGAGCAAAGAAATCTCCAGGGTCAGATGTCCCCCGAGCCTTAGTCATGGCGAGGATAAAAGTGCATCCACCGAATGGGCCATCATCAGTTTCCCAACTGTAGTGCAGCATCAGCTGATTCTAAACAAATCGGCTGTCAATAGCAGAGAACTTCCAAGGTGAGCTGCCCCCCGAGCCATTCCAGATCTTCATCAAAACTTGACAGGAAAGCTTAAGCCCAAGGAGACAGTGCACTAGGACGGTTTTGGAAGGATCAGCAGCTCCCAGCTCGATTCCTGTATCTTCTGCCTTGATTGGCTCATCCTCTTGGGCAAACTGATGAAGCTTCTGGTGAGAATGGTCCAGCTCCAGGAGAACACATCATAGCCCATTGGATGATCATCGGCCGTTCTCATGACTCTAACCCGATCTGCACGTCCATGCCGTTCTTGCTGTGATCCTCAGGCTTGCCGGTAAATGCCAGCAGCTTAAATGAGAAAAAGGGGCGCCTTGGACGCCTAAACTGATGCTTCTGCTGGTACCGTTACACTTGGAGGCCTGTAAACGAAGATGGAGGTCCTCGCAGAGAAGACCTGAGTCACCAAACAGTTGGAGATCCTCGCAGAGCCTCGTCCTATAACGGTTTGTACCTCTTGAGTCAATGGCCGTGCATCGGTTTTGAACTGTTCTGCTGCCGATTTGTACCAAAATTTCTGTATTTTCGATTTTTTGCGCGGCCGAGTTGTTTACGTATCGGCCCCCATACTTGAGCTGTTCTGCTGGAAATTTGACATCCGTTCCCAGCTCCGTATCCTCCATCTTATCCATCTATGTGCCCCCCGAGCCGATTCTGTCAAGTACTTGATGGTATCGGCTCTTCAGGCATCTGTTGGATCAACGCTGAACACAGACGAAGGTATGTTGAGGATAATTTTGGCCAATTACGGGAATCGGCCTCCCTTTTCGTTGCAATGCTTTGATAATGGTTTGCAACTTATTGGATTCCCACTGTAGCTACGTGGCATGCTGGAGATAAGATCCTTTGCTTTTCATTTTTTGCGGGCCGATCGCAGGGATCGGCCTTGCCACGTATGTCCAATGTCCGGGACGTGCTACTCTGTTAGGCCGGTGGACAAAACCAGCCTTACCCCATTTTTCGAGGCTTCAATACGCTCGCAACCCTCTAAACTGATTCCAGAGAGCGGCTCTTGTTCATCTGCTTCCCACACGCTCATGGCGGCTAATGATATTTCGATTGAGTCATCTGCCTGAACGACTTCCACCTCATCTCCATCCCACTGTATGATGCATTGGTGCATTGTAGATGGGATGCAACAATTCGCATGAATCCAGTCCCTTCCCAATAGGACGGCGTAATTGCTTTTGCTGTCAACGATGAAGAACGCAGTAGGTATGGTCTTCCGGCCTACAGTAAGTTCTACATTCAAAACACCTTTCGCTTCCGACGCCTGGCCGTTGAAGTCGCTTAATGTGATGTTGGTCTTGATCAGATCGTCGCTGGAATGCCCCAAACGACGTAGCATGGAATACGGCATTATGTTGACTGCCGCTCCGGTATCAACCAACATCTTGCTGACAGGCTGCCCATTGATGTAACCCCTCAAGTATAGGGCTTTCAGATGCCTATAGCTTCTATCTCGTGGCTTTTCAAAGATAACCGGTCGTGGTCCGCAGTCGAATTGAGCCACTGAAACTTCCTCGTCGCTTGGAGCGCGAAACTCCGACGGGAGTATGAACACCATGTTCGCATCAGCCGATGTTTCTGCATCGGCAACAGCCGATGCCTGTGCATCGGCTTTCGCCTGTTTGGGGCGCCATACTTTCTTTGGCGGGCGCGCCTTCGTCTCGACTGTTTGCTGGATTTTCGCGGCCAGATCGGGCCGCGCTCTTCTCAACGTGTACGGTACTACTCGCCTCGGCTTCTTCCGGGTTTCGCAGCCGCTGCACTCTACGCTTCTGAGAATGGCTGAGTCCGTCACGGCACCACCTTGGTCGGTGATACCTATCTTCTTCTCCCTCTGACTCCTCGAAGTCTTCTTCTTGAGAGGACTCAGCTCGTCTGTTCTGAGGTGGGAGAGGTCCTAGACGCTCGAACACTGAAACTTCGCTTGCCCTCCTTCTTCTTTGCTGTTTGCATTCTGGGCGTTCTCGATTGTTGGCAATCGGCTCATTCCTGAGTCCCAGCAATGTTTGAAGAAGGGACAGCTCTAGTGCTTATCCGCGTTGTCTTGCTCCTTTGACCTCCCTCCAGCGCGACGTTCGTACCCGTCGTTGTTTCCGTCGTTCTGACGATACCTCCTGTTTGCATCAGACCGACGATGTTTCTCATCGTCTTCGTCGTCGCCACGTCGGTCGTACTGCTGCTCATATTTGTTGAGGAGATGCACGGATAAAGGGCGTTGATACCGTATGCTTCTCACCTCCTCCTCGGTCAGGTACCGTCTATCATCGTCTTGGGGCCGGTCGCGTGGAGCGGCCTCCTCTTTATCTTTGCCACGAGAGTGGCTGCTCTCTGCTTTGTCCGCGCCATGGCGAATCACAAACCCTGCCATACTGACGTCGAAAGAGAACCTGGTTCTCTTATGGAGTGGCTGAGATCTACCGTATTGACGCCATGCGACAGGACACGTGTTTCCTCGAGCTTGATGTTGCGAGAACGGGTTGTCTCAGAGGCCGATGAGTTCGGCTTCACGGATGGCCTTCAGCTCATCGTATTTCTTCTTGTGCTCCGCAGGGAGATCCTTGTATGTGATCTGCTCCTCTGCCATCTCGGATGTCGGTGTTGACGTGGATGTTGCAGAAGAGGTCCCACCGGGCGTGCCAGAATGTGTTACCCTCCAAAACCCCCCGACGGGTTTTGGCTGAGCACCACGAAGAGCCGGGAAGCTCCCAGGGCCGCTTAGTGGATCCCTGGCACCTCGCGTCGTCCCGCAAATCTTCTGGCGCGCGTCCTGGCGGTTGCTAGGGCGTGCCACCTGACCTAGACCTGGTCAGGAAGGTGTTAGTGGTTCGATTGTTCCTGCATGGTAGACACGTGCACATTAAATACGAGCCTTATCGGCTCTCAGGTTTCCCTGTGGATCGGCTCAAAGAGCCGATCGCCCCATGGTCCTTGATGGATTAGCAATGGCATGGGGATCCTGCTTGATCAGGACAAAGCTAAAGCGATCCACGACAGTTTAGGGTTTTCACCGCATAATCGGAACGTCCTAAGTGCGATCGGGCCGAGCAGCTACGAGAGACGATGCAAACTACCTACGAGAGGCCTAAAAACCAACATAACGTTGATCCCCGGAACATCCCTGCAGGGACGATCAACACATCTAACGCACTACCGGATCCTCCACCCCAGCATAAGGCCTAACTATGCAGATATTAAACTAATCCTTGGATGCAAGGAGCAACTATAACGGATCGGATCTACTAAGCATGATCAAGCAAGATGCTGCCCTTACGTCTAGATAGACGTAAGGGCAGCTAGATATGCAAGAGATGCACTACGGTAGCATATTACGTGAAGAACAATGCTAACCCTAACATATCTATGATAACTACGTTGCTCGCCATCAAAAAGGCTTCAGTACGAGCACGCATGAACAATATGAAGCTTATGCTGCCTAGATCGCAAGATGCGATCTAGGCAGCATGATGCTTACCGGTAGAAACCCTCGAAGAGGGGGTGGCGCCGTATTTGGTTTGTGTTGGTTGAACGATGATTGTCCTTTTCCGATAACCCTAGATACATGTTTATAGTCCAAGGGACTTTCTAATTTGCGGCGTGCACCTAACCGTGCAGGCCGACTCTATCTCTTTAATCTAAATTACAACAAGATCTAATATGTTACAGATACATGGGCAATTAAGCCCGAACTCTCAGCGCAAGGCCGCTTCACAGATCTCACGTGTAATCTTCTAAGCCCATCTTCGCTTACGGCCCACCTCCTGATTTGGCCAAAATCGGGTGGTAACATACATACACTCTTTTGTTGGATAACAAACACCATTCATTGTGTAGGGCTACAAGAGCTCCCTCAAACCGGAGTAAACAAGCGCCACAACATTCGGCATTCATATTTAAGTAACCTTTAGAGCATAATAGATCTTTGCAATTTAGACCGAGTACTAACATAGCATACACACCTGTCACCATTACACTATGAAAGGGGGAATAGATCACATCAATACTATCGCAGTAATAGTTAACTCCATAATCTACAAGAGATCATAATCATAACCTATGCCAAGTACTACATGATGCACACACTGTCACCGTTACATCATGAAGGAGGAATAGACCACTTTAATAACATCACTAGAGTAACACATAGACTAATAGCGATACAAAGCTCATCATATGGATCTCAATCATGCAAAGCAATTCATGAGATCATTGTATTGAAGTACATCAGAGAGATATTGACCACATAGCTACCGGTACAGCCTTTAGCCTCGAGGGAGAACTACTCCCTCCTCATCATAGGAGACAGCAGCGGCGATGAAGATGGCGGTGGTGTGGAGATGCCTTCCGGGCAATTCCCCGTCCCGGCGGCGTGCCGAGAACTTCTTTCCCCCGAATCTTGGCTTCGCGATGGCGGCGGCTCCGGAACTTTTCTCGTATCGTGGCTTATGTTTTTAGGGTTTCGAGGCGAGGGATTATATAGGCGAAGAGGCGGCCTCGGAGGAGCCAGGGGGTGCCCCCCATAGGCTGGCCCCCTTGGCCGCGCCGCCTTGTGGGGTGGGGCCCCAGGGCTCCCCTCCGGTGCCTCTCTGGCTCTCTGGAAGATTCCGGGGGAAATAAGGTCATGGGCGTTGATTTCGTCCAATTCCGAGAATATTTCCTTTGTAGGATTTCTAGAACCAAAAACAGAAACAAACTTGCACCGGCATCTTGTTAATAGGTTAGTTCCGGAAAATGCATCAAAACATCATAAAGTGTGAACAAAACATGTAGGTATTGTCATAAAACTAGCATGGAACATAAGAAATTATAGATACTTTGGAGACGTATCACCCGGTAGTACCGCTTGGACCGGTAGTACTGCCTGTGAACAAGCGGTACTACCGCTCAAGCTCAGCACATCTAGATCGAGGTTGAGGACATGGCAAAGAAGTTCATAGTGTCACACATTGTTGCTAGCTAGTATCCTCGTACATCTAGAGCTTCCAAGAAAGTTTCTACACCACAAACCCCCATCAAACCCTAGCCTATGCATCTAGGGAGTTCAACACACCCTAGAGAGAGAGAGAGTAGGGTTCATACCGGAGGACATGGCGGAGAAGAGGATGGGGAAGCTTCTCCATGGAGGAGATTTGGCCGGGAGCGGCTGGAAAAGGAGATTTGGCCGGGATCTCCTCGAGGTCTTGAACTTGGGGGCGTGTTTGACTCGAGGTGGGTGGAGTTATGTGGTAATTTGGGGAAGAACCGTTCCACCCGGTACCTTAAGTCAAAAACGCAAGCGGTAGTACCGCTCGTAGAAGCGGTAGTACCGCTTACCGGTACTTGCCCGATACCTCGGACGGTAGTACCGCTCTGGGGCCAGCTTCTGAATTTTGTCAGATTAGTGCCCCTAAGCGGTAGTACCGGTCTGAGGTCCGGTAGTACCGGCCTCCAAAGTTCAAAGACACTCAGATTTTGGTGTAGACTTGTGCTTTTAGACTGAATTGGCTCAAGAAATAGGTAATGGCTTAGGATTAGATGTCGGAACTGTTAAGGTACTACTCAACCAAGCTTGCAAGAATCAAAACATGAAAAGCCAAGCTTGGGTGAATCCCCCATGAGGAACATGAAGAAAATTGTTATCACCAGAATTTGACCAAGTCAGAGGTGGGCCGCGATCAAGATGGACTTGAAGATTTACATATAGAAGAGATATGTGAATCGGCCTTGTTCACCAAGTTTGGGCTAGTTAGCCCGTGTATCTTTATAGTAGGTTACGTAGAGATTAGAGTTTATCTCGTGCACGGTTTAGTGCACGCCCACATTAGAAAGTCCCTGGACTATAAATATGTACCTAGGGTTTATGGAATAAACAACCAACGTTCAACACAAACCAATCTCGGCGCATCGCCAACTCCTTCGTCTCGAGGTTCCTCAGTAAGCACCATGCTGCCTAGATCGCATCTCGCGATCTAGGCAGCACGAGCCTGCCTAGTTGTTCATGCGTTGCTCTACTGAAGCCTTGATGGCGAGCAACGTAGTTATCATAGATGTGTTAGGGTTAGCATTGTTCCTAGTATCATATCTGTCGTAGTGCAACCCTTGCGCATCTAGCCGTCCTGTACCTCATCATGGGTGGCGGCACCCCGCTGATCGTTGTTTAGTAGATCTGATCCGTTACGGTCGCTCCTTGATTCATCAAGGATTAGTTTAATATCCGCAATAGTTAGGCCTTACAAAGGGTTGGAGGATCCAGCGGCATGCAGGGTGTAGTTTGCTGCCCCTAGACAGGACGTTCCGAGGATCAACCTAGTGTTGGTTTTTAGGCCTTGTCTAGGGCTGGCTTACGTTTACCGTGTGTGAGCGCGAGGCCCAATCGTGAGTAGGATGATCCGATTATGCGGTGAAAACCCCAGATCGTCGTGGATCTCTCATACGCTTTATCATGATCAAGCAGGACCACCATATATTCGGCCACCTCGGAATCATGGGTGGATCGGCTCCATGAGCCGATTCACAGGACAACCTGAGCCGATCGAGGCTCGTATTCAACGTGTACGTGCGTGCCTGGAAACTAGCGAGGCATCATCCACACCTTCCGACCGGTATAGGTCAGGTGGCACGCCCTTGCAATTTGCATCGGCGCGCGACCAGGAGGCTTTGCGGGCGTCGCTCAGGGCCGGGCCAGCCGCAGCCCTAGTCGTTCCCGGCTCTACGGTGTTGACCAGTCACTGCCCGCCGGTGGGTTTCTGACGTCAACACATTCTGGCACGCCCGGTGGGACCATCTTCAACGACTAATTTTCAACCAGTATGCCATGAAGGTCGACACACACCCCTTCCCCGCCGTCAACATGGTGGAGTTCGCCCACCTCAGAGGGTGCCAGCCTGATTTCTCAGCCAACATCAGCATGGTAGAGCTTGGACACCGCTCTGAGAAGGAGGGGATGAGGACAGCTGCTCTCAGAGCAAGGACACAGAGGGGGCCGCTCCATGCGATCGGCTCCGTCAAGATGGCAAGCGCTATGTCACAGAGGGGGAAGTTAAGAACACAAGATATCAACGACCCTCTCGATCACCTCCTCAATAAGTACGTGAGTGGTCATCAACGCCGGCAACACGGCGACGATGATGAAAGAGGCCGATGGCTCGAAACGACAGAAGACATCATCGGCATAATCACGATGAGGAGCGGCAGGAGCGCCACGCCAGGGAGAAGGACGATACGGACGGCATTGGGACTGCCCTTTCTTCGACACTGCTGGGATTCAGGAATGAGCCGATTACCAACAATCGGCAGCTGCAGAATGCAACCAGAAAAAGAAGGAGGCAGCCAACGTGTCTGTGTTCGAGCGCTTAGGGCCTCTCCCACCACAAAACAGACGTGCTGAGACCCCTCGGTCGGAAGATCTCGAGGATTCGGAAGACGAGGGGGAAGACGAAGAAGACAGGTACCACCGTCCAAGGTGGTGCCCTGATGGTCTCAGCCATTCACAAAAGCGCAGGGTTCAGCGATTGCGCGGTCTGGAGGAAGCCGAAAGGTTATACTTGCATACGCGAGGAAGGCACGACCTGATCTGGCTGCGAAAGTCCAGAGGACCCTGGATGAGGAGGGGCTGCCGCAAAGAAAAGAATGGCGCCCCAAGCAAAGGAAAGCCGATGATGAAACATCGGCTGGCACGAACATGGTGCTCGTTCGCCCGGCGGAGTGTAGACCTCCACGATCGCACGTTGCACCCAAGGTGGGCATCAGCAAGCGCTCCAACGTGATAAAATCGGAGATTGGGCTGGTTTTATCCACCGACATGGACGAGTAGCAAGACTACGTCAATAAGCAACGTGGCGAGGCTGATCCTTGCGATCGGCCCTCCGAAACTGTTGAAGGGATATTACAAAACCTTCACCGAGCAAGCAACGTGGAGGCCGATTCCAGCGATCGGCCAAAATTATCCTCACCATCCATTCTGCCTGGGATCAACGTTTGACCCAACAGGGACTACCTGAAGAGCCGATACCATCAATTCTCTTGACAGAATCGGCTCGGGGGGCACCTAGATGGATAATACTAAGTATGGGGGCCGATACACAAATCGGCCTAAAAATTTTAAAAATTTTACAGCCGATGCAAGGGCATCGACTTCAGAATTGAGAAGTAGCCGATGCGCAGCCATCGACTCAAGAGGAAAGGAGCCGATTTGACCAGCAGGGCGCTAAGAGCGGACTGGAGAAACTCGGGGGCAGCTCGCCTTGAAGGCTCTCTGTTTTGGGAAGCCGATTTATGTGCAAATCGGCTGGCTCTGCATGATCAAGCCCAGGCTAATTCAGCTAAGTTACGCGTCCTCGTTTCTGTTTTTGCCTTGGCCAAGACTCGGGGGGCAGCAGGCCTGGTGGATATTTTGTTCTGCTCCGTTTAAAGAACCGATTGGGATGCCATCGGCTGATCCTTCATTGCGACCTTCTTCACAAATGATGAGTATTGAAGAGGATTATTGGGTTTGGTTGGAAAAGTTTGAAGGTTTTCCTGAAGATCCTGCATTTTCTGCCAGATTTAGGAAGTCATCAGTTGAAGAAGGGAAGAGCGAGTTTCAAAGGGCCGATGCGATGCTATCGGCTCATTATGCATTGGCAAAGGGGACGAATCGGCAAGGTCAGTGGAAGAGGAAATCGGCAAATCAAATTGGGGAAAAGTTCTTCATTAATAAGAAAGATTTTTTACATAGTAGAGCTGATTGCCCTCGAAAGGGGATACATTGCCCCGCCTACTTCTACGGATCCTATCTACGGGCCGTTGCTGCCCTCGTCATCGCCGTCATCGCCGCCGTCGGCGCTGCTCCCGGCCGGCTCGTCGTCGCTGCTCCAGCGGCCGCCGGCGGGACCTTCATTGTCCTCGTCTTCCTCGTCGTCGTCGTCGTCGCTGTCGAAGTCACTCAGGTTCCCCGGCCAGGGGCAATGGCGCTTGGCCGGCGGCTCGTCGGGGAGCGTTGTCGTCGTCATCCTCCTCTTCGTCCTCCTTCACCTCCTCGGAGGTGGCCCCATCCCAGGGGAAGCGATCGTCCTCGCTTTCTTCCACCGCTTCCTTGTCGGCGAGGAAGCGGAGATCGCTCTCCCCATCAGTCAGGGACTTGTCGTCCTCTGACCAGATGGAGAAGTCATGATCTGACTCCTCCCCGGCCGCAATGGCACGGCGGATGCTGGCCGCATGGACCTCCGCCGGGTTGTGCTCCGGCGTGGGCTCGCGAGATGAAGAGGACTGGGTGGAAAGATCCGATGAGGCAGAGGAGGAAGAGGACATGATGGCGCAGGAGGGTTTTTGGGTGCTAATGCGAAGGAGATGCAGAGGGGAACTGTTTGGGGCGGTTAAATAAAAGAGGACATGATAGAAATTCAATGCCACAGCAGTTTCCGAGGAAGTGGTGCCGAAACTGTCAAATCGTGCAGAGAAGTTGAGGAGGCAAGTTATCATGATGAAGAACTCTGCGACGGTTCTGCTCTGCCACGACATGACCCTACGAGAGAAAAGCATAATGATTTTGGAAATGTCATTTCCAAAACCAGGGGGCATGTGTTATCACCAGAATTTGACCAAGTCAGAGGTGGGCCGCGATCAAGATGGACTTGAAGATTTACATATAGAAGAGATATGTGAATCGGCCTTGTTCACCAAGTTTGGGCTAGTTAGCCCGTGTATCTTTATAGTAGGTTACGTAGAGATTAGAGTTTATCTCGTGCACGGTTTAGTGCACGCCCACATTAGAAAGTCCCTGGACTATAAATATGTACCTAGGGTTTATGGAATAAACAACCAACGTTCAACACAAACCAATCTCGGCGCATCGCCAACTCCTTCGTCTCGAGGGTTCCTCCGGTAAGCACCATGCTGCCTAGATCGCATCTCGCGATCTAGGCAGCACGAGCCTGCCTAGTTGTTCATGCGTTGCTCGTACTGAAGCCTTTTTGATGGCGAGCAACGTAGTTATCATAGATGTGTTAGGGTTAGCATTGTTCCTAGTATCATATGCTGTCGTAGTGCAACCCTTGCGCATCTAGCCGTCCCTGTACCTCATCATGGGTGCAGGGGCGGCACCCCGCTTGATCGTTGTTTAGTAGATCTGATCCGTTACGGTCGCTCCTTGATTCATCAAGGATTAGTTTAATATCCGCAATAGTTAGGCCTTACAAAGGGTTGGAGCGGCATGCAGGGTGTAGTTTGCTGCCCCTAGACAGGACGTTCCGAGGATCAACCTAGTGTTGGTTTTTAGGCCTTGTCTAGGGCTGGCTTACGTTTACCGTGTGTGAGCGCGAGGCCCAATCGTGAGTAGGATGATCCGATTATGCGGTGAAAACCCCAGATCGTCGTGGATCTCATACGCTTTATCATGATCAAGCAGGACCACCATATATTCGGCCACCTCGGACGAATCATGGGTGGATTGGCTCCATGAGCCGATTCACAGGACAACCTGAGAGACGATCGAGGCTCGTATTCAACGTGTACGTGCGTGCCCTGCAGGAAACTAAGCGAGGCATCATCCACACCTTCCGACCAGGTATAGGTCAGGTGGCACGCCTTGCAATTTGCATCGGCGCGCGACCAGAGGCTTTGGGCCGTCGCTCGAGGGACGCCGCAGCCCTAGTCGTTCAGCTCCGGTGTTGACTAGTCACGCGCCGGTGGGTCTCCCGCGAAAAAAAAATAAAAACAAAAGCAAATGAAGAAAAGAAATCAAGATAAACAAAAGCTCCTCAAGGAGGAGGTTGGTGGCCGAAGCCACCGTGTAAGAGTTTAGTAGTGTGAGGTCGCGTAGATGTATCTAGGACTCACGGCTACAACTCAACATGAAGCTCATTAGTCACTTAGTTGACAAATAGCATATGCTTTGGATTTCTTTATGCATTATGGGGGAGGGATAGCTCAATAAGTTTAAACCGCACTCCCCCTATATTCATGCGTGCTTTACATCTAGAAATGTAGCACAAAAGTGGTATTATCCACTCTTGACACGATGTCCGGATGAGTAGCACAAGGGTAGAGAAGCAAACCTTGACGTTCGCCGGTATAGAATGAGTCCATTGTTTTGTAGGGCTCATTAAGGAAGTATCGATGCTCTAGGTGCTTGGGGTTGCTATACCGTTGGAACCGTTCATATCTTGCTCTTGAGTATGTCTTATACTTTGCCCGAGTCATGAAAGAGTCTTGACGCTTTAGTACCCCGGCGAGAATGGACCAATAGGGTAGATTCTTGTGTGGTCCCTTGATCTTCATCATGGTTTAGGTCCTCGCCTTGACCCTTATTGTTGTTGATGCCGAACTTGAGGTTGTGAAAGAGGTGATCTTTCACTTGGTTGTTCAACGGAAGAAGCTTGGCCTTGTGGTGTAGATGTCTCCATATAGATGGAACTTCGTCCTTCCCCGGAACCCGTAGAAGGTAGCTTTTGAGGTCGGCGAGTGCCAAAACCCACCCTTCCTACGGTAACCCGAGGAATTGCATCTCCTTTCTCACAAGAAGCACTTCACCCCCTACAAAGAACTATCATCTTCATCAAAAGAGTTTCATCACACAAAACCACAACCACACAATAGACTCAAACTCCATCATCATGTTTGAGTGTATCCAACTAAGGTTTGTCTCTCACTCCCGGCAACCCCATGAAGTTGGGGTAAGAATATGGCTAGGAGTATATGACTGATTCCTTCTTTGCCAATGAAGATATCCAAAATACTGAGCATGAACTCCATTCCATTTTTGCTCCTTCTTGCAAGGATCATGTTATAGAACTTGCATTGAACTTGTTTGACAACCTTCATGGTTCACTTTCTCCAACGCAATTCCTACAAAACACGATCTCTACACGAAGAAGCATTTTCTATTAGTCCGAGAACGTTGCCTCTTGGAGTGTCTAGCTCCACAAGAGGGCCACAACATATTCATTGTAAAAGATACAAAGACCTTAGCATGAAAAACGATGAACGGGATGAACATTGTAAACAAGGGACTTGACAAGGCCGGGTGTTGCCACCGCCTTGTCAATGCCCAATACCTTTAAGATTGCTTGTGTTGATGCCATAAGAAGAGATAGAATGAGATAGCTCGAGGGCGACAACAACTTCTTTGCTTCCGGTCAAGAAAATTGTGGCTTCAACATCTTCCACCAATGAAGCACCACCGGAAGCAAAGACCTTCATGGATCAAGCTTTGGAGATAGGAACCAATTTTTCAATGGGCCCTATCGTGATGCTCCTTTTTATCTTGATCCTCCTTCTTCTCTTCTTCTTTGGCTTTATAGCCACTCCTCCTTCATTGCAAGAGTCCTCATTGGCTTCATTTCTATTTTCAATGACTCCTTCCAAGTATTGCGCTTGGATTTGGAGACTTTCAATTTTGGACTTCAAACGGTTGACTTCATGAACATGATCCGGATGGGGATGAGTAATGTTGAATTCTTGAGCCTCTTTCTCCTTGTTCACCCGAAAATGTTCCAACAAAGCTTCTTATTGAAGAGAATTCATTCTCAAGAGTGAGCGCTTTTGTCTTTCCAAGGTGGCAATATCATCTTCATGGTTGCGACAAATATAGTCCTTGCTAGCTAGTGATAATCCCTCAAGGCTTCCTCTTGCATGGTCTTGATCACCATAAGCTTGTCCTTGCTCCTCTTTAGAGTTGCAATTTCATCCTCGTGGTCACAACAAGTAACTTTTTCTTTGCTCAAGCGAATCCACTCCATCAAGGACTCATTTGGCCTATCATTCACTTCAACTAGCTTAGCCTTGTGTCTCTTTAGAGCGGCAGTCTCTTCTTCATGATCACAACATGACACCTTCTCCTTGCTCAAACGAAAGTACTCATCCAAGGCTTCCTCTTGGCGAGAAATGATATCCAAGAGTCTTGCATTATGTCTTCTCAACCAACCAAGAGCATGATCTTGATCCTCGATGAGTTGGGAGATGAAGGAATTGTTGGATTCTTCAAGAACAATAGCACTAGTTTCAAGAGACATGCGCATGCACCATTCTTCCTCATGAGCTTGAGTGAGAGAGATACTTCCCAATTCCGCTTCAACACGATCTTGAGCCACATCAAGTTGAGTCACAAGTTCCTCATCATGAGTCTCCGATGATACCTTTGCCACAAGACAATGGAAGTTGTTGACGATGAGGTTCTCGTTTGGAGAGTCGAAGAGGGAGATGAAGGGAGTGGAGATGGCGATGGCGGCCACTTCCCTTTCCTCCTTGTTCATCCCCTTGTCTTTGTGCTCTTCACCTTCATCGGAGGAGTATTCCTCACGGATAATGAAAGCTCTAGGCTTCTTGGTGAAGGAGACCTTGGTGTCACCGGAGTTGGAGGAGAACTTGGAGAATCCTTTTGAGAGAGATTTGAACTTGTCCTTTCGTACAAGCCTTCCACCATTGTCTTCTCTTCTCTCAAAGATACAATCGGCAACAAAGTGACTTGTGTCGCCACAATTGTAGCAAGCTTGCCCCCTTTGCTCTTACCTTGGACTTGTGGGGGAGTATCTTGAAGAGTCATGAGGTGAGTATCTTCTTAACTTTGAGCCCCGTGTCTTGTTCCCACTCCAAAAGCTCTTGGCGGCAAGGGACATGTGTTCATGATAATTCGCCTTGAGATCATCCGGACCCCACTCGATGGGATCCTCATCGCTCTCACTAGCTTCATGCTCCTTCATCTTCAACGCAAGGTTGGGCTTACGGAAGTTGTGGGCGCTAGCAACGAGATCTTCCGCATTCTTCTTGGAGATGTCCAAAGCGATGACTTCATTAAGGACTTCATCGGATGTCATAGCACGGAAGGAGGCATTTTGGCGGATGGCCGTTGATGTGGGCATTACCCTTCGGGTAACCGGTGTTGCTCTACCCTATACAGTCTAGCTGGAGGCCCATGAAGATACCCGATGGCAAGGTGGGCTACTAGGTCGGTGCATCAGAAGATTCCTTGGTGAGCAAGACAAGCAGGCAACCGAACAAGGAAAGATTAGATTTAGAACTACTGTAAACTTAGTCGTACTCGGTGAGACCTCTTGAGACCTGGTCACCTATATAAAGGCCAGGAGAGGGGCTGCCGAGGGCTACGATCAATCTTAGCAAACCGTAGTCACCTAAAGCTTAGAGCTAGGTCACAATAGCACTTAGCCTCTCGACGAGATCTCAGTCGAACTATTCGGCACCCCATTGTAACCTAATATCATCGTAATCAAGAACAGACAGGCATGACGTAAGGGTTTTACCTCATCGAGGGCCCCGAACCTGGGTAAATAGCTCTCCCCGCTTGTTTGTGAACCGATGTCTCGTGTCATCTTGCAGGATTCCATCAACCCTAAGCCCCTATCGGAGGGCAGTGCCGAGGAGCACCCTCGACAATTGGCGCCGTCTGTGGGAAGCCTGTCGGCACAAGGCAGGTCATCGGCGATACCCGTCACATCTACGGCATTCATACTCGACTCACCAACGCCACCAGATCCAAAAGACCCGATCCGATGCGGATCCTTTGAGTTCATACCACACCTCGAGCCGCCGCACTCGATCCTTGCAGAATCATGCGACGGCATGACCGCAACTTTCGGAGGCGTCCACTTCATCATCGACTTCGGAGGCTTTCTTCGCCTCCCTAAGACAAGTACATCTGGCTCGAGGACCTCAGTTTCGACAGGTGACGCTCCGGCAGCAACCTCGGAAATCCCGCCCAGAAACATGCAAGAAGGCCACCGAGGAAGTTTCGACGTCACAACGGGACGAAGGAAAAGACGAAGGGACTCACACCATGAAGAGGAAGAACGTACAACGACTCACCCTCGCCAGTCCGAACGAGGACAGCAGGACATGCAACCGATCCATGGCCGCACCCGTTCACCGTATTTATCGGCTACGGAGCAACTCGAGGCACCATGCTACCTCCACTCTTACATTGACCCGAAGGATGGTCGAGAGAAATCCAGTCATCTGCTGAGGAACTGCCGACACTTCCTGGAGATTCGACAGTTCTGTGACGATCTTAGAGCCGAAGCCGTGTCAAGAGTTCACGTAATGGAGAAAAGGGCAAGGTCTTACAGCTGTCCGCCAGAACCGTATGTACCAGAGCCATACGATCCAGCGGAAAGAGACAAGTATGTACCAGCCAAGACATTCCCGGAGCCATGTGGGCAGGTCAGCATGATCCATAAAACCAGCTTTTCAAAAAGGGAAATCAAAAAATTCTCACGGAAAGTGAAGTATGCGGAAGTTGCTATGGTTGACACACCCGAATTCATCGACTGGTCGGAGCAAGGCATCTCCTTCGACAGGACGGATCATCCGAAGGCCGTCCCTAGACCAGGTCATGCAGCCCTTGTCCTCGAGGCGCAGATCGGGGGGTACAATATGAGCAAAGTATTCATGGACGGAGGAAGTGGCTTGAACCTGTTATTCGCTAACACGATGAGAGCAATGGGTTTAACAGTCGACATGCTGAGAGAGTCCGATATAGGATTCCATGGCATCATACCGACTCGACCCGCTTACTCCCTGGGCAAAACATCACTGGATGTAGTTTTTGGCACGCCTAGCAATTTCAGGAAGGAGAAAATCGAGTTTGAAGTAGTCGACTGGGAATCTCAGTACCACACCATCCTCGGCAGGCCTGCCTTCGCCAAATTTATGGCCGTACCTCATTACGCGTATCTGAAGTTGAAGATGTCTGGCAACAATGGGACTCCAATAACCGTTCATGGAAACTTCACCCGCTCAGACAATTGCGACAGAGAATTCCAGAAGATTGCCTCAAGGTTCAGAGCAAAGGAAGAACTCAACGCTGTTGACGCCATCACGGATCATGCACAGCCACCAGCCGACAATCGAAACGTAAGGGCCGACGAATTTGATGCTGCGAAGGAGACAAAGAAGCTGCATCTGCATCCCACTGACCCGAAGAAGATGCTCAATACGTCGGCAGACCTTACTGATGCATAGGAAGGCGCGCTCATCGAGTTCCTCCGTGAGCGCTGGGAGATATTTGCATGGGAACCATCCGACATGCCAGGTATCCCCAGGGAACTCGCTGAGCACGCCCTCAATGTTGACCCGACAGCCAAACCGGTGCAACAATCGATGCGCCGATTTTCTGAACCAAAGAGAAGAGCAATTGGCGAAGAAGTTAGTCGACTTCGCAAGGCAGGATTCATTCGAGAGCTCAAGGAATCTGAATGGGTGGCCAATCCCGTTATGGTGCCGAAGAAAGACACGACCGCTCTCCACATGTGCATCGACTAAACCGGCCTCAATAAGCACTGCCCAAAGGACCACTTCCCGCTGCCTCGTATAGACCAGATAGTCGACTCCACAGCTGGATGCGACCATCTATCCTTCGTGGACGCATACTCCGGGTATAACCAGATCAAGCTCAAAAAGGAGGATCAGGAATTAACCGCGTTCATCACCCCACACGGCGTTTTCTGTTACAACGTCATGACGTTCGGGTTAAAGAATGCAGGGGCAACTTATCAACGATGCATGCAAGCTTGCCTTGGAGAACAGATCGGGAGAAACATCGAAGTTTACATCGACGATATTGTGGTAAAAACAAAGCACGCCGCTACTCTCATCGATGATTTGCGGGAAACCTTCGACAACCTGGACAAGTACAAAATCAAGCTGAACCCAAAGAAATGCTTCTTCGGGGTGCCAGGGGGACAAGTACTCGTCTACTTCATCTCAGCAAGAGGAATAGAAGCTAACCCCTCGAAGATCAAAGCTATCCTCGACATGGAACCGCCAAAGAATCCGCACCAAGTGCAGCAGTTGTCAGGGCGATTGGCAGCACTTAGCAGATTCATCGCTAAACTAGGGGAAAAGCTTTGCCCTTTTACAACTTGATGAAAAAATCAGAAAAGTTCGAGTGGACAGATGAAGCGCAGGAGTCTTTCGACAATCTGAAGAAAATCTTATCGACATCCCCAGTCCTCGTAACCCCCCGCGAGAAGGAAACACTGCTTATGTATATAGCTGCAACGGCCCAAGTCTTTAGCAGCGTGTTGGTAGTCAAACGAGAGGAAGCAGGGAGAGTTCACGGTGTGCAGAGGCCTGTTTACTACCTCAGTGAAGTCTCACGCCTGCAAGACAGAGGTACCCCCATCATCAGAAGCTGGCATACGCAGTATGGAGGTCAGCTCGCAAGCTGCGGCACTACTTCACAGAGCACCCGATTGTCCTTGTAAGCGAAGCACCATTGAAGAACATAATGACTAACCCAGAAGCCACAGGTCGAGTGTCTCAATGGGACATCGAAATAGCACCGCACGACATAACTTACGTCAATCGGACGGCGATAAAATCCCAAATCCTCCCAGATTTCGTGGCACATTGGATCCAATCGCAAACACCAGCAGCACCCGACATGTCGGGGTCATGGACAATGTACTTCGACGGTTCAAAACGGAGCACAGGAGCAGGAGCTGGAGTTGTGCTAATATCACCACAGGGAGATAAGATGAAGTACATACTACGTATGAATTTCTCCCTGCCGACGAATAACGAGGCAGAATATGAGGCGCTGTTACATGGAATGAAGATGGCCAAGGCATGCAGGGCAACTCGCCTGGAAATCTACGAAGACTCGAACCTGGTAGTACAACAGTCGATGAACCTGTGTGACGCGGTCAGCGACAACATGATCGCCTACCGACAGTTATACCAAAACATGGAAGCTAAATATGAAGAGTGTGAGCTTAAACATATTGGCAGAGCCAGCAATGAGGAAGCCGACACTTTGGCAAACATCGGGTCCATGTGCTCCCCCATTCCAGACGGAGTGTTTTACGAAGTGATTACTCAGCGATCGATAAAAGATAAGACGTCGGCACCTCCAAAATCGTCGGCTGACGAATCGGAGGCAAGCCCGCAACGAGCTGCCGAAGAATCTCCAACTCCTCCTGCTGAACAAGTCCTCCTCCTTGAGCCACTATGGACCAAGCCGTTCCTAGCATATCTAACGAAGCAGGAGCTACCGGCGGATCCAGTAGAAGCAAGACGAATCGTCCGACGGTCAAAAGCCTTCACCATAGTAAATGGTGAACTCTACAAGCGCAGCATTTCCGGTATTTTCCAAAGATGCATTGCCATTGACGATGGAAGAGCACTGTTGCGCGAGATACACGAAGGAACTTGCGGACATCACGCAGGGAGCAGGGCCCATGTTGCGAAAGCCTTTAGAGCGGGATTTTACTGGCTAACAGCGGCATCGGATGCTCGATATCTGGTCATGAAGTGCGACCCCTGCCAGCGGTTTTCCCCAAAACCGCACGCCCCTGCGACAGACCTGATGACAATACCTCTGGCATGGCCTTTCGCTCAATGGGGACTCGATCAAGTTGGACCACTGCCAAGATCATCGCCTGGAGGACACACATACTTATTGGTCGCAGTCAATAAATTCACAAAGTGGATCGAGGCAGTACTGGTACGAAACCAGAAAGCAAAAACAGCAGTTCAATTCTTCCGGGGAATAACATGTCGATTTGGCATGCCTCACAGTATCGTCACAGACAACGGAACTAACTTTGACTCGAAAGAGTTTCGAAAATTTTGTGATGAAGGGGGAATCAAACTGAAATTTGCATCAGTGGCTCACCCACAGACCAACGGCCAGGTGGAAAGGATCAACGGTCTAATAGGGGATGGCCTCAAGAAACGCCTTACGAGTGCGGCCGGAGCCTGGGTAGAGGAGTTACCATCTGTACTTTGGAGCTTGCGTACCACACCTAACAGGTCGACTCAATACACCCCGTTCTTCTTGGTACATGGAGCCGAAGCAGTTCTGCCAGCCGACGTTCGGTCCGAAGCCCCTCGAGTAACAGCATACACAGAGCCTTCTTCCAACATCGCATTGCAGGATGCTGTAGACCTCCTTGACGAAGCTCGAGAGATTGCTTTGGCCAGAACTACGGTATAGCAGCAGGCGTTGAGGAATTATCACAGCCGATGAATATGCAATCGAAGCTTTAATGTTGGAGATATGGTGCTTCGGCTGAAACAGGAGAGACCCTCGAAACTCGAGTCTCCATGGGAAGGACCTTACATCGTCACTAAAGTAATACCAGGAGGAGCATATCAGCTCAAAAACCCAACTTCGGGAAAAGATGTTGGGAATCCATGGAACATTGCACATCTGCGACGGTTCTATACATAGGATACAATTGCTTTTTATTATTCGACAGCTCTTAGGGTTGCTTTTGCGTTATGAATAAAGTTCTAATCAGGTTTTCTACCTTTTTTCTCAATCCAGGCCCTACCACCCGAACAGGTCGTTTGCGGCCCCTACCATTGGCTCTTACTCCCATCGGGAGCGCTGGCCTAAAAAATACGCTTACACAGTGTCATTAATTAAATACTCTCAACGGGAGCTAAGATTAATGACACGCAAAAACAACCAATCCAAGCCTCGAGAAAATACGCGAGTGCTGCAGTCGATGGTTACATTATCACAGAACAAGGCTCAAACCGGTGCATCGCGTGACGAAGCCAAGCGTCTAATTCCCTCGACTAAGTCTATGGGTCTCGCTCTTATAAAATCTACATATCGACTTCGCAATAACATTGCAAAAATTCAACGAAGTCGTCGAGAGAGCAGGTTGAACTGATCACTCAGCCGCCCTTGACAATAAAATACCAATCGAACTAACACAGCGTGCAGGGCACGCAGTAAAATTGCACAAAACAATCTCATGATACAAGGTTATTACATTCATGACTAGGCTCCCTAGTTCCCTTGGGTCCTCAGGTCCCTCTCGAGGCATGACTCCATCCTAGAAATAATGGTGTATGCAGGACCTCTAGCAATATCATAATATTGGCCTAAACTCTTCTCAGTGTTTGCCACGGCTCTCAAGTCTAAAGATGGATGGCATGCCAATACCGAAGCAAAGGCAAGTTCAGCACCAGCCAGAAGTTCTTTTCGCACCAACTGTCGAATCCTTTCGGGAGACTTGAATCGGGTGAACAGGGCAGATAAAGTTTCGGGTGCTTGATCCAAGGGAAACAGAGTCTTCCAAACCATCGTGAGATGAGCATGGAATTTATCAAAATAGTAATGCACCTTCTCTGCCCGATGCTCGAATTTCGCCACAATGACAGCTTTCGGGCGATGCGACCATAAATCATGTTTCGGATGAGCAACGTCAGTCATTGCCTCGACCTTTTCATGGATCCTCCTGTCCTCCTCAGTTTTATCATGAGATGCGACTGAAAAGGAAGGAATATCAGCTAAGGAAGCATCCAGACTATGTCATAACTCAAAAGAAGGGTTAGCACTTACAGCCTAAACTTTCGGTAGCAACGTGAAGGCAATCAAGAGCATGTTGTTCAATAGCAGTCGCTATCTCGTTCTTCTTCTTCAACAACGCTGCCATCACGTGAAGGGAGGTAATATCTTTATTCAGACGAGACACTTGGTCGCGTAAAGAACGAACAAGGCCAGACTCATCCCTAGTCGAAGAATTTGAAAAAGGTTCGACACGGGAAGAAGATGAAGGAATCTGCAGTACAGCTTCCAGATCAAGGTAGCATTGGCATAAAACTCCCAACGGGAGCGCTAGAGTATACGAGTTACATTCAAAAGATTGTTCAAGCTGATTACAGAGCCAAAATAAAAAGGACCAAAGTCAAATTGTATCAGGTCTTAATTACAAAAGCAAGCATTCAAGGAAGTGCCGACGACGATCCAGGAGCAGCTTCAGTTGTAGACTTGGACTGGGCTTCATCAACCAATTTGAGAAGTTGATTGGCACATACCACTGCTAATCGTTTGAAGGGATCAAGGTCAACTAGGCGATTGTCATCATCCATAGGCAATGCCTTGGATAACTTCTCTAATTCAGACCCCATTCCATGACCCATAAGCAGGTGAAAAGTAAGAACTGCCCCAAACAAACGGTTACGGCGTTTTAGTACCTCAACAGGCTCAGAAGGGTCGACAAGGAAAGCATCTGCCATTTCGTCGAGAGTCTTGTCTTGCTTCACCTTCGGGAAGATCATCGAGTATAGCCTCGACAATGCTCCTTTAGTTCTTTTCAGAAGCCCAAGAACTTGAACGTGGATTCAGTGGCGAGAGAAAGGGTGTCAGATGTAGAGTCTTCCCGCAGCATGCGTGCCTGAGTGATGGTTATATCGGCAGCCTCTGTAAAAGGACGCATCAGTAACCAGAAACAAAATGCTGCAAGTTGAGTCGTGTGTTAAAAACTTTACCCAGTAAATTCGTGATGGATTCACGGAGGACACCTTCCTTCTGGTCAACTGCGGCTGCAGCCTCGCGCCTGGCATCTTGTTCATCCTTCATCTGTCGCTTCAGCTTCTTCAATTCCTCTTTTAGCAACACATTCTCGTTGTTGGCGTCGTTGGCAAGCCTGTTGGCTTACAGCACCTGATCAGCCAAAGTCTTGACGGTCTTCCGAAGCTGAGCGTTTTCAGATTCCAGACGGGTGAACTGCTCGGCAAAGTCTGCCACCGCATCGACTTTGGTGTAAATCGGCTGCAATGAAGAAGACCAAGAAGAATTAATTGGATGAGATGCAAGAAAGAAATCGAGACAAAATAAAACACTTACGTGGTCACGAGCAGCTGACAAAGTGGGAGCATCGCCAGAAGGAATAACCATCGACATTGGGATCTTCTCTGCAGTTGTTCGAGAGGGTGGCGTCGACTTGGCGGGAGAAGGATTTGGCGCTTGGGCTGATGCTATTCTCCCAAATGAGAATTTGGGCCTCTTTGCGAGAGGAACGTCATCGTCATCTTCAGAGCTACTTAAGCAGAGTAGACAGTTAGCATGCAAAACAACAGAGAATAAGTCACAAAGGGATGTAAATACTCACGGGTCCAGGTCGTCTTCGACGGCGAAGAAGCTCGCTGGACCTTTCCCGGCGGGAGGACGCGAAGCGGCTCCAGCGGCATCATTATCTTGTCCGCTAGGACTTGATTCAGCCGTGGTAATAAAATCTTTGTGTATCTGCTTCCGTCGCCTGCTCCTGAGGAAAGCATCATCTTCGGCAGCCTCTTCCTCTTGGACGTCGCTGTCCTCGAGGGCGTGCTTGGGGTCCTCGGTCTCCTCGGAGTTGTCATCGTCATCCTCTGGCTTTACACCACTTTCAGGTGTAGGAGGATAGCATTGAGCAACGGCGGGGGCCTGTCAAGTGAAAAATTTGTGAAACACAACGAAAAGAGGAGTAACAACAACAAGCGAGAAACGGCAGAGGATTACCTCAGTCGGAAGATGGTGAGAATCGTAAGGAGGACGAGCCGACGTCAAGACAATGTTGTCCTTCGCACTAAGGCATATCAGACGGCGAACTTCGTCTCGGAGGTCTTCAGCCGAAAGGTCGGCAGAGCTGACCCTAGACCTGTCGTCCTTGCCTGTGTAAAGCCACAGCTGGTGGGGGCGAGACATCAGCGGTTGCACTCGACATTGTAGGAACACTGAAACTACCTCGGTGCCGCACATCGTCAAGCCTCACGTGTTCTTTAGCGCGACGACCTGGTCAAACAGTCTGTCGGCTGTCACTCTTTCTTCGGGAGAAAGGACGTTTTGCCAGGACTTCTTTGGCTTGGCTATCAGTTTATCTTCGAAAGGGGGAAGGTTCGAGCGCTGCCCAGACACCACAGGGTCTCGCAGGTAAAACCATTTGTTGCGCCATCCTTGAATCGATTCCTTCATCGGGTAGTCGAGATAATCGACTTCCTTCCTGACAACAAAGCCAAAGCCACCTACGACGGGTGGGGGGGGCATTGCTGTCGTTGTGACGCTTTACATAGAAGATCTTCCTCCAAAGACCCCAGTGGGGGTCAATGCCAAGGAAGGCTTCACAAACAGTGATAAAGATGGAAAGATGGAGAATGGAATTAGGGGTCAGCTGCCAGAGCTGAATCCCATAGAAGAAAAGAAGGGAACGGAGGAATTCGTGAGCAGGGAGAGAGAGACCACGGAATAAGAAAGCGGAGAACATAACAGTGAAGCCCTTCGGAGGCCTTGGGCGAGAAACGGCACCTGGAAGGCGGATGTCATCCTCAGATGAGAAAATGAATCCAAGGGCTCGCAGCTTGTTCACATCTCGATTGGAAATGGCGGAGGCGCTCCAATCACGGCTGACTCTGGCCGCGTCTAAGGCACTGGTGCCCTTCTTCTTGCCCATGGCGCCTGAAGCTCTTGAGGGAAGAACAGGGGTGACAGGAAAGGACGAGCGAGAAGATGAGCAGTGGAAGTGTAAACAGTAAAAGCAGGAAGACCCTCTATTTATGTCGTAAAAATTGAGGCAAGATCGTGGCCATAACTTCACATGCATCGTGGGAAGTGGATCAGATCTGGCTGTACACGTGGCAGAGAAAAACGGAACCGGCGGCCCATTATACCCATAACGCGCAAAAATCGAGGAGACGCCTCGGTCGGTGTGTGTGCGCCGGTCACTCCCTAAAAACTGCCTGCGCAATGGGCCCGTCAGGTCAAGTCTTGTCAATCACACCACAGCAGCGATACGTCATCAATGACATCATGAGGACTGTCGTGAGCAGTCGAAGGAAAATGAAGAATCATTGGATGCTCAGGCTAGAGTCTGCACCTGGTCGCAAACGCCCGTGTCCAGACTCGGGGGGCTACTCCCATCGGGAGCGCTGGACGCGCAACCGATAAAAC
This sequence comes from Lolium multiflorum, assembly GCA_030979885.1. Classification (NCBI taxonomy): domain Eukaryota; kingdom Viridiplantae; phylum Streptophyta; class Magnoliopsida; order Poales; family Poaceae; genus Lolium; species Lolium multiflorum. The sequence goes on from CM061749.1 coordinate 129,242,853, forward strand.
TTTTTTTTTGCACTCTAGGATCATGCCCGGAGACTTGATTCTGTGTAGGGTGACGTTGTTTTTCCATCGGCAGTTAACCAGCAAAAGTTGGGCACGTTACTTATTATCCCTTACGCATTGAAAATTTATCGAGTAAAACAGGCCTTGGTACAAATGTATCGGATGTTCCATGAAGGCTTGCAGCAAAACTTCGGCAGAAGAAAACGGTCGAGTGGTACAACTTGAGTCTACGCACGGATTGCAAGCATCCGTACCTAGACTCGGGGGCTACTCCCATCGGGAGCGCTGACGCGCACCCGACAGAAGAAGATGATGCTGATACAAGATGGACAAAACTACCCTTCGGGACAATCTTCGGCTAGACACTCAGGGGCTACTGACGTGGGCATTACCCTTCGGGTAACCGGTGTTGCTCTACCCTATACAGTCTAGCTGGAGGCCCATGAAGATACCCGATGGCAAGGTGGGCTACTAGGTCGGTGCATCAGAAGATTCCTTGGTCAGCAAGACAAGCAGGCAACCGAACAAGGAAAGATTAGATTTAAAACTATTGTAAACTTAGTCGTACTCGGTGAGACCTCTTGAGACCTGGTCACCTATATAAAGGCCAGGAGAGGGGCTGCTGAGGGCTACGATCAATCTTAGGAAACCGTAGTCACCTAAAGCTTAGAGCTAGGTCACCATAGCACTTAGCCTCTCGACGAGATCTCAGACGAACTATTCGGCACCCCATTGTAACCTAATATCTTCGTAATCAAGAACAGACAGGCATGACGTAAGGGTTTTACCTCATCGAGGGCCCCGAACCTGGGTAAATCGCTCTCCCCGCTTGTCTGTGAACCGATGTCTCGTGTCAGCTTGCAGGATTCCATCAACCCTAAGCCCCTATCGGAGGGCATTGCCGAGGAGCACCCTCGACAGCCGTCAACTTCACTTCCTCATAAGGAAGAAGAGCATTATAGAACTTTCGCTTGATCCAAGGGTCATCCACAAATGTTGCTCCAAGATCTTGCATTTGTACGGCGAGAGCGATAAGGCGCCGGTACATCTCTTCGGGTGTTTCTCCTTCATTCATGACGAAGTTGTCCGCCATATTGTTCACTTCATCGAAACGAGAGCTTTGGATGCTCTCATTTCCGAGGAAGAGCTTGTCGAGTTTATTCCATGCTTCCTTGGCGGTCTTGAGCGAGCGAATATGAGCGCGGTCCTTGGGTGTGACGGCCATGTGAATCATGTTGATGGCGGTGGCGTTGAGTTGATCATCCACAACCTCTCTTCTTGTCAAGTTCTTTGGGTCTCTTGGTGAATAACCTCCCTCAATGATGCACCAAAGTTCGGTAGACGCGCTGCGCACATGAGATTTCATCAAGAATTGCCAATTTTCAAAGCTATTTGATTCAAGTAGAGGTGGTGAGCCATGGGTCAAAATATGAGGCATGGGTATTGGGACATTTAGGGAGTAATCACTTGGTGGAGGCACCGCATGATAACCTCCTAATTGTCCCGTAACCGGTGGTTCATCCTTCCCTTTTGATGAAGTGCCAACATCCTCAAGTTCCCCTTCTCGAGGTGGTTTTGTCGATTGCGCGACAAAATCAACAAGAGGAAGGGTGTTAACTTGTTGTGTAGGAACATTGACACTTGCCTTGGGATCTATGATAGGGGTTGGTTTGGGAGCAATCAACTCCATCATCATAGCCTTCATTTGAGATACAATGGATGACTCCAGTTTCTTGAGGTCATCCAAAGTAGCCGGAGTGCTATCGACTATTGATGGTGGATGTGATTGCTCACCGGGAAGGAACCCATTCTCTCCATTCTCTTGTTCGGCCATTTTTTAGGCGGTTAAGCCCGAGCAAGAAACCTTGCTCTGATACCAATTGAATGGATCGTAGCGAACAAGACGGGGGGGTGAATGGGCGCTGCGCAATTTTTAACCTTTTTCAGTTTTAGTGCAACGAAAGATAAAGGTGATAGATTTGGTGATGGAGGTGTTCCTAGAATGAACCCAGGCTAGTGCAACAGGTATAGGAACCAAACAACAATAACAAGGATAAGGAGCGGGACAACCGGAGGGCGCGAAGACGAGGCGAGGATTTGTTTCCCGCAGTTCTTCCCACAAAAGGGAGTACGTTTGCGTTGAGGAGGTGCTAGCCTTACACAAGAGGCTCGACGGCCACACCACAAAGGAAGGCCTCACCTTCTTCCTCAAGAGAGCTCCACAAAGGGGCTCCCTTTGCTCCACTAAGGCACCGGTCGAGGCGGTGGTTCCTTCACAAGGTTGGGGCGAGCTCCACAACACCAGGAGGCTCCCAACACCCTATGGGGCTAGCACAACTCCAAGCTAGCCTCCATAGGAGCACTTCATCCAAGATCCCACCATAGGAACCCTACCAACAAGATCCACTAAGGACTACCACGAATTGGTGAAATTTCTCTCGGTAGAACGATAGATCGGGGTCTCCTCCACCACTCCTCAAAGTATCAGCAAGATTGATTGGGTAGGTAGGGAGATCCACTAAGTTTGAGCTCAACAACAATGGAGGAGAGAGAGAGAAGAGCTGAAAACAAGCTGGAGAAGAAGGGCCCTTTAAATAGGGCTCCTCAAATCCAACCGTTATGTGCAGTTTCTGCCTAAGCGGTACTACCGCAGCGGTACTACCGCTCGGATTCGAAATCCCCACAGAAATTGTCCACGTGGACGCATAGCGGTACTACCGCGGTACCGCTCGAGGTACCGCAATGGCCTCCGAGCTTCGGATACCAAGCGGTACCAGGCGGTACGCCGTAACTTAAGTTACGGTACCGAAGCGGTACCGAGGCGGTACTACCGCTCTATAGCGGTACTACCGCTCGAGGTACCGCAAGGGTACCGTACTTGGTTCTGTGGGACATTTTCAGTGCAAGTCTCCAGAGCGGTACTGCAGAGCGGTACCAGTAGGGTAGCGGTACTACCGCTCCTGTACCGGTAGTACCGGCTGACACTGCTTTTTCCTCTTTTCCTCTCCTACCATGTCACCTCGCGACACACACACAAAACCAGAAAACCTAAGAGCTACGCTTCAGTCCTCCGATCATAGTGTATTCAGCGAGGGCACCGTACACTTGCAAATCTATCAAAGACAATCTTTGTGCAGGGTTAGAATTATTTTAGTGTTGTCATCAAACACACTAAACACGGGATATAGATCTTGCTCTTTCACTTGCACTGAGCTCTACTCGTGCATCCAACCATTAATACCAAAGTCCCAATTGTGTCCACCATACATACCTATATGCGGTATTCCGCTGCCACTCCAAAGTGAATTGCTTGTGTGCTACATTTAAACCTTCAAAGAAATTATCACTTGTTTTGTGTAATTTATAGCTCATGGGAAAGTAGACTAAAAAACTATTGTGGTAAGGATTATGTTACTTATGCATTTTTAGTTCTTATAAGTTGCTTGTTGTGTGATAACCATGTGGTCATGGGGAACACCATCAATATGCGCTTGTCGAATATCGTGTGAATTACTATGCATGCTCATCTTGTTTGAAGTAAGGGAGATTTACCATGAGTTGAAAAGATTGTAGTATGCATATTGTTAGAGAGGAACATTGGGCCGCCAACTAAAGCCATGTTCACATGGTGGAAGTTTCAGCTGGACAAAATTCCAAATATATGTTGTCCTTGATTTCTCGGTATGGATGTCCAAAAAGTTGAGATTCATTAAAATTTAGAAATCAAATGAGATTCATCTCCTAGGACCTTTGTACAGGAGGCAAGGAGGTACCCCTTTGTGACACTTGGTTGAAACATATGTATGTGATGAAAAATCAATGGAAATTCAGGCTAATTAGGGCAAGGTGTGAGCACTATTAGTATATTATGCATGAGGCAATCAAACTTATAAGAAGTTTTATGCATGAGCAATATTATTTATCACTCCTGTTGACATGAGTTGCACTTCTCAAAATATATTTTCAACACTCCTATTGCATTCAAAATGAAAAGCTCTAGCACATTAGCAATCTTACTTCCATCTGCGCAGGGCCAATCTTTTATTTATATGTTGAGTCACCATCCGTTCTTCGAGCACCTTCTTGAAAGCATAGCTGTCATTCTTAGTTTAATGTGCTTGTCCCGGAATAAGATTAATTGTGGTATAACTGTGATGCTTGAATCTTTCGATATTTTTACTTCTAGTCTTTTCTTGAACTTCAGAGGTGCCCCGGCATTTATGTTTAGCTCCACAAATAGGGCAAGCGAGATACCACTTTATCATATCACATTATCATTGCAATCCTGTAGATACTTGTGTTTCATGTTGATTGTTATTGTTAGTATCCTTTCATGACTTGCATAACTATTGAGTATCCTTAGTTGCATGCTTCTTATTATGAATTTCCTGAGCATTTGATCATGTAGTGAGAATATATACATCATATGAAGCAAATAGGTTCGTGAAAGTTTCTTTTATCGCACTCAGTTGTCACTGAATTGCTTGAGGACAAGCAATAAGCTAAGCTTGGGGGAGTTGATACGTCCAAAACGTATCTACTTTCCTGAACACTTTTTTTTGTTGTTTGCCCTCTATCTTGTGTGTTTTGAATACAACTAACACGGACTAATGCTGTTTTCAGCAAAATTGCTCTGGTGTCTCGTTTTTGTGCAGAAATCCAACTTTCGGGAAAATTCCCGGAAAATATAGAAAAACTCATATTTCACCTTAAGACTCCCGAAGCCAGAAGACGAGACGGAGGGGAGCCACGAGGGGCCCATAACTACCCTAGGCGCGGGCCAGGCCTTGGTCGTGCCTAGGGGTGGTCTGGCCGCCTCGGCCACCCCCTCGACCTCTTCTTCGCACTATATAAGCATCCCGACCTGAAAACCGAGGGGGGTTCGACGTTTTTCCAGAAAGAGTTCCGCTGCTTCGCCGCCACCGGAAACCCCAATGCGGGGACCAGAAACTCCGTTCTGGCACCCTGCCGAGACGGGGATTTAGAGGAGATCATCGCCATCGCCGAGCACTCTCCATCGACTATCCATCATTCCCCCATCCATGTGTGAGTAATTCCCCACTGTAGGTTGTAGGGGATGGTAGGGATTGGATGAGATTGGTCATGTAATAGCTATAAGATTGTTATGGGCATAGTGCCTAGTATCCGTTGTCAGTATTTTTGACATTTTTGCAACTTTCTATGCGTAATGCTTGTCACTTTGAGCCCAAGTGCCATGATCTCAGATATAACCATGTTATTGAATCATGATGATAATTTTTTTATCATATCTGCAAGTTGTATACACACACTGTTGTCTGGAACCCGAGGCCCCAAAGTGACAATAATTGGGATAACCGGAGAGGATGGCTATGATGTGAGGATCACGTGTGTTCAGTGAGTGTTAATTAAAAGGAGTACCTTAATTACCAGTAGTTTCCCTAGAGGCCCCGCTGCAACGGGCTGGTAGGACAAAAGATGTCGTGCAAGTTTCTCATTGCGAGCACGCACGACTAAATAGGAACACGCGCCTATGTTTATATTATGCTAGGATGCTTATATCATTATTACTTGCAATGCCTATGTCTTGCTATTATATGGACTCTCTCATTCATGCAACGCCCGTTCATCCATCCCTGTGCCTACAGTATTCTAATCCTGTTGTCTACTGCAATCATCCCTACTGCTGTTTTTATTTCATTACTGCTGCTACTTCACTACTACCAGTGCTATAAAAGTGTTACTACTGATAACCTGTTGTGAGCAATGCTATTTTCAGGTGCAGGTGAATTGACAACTCAGTTGTTAAAGGTTATATATATTCTTTGGCTCCCCTTGTGTCGAATCAATAAATTTGGGTTTTACTTCCCTCGAAGACTGTTGTGATCCCCTATACTTGTGGGTCATTAGAGATCAATCCCAGCGTGGGTAGTATCTCCAGGCTGGTGGGTCATCGTTAGCACAATCGTATCCTGACTCTCATGAGGAAGAAGAAGCAGAAGGCCCATAGTCATAGTCAAGTTGCTGATATGGGAACCCTTTAGTGTTGGAGGGCTAGACGAAACTATCTTCTGCCTCCCCTCCATCATCCTCTACGTGTTGGCCATGCTCCTCTATGTATGTGTCAAGCTCCTGCTCCATGAGCGACCATCCTTCCCTGAAATCAAGGTTAAACAAAAGAGGCGCAGGCAAATTGACTAAACGATCAGACTTAGCTACTCTCCATGTTGATTTCCTTGAAAAGGTTATTTCATAAGGTAGGTTGTCCCTGTTGGCTAGAAGAGAAACAAATTTATGTTGTATCATGGAATGAAGATCAAGCCTCTCGAATGGAAATTGAATGTCTAAATCAAGCGGAACTAGACCGTGAAAGGCTAATAAACGAGAGGCAATGAGGCCTCCACAAATTCATGCGTTCTCACGGTTATTAGTAAGACGGGAAACTATCAAAGCACCCAAATTACCAACTACATCTAAATCCTGCACCATAGACATAGTTAGTTTTTCATATTGGTAAGGTTCACCATCAACAAAACGTTCCAACCCTGCATTAGAGATCAAAGTCTGGAAATCCCGCAGAATCCCTGCAGCCCACATGAACTTTGAACATAGATAAAGAGAAGGGAAAACTCCTTCTTCACGGTGGACCATCATGACTTCATTCACCTCCAATTCATGTTGAATGAGTTGGTGTACATTCGCTTCCATCTCTGAAATTTTTAACAAACCTCATAAAAATGATTTTAAGACAAACAAATGAAGGATAACACTATAGAGACACGTAAGAGGACTAAACATGCATCAAAACAACTTATGTAAGCATAATACAAGCATGCAAGCTCACTTAACTTGTCACCTACAGTAGCAAAATACTCAAGAAATAGTCCACTAAACAAAATTCTACTTGGATAATCAGAGTAGTCACATACCGGAGAGCAAATGCTCCAAATTTCAGCAGAAAAGATGGGCCGAGCAAGGAGATCGAAAATCGCGAGCACGAACAGCAAGAACACGAGTTTGAGCAATGTTGATGTGCTTTTTTGGGAGAGAGAGAGAGTAGAATGGAAGAGGGGAGAATAAGTGGAGGGCCAGGGGCCCCACACCAGGCCTTGGTGTGGCCTGGGTGTCCCTCGTGCCACCACATGGTGTGGTGGGCTGGTGGGTCCCCCTGGGTTACCCCAGGTGCATCTCTGCCCCTTTAAATGCGTAAGGATATTGTAAAGGTTTTTTGGAATTTTTCGAGAAACTTCAATTTTGGTCCAATTTCAGAATTTGAATAATGATTCTAACACAGGAAATAAATTATGGAATGATGAAAAATAAACTCAAAACCAAATCTACAAAAGTTCTAAAACATTCTAATATGAAATTAATCAGTGGTACATAGGTGAAATCATTGTTTCATTTATTGAAAACTACTTTGTTAACAATGTTGATCAGGTCTTGTTACCAAAACAATTTTATATGAAACAAAACTTTACATTTCACTAAATGATTATGTTACCTCAATCTTGATAGGCACAGTCCCAATCATGACAATATTATTATCTTTCTTTCGCATTGGCATAGGTAAATGGAATTTCCCAATCTGGATGGTCTCAATGTTAATAATTGAATTTATACCATATTTCCTATCAATCTTCTTGGGAAAATAAACTATGTGCTCCTTGTCGTCATCATTAAAAGTTACTTTTCCTTGGTTGCAATCAATAGCAGCCCCTGCAGCATTAAGAAAAGGTCTCCCAAGAATAATACACATATTATCATCTTCAGGCATTTCCAGCAGAACAAAGTCATTTAATATCATACAATTATGATCCACTTAAACATGAACATATACCAGCAGGAATAGTACTAGACGTATCAGCCATTTGCAAGGATATATCAGTTGGTATTAATTTTTCTAGATCAAGTATCTTATAGAGAGAAAAAGGAATAAAACTAACTCCTGCTCCCAAGTCATACAAAGCCGTTCTAACATAATTATTTTTGATGGAGCATGGAATAGTGGGTATACCTGGATCTCCAAGCTTCTTTCAAACCATGCCATTAAAATAATAATTATCGAGCATAGTGGATATTTCCTCATTTGGAATCTTCCTTTTATTAGAGAAAATATATTTTATATACTTTGAATAAGGAGGCAATTTAATAGCATCAGTCAAAGTAATTTGCAAAAACAAAGGTTTCATCCTTTCATAGAACTTGTTATAGTGTTCTTCCTCCTTCGATTTCTGTTTCTTATCAGGAAAAGGCATTGGTTTTTGCACCCAATGTTCTCTCTCACTACCATGTGTATTTGTAATGAAATCTTCCTTAGTGTACTTTGTATTTTTAGTATGCTTTTCAGGCTCCTTTTCAATTTCTTCTTTATCGGAAGCATCATTTTTATCATTACCACTTTGAATTTCAGCATAAGAGATAGATATACTATTAGGATCTTTAGCAGGTTTAGAGAATTCTACAACAGTTTTATGTTTCTTCTTATTTTTCTTAGACTTAGTCCTAGCATCATTAACTCGTTGAGAATCTTGTTCAATTATTTTTGGATGTCCCTCAGGATATAAAGGATGCTGAGTAGAAGCACCACTTATAGTGCTTATTTAATAAGCATGTTTTCCCTAGAAGCATTAACTAGCAAATCTTTTTTGCACTTCAGTGAGCTGATCAATTTGAGTTTGAACCATATGGAAATGTTTAACAAGAATTTTAACATCATTAGAGGTTCTTTCCACAATATCATGCAAATTATTGATAGCTCTATAATTTTCCATTAGATGATTTTCCACTCTCTTATTAAAATTATCTTCCTTAACAATATAATTATCAAATTCATCTAATCATTGATCAGGAGGTTTGGAGTAGGGAATATCTCTAGTACCAAAACATTGGAGAGAGTGTACCTCAATAGTGGAAGAATGAGGGATTGGCTTACATAATTCTTCTATAGGTGGCAGATTCTTCATAGCAGATTTAGTACCCTTCTCCTTAAGAGATTTCTTGGCTTCCCTCATCACTTCATCATTTAATTCAATCATTCCCCTTTTCTTCGGTGTTGGTGTTGGCTCCGGTGTAATCCAATCATCATAATTTTTGCTTATTTTGGCAAATAATTCCTCTACTTCAGCAGGAGTTCTTTTCCTGAAAACACAACCAACACAACTATCCAGGTATGTCCTAGATTCAATAGTTAGTCCATTATAGAATATATCAAGGAGTTCATTGTTAGCTAATGGATTTCTAGGTACTGCTCTATTAAAGAACAAAACCTTGCCCAAGATCAAGGAGTTCAAAGCAGCATGCTGAGCACTAGCAGAGAAATATTTCTGAAAGAAAGCATTAACCAAACCAAAAGGACTATCAATAGATCCAGGAGATAGATTATCATACCAATAGCACTTTTATTTTCAGCACCACAAAAATGTTCTTTCACGATAAATCCAGAGAGAAATCATAATCCTTATCTCTAATGTTTATGGGAGATGTGGCAAACTTAGCATCAGGAGACAGTTTATATCTAACAGCTCGTCTTGCAAGAAGACTTTTAATATAACTTGCATCTCTAGTAGCATGCCATTCTTCAATAAAGTCATCATCAAGTTCAATATAAGTTTCATCAAGATCATCACTAGGAAACCCTCTAGGCTCAGGTGAGAACTAACATGTGTAATAGTATTTTCAGTGTTTTCAATTTGTTTAGCTCTAGCAATTGTAGTATCTAGGAAAGGACCTAATGAACCACTCTTATCAAGCACAGCAGAAGCATCATCAAAATCATCAGGAGCATTATCAGATTCAGCCGAAGTAGCAGTAGAATGTGGTGGAGTAAGAAGCTTACTCATAACAGATGGCGAATCAAGAGCAACAGAGGTGATCAGAGTTGTACCTCTTCTTGTAGTGGATGGCAATATAGGGAATTTCCCTTCACGAGCTTTCACCATAATAAATAAATTGCAGCGGACAATATTACATTCAAGTGGCTTGTAAATAAAGCTATGCTCCCCGGCAACGGCGCTAGAAAATAGTCTTGATGACCCACATGTATAGGGGATCGCAACAGTCTTCGATGAAAGTAATCCTCAATTTAGCTGCACCTGGAAATAGACTTGCTCGCAACAGTTTATCAGTAGTAACAGTTTTATAGTAGTGGTAGTAGTGAAGTAACAGCTGTATTGAAATAAAAACAGAAGTAGCGATGATTGCAGTAGACAACAGGATTAAAATATTGTAAGCATAGGGATAGATGAATGGGCGATGCATGGATAAGATAATTCATATGATAAGCAAGACATGGGCATTGCAAGTAATAATGATAAAAGCAGCCTAGTATAAAATAACCATAGGCGTGTGTTCCTATTTAGTCGTGCGTGCTCGCAAGGAGAAACTTGCACGACATCTTTTATCCTACCAGCCCGTTTGCAGCAGGGCCTCAAGGGAATATACTTTTAATTAAGGTACTCCTTTTAATAGAGTACCGGAGCAAAGCATTAACAAACACGTGATCCTCATATCATAGCCATCCCCTCCGGTTATCTCAATTATTGTCACTTTGGGGCATCGGGTTCCGGACAATGATATGTGTATACAACTTGCAGGTATGATCAAAAATAATAATTATCCTCATGAATCAACAACATTTTCAGATCCGAGATCATGGCACTCGGGACCAAAGTGACAAGCATTACGCATAGCAAGTTGCAACAGTGTCAAAAGTACTAACAACGGATACTAGGCACTATGCCCATAAGAATATTATAGCTATTACATGAACAATACCATCCAATCCCTACCATCCCGTTATAGCGTACAGCGGGGGAATTACTCACACATGGATGGAGGAATCATGGTTGGTTGATGGAGAGGCGTTGGTGATGGAGATGGCGCTGATCTCCTCCTATGCCCCATCCTGGCAGGGTGCCAGAACGGAGTTTCTGGTTCACGGATTGGGGATTCTAGTGGCGGCAGAGCAGCAGAACTCTTTCTGGAAAAACGTTGAACCCCCCTCTGTTTTTAGGGTCAGAGGCTTAATATAGTCCGGAGGAGAGGTCCAGGCGGTGGCCGAGGCGGCTACACCACCCGTACGCGCGGCCAAGACTAGCCCGCGCCTAGGTCCGGTGTGGGCCCCTCGTGGCCCTTCTCCTTCTCGTCTTCTGGTGGAGCAGCGGAACTCTTTCTGGAAAAAACGTCGAAACCCCCAGTATTTTTAGGTTAGGAGATTTATATAGTGCGAAGGAGAGGTCGAGGGGGTGGCCGAGGCGGCCAGACCACCCCTAGGCGCGGCCAAGCCTGGTCCATGCCTAGGGCAGGTGTGGGCCCCTCGTGGCCCCCCTCTATCTCGTATTCTGGCTCCGTGAGTCTTCGGGTGAAATATGGATTTTGTGTTATTTTCCGGGAATTTTCCTGAAAGTTGGATTTCTACAAAAAAACGAGACACGAGAGGAATTCTGCTGAAAACAGCGTTAGTCCCTGTTATTTGTATTGAAAACACACAAATTAGAGAGAAAACAATAGGAAAAGTGTTCGGGAAAGTAGATACGTTTTTTACGTATCAGGCGGCCGCCACGGCGACCGCTACACCGACTTCCCCGGGAGCCACCACGCCTACAACAATGATGGCGTTGGTGACTACTGCGTCGGGGCTGCCGTCTGTCGCCGGGTTGGAGCTGTTTTCAGACCGGGTGAAGGAGGGGTCTTCTACAACAATCCCTACTCCTTCACCTCGGTCATCACCATCGCCGTCAACTGTGGCTCAGCCACACGCGTTCACAGACTGGGGTAAGGAGGGGTCTACATCGACATTTCCCTCTCCTCTACCTCGGTCATCGACACCTTTGGTACCTGCGGTGGAGATGCCTCCTCCTCGTCCTTAGTAAAAACGCCCCCTCCTGCTCAACAGCCGGAGATTGGACGTAGTGGATGTCATGCCTTGGCTGAGGATGGGGCTGGCATCACGGATGAAGACATGATGCAGAAGGCGATGCGCCATAAAGCGGCCAAAAACCTTGATGCGTTAGGTACGAAGAGTTCCACCATATCTTTTCTTAAATTTTCTGATTCCAAAATTCTTCCGCATTGAGTAGTGTATATGTTTCTTTGGGTCGTAGTTTGGAGGATATTTCTATTTCAGCCAACGTCTTGAGGCATTTGGAATACGATCATCTTACGGTCATTCCAAAAGCTTCGATGGGGGTTGAAATATCCACTCTTGAGAAGGAAGGTGATGTCATCTCGGATGGTCGTCTTCTTTCGACTATAGTAGGTGGTATTTCAGAGGTGGATTTGGAATAGTCGGGGCTAGACTCATTTTATGATCTAAAAGCCTCTAGACGCACTTTTAATTCTCCAGCTGAAAAAAAAAGAAAAAGCATAGATCAAAGATAACTGCCAAATCCAAGATAGTTTCCAGATGAATGGCATCTTTAGAAATAGTAGAGGTCTTCGGGACTTGGCTAAAAAAATTCACGTTGCTGATTGTTGTAAGGACTATAATTTGGATTTTATAGCTATTTCTGAAATGGGTAAATGGAATTACTCTCAAAGTCTCTTGAACCGGTTATCCGGAGGATTAGACTTCGAGTGGTTTTCTCGTCCACCGCGCGGTAGATCTGGTGGCTTGCTTATTGGGTCCGGACGGACACCATGGAAGTATTGGCTAATTCTGATGGCGAGTATCATATCAAACTCACTATTCAGATGAGAGCTGATAATTTTATCTGCAGTCTGGTCTCCATTTATGGAGCAGCCCAGGATCGTTTGAAGGCCAACTTTTTACGTGTACTCATTAATCTTGCAAAGGACGATCCTCATCCTATTCTCATAGGGGGGATTTCAATTTGCTTAGTTTCTAACATGAGAAAAGTAAAGGCCATTTCAATAGCCATTGACCTTTCTTGTTTAATGTTGTCATTGATAGCTTAGAATTGAGAGAGGTTGAGATGGCAGGCCGACAGTTCACTGACCCAACATATGAGAAACTAGATCGCATGTTAATGGACACTACATGGGAAGATAAGTACCCTATGGTGTCTATGCACGTTCTGAAACGTATTGAGAAATTTTTGGACCATGCTCCCATACTTTTGACTATTAGAACTCTAAGACCGCCGTCTAAACGACCGTTCAAGTCTTAACTTGGTTGGCTTCAGCGGGATAGATTTCACGAGATGGTTAAAAATGTATGGGAAAGACCAGCGTCTAGTAACGCCCCGATATTAAGGTGGAATAATAAGATGCCTTCTCTATGCAAACACCTTTTGGATGGGCCCGTCATATAGCTGGTATTCTCAAAAAAGAGAATCTACGCTTATCCACCGTAATTGATGAGTTGGAGGCGTATGCTGAAGTTCGACCGCTCACGAGCATGTAGGTGGATTTAAAAAGCCAGTATCCATCAATTATTTGGGGGCCGCGGTTCATTATCAGAGATTAACAATAGCTTAATGGAAACTAGTGGAGGAGAGACTTCAGAAGCGTCTTAGTAGTTGTAAAGGTAAAGTGTTATCCCTAGGAGAAAGACTGATACTCATTAATTCAGTACTTCCAAATATGGTGTTGTATATGATATCCTTCTTCATCTTGCCGAAAGGTGTTTTATAAAAGCTCGATTATTATCGATCGAGGTTTTTTTGGCAAGGGGATAGCGAGAAAAAGAAATATCTACTAGTTAAGTGGAATGTCGTATGTCGTCCCAAGGATATGAGGGGGTTGGGTGTTCATGACCTCGAGGTTAAAAACACAACCTTACTAGTAAATGGCTTTTCAAGCTTCTTACTGAGGATGGCGTATGGCAGACCCTTCTTAAGATAAAATACGTTGGCGCGAAAGCATTATCCCAGATCATATGGAAATACGGGGACTCACACTTCTGGGCCGGCCTAATGGCAACGAAGAAGTTTTTCTTCAAATATGGTACTTTTTTCCATTAAGGATGGATCGCAGATACGGTTTTGGGAGGTTCCTGGTTAGGGAATAGACCTCTCTCTAAACAACATCTGGCGTTATATAGGATTGTTCTTCGCCAAAGTGGTACCATTAATTTAGGAATGGCGACCTCATCCCCTTATGTGACGTTTAGACGAGATTTATATGGCCAACGGCTTAATGCGTGGAATGCCTTACTTCTTCCTTTGAAATCCATTCATTTGTCTGAAGGGCCGGATGAATTTCGTTGGAACTAAAAAACCAATGGGAAGTTTACAGTAAGTTCATTATACAATGCAATTATCCAACCTGATATACCAGTTGATAAGAACAAGAGGATCTGGAAGATGAAAATACCGCAAAAAATTAGAATCTTTGGTTGGTATTTATATCGAGGGGTATTCCTAAGCAAAGATAATCTTGTGAAACGTAATTGGCTTGGTAGTATTAAGTGTGTATTCTGTCATCACAGTTAGACGATTAAACACTTGTTCTTCCAGTGCAGCTTTGCCAGATCTATATGGTCATGCACCGAAGTAGCTTCGGATCTATAGCCCCGACTAGTGTATCCAATATCTTTGGTAATTGACTTTACGGTATTGATCACAGGTTTAGAACGCTTATTAGGGTGGAAGCACTTGTCGTTATATGGTCGCTATGGCTATGCAGAAATGACAAAGTTTTTAATGATAACAATTGTACCCTTTTGCAGGTTATATACATATGCACCACTATTCTTCGTTTGTGGTCTGCGCAGCAGAGAGTGGAGAACCGAGACCTCTTTATGGAGATCTGTACACGGTTGGAGGATACGTTGAGGGATACTTTTTCCCTACATGGGTGGTAGCATAATCTACGGATTGGGCCACCAACATCATCTTAGGCATTCTACAATTGCTCATGTTTGATATGTAATTTTCCTTTGTGTTTTTACTTCTAGATATTTAAGACTATGGGACGGCTCTGTGCATCATGGTTATGCAGAGGCCGGGTATAATTGCTTAATTAAGTAATAAAGCGCCCATTATCAAAAAAATGACACAGTAGGGAGTTTTCCCTACTATATGTGTGTCAAAATAAAATCTAGGAGTGCAAGTTTTCATATAATTATACTCTCTCTGTTTTTATATATAAGGCATTTCGAGGTATAACTTTGACCAATAATTTAACTAACATAATATGAGTTATATATCACGAAAAATATAGCATCGAATTCATATTTGAAAGTTGTTTCCAATGATATGATTTTGGTGCTACATAACTTGTGGCACAAAATACTTAGGGCCCTTATATATACAAATGCAGGGAGTATTTATTTTAATTTTTCATCCATATGAAATATCATGGTGGTTCATGAACCACCCTGGTTCTGCCACAGCCAGCATCGTACAAGCATGCCTTTCATATCCAATATCGAGGAGCTAAAGGTATTTTTGTTTCTCCTGCCTTTGTCATGTCATGGTCTTCTATGGCAACCTACGTCTCCATAAAGATTCCGATATAGATAGTGCTATGGTGGAATTGGTGTACCTATGGTCATACATACTCTAAATTTGGAGAAAAAAAATTCAAATATACGACCAAGACAAATATAGTATCAATTAAGATGAAATAAACTCCAAATAAACATTCAGCCCTAGGTAGCTAGAGAAACAGAAAACAGACACATCCTCATAGGAATGGTATTAATTGTACCTTGAATCCGACACATTAACTAATATACAAAACCAAGTTACTCCATTGATGGGCTTTTCAAAATTACAATGTGATGTATGAATAAATTGTATACCAGCTGAAGAAACAACGTGGACGACTTTTTATGGATTTTTTAAAGTGTCATGTGTACACCTAGCTAGGCACCGTCGTACCGTCAATTACAAGTCCCGAAATATGCCAAGCAAGCCTGGCCTAACATGAAACATTTAAACATCAGATTTTATAATTAAATATATTAATTTAATCAGCGTCTATAAAATATATTAATAAGAATATAATTTTATAATGTACTACTAGACATTGAGTATATCTAGTTTTTCTTGGATTTTAAGCATACACAATAATTTCTCTATAAAAGCAATCCATCTCGCGGTCTATAAAAAGAACAGAACATCTAGATTGTTTCCAACAAGCATTCGTTGTATCCGTTTCTTCCAACGCCATCGGTTGCTGCCATGAGTGTGCCTTGCTCGGATGACTGGAGGCCTAGGAAGAAGAAGGATGGAAGCTTCCCCCCCCCCCCCGACATTCGAGTGGAGCGATGCTGGTGCACCAATCTTGCGAAGGTGAAGGAGTCGGAAGACTTCTCAGATAAGTTTGGCATGAAGTTCTTCATGTGTCCGAACTACGATCACGACGCACCGGCAAGCTCGGCTTACCCGAGACCTCCAGTAAGTTGTTAATTAGCTAGGGAAATAAAGTTATTTTTTTATTTTCTTTAACGTTGTTCTAACTGTTGCAGTCTCCGTCACAACTTTGTATGTGGTACCACTGGATTCACAAGGAGCATCCTGAGTGGGCCAAGAAAGAAATTGAAGATAGGCATCGTCGAGCGTGGGCGAACATCAAGGAAGAGGAGGCGGCAGAGGAGGCTGCTGCAAAGGCAAAAGTAGCGCGAGAGAGATGGTTGCAGAAGCATCGTGGGGAGAAAAATGAGTGGCTTGACGACTAGGGGAAGAGACTTCATGCGGAGAGGGCAAGGTTAGCGGAGAAGGAAAGAGTGAGCAAGGAGCTGCGTGAAGCGGAGAGGGTGCGGAAGAGAGAAAGTGCCGCTCAGGCGAAGGCATCAGAAGAGCATGGCGAAAAGACTGGAAAATGGACACGATGGACTAAGGATGACTAGATTATAGTTGTAGTGATGTTGTGTATCTTAATTTAAGTTGTAGTGTATCGATGTATTTCACTTTCACTTGGAGCGTACGGATGTATGTTAATTTCAGATGTAGTCTTAATTTGAAGTTAATTTGCCGCAAATATGTTGTGTCTGAAATCTTGCCGCCCAATTTTGGCTCCATTTTTTCCCACTCAAATATTCCCTCATAATATTTCCGCTCAAATTTTCCCGCTCAACTTTTTCCCGCCAAAATCCCCGCCATTTTTTCCCACCCAAATTCCCCGCCATTTTTCCTGCCCAATTTTCCCGCCACAACCCTGCAACTTACATATTCCCATCGAAACTCATCCCTTCTAGCCTATAAAAACTCCACATTTTTTCCTTGTGTTTCAGTGTGCTGTATATACAGGATGGATTCCCATACAAGAATCCCCCCATCTTTTCAACGAATTCATGGCCAAACCTTTTCTAGAAAGTGCCCGCTATGTGATGATGGAGGGTAAGGTAGAGACATTCGAGGACTTCATCAGTAGCGACGCCTTTCTTCGTAAGGTGGGTAGGGAATTTGAGACTAGGTCTTATGGGTATCCACTCAAGAATATGCCTGCTCGTAGCCCATGGGAAATAAGGTGTGAGCTAATCATGTTAAATGAAAAGTGGAAGACACTAACATGGAAGGATGAAGAAGAAAAGGAAAGGCTTTTGAAATGTCTAGAAAGGTGGGCGGATGAGAGCGAGGACGACGACAATATTTTTGAGCCTAGCAGCAAGGCGAAGAGAGATGCATGGTCGAAGGGCAAGAGTGCCATCTCCTCAAAGGGAAAGAGTGTTGCAACGTCAGTCGTCAACTCGGATGACGACTTCGAGCCTAGCACCAAGGCCAAGAAAGATGTATCGTCGAAGGGCAAGAGTGACAACTGCTCGAAGGGCAAGAGTGTTGCACCGCCGGTCATCGACTCGGACGACGACTTTGAGCCTAGCACCAAGTCCAAAAAAGCTGCATCATCGAAGGGCAAGGGAAAGGGTGTGTAGCGTTGTTAGTGTTTTAGTTATCATTAGTCATGAATCTTGCAGTATGTTGTAGCATTGGTAGCGTTTAATTTGTCAGCAGAGATGTACGTTTGAGTAAGTTGTGTCTTAATTATCGCTTGTAGTTGAATTTGAAATGTTTGTTGAATACACATAGTACTAATATGTCTCTTGTAGATAGTAATGAGCCGCAGGAATAGTAGTCATACATGGTCCATACAAATAGTAGTCATACACTAGATGAAGCTAATAGGAGTGGTAATATGTCTCATCCGTACAGATGACTCACTCATTGTCATCTCTCTGACCACGGGCCCTCCCTCGATGCCTTGGTGGAGGTCCAGGATGAAAAGGTGATGGCGAGTACATACAAACAAGTGACTGCCGGTGTCGGGGAGGAAGCATGTAGCCCTGGTCGTGCTAACTGTCCTACGTGGACTGTGTGGCGTCTGGAGGCGGAGTCTGATGTTTAGTGGACATACACGCTTGGTGGATATTGTAGTTCTCTTGTGTGTCGACCTGATCATGAGCACTCGACCAACATTATCGTGATCCGGACATAGACGACATAGGTGCCTTAACTATGATTAGATATAAAAACCGGTAGTCACGAGGAATTTCATTCATGGTGCACAATTGCCCTTGATGGACATCTGGCATCACTACAGACCACTTTCCAGAACTTCTGACTTGAAACGGTGGTTATGAATACCCTTTGCATGTTCATTGCCCACTGAGTGATTGCTTCCTGCAGATGTCTTTTGTCAGCACATCTAGCACCAATTGAGATGGTGTTCATGTTGTACTCCAAGTAGTGGGGATCAGATCATCCTCCTCGTTGTAATCTGAATTATCGGATCCACCGGATTGATCAGAATCAAGATCATCCTCCACTCCATCCCCGTCTTCCTCATCCATCAAGTTCTGCATCTCCTCTTCTTCTTCTTCTTCGTTGCTATCAACCTCTCCACTACCATCTTGACAACCAACTGCATGACTACTCTGCCCGGATTGGAAAGTGCTGCCTCAACATTAGAAGTTTGACTGCTGTTGCCTGGATGGAACTTACCCTCGCCTTAGTGGAAATTGACCACCTTTTCCATGGGAAGCATTAAGGCCATGTGGTGAGTTCCCCTACGCTTGCACGTTTCTAACCAGTGCACCCACTAAGAGGCCCGTTCAATCGGCTTCAACCGCCAGAATATTTTGGTACTAGAGCTGATCCACAAAGCATGCACACCCACAGTGTATGCTTCGGGATTAAACCCGGAATTCGTGGTCAACCACTCCTTGAACGGACAAACCCGCCATGTTTTTGGGTTTGACAAATGCAACTCCTCGTACTGAAACTCGCTCAGATCAGCTCCCATCGGAGTTGTTCAGAATGTGCCATTACCGAAGTAAACAACAAATTTTACTATACCAGTCATATCTGCTCACCTATACAAAATACATACTCATAAATAAAATGAGCACCTACCCTCATAAATAAATAAAATACCAACGACGACCAACAATATAAATTTTTTCTACAAGTACCTATATCAGTAATTAATCCGGCCAGCTAACGAACGCAACATGCATGATTATACCATCTAATATCAGGGATTAGGGTTTATCCTTGAAGCGTGCGAAACAACTCCGTTAGCAGCCCAGCTCCTCCACCACGCAGCACCACCACCACCACCAACAGCTGTCGATTCTGGGAGATTATGGGAGCTTACGATGCCCACCATGAGGAGCTTACGGTTAGTGGAAGCAGACGATGGAGATTCTAGGAGCGAGATGGCACACGACGTA